>JAPDVU010000001.1:19063852-19663852 GCA_026230045.1 Corynorhinus townsendii
CACAAGAACAGATATATAAACCAATGGAGCAGAATAAAGAACCCAGAAATCGACCCAAACTACTATGCTCAATTAATATTTGACAAAGGAGGCAAGAGCATACAATGAAGTCAAGACAGTCTCTTCAATAAATGGTGTTGGGAAAATTTGGTCAGATACATGCAAAAAAATGAAGCTAAACTACCAACTTACACCATACACAAAAATAAACTCAAAATGGATAAAGGACTTAAACATTAGATGGGAAACCATAAAAAATCTTAGAGGAATCCACAGGCAGCAAAATCTCAGACACATGCCTCGATGTAATATCTTCACTGATAGAGCTCCTAGGGCAATGGAAGCTAAGGAGAAAATAAACAAATGGGGCTACATCAAAATCAAAAGCTTCTGAACAGCAAAAGAAAACAATAAGAAAGCCCACTGCATGGGAGAACATATTTGCCAATCTTATCTCCAATAAGGGTTTAATCTCAAACATTTATAGGGAACTCATACAACTTAACAAAAGGAAGATAAAATACCCAATCAAAACAATGGACAAGGTATCTAAATAGATACTTTTCAAAAGAGAACATAAGGAAGGCCAATAGACAATGAAAACATGCTCAAAGTCACTAATCATCTGAGAAAAAAATATTTTTTGATGCATGAAAATAAAGATACAATATAACATAACTTATGAGCTACAGATAAATCAATTCCGCGTGACATTTGTAGCTATAATTCCCATATTTAACAACAATTTCTTGCCCGGCCAACATGGTTCAATGGTTGAACGTCGACCCATGAACCAAGAGGTTACTGGTTGGATTCCAGTCAGGCACATGCCCGGGTTTTGGGCTTGATTCCCAGCAGAGGGTGTGCAGGAGATAACTAATGGATGATGTTTCTCTCATCAATGTTTCTATCTCTCTATCCCTCACCTCTCCCTTCCTCTCTCTCTAGAAATCAATAAAAACATATTTTTAAAAATTTCTTAAATGAATTACCCAATTTTCTATCTTAGAATACTAGAACCAGCAGCTCAAACTAAACCTAAAGCAAGCAAAGAAGAAAGTGATAAAGACTAGAGTGGAAATAAATATCAATTAGGAAACCAATAAAAATAAAAATGCAAATAAACAAGGTTCTTTGAAAATATCATAAAACTGACTAATCTTTAGCTAGTCTAATCATGAAAAAAAAAAGAGAAAAGTAAAATTATTAGAATCAGAAATGAAAGAAGGGAAATTACTATTCGCCTTACAGAAATAAATTGAATCATAAGGGAAGACTGCATGAATTGCATTTTAATAAATTAAATAACCTAAATGGAAAAATTAAATAACCTAAATGGACAAATTCTTAGAAGACAAAAGTTACTGTAACTCTCTCAACAACAACAACAAAAAATGGTCAAAGTGAAAGGACAAAGGAAGAGATTGACTTAGTAATCAGAAGCTATCTACAAAGAATGGCTTAGGACCACAGGGCTTCAGTGTTGAATTCTACCAAACATTAACAAAAAATTAATACCAATTTACACAAACTCCTACAAAAATATAGGAGAGGGGTAACACCTTTGAACTCACTTTATGAGGCCAGTTTTGACTTAATTCAAAAACCAGATAACAAATTCACAAGGAAAAAAATACAGACCATTATCTCTTATGAACACAAATAAAAAAGTTTTCAATATGCTCAACAAAATATTTGAAACAAATCCAGTTACACTATAAAAATGTTTGCATACCATGACAAAATGAGATTTATTGCATTAATGTTGGTTGAACATATAAAAATCAATGTGTGCACTTATCAGCAATTTTCAAGTGCTGTGGTGCAAGGGTTTTTAAAACATGCAATACCTATTTAGTCAGCAGCAAAACAAACAAAAAATGACAACAGCCAACACAACAATAGCTGTCTGGTGTAAACGAATCAAAATTTTATCTATTTTTTTTTATAGTAAAAACTATAATACATGTTTTGGTGTGCAACAGAATTTTAGTGATTACTTTATGTGTGCCATGAGATGAAAAGTTGAAAATGGCTGCACCATATTAATACAAAAAGCACAGAATTCACTCAATCATGTCAACAGATACATAAAAAGCATTTGATAACATCTTCTATCTTTTAATGATAAAGATACTTAAACTCAAGAAAAGGGAACTTCCTTAGCCTGATGAAACACATCTGCAGAAAAAGTTAATTTTGTAGACTGCAAATCAGGAGAAATTCAAATTAGAAAGGAAGAACTGAAGTTGTTTCTACTAAAGTTAACATCCTCTTATGTACAGATGTCCCAATTTCTCCTTCAGGGACATAAGCACAAGTGACCAAGGGTGCCTCAGCCGATCCCAAGTCAGGGCTCGACGCATACGCCCCAAGGTACTTACGTTAATTCTGACCGAGCGTATATTACACAGGAGACAAACGGGTTGCACAAATCACACATGGTTTATTACCAGAGTCCTGGTGGTTTCCAGACCTTGGCAGGCCACCCGGGGATCTGCGCCGACACACACTCACACACACACACACACACACACACACACACACACACACACACACGCCTCCTTTTATCCTTCCAGATGGGTGTCTCCAGTGTGTCATATCAGGGGTCCAGGGGCTGCAGTCTGGCTTATCTATCTGCTTAGGGTTACACATCTGTTGGGGTGTTCACACATCTGGTTTGGGGCAGTCACACATTAAACCTTATTATCTTAAGCACACATATTGGTAACACGTCAAATCTTGTTATCTTAGTACTCCACTAACACCACATCCTATACTATTTTTGACATAAGATGAAATATTAATGGAATGCCTTGACAGCAAGCTTATTCTATTTTCACAGCAATCTCGATTAATAATCTCAGTCAACAATCTTATTTTTTAGTTTTGGTTTCACTTTCTATAATTACTATAACAGTAGAACATTATAAGGGAGGCATAAAAATCACAAAATAACAATAACTACAAAATTATTAAAGCCAATAAATGAGTTCAGCAAAGTCACAACATCCAAGATCAATATACAAAAGTCAATTGCATTTAACACTGGCAATGAACAATCTAAAAATTATACTAAGAAATCTTTCCAGTCTACAATGTAAAAAAATAGAATATCTAGAAATAAATTTAACAGAAGCAGTGTAACACTTGTGTACTGAAAACTACTAACCATAATTTTAAAATATTAAAGAAGACCTAAAGAAATGAAAAGATATCCTATTTTTAAATGGGAAGATTTAATATTGTTAAGATGACAATAGTCCCCTAATTGATCTACAGAGTCAATGGAATCCCTGCCCAACATCCCAGGTAACATTTTTTTTTTCAGAAATTGAGAAGCTGATCATAAAACTCATATGACAATCAAAGGAGACCAAATAGTGAAAACAATCTTCAAAAAGAAAAACAAAGTTAATTTATATTACCCTACTTTAAAACTTATTACAAAGCTGTAGTAATCAAGACATGGTGTTACTGGCATTGATTAAACAATGGAATAGAACTGAGAGTCCAGCAATAACTCCATATGTTTATAAGCAATTGATTTTTGACACTGCTGTCAAAACAATTCCATTTGGAAAGAATAATTTTTGGGGGTTTTGTCGTTGGTTTTATTGTTGTTTTTAATAAGTGACACTTGGTACCATATTTAAAAGAATAAATCTGGAACCCTACTTCACACTATATACAAAAACAACCTCAAAGTGGATGAAAGCCCTAAAGATAAGAGCTAGAAGTATAGAATTCTCCAAAGAAAACCTAAGAGTAAATATTTATAACTTTGGATACAGCCATGGATTCTTAGCTATGACACCAAAAGGACATGCAACAGAAGGAAAAGTAAGTAAATTGAACTTCATAAAAATTAAAAATGTTGTGCCTCAAAGGACACTATCAAGCAAGTGAGAAAATAACCTTTACAATAGGAAAAATATTTGTACTAGTAAATCATATATTATATATGGATTTGAAATTCAAAATATACTTCTAAAACTCAATAACCAAAACTAAACATCCCAATTAAAAACCCACAAAGGATAGAGATAGACATTTCTTCAAGGAAAATATATAAATGGCCAACAAACATGAAAAGATGCTTTACATCCTTAGTCATTAGCAAAATGCAAATCAAAACCGTAATGATAAGGCACTTGTCACCTACTAGGATGGCTATAATCAGAAGACAATAACCAGTGTTTACAAGGATGTAGAAAAATTGCATCACCCATTCATTGTTTGATGGAATAAAAGTGATACAGCCATTTTGGAAAATGTTTTGGCTCCTTTTTGAAATGTTAAATGTGGAGTTACTATATTACCCAGCAGTTCCTTGTCTAGATATATACCCAAGAGAATTGAAAACACATTGCTGAGAACCAGTTCCAGCATGTCATATAATTACAAGAGTTTCATCAAAAGGTTGATGAAGCTTGAAGGGGCTCAACAAGGGCTGAGCCACAAATGTAATTACCTGTTGGAATGGCTGGAACAGCATCTCCCCCAAATCTGAATGGGATTGTCTACTGCCAGACAGCTCAGGGCATCTGAATCTACATGTTATTGCTTCCTTTTGGCCAAACACCTGGGCAGCTGTAGGCTATTCCCCAATCTGACAATGCTTCTGTAAACCCTACCCTTTGAAACCCTACCCTTTGAAGTGTATTATCTCCACCTTGCCTTAGGACAAATTGTGTTAATAAAAAGCACAGGTCCTGAGTCAAGGGGAAGTCTTTAGCTCCTTTAGCTGAAGCTCCTCTTATCTTTCAAAACTATCTTTCGTCTTTGGACTCCTTATTGAATCTATGCACAGCCTTTCTCCAGATTGCTGAACCTTTTGTAATGCTGGGACAAGAATCCCGGCAACACATGTTCACGCAAAAAAAATTTTACATGAGTGATCATAGCAGCACTATATATAACTAAGAAGTGAAAACAGCCTAAACACATTTCAACTGGTGAATCAATGAACAAAGTGTGATACAGCAGGTCCTCTAATAGCATCATTTTGTTTATTATATTTTCATAATAATATTGATGAGAAAAAGAAAATCAAATCCCAGATGAAGCCACTGTCTGTGTGGACTTTGCATGTTCTCCCCATGTGTATGTGGGTTTTCTCCAGTACTGTGGTTACCCCCCACATCCCAGGGATGTGCATGTGAAGTGAATTGGCCTGTCTACCTTGTCCCAGTCTGAGTGAGTGCAGGTGTACTAGTACACATGAGTGGCCCTGCAATGGAAGGGTGTTTTGTCCAGGGTTGGTTCACACCTTGTGCCGTGAGCTGTGGGATAGGCCACCCCAGACTAAGAATTAGAATAAACGGGTTGGAAAATAATGGCCTTTCTTGTTTTTATTAATCTTTCTTAAAAGTATGTATTGTTCACATTTATTTCAGTGTTTAATATTAGAAATGTTTGCGGTGTTTATGTAGAAGTTTGGTGTGTTTTTTTGTGATTTTTTAATTTTAGGTATATGAAATGTTTGGAATAGGAAAATGCATAGAAATAGAAAGTAGATTTGTGGTTGCCTGAGATTAGAAGAAGGCGGGAATAGAGAATAACAGCTGATGGATATGTTTTTTGTTTTTGTTTTTTTAGTGATGAAAAGTCCTATAATCAGAGGCCATGGTTGTACAGCTTATGAGTATACTAAAAACAACTGACCTTTTTTTTCTAAAGGTCAATTTTAAGCAGGTGATTTATATGTCAATTAAGAACCCCAATGAAGTAGTGGTAGTTGCCTATTGCAGGAGGGGTATCTTCTGTCTACCCCATCTCTGTAAAATCAGACAATAAATACAATGAAATGTATGCTTTATATTAACTGGTTTTATGAGAGAGTTAAAGTATTTTTATACTTTATTCCCTCATGATAAGGAATGTATTTTTCTCTTAGATATATTGATTTGCTTTCCTGATTTGTTTGATCAGAATTTATTATTAGATTATTCATCTGTTGTTTCTGCAGATACAAGCTGAATAAAAAAGATGGAGAAGCCCATGTGTAAAGTTTGTATAAATCAAACTTTGATTTTAATATACTGGAGTAAAATATACAAATGGTTGAAGGTATTACTTTGATTACTAGTTAGTACTCACCAAGTCTTTTATAGGAAGAAAAGCATTTTGTTTTAATGAATTCCTTTTGTTGTAGCTAATCATATCTCCTGTCTTACACATTCCATTTTAGTTGAATATTTATAATTAATATTGTGTTCATTGTGAATCTCAATAACTTTCTACATTGTGTTTTGGTTTATGCCAGATTATGAAGCATAGACACATGCTGTACTAAATAATTATGTTTTACCTTGATCAATTTGTTCTGATACAATTCTATTATATCTTGTATTTATAAATGTCTTTATTGTGTACTTTCATAATTTGATCTCATCTTTTCAATTTCTTTCCTTTTTCCGCTACTGATTTTTATTTTTTCTCTTCATTGTTGTATTTCACATAGAAAATCGTAGCATTCATTTACTGAAACTTCGTAAATAAATTTTTTTAAAAAATTGTTTTTTTTCTTTTTTAAAAATCAAGCAACAGTAATTATATTTCTCTTACAGAAACTTAAATATCTGTCATGGCTAGAAAAGTAGTCTTTGATCATAGGAACTGATGTTTGACAAATATCAACAAAATATCACTTGATATTTTCCGATATTCGATTTGGTAGATAGCAAAGATGTTGAGTATGCTGCAGTGATCTAGGCACAACTCATATAATACCAAAAAGTTTTTCTTTTATGGGTGAGGAGTAAACCAGGCAGGTAAGAACTGAGTGTGGGAAATAGAATGAAAGGGAGAGGTAGATCTGAGAATGTTCTACCCTGAAATCAAACTGTGGTCAGGAGGAGCTGTTAAGGAGGATGGATGCTAGCTGAAGTTGTTCAAGGGCCTGAAGGAAGTAAGTAAATTTAAGCAAAGTTTGGCTAGCAAACATTTTCTTCTGACTGATCAGGGAAGATAGCAATTCAGCTAATTATTTATGAGGCAAATACTGGGAATTTGAAAAATCTGTCTGACCTTGTCATAGATAAACCAGGAAGGCATCTGTGAGTCTTATTTAAGTCAGATGGAGAAGGGTGTTTCTTTGCAGTAAGCATGATGGGGGAATTTCTTAACCATACTGTTTTTTAGGAGCTCAGAGCTCAGGTAAAATCTAACATTGTCTGTCTACTATACAACAAAAATACGTAACACATTGAAACACCCATATGATAATTCTCCTCAATGAACCCCTTGATATTATATTTTAGATTTCCAAGACTTTGCTTTCCTTGGTGACAGGAATTGCAATCATCTCTCACTTGCCAATTTTAATGATTCTTGTCAAACTAATATCTTGGACCATGTTTTCTTGGGTTCTGCCTTTTATTGCATGGCTTAAAGTGTCTATGTTAACATACAGAGTTCTCTATCAGGGAGGCATTTTACCAAGGTCTTTTAAACTAATTTTACCAAGGTCTTTTAAACTATATTTTTCTTTTATTTGAACTTTCCTGTTTAATCTCCATCAGTTTCTATTATTGCAAAAATAGAAGTCAATTGGTAAAAGCGATGACGAGATCTGGTTGATAATACATATCCCAAGAAAATTGTAAATATGGTACTATGCTTTAGTGCATTTCTCTAGTATTGTGTACACAAAGGCCCCACAGTTTTAAAAAATACTCAAAATCTTTGATGACCTTCAAAATGTGTCAACAATATGTCGTAGGTCTCATAATGTCATGCCAAGATGGGTATTTCAGCTTGCGGGATAATTAACTATTTTGTTGAAAATCAATCAGTTGGCATTTAGTAGCGTATATCAGTTAAATAAATAATAAACTCAACATGAGTCTGTCCTTGATACTGTAGCTAAACTTTCAGTTTGTCTATAAGTACAAAACAAATTAATAAGTTTGAAAGACTGAGTACAAAGACTTCTTGCTAAAGTCACCAAAGTAATTCCATTGGGACTAAAAACTACTGGTATCAGCATATATCCCTTAGCATCATCTTTGTTGAACAAGAATTTTGTTGTTGTTATTTGGATTTGTATAGTCTACATCAGTGATTTTTAACCTTTTTCACCTCCTGGCACATATAAACTAATTACTAAAATTATGTGGCACACCAAAAGTATATATTATATTTTTTGCCCATCTGACAAAAAAAATGAATATAATTTTGATTCATTCACACTGGATGGTTATTGTCATTTTTTTAATCTGACACTCTAAGGGAAAATACATCAATGCCCCTGACTAAACAGTCAAATATTACATGTTTTAAAAATTCTTGCAGCACATGGGTTGAAAATCACTGGTCTACATCATTATGAAGATGAGTTTGGTGTCTTTACTATCACATCAACAATTTGCACAAGGAAAGCAGTTGAGGGGAAAGAGCTGCAAGTGCATATCATAGATGAGAATTATCAATTGCCAAAATATCACAATTAAATTCAGAAAGCTAAAGTTTCACAATTAGCTGCAACTCAATGGTTAGGAAGAGATTGTCATCTACATGCACTATAAGTACAGCATGTGCGTTGGTTTTACTATAAGGAACATTTACATAATTTTTTCAAAAAGTAAATATTGTTGGTTTAAGATGCGTATAGTTATATGATTTCTTTATAAACTGAAACATCTGTGTGCCTGAGCCATCACCATTCTACATTGAGAGAGTAATCAAACCTAGTTGCAGTGCTTTGAAGAAAGGATTTCTGAATCTATGGAAATTCATAATGCCTGCTATGGTGAGAGAAATGATGTTTGGATTAAATATTTTTCATTGATATATACAGAGAACCAGTCTTCTGAGTTTAAAACGGAACCATAATTTTTATCTTGAATTTTAATTAGTAAGCAGAAATGCAGACTGACACTTTATACATAGTGAAATATATTTTGATATACTGACTTCATATGCCTCACATATTCCATATGTGATAGGGTGAGTTTGTAATCAATGTGTGAGTATGTGCACAGGAATCTGTGTGCTTAAATACATTTGTATTTACAGTAACTGAAAGGATACATATAAAACTTTATAATAGAAAGTTGAAGGTGGGTTGGAATTGTAAGGGAATTGCCTTACTTTAAATGAAAAGTTATCCATAGAGTCTTTGTTGAATTATTTTACAATATATGTGCAATATATATGGATATGTGTATAGATAGAGTCAGAGTTTTTAGTAAAAGTATTCCAGAACATTAACAGAGTTTAAATCCGGGTGGTAAATATAAGAATGTTGTTATGGTCTGAATAGATGGGTTCAGGCAGACAGAATCTAAAGCCTCAGGCCCTGGAGAGATGAGAAAAATCTTCATGTACTCAAAAAATTGAATGGAAGTTATTGTGGCTGGAATATACTAAGTAAGGTGGAGAACAGAATGCTAGTATGTTAGAGGGACACAAAAGTCAGATCAGGTAAGGTCTTGGCCTTTGTAGTAGAGTTGAAGAAAGGCCATTGTGGTGAGTGAAATTGATGAGTGAAGAGAAGAAAAACCGATTATGAAGAAAGCAGTAGGCAAGGTGAGCTCATGTAAGCACCTATCGTTCTCATAAAGAGTTGAGAAACCTTTTAAGACATATGAGAGGCCACTGATGGATTTTATGTATTGGTATAGAGGTTGGTATTATTTGATTGGAGAGACATTTAAAGTTTGGAAAGTACTATTTCTAAAATGCAAAATAAAACACACAAAAATTTGGTAGATTTTATGGACAAAAAATAGGGAAAATTAAACTTGTTATCAAAGATAAGAACAAAAAACACAAAGTTTACTCTGTTTTGAAAATTTACCTAAACTTATGGAATAAGTAGAGGAAGATAAAGTTTAACTAAATTCTCACTTGCCCTTTATTTAATTTAGGATGTCACTTATGATGAATTGCTTACTATTGTGCTTGTATTTCCTTTTTATGGTTTAAACATTATATTTGCATAATTTTTATAATTGGTGTATTCTTTTATATAATCAGTATTAAATTTATTTTTAGTTAAATTACATAATTTTATTGTTCTTTTTGTTGTTAACTTTGTTCATTGCTAAGGTGACTTTTTCCCCCTTGTAGCATCTAAAAGAAAATAAGTTTAAAGTGTTGGAAATAAAAACTGTAAACTATAAAGTAGCCTGCACAAATCCTCTAAGAAAGGGATAGAAGGACCATACTTTATATAGAAGAAAGATTTAGGTCAAAATTTAAAGAGGAAACCTTGAGCATATACTTAAAGAACATATGGTTTGCTAGAACCATGCAGTAATTATTTTGTAAGACTTTGTAGTCCAGTGAACTTACTATTATTAGTAGTCACCACCCCCTTAAATTATTGTATGACCTATTTTCTGTAGGTCAGTGTGCCACGCAGTGGAAGAAACGTGATATTTCTTCTGAAATCAGACTTGGAAGAAAACTTTCCTCTAGTGGTGTAAATTACACTTACTTTGCAGGATCTTAACATCAAAGTTTTCAATCCAAATGTCCAATTTAAGTTACATAAGGATTCAGGATACACATAAACAGATGTTGGGGAGGTGCAGGATAAAGATACATTTTGAGAATGTATTAAAATTTTTAAGCTTGTGTTTGTTTCGTATACCCACAGATGGGCGGTTGAGCAATTCCTATTTTAAAAAGTAATCTCTTGTGTTTGCATGATACTTTATCATTTCAGAGGCTTTATTCTTGAATATTATTATAATATTTCATATGAATATCAGAATAACTCTTGAGGTCAACAAAGCATCTACTTTCCCAATTGTATGGATGATGTAGGAGCCAAATAGATGAGAGAGCTGCCTATACTTCATAGGTGGCAGGTGTGAGCTCAGACCCTCGCACCTTCTGTTCTCTTTCTCAGAGATCTTTCTACTATGCCATGCAGACTTCTTAATATCATCTGTCTAGAAAAATAAGGAAAAGTAAATTCAACCTTTGGGACTATTAAGAGAAATTGTGATTCTTACACTTAGTATAAAATAAGGTAAAAATCAACAGTGTTGCTTAGGCTTTTTTAGTGATTGAGAGAATACAGAATTTTGTTTTGTGAAAATGTCTACAAAAGGCAAAACATTAGAAGTTATCGTTTATGAAGTGTTAACAATGAAGCAGATGGTTCCTCCATCGATATTATTATTTCCGCTTTAGAAATGAAGAAATCTCTGTGTCTCCACTACATCCATTGGGGATCAGAGTTTTACTCCTGGCTAATGTGAGGACATTATTTAAGAATATTAGTAATCCTCCAACTCTCTGGGAGGGCCAGGGATCTGGTTTAGAGGCCAGCAGTAGGACCTGTGTGTGCCCAGGAGCACACTTCAGAGACCCCACTGCATGTGACACAGCCAAAGGGCCATGCGAAACCCGTAGGAGACCATGTGGGGTGTTGCTGTCTGTCTCTCTGCCTGCTCTACATCTTCACCAGAATATGAATTATTCATAGTACCTTCCCTTCTGTGCATGAAAAAAATCCCCCGATAGTGCATCTGATTCGTTAAATCTAGGTCACGTGCTATAGTCACACCATTCCATCTCATGAGTGAGTTAAAAGGAAGCTGCAAAAGCAAATTCTGGCATTTCCCTCCCTTTATCCTTGAAAGTAATACTGATAATGTGGTAAATTCCCTAAAAAAGGACTTCTGATTACAAGTGGTTGGGGGGGGGGTACCAAAATCATGACATACGTCCACTATACTACCATGGCAGATTTCAAAAATGGCCATAAATGTTTCCTACATACCTGCTCAGGCATTTGCAATGTGAGTAATGCACTCTTCATAGCACAGGGTGGTGCATCCGGGCCCAAACCTTGACCCCAGCCGGACTCGTGACCTACCTGCTCCAGGCAATGAGGTAGACGCGGCACTGTGCTGGCTCCCAGCCCGGGCCTCAGGGACGTCTATGCTTCAGCTGCCCCTCTAAGAACTCCGCGGCCACAATGGAGACAACAGCAAGTTAACATCCTACAGAATGGGGAGTTAATGAAGCAGGTGATGCTGTGGCGGTCTTGGCCCTGACACATGAGAGAGCCAAGGAAGAGACGCCAGGCAGCCTGTAGCTGACGTCAGATGCACACGTGATCTCCACTGAGCGTACAAACTAGTTCACACCAGAAGGACCGCCCAGCCATCTTGTAAACCATGAGTCATGTATGCTTGATGCTGTAAGCCGGTAAGACTCGGGTGGTTTATGCACAGCCAAAGCTGTCTGATAGACTTTGAAAAAGTCATGTGGCCAAGGCATTCCTGTGCCTGATGGGCTCCACACACTTGAAATTCTTTTGGAAGGCGGGTGTAGGTGAGGTGAACTTTTTAGGTCATACTACAGGCAATTTGCATAGCTCGTCAAGGTCACCGGTGGCACTCTGCACAAGGGTGCTGGTGGTTCCCACGTGCACGTTTAAGGGACAGCCAAAAAGGGATTTCCTCCGTAAGGTTTCAAATGACTCTGAGGTCAACATCACAAGCTTCTGATAGAAGCGGCTACATTTATTTTCCCATTCTCATTTAACGGCACATGCTTTGAATTGGAGCGCTCTTTTCTCATCTGAATAACCCCTCAATAGCTGTTTATCGTAAGATTTGCAACATAGCCACCTCCCTCTGACAGCAGGGTAATACAGCTTAATGAAATATTTGTAAAGCCCACTGAACTGCACAGAAGAAATGTGCTCTTTAATTCTGAATTATGTTTCTAGATAACATTTCCCCCCCCCCCCCCACAGCTGTGTAGCACATGGTTTCATTCAACCAATCACACACCTCGCAGTCACCGCAAATGGAATGTGGGTCTGTGAATGGCTCTGGCAGAGACAGACTGCCAAGGTCCGAAACAATGCAGAAGCTGCTCGCCACCAGTTTTGGAAAATAATGCCCATTGCTAAAAATCTTCTTCAATAATGCTTCTTGTCTTTATGATGACTGTGATTTTAAAAACCTCTTGTCACCTGGCATCACTTAGATGTTACTAACTGCATTGCCTTGTTAACAGCATCCGTTATTGTATTTCTAAGTTGTCAGTTAGACTCTGTCATATCTGGGACCAATAAACCCACATCGTTAATGCTGAAAGGAACTTTTAAGTTAATATATATTAAGTGCTTAATATGATGCCTTGAACTTAGTAATTGGCCAATAAACATTAGTTATTATTATACTATTACTATTATTATCATTAAATCCTCTAATTTTAAAGATGAAAAACTGAATCTTCTACATAAATATTGCCAGTAATATATAACATCACTTCAGCAATTTTCCTGCCTGTTATCATAAAAAAAACCTAATGAGCAGCATAGTTCTGTCAATGAATTTATACTTGGCATTAGAGTGCAATGCATGAGAAACCCTCAATAGCTATTCTCCTGAGTGTTTTCCCAGATGAGAGACACTAATATAAGGTCATCTTGCTCCCATAGTATTTCCTGAAGCACTTTATCATCACTATTTCTTTCGATGAATATAAAGCTTTTCATCTCAAGAAAGCACGTGTATTTTTTTATGATTGTATTCAGTCCTAATTTTTCCTTTTCTTTCAAAACTAGCTGTATCCATGAGATATGGAGCATCCTATGACGCCTTGCCTGATCCTATTGGCTAAAGGTGCCATTAAGAATCTGCAAAACAGTATTAAATCAGTTTCTGTTAGCAATAGTCATTAATTTAGATTAACTGTTTTACAACCCAGTTCTGAACTCCAGCTTTGCCATTAGTTTGTTCTGCTTATTTATGTCCTACACATCTATGTCCTGATTCTTTCCAATTTGACTACAGTTAGAGTGAGATGACTTCCTTCATCTACTTCCAGAGAACGAGACCTCTTGCATGTGAGACCAAGCAAACACAAAGCAATTCTACAGGTACCCTTATTGCGCAAGTTATTTAAGGATATACGCTATCAGTATTAAAAAATTAAAATATCTCGCCCTAGCCTGTATGGCTCAGTGGATAGAGCGTCGGCCTGCGGACTAAAGGGTCCCAGGTTCCATTGCAGCCAAGGGCACATGCACAGGTTGTGGGCTCCATCCCCAATAGGGGGCATGCAGGAGGCAGCCAATCAATGATCCTCATCATTGATGTTTCTATCTGTCTCTCCCTCTCTTCCTCTCTGAAATCAATAAATTAAAAAAAAATTAAATATCTCTAAAATGTTTTGTCATAAACCTCTCTTTATACGACTGATCACTAGGTCTCCTTTTACAATGTATTAAGAACCTGAAAGGAGTATTACAGGTATATTGTCTTAAAGTGGATGTAAAATGCTTCCCTTCATCTACCAGCTTTATTGAGTTTACTTGCAATCATCTTGTCTTACCACTAGATGGTGCTAAAACTAGTAAGGCATTCTGTGTGCATGGGGTAAAAAACTATAGGAGTACAAAGAAGTGAAGTTTAGGAATTTATTGAATATGGCATAATAAATAACATGAGAATAGGAAATTTCTGAACTCAGAATAACGAAGTATTTTCTCATTCTTGTTCCTGTTTCTTAATTCATAACTAAACCATATACTTTGTAAACATTCTCATTTTCAAACTTAATTGCCAATTGTGCTTTTGAAAATATACTAAAATGTTATTTAATTTTTCTCTTCCCTTTAACTTGTATAATTGCATTGTTATTTTTGAGAAACTGTTTGTAGAAGATAGGCTTCATGGGTTATGTAATATAATTGCCATATATAAAAATAATGTGTCATATATCCCGAACATAAAGATTTCAGAAATTATATTACTTGCTCTCTCTTGTATCCCCGACAGCAACTATTACTGACATACAGACATCGCCAATTGTATTAATCCAGATTTTTCAAAGAAACAGAACTAATAATATAATGTATACTAGAGGTCCGATGCACGAAGATTCATGCAAGAATGGACCTTCCTTCCCCTGGTTGCCGGCACTGCCTTTGCTCTGGCTGGAGCCACCTTTTCACTTCAGCCCAGAGCTGCCTTTCCACCTTTCTATGCTGCCCAGAGACCCAAAGCAGCTGGGGCAGTGTGGAATGCCTGTGTCTCACCCTGCCCCCAGCTGCTTGGTGCCTACATATGCAAATTAACCCACCATCTTTGTTGGGTTAATTTGCATGCTCACTCCTGATTGGCTGGTGGGCATTGCGAATGTACGGTCAATTTGCATCTTACTCATTTATTAGTGTAGATATGACTGTATAGAATGAGACTTATAAGGATTGGCACATGTGATTATTGAGAAGACCCACGCTCTGCTGTCTGCAAGCCGGAGCCTAGGAAAGCCAGCACTGTAGCTCCAGTCCAAACCCAGAGACCCAAGAATTAGGAGTGCTTATGTCCAAGGGCAGGAGAAGATGGATGTCCAAGCTTAAGCAAAAACAGAGCAAATCTTGCCACTTTTGTTCTATTTAGGTTCTCGGCAGATTGAATGATGCTCGCTAACATTGGTGAGGACAATCTTTACTCAGTCTACCTATTCAAACGCTAACCTTTTCCAGAAACACTCACACACAGATCTGGAAATGACCTTTTACCAGGTGTCTGGGCATTCCTTAGCCCAGTTATGTTGATACATGATATTCACTGTCACACCTGTGCTCCACAAACGCTTGTTGAAAACATGATGCTCTGACTCCTGTTCGCAGCTTTAGCAGTGATGTAATGTGTTTTAACAGCTCCTCTGACCTTAGAGCCTTGGGACCATTGTCCCCAGAAATTCTACAGGCAAGTGCCTCTGAGAAAATAGCAAGGCCAAGTCTTGGGAGAGAAGGCCTCATTATCTCCCCAGTTTATTTACTTTAACCCTCACCCCAGGACATGATTTTTTCATTGATTCTAGAGAGAGGAAGGGAGAGGGGGCGAGAAAGAGAGAGAAACATCCATCAATCAGTTGCCTCTCATATGTGCCCCAATGGAACCCTCAACCTAGGTATGTGCTCTGGCCAGGATTCCAACCTGTGACCCTTTGGCTCATTAGAGGATGCTTTAACCACCTAGCTACTCAGGCCACGGCTCATTTTCTCCCCAGTTTAGGGGTGGAAAACCTTTTTTCTGGCAAGGGGCATTCTAATATTTATAACATCATTAGCTTAATATCATTCACTTAATATAAGTTTATGTTGCTATGAAAAAAGCTCCTAGGCTAATTGAATTTTCGAGTCCTGCCTGAGGTTGCCTTAGCAGGGCCAGACCAAATGATTTTGCTCGCCTTATATGGCCCACATGCTGGACGTTCCCCACCCTTGCTTTAGAGTATCAAGTATCTTCTCTCTTACTCTTACTCTACCTCTAGGCCTCAATATTGGTTTGCCAGTTGTTCTGTTTTGCAGTTTTGTTACTTTTTTTATAGTGGGTTTTGCCTTTTTTTTTTTTAAGTATATTTTTATTGATTTCAGAGAGGAAGGGAGAGGGAGAGAGAGATAGAAACATCAACGATGAGAGGGAATCATTCACTGGCTGCCTTCCGCACACCCCCTACTGAGGATCAAAGCCTCAACCCCAGGCATGTGCCCTTGACTGGAATCGAACCTGGGACCCTTCAGTTCTCAGGGTGATGCTCTATCCTCTGAGACAAAATGGCTAGGGTGAGTTTTGCCTTCCTATAGTGGGTGTCCTTAGCTGAGAATAATTACTGACCTTCCCACACATCCTTGCATCATGTCTTCTGATATATCTCTACAAGTTGTTAAAGAAAATAGGAGGTGTGTGGGTGAGTTCTTAATGAATATCTTCTGCAGCCCCATATGTTCCAGAATAATATGCAAAAAGGACAGATCTTTGAGCAGCCAAATATTTAACAAAATAACAAGCTGCACTATGATAAACCACTCTTAACCCAGGAAGCATGAGAAAAAGCATGCACATTTTCTTTCTTTGGTAAAACATTCTTCTTTTACAATTTAATAAAACAGCAGTTTTAAAAATGAAATAAAATACAAACATACTTTTCACTAATAATACACTACATTATGTTTAAAAATATATTTTCATTGATTTCAGAGAAGGGAGAAGGAGAGAGAGATAGAAACATCAATGGTGAGAGAGAATCATTGATTGGCTGCCTCCTGCACACCCTCCACTGGTGATCACACCTTCAACTGAGGCATGTGCCCTGAATGGGAATTGAACCTGGACCTCATGGCTCATGGTTCAAAGCTCAACCACTAAGCACATCAGCCAGATATACACTACATTCTTAAAGGCACAAATTTAAAAGTCTTTTTTCCTATCATCTCTACCAGGAGTCCAAACTAAAGCACCTTTAGGCCTTATTTGTCATGCCCCTTATCTACACTAATAAAAGAGAAAGATACAAGTTGACTGTACCTTCACGATGCCCACCAGCCAATCAGGAGTGAGTATGCAAATTAACCCAACAAAGATGGCTGGTTAATTTGCATACACAGGTCCTGAGCAGCTGGGGGCGGGATGCTCGCATCGTTGGGGAAGGACACAGGCGTTTTGCACCACCCCAACTGCTCCGGGCCTCTGGGCCTCTGGGCAGCATGGGAAAGCAGAAAGATGGCTCTAGGCCAGAGGAAAGGTGGAAAGGCGGCTCTGGCCAGAGTGAAGGCAGTGCTGGCAGCCAGGGGAAGGAGGGCCCATTCTTGCCTGAATCTTCATGCATCGGGCCTCTAGTTTTTAAATAAAGTTTTATTGGCACAAGGTTTTATATTTGGATGGGCCATATTATAAATGGCCCAACCATTTATATTTTGTCTGTGACTGTTTTTTACACTAGAAAGGCAGAACTGAGTTTTGATAGAGACCATGTACCATGCAAATAAGAAAATGTTTGCTCTTTTCCCTCAACAGAAAAAGTTTGCCAACATAGGAGTTTTTAAAAAAGTGTGTTAAATAAATGAATGGAAAGTGTTACCTATATTGATGAATATTTTGACTCTAAAAAATAATGTTTATTAAAATTGCTCTTTTGTTCAAAATATGTCAAGTGATAATAATGATTTATCTACTGAGAATGGAAGATGAAATGCTTTACTTAATTTAATCATTTTACCAAAATAACTGGCTATAATAGCTTTTTTCCTTTGTGGCTTGGTTTAGAAATGGAACTTTTAAAGTGTTTTACTTACTTTACCAAATTATTTATTCATTTCTGTATCACATGGATGAAATGTTCCTGAAATATGTTATTAAGGCTATTAGTTCCATGGAAAAATTATAATTTCTTGACATACAATTTGCATAATCAAGTGACATAAAATATTTTTTAAAATAGATTTTTTTTACAGCAGCTTTAAGTTCACAGCAAATTGAGCAGAAGAGATGGAGATTCTCCATGTGACCCCCTCTCCACACAAGCAAAGCCTCTTCCAATGTCAATCAACACACCCCATATTTGTTTTAACTGATGAACCTGCAATGATATATCACCCAGAATCCATAGTTATCAAGGTTTTGACATGTGTACAACATTATCTATATGTATGAAAGCCTAATATGCAAATTATCCCTTCGGGCGGGAGTTCGACCAACCAGGTGCTTGACTGCTCACTATGACATGCACTGACCACCAGGGGGCGGCCTGGAACGAAGGAAGTCCCCACTGGCAGCTGGTAGCCAGGGAAGGGAGGCCTCGGCCAGCAGCTGGTAGCCACTAGGGACCTTACCAGTGCACAAATTTCGTGCACTGGGCTTCTCATCTATAATAATAAAAGCATAATATGCTAATTAGATCAGACAGTTGAATGACCTTCCAGATATTCTTCCAATGTCCTTCCAGATGACCTTATGGATGAAGCCAGGACTGCGAGGGCTGAGGCAAACCTCCACAGCTGTGAGGGCTGAGCTCCTTGCAAGAATTTCGTGCATGGAGCCTCTAGTAGCATCGTAAAGAATCATTTCATTAAAAACCCTCTGTGTTCTACTTCTTTATCCCTTCCTTCCCCTCAGCTCTGGGAACCACTAATGTTTTTACTGTCTCCATGGTTTTGCCTTTTCAAGAATGTCATACAGTTTGAATCATATAATATGTAGCTTTTCATTGAGTAATATACATTTAAGATTCCTCTATGTCTTTTCGTTTCTTTTTAGTGCTGAAAATATTCTGTTGTCTGGGTGGACCACAGCTAATTTATCCATTCACCTGCTGAAGACCATCTTGGTTGCTCAGAAGTTTTGGCAATAATGAATAAAGCTGTTATAAACATGCTTGTGCAGTTATTTTTTGTGTGGACAAACATTTTTAACTCATTTGGATAAATATCAAGGAGTGTGATTGCTGGACTGTATGGCAAGACTATATTTAATTTTGGAGGAAACTGCCAAACTGTCTTCCAAAATGGCTATACCCCTTGCATTTCCACCAGCAGAGAATGGTAGGCCAGCATTTGGCGTTGTCAATGTTTTGGATTTTCACCATTCTAATTGGGGTGGTTTTGTTTTAACTGTAAGAGTTTGCAGTGCTTTCAAATTTTTAAAAATTGGCTCTGGATATTTGGGGGTGTGGTAGAATATACAACATTTCTTAGAATAAATTGACCGTCTTGATGTTTTACTGTGGGAGAGCTTGTAAAACGAATGTTGCTGGGCAACTGCTATTAGCCTTGTATCTCTGGTGTCGAGCATAGTACCCGACACATAGCAGCTGTCTGTGGATATTTGCTGAATAAATGAATCCTTGAGATTGGAGCACACAGGGAGATCTGGGTTGGCTGAAGTTTGAATACATTCAGATATAATGGGATAATCTTGGGTTTACTTATGGAAAGAAAAGCCAACACTCATATGCAAAAAAGTTCCAGTGCTTAAGCTGAAACTATTATATGAGTGCTCTGTTTAAATAAAATTGGCTAATTAAATAGTTAATTCTAGCATTACAATAAAATAGACACATGAGATCAGTTAATTGCTTTTTTGTGAGTCCATATATTTGGCCAGTACCTCATAATAATGCAGTATTTTTTGGCAGCCAGTAGTTGATGGCAATTTTCTTTGTCAGAACTGTTATCAAACTGTGCTATTAAAAGAGATTTATTTGGTTAAATCTGGATGGATCTGTTACAAATAAGCAGGCAGTCCAAGCTGTTGTCTCACACACAGGAATCTGAAGAGACTTTTCTTTATCCTCTTGACGTAAGCCATGACTTATTACACTTTGAATATGGTCTGAGCAAGCTTTCCCAAATTCACCCCATACAATTATGTTTAAGAACATTTTATTTTGAAAAGAATGTTTATATAATTTTGTAATTGGCTTAATGTATCCATTTAATATAAGATTTTTTACTTAAACAATCTGATTCTAGGTAGCAAATGTATGTTATTCTATTTTACAAATGGGGAAGCTAAATTCTGGGGCAGATTTCAGTGGTATTTTAACCTTAGCATATGAAATGGACTGGCATTTGAGAATTTATATATTGATCTTCCTTTTAAGCCAGATTTATTTGAGGCTTTAATATTATGTGTTTTAATTTGTATAAAGTTTTTTTTTGAGGTAATGAACATATTATGATGATTTTCCCTGTCTGTGTCCAAAAATTCTAAAATGATTTAGCATTGTTTTGTCTTTTTTTCCTCTTGTTATTTATTTATTTATTTTTAATCTTATTTAAGTTGTAAGAGTGTTGTGGAATTATTTATTTTTAGTTTGGAAAACATTAAAAATACACCAAGCATGATAAAAAGTAATCAAATTTTTGAAATTTTACAAAGAACTGCTCATGGAATGTAAATTTTTGTGAGTGCAATTTTATTATCATAATTCTCATCATATTAACACTTACCATTAACACATTTTCAAAATACATTTTTTGACCAGGAAAAAAGTTATGATTATGTACATGGAGGTCATGGAAAAGTCAGGATTCTTTAAAGTTTAAAAAGTAGTCCTACAACAAATTTAATAAAAGTAATTTTTAAATCACATTTTTAGAAAACTTGATCTATTTTCTTAAGGAAACAATGCTATTATTATTGTTTTGGATTGTACTAGTAGCACAGGCTTATATGATCCATGACAAATAACTAATTGCCAGGAGGAACCTGCCTGGGGGATAAGATTAAAGAGGTAGAGATAAGACTATTGGTAGGGGCCTTTGAGTGACATCATCAAATTTGCAAAAATTGGCTGTACAAGTTGGGAATCACTAAGGAATTCTAGGATAAATTAACTGGTTTGACTTGGGTTTTTTAAATATGTCTGTATGGAGGGTGTTGAATGTAGGAATGCTAAAGCTAGGGATGACAAATTAGGAAACTATTTCAAAGTCTGAAATTTTATGACTGCCTAAACTCTATCATATTTCAAGGTACAGACAATGTTGAGGGCATCCCCAAATGTTCAGTGAGAAAGAAGCCAATCAAGGAAGAAGCATAATTTCACAGTAGCAGAATGCAAGAAGAGTTGATAATGAAAGGAGCTGGGCTACAGGCAGCCAGGACTGCGAAATGAATATGGAAAGGAAAATGTACAGCTGCACTCCCCTCTGAGGAAGAAAAGAGGAGGAGGTTAAAGGGAAGAGACAGTAAATCAGGAAGTTCTCTCACTAAAGGTGACACCACATTGATTTTTACACAAATAAAAAGTTATCTGCAAATTCTAATAGTGATTCAGGAGAATTTAAAGTGATTCAGATATTGATTTCATATCCAACAACTCATGTAAATATAATTTTAGAAAAATATCTAGTTCTATATGTACAAGTTTTTTTTTAGTTTTTGCTATTTGACTTTGCTTACTTATTTAATTGTATGGTTTTTCGTATATGAACACTTTATTAAATTGATGAATTCAGCAAGATGACCATAAAAATTTCAGAAATACTGCCTCCATGCCTAATTTAGCATCTAATATTGAACCATGGCATCATTATTAAGATACTTCATGATGGATTTTGGATTGTCTCACATATATATCACTCTTATATGCTGAGCTGAAAATAGTTACTTATATTCCCATCTTCTTTTCTTATTAAAAAGAATGAAGCCAAGAAAGATTTAAGCTACTTTCTATTGATATTTTCATTTTTAGATCTTGTTCAGTTAACTTTTATTTATTCGGGCTCATGTGCATGTGTTGGAGAAATTTGGGGAAATAATCACAGATGACATATACAGTGACTCACATACCGAGTATCTTATGTGACTAACCATAAATCTATTTAAAGCTATGTGTGTAATGTACTTTGTGATACAGGAACTTAACTGATCAGACCTTGATAATATAATCATAAATAAATTGATTGTATTCTTTTGTTGGCAATTATTCACGCATTAGCTCAGCCAAAGTAAGTTTACATAATCAATTGTCAGGCTAACTGGGACTCTAAGTCTATTGGATCTACAGTATACCTAAGTTTTATACCGATAGAACATGATTGGTTTGGGGGCCTAGTAATAATCTATATATATAAAAGCCCAGCAACCACAATGGCGGAATGACCAGAACGACTGGTGGCTATGATGTGCACTGCGGCAGCCAACCAACCTGATCCGGGCCCTGATTGGCCCACCCTGCCCCTGGCTGGCCATGCCCCCGATCAGCCCCCAACACCCTGATCTGGGGTGGGTCCAGCTGGCCAGCTGCCCATGGACCCTCCCCCCTGTTGGCCCGGCCCAATGGGCCCCAAATGGGATGGGCCAGACAGACCCCACCTGTGCACGAATTCATGCACTGGGCCTCTAGTATAAAATCAAATGCAATTATTACAATAGTAACATGGGTAATTTATATCTTGTGCAGCACCATTAAATCCTTTTTATACAGTAATTAACCCTTTTCATGGTTTTTACTCTCATGGTTTCAGTTACCTGTGGTCAACTGCTGTTCAAAAATAGTGAATGGGGCCCTAACTGGTTTGGCTCAGTGGATAGAGCATCGGCCTATGGACTGAAAGTTCCCAGGTTTGATTCCGGTCAAGGGCATGTACCTTGGTTGCAGGCACATCTCCAGTAGGAGGTGTGCAGGAAGCAGCTGATCTATGTTTCTCTTTCATTGATGTTTCTAACTCTCTATCCCTCTCTCTTCCTCTCTATAAAAAATCAATAAAATACATTTAAAAAAAATAGTAAATGGAAAAGTTCAGAAATAAACAATTCATCAGCTTTAACTTGTGTGATGTTTTGAATATCATGTTGAACATATCTCACACTATTCCTCTCTGTCTCTCCCAGGACATGACTCATCCCTTTGTCTTGTGTATCCACATTGTATACGTTACCTACCCATTAGTTACTTAGCGACCATCTTAGTTATTAGATTGGTTATCAGAAAGAGAGGCAGACCACATTCATGTAACTTTCATTACAGTATTCTGTTCTATTTTATTTATAAGTTATTGCTGTTAATCTCCTAATGTGCCTAATCAATAAATTGAAATTTAGCATAAATATGCATGTATAGAAGAAAACATAGTATATATAGGGTTTAATACTACCCACAGTTTCAGGCACCCACCTTGGGCCTTGGAAAATATCCACTGTGGATAGGAGGGAACTGTTGTACTATTCCATTTTTTTCTTCTGGCTTTTCTAAGTTTATTTCATATTATTAGAGCATTTCCTCCTCATTTTATTTATAAGTTGTGTCAGTGATCTTTACAGCACTTCATTATTACTGTTCGCTCTGAAAGACAGACATTTACTAATACCTATGAAATTTAGATAATAAAATAAAAATAGCTGAAAGAGGTTTCTAGTTAAAAAAGTGTTTTAGAGTAGTACAAATCTTAGGATAACATTAAAATAATAAAGTTCAGCAGAACAAAACAGTCACTTTATTTTGATATATGAATATGTGTGTAGAAATGTATTTTTCAAATGAAGATATTAATTATACACATTTATGTGGTAGGTGAAAAATGAAATATATTAGCATTAAGGAATACGTTTTAAAAAATACATCTGCTTCACATTAACAAATTAAGTAGAGAAGAAATAAATATGGACAGAGATTATTTGAATACATAATTGACAGACGTGTGTGTGTGTGTGTGTGTGTGTGTGTGTGTGTGTGTGTGTGTGTGTATGCTGGAGGTTGGCGGTGATGTAGGTGTGTAGACCTAGGACCCTCCACTTTCTGGATAATATCAATTTTGCTCTTGCCTCCAAATTTTCTTAGCAGAGAAGATAGCTCCAAAAGGCGGGGGGTTGCCCCAGAACTCCAGAAGCCCTGACAGTGTCAATGGCGTCTCTGAGTTTTGGTGAGTGTGAGTATAGCTCTCCACTCTCCTGCCAGCCTCCCGTGCAGCAGTCAGGAAGTGGAAAGTGGTAAAGCTCTGAATACTGAGAATCAGACACACCTTTCACTAAAAGGAATTAAGAGGTCATGGGATTTTCATATTTCTGCCAAGAGTGACATACCTACTCTCAGACTCACAGTCTCTCACTATAATCTGCCTCTGAACCTACCAGGATTAATCCAAACATGCCATTTACCCTGGTGTATTTTAGTGACCTCGAGAAGTTCCAAATCTGAAGTTAGCACTCATGATGTGTACACTTATTATAACTCAGTAATTGTCTTAGCACTACCCCATCCCATAATCTTCCTTCATTTACGAAACTTCTCACGCATCCTATGGGTCTTATTGTTTGTCATCTATAGCTTCAAACTTTTCTCTGAACCTTTCTTTTTATTATGTTCTAACTTCTGAATGAATAGTTGAAAGGATGACCAAAGGCATAGGCATTGAGACAATTTGGGCAAATCTTCCTTCCTTTCTTTTATCCTCTTTTAAATTCTTTGTTAAATGATATTAGATTCTAATGGTGTAGTACTATATATGCAAAAGTTTGAATGAAGTGGTACAGATTATCTTGTTTGGACACTTTGGGTATATTTAAGATGTTTTCAAAACCAACAGCTTAAACAAATTTGCCTTATAAAAAACTGCTTAAAGAAGTTTCTAGCCTACCAATGTTAATCATTAGGGAACTAGAGGCCCGGTGCATGAAATTCATGCACTCTGGGTGTCCCTCAGCCCGGCCTGTGCCCTCTCGCTGTCCAGGAGCCCTCGGGGGATGTCCAACTGGCATCTTAGGCCTGATCCCCGCCAGCAGTAGGGCATCCCTCTCGCAGTTTGGGGTTCTTGCAGTTCAGGATCCCTTGCTCTTTGCCACCTGCCTGCAGCAGAGGCAGAAGAGGCTCCCGCCACCATCACTACACTTGACAGCTTGGAGCCTGGCTTCTGGCTGAGCGACTCTACCCCTATGGGAGTGCACTGACCACCAGGGGGCAGCTTCTGCATTGAGCATCTGCCCTCTGGTGGTCAGTGTGCATCATAACAACTGGTCGTTCTCCTGTTTGGTCTATTTGCATATTATGCTTTTATTATGTAGGATGGCTTCACATGATGTACCATTCTTTGAAGCAGTATTTGTTTGAGAGTGCTAAATTATGTTTTCTTGTTTTCACTACAGGGATGAGGGCCAGATTTAAATTGGAACTCAAGAACTTCAGTCTAATTTTTTTCAGAAATCAAAAAACTGTATCCAGAATGGACCCTGTTAAATATTAAAAATACAACTAGATCAATCATAATAAATGAAGCCCAAACCAAACCATGATCCTTCAAATTTAAACTCCTAACTTTGGAGGACTTAGAGCCCAGAGTACTTAGATTATTGATTTGTAAGCATGTTAAGGAATTTTTATTTCCGGGGAGGGGGGACCTTTCTGAAGCATTCTCCAAGCAAGCAATAATTTAGAAATCCAAATTAATATCTACCTCAGAGCAGAAATTCAAGATATGTAATTGGACCATCCAATGGAATCAAGCAAATCATAAGCAAAGCATTCCCTGAAGCCATGTAGATTGCATAGTTCACAGTATGATGGACTGAGCACAGCAAGAGCCCACTTCTGTTCTGCAAAACAGTCTGCCCAGGTTCTCAATGTAGGCAAGAGGGTTATTTTATCAGTGAGATTATCTTACAGAGAGCATCAGTGTGCTCTCACATGAGCTGAAAGCCTTGGAGGCCGTCCTGGGGAATGCAAAGTTTAGCCAATTGAGAGGTTGACATTCACTCCAGCAGCATAGAGGATTGATAAATGAGTCAGACCAGTGCCTTCAGCAAATTCCAGCTACCTATTCAGTTATAATTAGTATTTTGGAACTGCCATCCATGTTTGACTCTGACAGAGAGAATTTGATGGGGGATTTCTGCTTAAAAAAAAAAAAAAAAGACTGTCATTCTTTTGTCGTGGTGGTAAAATGTGTGTGCAAAAATCCTGTCACTCACAAAATCTCTGAATCTGACTGTCAAAGGAACTTCAGGCATTTTCAGGCTGTTAATGAACAGGCATCCATATCCACATCTTGCACCCGAAGTCAGATGTCACAGTTAATGTGCACTGAGTATTATATGTTCCAACAGAACATACAAGACACTCCAATCGCAGAACCCTCATGGTCCCTTCAGAACCAATGAATGTCAAGAACCTGAGGTGGTTTCCTATGTGATTCCAACTCAACTGGCTGAAAAGTGAATGATTCAGTCAGCCAAGTTTCACATGACATTTGTCCCAGCACTATAGATCAGTGGTTGGCAAACTGTGGCTCGCGAGCCACACACAGCTCTTTGGCCCCTTGAGTGTGGCTCTTCCACAAAATACCACATGCGGGCGCGCACATACAGTGCGATTGAAACTTCGTGGTCCATGCACAGAAGTTGGTTTTCGGCTCTCAAAAGAAATTTTAATAGTTGTACTGTTGATATTTGGCTCTGTTGACTAATGAGTTTGCCGACCACTGGTATAGATAATACTGTAAATTAAAAATTGAGATATATTGCTCAGCAATGTTACTCAACTGTTTTAATTTCTTAATGAATTTTCTATCATTTTAGCATAAGTTTTACTTCTGTCATTGAGCTAAGAAACTGTTATATAGAATAGTAATTTGACAAGTTAATCTCCAAGATCAGTAACAACATTTCCAGGAGGGAGAAATAGTCCATTTTGCCTATAGATAGAATGTGCCTATGATGGTTAATTTTATGTATCAGTTCAGCTCAGATATCACTCTATCCATTTATTTGGTCAAACAGTATTCTAGATGTTTCTCTGAAGGTGCTTTTGGTTAGATCAACAATTAAGTTAGGTGAACTTTGAGTAAAATAGATGGTCCTCCATAATATGGGTGGGGCATAGTGGAGGCTTTAATAGAGCACAAACTGTCCTCCCCTCCTGAAGGAATTCTGTCAGTGGACTACCTTTGTATTCTAAAGACAACTCATTCCTCCACCTCAACCTACCAGCTATCCTGCAGATTTTGAACTTGCCTTCACAAACATGTGAGACAATTATTTAAATCAAGTCTCTCCCTCCCCTTTCCCCCCTTCCCCCCACACACACGATGGGTTTTGTTTCTCTGAAGACCATCAATTAGAACATATACTTCCTGGGAATTTGAAAAATTTGGCTCTGTTTGTGAATTTTTAATAGAATACCACCAGTGTTCACACCACTATAGATAGACGTAAGCTAACAGTAAAAGTGCACTTATTGACAATGGCTCTAGAGTTTGTACTGAATGAGTGGAAGAGAAACAGATATTGACATGATTGTAAGATAGAAGATTATACTGAAAACAGATGAAGAGCAAGTGATCTAATATTTGTTGGAACAGAAAACACACACACACACACACACACACACACACACACACACACACAAAACCGAGCAAGCAGAATGGGAAAGAACAGATTATTTGAGGACCAGATTAGAACCATGTCTCAAAACTTGTCAAGTTTGCCCAGAGCACAGTTCCATGTCAACTGTAGACAGGGTCCTGAGACTCAAAAAAGGAACATGTTGTTCCTGGTATCCTGAACAACATGTAGAAGCATCTATATGTATAAAAGCCTAAGGGACCATTATGATGGAACGACCAGAACAACTGGTAACTATGATGTGCACTGACCACGAGGGGCAGATTCTCAACACAGGAGCTGCCCCCCGCCCGCAGGCCCTAATCACCAATGGGGCCTGCCAGCCAACTTCCCTCTTCCTCCCCCAGGCCTACAGGCCCTGATCGCCCAATTAGGGCCAGATCCCCAGGCTGGGATGGGAAACTGGAGGTGGGTGGCGACAGATGTGGCCCCTTTCCCAGGGGGGCTGAGGACCGGCTCCCCCCTTGGGGCTGGTGGTCAACCTCCTGGGTACTTTCCCCTGTACCTCCCCCTCACCAGCAGGCCCCAGTTGGCCCACCACCCACCTGCTGTGGTGGTGGTTGCCCCCTCTCCCAAGCCGGCAGGCCCCGAGGGAAGGAGGAGGGGGCAAACAGGGAGGTGGGGATCCGTGGTGGCAGCGTGTGGGCAGAAAGGGAAAGAGGAGGGGTTTGAGGGGAGGTGGGGAACCTGATGCCCTGATTGCCGGCCAGGCCTAGGGACCCCACCCATGCATGAATTTCATGCACCGGGCCTCTAGTTTTTAATAAGATAGAATTCTATGATTTTTCACAAAGCTCAACAGGGAATATGTCTGCTTGGAAAGAATAAACAAGGAAACAGGGAAATCTGATGGTGATGTTATTTCCATGTTTGTACTATGGACTTAACATAAACTTTCTGTATTGATAAATGACTACTTATACATATATTAAAGTTTGAATAAACAACTACATAATATAAATTTTGTTTTCACTTTATTGATAAAGGTACATATATCAACACTAGAAAAAGTTAATTCTTCCTGAAAAAAAAATTTAATAATAAGCCCCAGAAATTGCAGAAATTAGCAAAGGTTAGATGATCAACTTGTTCTTAGCATTGTCTCTTTTGAAAGTAGCAGTGAGCATTCAAATCTGCAAGTAATAAAGTTACCTTGTACTTTTAAGAAGATCAGCTTTATTGAAGTCTGATTATAAAATATTATAAAATATTTAGAGTGCGCATTGATGTGATTTGATATTTCTTTATCTTGTAAAAGGATTTGCCAAATCAATTAACACATCCATCAACTCACATACTTCTTTCTCTGTTTTTAGTGAGAATATTTCATTTCTTCTCTCTTAGCACATTTAATTATACAATACAGTGTTATCAATTATTTCCTTATGTTTAACATGAGATACCCAGAACTTATGCATCGTCTAATTATACCCTTTGATCAACATCCCCCCCAGTCCTGCACACATCCCTCGGTGACCACCATTCTACTCTGTTCCTATGAGTTAGGCTTTTTTAAGATTCTACATGTAAATGATGTCGTGCAGTATTTGTCTTTCTCTGTTGGGCTTATCTCAGTCAACATAATACCATCAAGGTCTATCCATATTGTCACAAATGGCAGAATTTCCTCTTTTCTCGTGGCTAAATAATATTCCATTGTGTATGTATATATGTGTGAGAATATATATATATATGTATGATTTATCCCTTTTTACATATATATATATCAAATTTATTTTTCCAATAATTCATTGATGGCATTGTTATTTTCACTTGAAAAGTATACATAAATAAATAAAAACATTCACTGATTATGATGTTTCCATATGTAATAAGCTTTAAATTTGCAGTGTGATTAATTTATGTAATTTACTCCTGTATTGATTGATGTTAAAAAATGTATCCATAACCTACAGTAATATTTATGTAATTATGATAATGGATAGGGTTTGCTGATGTATATTATTACATTTTTCTTAAATTTTTGAAATACAAACCCTACCTTTGTTCTGATTAAGAAAAGTGAAACAAACAAAAAAGTGGAAAAGAAAGAAAAGAAAAAATAAACCAATATAAAAGATGTATAAACAAGTAGATGGGATGAATATGAGAAGAATTTTATCTTGGCTGGTTTCCTAAAATGCAATACATACGCAGATCCAGAAATAACACAAATACATAGTTTAAAAGCTAACTACATGAAATACTACATGGGTATTTCTATTATAGCCAATACACTCCCTTCAACTTCTCTGGTTATTTTGTGTCTTGCCAAGTTCTCTCTCCTAAATTCATATAATCACTTAATGAAACCAGAAAAATAAGACTTTTTCGTTGGCTTGTAAGAAACTAGAACACTGGCTTGAAAAAAAATTGGGACTAGATTCTAAAATGAAATTGTTGTGAATCTCCATTAAGGAAAAATATCACCTAATACAGGGCCTTACATGTAGTCACTCAAAATATGTCTATTCAATTGAATTAAATTGGATTGAATTGAAGAAAACCACTTCCATTTTGCTATGTTTCAGGTGGGTTCTATTGAAAGAACTCCTGCTGGGACTAACAGACCCTATTTTAACTTTGCCGTTTACCAATTCCTTTTCTTCTTTTATGTTTTAGCGCTTTTTTTTTTTTTTTTTAGATAAAGACAGATTGTTAGCTGAATTTCATCTACTTGTTTATTTGTTCTTTTATCACATTTTAACAAAATACAAAGATTCTTTGAAAAGCTTTCATTTGTTAAACTGTCTCAACTGTTCATATCATGCATTTTTAAAACTGTTATATACCTTAAGACATTTTATTTTACTCTCAAAACAGTTTATTTTACCTTTTTGATTTGCTTCATTAATAATGAATTTAATAGGCTCAAAAACTACTCTTGCTAAAATGAAAAATCAGGCTTACAGACATAATTTTATAGCATGGTTCTAGACCCACTAAAAAGGATTCATTTTTTAACCAATAAATGTTTTTAATTGTAGTATAAATACACACAAAATCACACAAAATAAAGGGCACACTCTATGAATTGTCATTAAAAAAAACACTACAGTTTATTTTTAACATAGAGATTCAACTTACTGAGCATTGTTTATGGAAAAGACAAACTTTGCACTGCTGTGCCACCTTTATTATCAATTCAATTCATTTGTACAAGCACTGTTTCTTATCACCTTTTTGTTTAATTTGGTCTATATCCCTAGGCCAATGCCACTGTCTGACTTTTAACAAGTTTCAACATTTTACTATTAGGTAAATAGTCATCAATAACATTTAAATTTTCTTTTATTGACTTCAGAGAAGAAGGGAGAGGGAGAGATAGAAACATCAATAATAAGAGAATAATTCATCTGCTGTCTCCTGCACACTCGCTAGCAGGGATTGTTGAGCAGACAACCCGGGCACGTGCCCTGAATGGGAACCAAACTGTGACCTGCTGGTTCTTAGATGGGGCCTCAACCACAGAACCACAGCAGCCGGGCAGCAAAATAGCGATTTTTGTTTGTTTGTTTCGAAAAATAGCGTTTTTTTGTTTTGTTTTTTTTATCAAAATGAGGATGTTCACCCTTTTTTCTAATAACGATGTTATTTGTTAGGTCAGGCAGGGGGGAAGTCCAGAGCCTATGCATGCATCTGCAAGGTAGATGGTGACAGAGATAACTGGCGTCTTCCTAGACCCCTGGCCCAAGGCGAATTCCACACCTCTCATGCCCTCCGCCCTCCCCTCACTAAACAGCTGTATAAAAGAAGTGCCCATGCCCCTTTTTGGCTCGAACTTCCCAAACCTTACATCTGGTGCCGCTGTTTTCATCAAGAAGGCCCCGAGGATTTGCCTCTAGCAACCCTTACAGGTCTTCTCCACCCATAGATTACAGGATCTTCTGTCCCACCGATCCTTATCTCTCCTTGCCCCCTCTCGCATGCAGAAACTCCATCTCCTGTCCCTCGAGAATCCTGACATCTCCCTAACTCAGTCCCCAGCCCTGAACCTGGCCACTCTCCTTCCCATTGCCTCCACCCAACCTGCAGCAAGGCACTCCTGCCCTGAGGTAGTCGAGGCCCTCACTCAACCTCGGGCTGGATTCTCAGATCTTCCTCTCTCTAATCCTGACTTAACTCTGTTTGTGGATGGAAGCTCTTGCCTAGACCCCCAGGGACATCTTGCCTAGACCCCCTGCTCCTCCTGCTCCATGTGTGCGGCTGTGGCCTTCCCACCTCCATACAATCAGACAACAACCCAGCTTTTATATCAAGGGTCCTTCAGCAGGTTAGCACCTCTCTTGACATCTGGAAACTGCACATACCCTACCACCCACAATCAATGGGTAAGATCGAGAGGATCAACAACCACCTTAAAGGCCATCTAACTAAACTCTCTCTCTAGAAATTTGCAGCTCCTGGCCATACCTCCTGCCCATGGCCCTGACCGGAATCCGGGCTACACCAAGGAGCCCCACCTTTTTACCTGCCCTGATTTAGGCAACTGCTCTGGGAACACCCTGACAGGTTTCTGCCCAGGCCTGGACTAGCCAACCAAGGCTCCCAAGGACCAGCCCTCCAGCCGGGGGACTCAGTCCTCCTTAAGAATCTACATCCCAAGGCCTTGGAGCCCAGGTGGACGGGACCTCACACAGTAATCCTCACAATCCCCACTGCAGCCAAACTACTTGGCGATCCAACGTGGCACCACCTCTCCAGACTCAAGAGGACCCTGGAGCAACATGACTTCTATAAATGTGAGGTGTTGGGCCCCACTAAGGTCTGCCTTAGCTGCCCTCCCCCTCCTCCTTCTCCTCCTGGCCCTGGGCAACCTACACCCATCCCCATCTGCTTATGTGTGGAGGTTCAAGGTCCGTGAAACTTACGACCAGGACAGCACACAAGTCACCCGGCAGGTGGGATCTCAGGACTGCCCTCTGGTCAGATGCCAGGCGGAGATCCTGATTGCTGTTGACCTCCAGTCAGTGTCCAACAGTGGCCGACCATATGCTTGTTTTGCTTATGACCAACGGAACCCAGACAGGTGTAGTCGAGACGTCAACACATATGGGGGTTGCCGATGGTCAGGCTGTGTCATCCATGATGCCTACAATGAGGTCAGGTCTGGCCCCTTTTTCTGGAAGGACGGGACCTTCTACATAAGGGTCCAGGACCCCTGGGACCAGCGATGGCTTGTGGGCATTATGGGAAAACTATATAGGAGTGGTTGGAGCTCAACCCGTTCAGGGACAATTTACATCTCCCGGGAATATGTCATGGCCCAGGAGGCCCAAATCCAGGTCTCTAACAGCATCCTACAGGCTGAACATTCCCTTAAAGGGAAGCTGCCTGATTCCCCCTGGGTAGAAGTCCTGTCTTCTTGGCTCCAACTTATCCAACACACTCTACTATTCCTTAACGAGACCCGCACCCTGCCCAGTGTCTCATACTGCTTTCTATGTGTCTCTCTCCAAAAACCTTTGCTGGCTGCTGTCCCACTCATGACTCCTCCAGGAACCCAAGGACATGGTGAATGTCAGTCTCCCCTGGCTGGCATTCCCCTCTGGGAACCTGAAACTCCAGAATCCACCTTGCCCCCACGAATATGTTACCAGACCAGCAACCTGGTAACTGTGGGATGGGTCACCTGGAACTGTACCCAAAACCACACTGCAGCCAGTCCCACCAAGGCCAACCCGGGTACCTTCTTTTGGTGCAACGGCACCTTAAGCAACTGCATGAACTCCTCTGACCCCAGGCCTTGCTTAGTGGTCACAGTAGTTCCCCAACTAACCTTGTATGGAGAGTCGGAGCTTGCCTGGTTGCTCCCTTCATCCCACCCCCAGGCCCACCAGGCCACCTTCCTCCTTGTCATGTTGGGGGTAAGTATTGCTACCATGGTAGGCCTAGCTGGGGGGGCCCTCGGGAACAGCATAATCTCTGTTCAGGATTTCAATGACAAACTCCAGATAGCCTTGGAGTCTACTACTGCCTCCTTAGCCTCCCTGCAGCGGCAAGTAACATTGGTAACCCAAATAGCCCTGTAGAACCGATGGGCCCTAGACCTTCTTACTGCGGAAAAAGGAGGAACCTGCATGTTCCTTCAAGAAGAATGCTGCTACTACATCAATGAGTCTGGAGTGGTGAAACAGAACGTGCAGACCCTGACTAAGCTGAGTGAAGAACTACGTGCAAGACACTCCCGGGACAATTCTCTTTTCGGCTGGCTTCAAAGCCCCTTAGCTACCTGGATCCTGCCCCTGATAGGGCCCCTAATTCTCATCTGTGTCTTCTTTTTTCCCCTAACTCCCTGCCTCCTCAAATGTCTTGGATCTCTGAAATGTCTCGGGTGACTGTAAACCAGCTCCTGCTCCACCCCTACACTCAGGCTGCCCTCCGACCTGCCTCTACCTGACCCTGGCCTTTAACATCCCCCACCCTCTTTGCCCCTGGTCAGCAGGAAGTAGCTAGGATGATTTCGGCGCCCCCTATCACCAAAAGGCCAGGATGTTAGGTCAGGCAGGAGGGAAGTCCAGAGCCTATGCATGCATATGCAAGGTAGATGGTGACAGAGATAACTGGTGCCTTCCTAGACCCCTGGCCCAAGGCGAATTCCACGCCTCTCATGCCCTTCGCCCTCCCCTCACTAAACAGCTGTATAAAAGCAGTGCCCATGCCCCTTTTTGGCGCAAACTTCCCTGGCCCACCCTCGGACCAGGGAATTTCGCCCAGGAGCGCAAGATTAAATCCTCCCCTTTCTAATCACCTGGACTCTCTGTGTTTTGTCTCCTGCGTCGTCGCAAACCTTACATTATTGTTTTATATTAATTAGTCATTATTATTATTCATGTATATTGAATTTTATCAACATTATTGGCTTCCTGCAAAGGTACAAGAAAACTATCTGTAGCCCAGTGCCTAATGCAACCAATCCTGGTCATTCACAGGAGAAGATCCTCACCATCTGATCACATGCAGGTGCTACCCATCAGTTAACACTGTTTCGAAAAATCCTGATTCTACCTTGCTACACCTTACAGCTGTAACCCAAAGTTTTGACTTACGCCAAAGAGCATTTGGATGTTCCCTCAACCATGTACGCTTTGCTGAGGATGGGGCTGGTGCTAGCCACTCCTATTGCATATTTCTATAGTGTTCTGGCCATATCAGGTAAGCTATCTGAGGTCCTGTTACTCCTCTCACCATGATTGCCCTTTGATAATGCTCTTCCAGTGAGCCTGGCTCTGTGCACCTTGCTCTGTTTTCTCTCGTTTAAAAGGAATCCTTTCAAAGATTTTCGACTTCATTGTGCTAGTAATTTCTTTAGTAAGTTTATATTTGTAAGTGAGATTTGCAAAATTTATCTTTCTAATTCTGTCTGGGTGTTGTTGTTTTTTTTTTTTGTATCAAAATTATGCTAGCCTAAGACAAAACAAAAACTTATAGATGCATAGGAGATAAATTACTTTATTACACGTTATAGATTCCCTATTACATTGGGACTTAATTTTCTTGTGGAATCTAGGTCAGAGAGGTTGCCTTAAATTTTAATTTATTGATGTTTATATATGTAGGCATACCAGATCATTTTGTTGTTGTTTTAGATGTGATATGTCTTTCCCAATCCTTTTTTACTTTCAATGTCGGTCTTTAAGGGTGTCTCTGGTAATCCATTTTCTATATTTATTAGTTTTAAAATGCATTTAGTTTGCATTCCTTTTTAAAGGATACGTTATGCATGGAATTCTATGCTGGCAATTATTTTCTTTCAGAAGGTAAAACTCTCAGTTTCCATTATTTCTACTGAAGATACAGTTGTTGCTTGATTTTTGTTCCATTAAAAATAATGTCTCTTTAAATAAGGCTGTTTTTAAGGATTTTTTTTTGTTTGTTTTTTTAAAAAATAGCTTATGTGCCTAGTTGTGCCTTTTTCGTGTATTTGTTTTATTCTGACTGGTATTAAATATTTCCTTAATAGGTGGCTTGATATCTTTGTCACTTTTGGAATATTTACTCTCTTTTCAAATATTCCCTTTGCCCTATGTTTTCTCACTTCTTATTCTAAGATTTCAATTACAAATATGCTAGACCTTCCCACTTCATTCATTAAGTTCTTATTTTCTCTCTTGTTTTCTGGGTATTTTTCTTTTCCTTCTGTGCTACATCATAGATATTTTCTTCTGTCCTACATGTCAATGAAATAATTCTAGATGCATATGTTTTAAAATCCAATCACCAATAGCTAGTTTTGCAGTGTTTTGCTACTCCATTTTCCTGTTGAAATTTTCTAACATGTATGTTATTTCTTTGAAGCTATTGGGCATGTTTACCTAAAGATCAGTTTCTGATAACGTTAATTCTTGACACCCTCATGGACCTGTCCTAATTGTCTTACTTGAGCTTTCGATAACAGAGGCTTGCCTTACTGCATGTCTGATACTTTTATTGGAAGCCAGAAATTACACTTTGAAAAATATGTAAAAACAATGTGATGGCTAGGGTCATGTTATATTCAGAGATGATTTATAATATGATCTTTTAGAAGTTTCTGGAAGATACCATTCCTTTTTAACCAGTGAGGTCATTTGAAGATGGACTTCTTTCCCCAGGAGAGCTGACTCATTGAGTGTTCACACTTACTACTATAATCCTGCTTAAATCTTATTCCAAACTATGGGTGGGATTAGCCCTCTCACCTCCTTGGCAGGTTTTAGACTTAATGGGTAATTTTCCTAACCCTGCAAGAATTGCAACTCTGCTTACTTTCCTTCCTGTTCCAGATTGTTAGGGAAAATTATTAAGCTGCCTCAAATGTAAAGCTCATGAATCTTAAAAATAATTGTTCTCTATCAGCTGCAGGTGGACAGCACAGTGGTGATGATGATATACTTTACAAAGTGTTCCTCCATATTTTAAGTACCCACCTGGCTCAAAATCATGAAGCTCATCATTTTGATATTTCTTCTCAGTTCTTGGCTCCTTAGTTCTTCATTGTTATCTTTCTTATACCTTAGATCTCTCTCTTTTCTCTCCTCCTTTCTCTGTCTCTCTCTTTTGATTTTATAGTTGTTGTAAATTAGAGGATTGCTTTGAATTTCCTCTCCTGAAATTAATGAAAGTAGCAATCCTATATTTACTTAAAAATTATGTTTGCCTCTAGGACATGGATTTATATATCTTGGTATTTTATATTTATCCTAGTAAGCAAATTTGCTTAAATTTAAATAAAATTTCTAGATAGCAATAATAATACTAACAATAGCTAACAGTGCTTGTGCACTACTTGTGACAAGCCCTGGTATTAGTTCTTTACTGAAAATAACTTCTTTAATATTCTTACCTAACTTGTTAGTTATATTCTGTATTATTCTCATTTTACTGATGAAAACTGTAGCCCAGAGAAGTAGAATCAGCACTGTATACAGTATTTTGGTTCCCATGCTGACACACATTTGGGGTACACTCCCAATTTCTAAAAAACATTGACACAAATATGGATAAACAGGCACATATGCTGCACACACACCCACACCATGCAAACAGTTATAGTTAAACTCTTGTAGGAAGCCAGGCTACCTAACAATTGCACAAGCCTCCTCTGATAAGACCAAAATCAGTTCCTCTGATTTTTCATTGGTGGGGAGGGTACACTGAACCAATAGTTATTAATGAGAGGTTTGCGACGCAGGAGACAAAACACAGACAGTCCAGGCGATTAAAAAGGGAGGGTTTTAATCTTGTGCTCCTGGGCGAAATTCGCTGGTCTGAGGGTGGGCCAGGGAAGTTTGCGCTAAAAAAGGGGCATAGGTACTTCTTTTATACAGCTGTTTAGTGGGGGGAGGGCGGAGGGCATGAGAGGTGGGGAATTCCACCTAGGCCAGGGGTCTAGGAAAGCACCAGGTATCTCAGCCGCCATCTACCTTGCAGATGCATGCATTGGCTCTGGACTTCCCCCCCTGCCTGGACATAACAATTAACTCCTAACTCTCCCCGCTTAAGCCATACCTTCTTGAGTTTTATTTGCAGGGAATACTTCAGTCACCGTGAACTCTTGGCCCCTGGGTTATATGAATGTCCTTTAAAAATATCAAAATATCAGTCTAATGTTATTTTTTATGTTTGCTCCAGAGCACATAGAAAGGCATATTTGCATTTTCTAAAGGGATTTTTCTAAATGTATAGGGAGAACAAAGAGGAATGAATAATGTACAAGAGGCATTAGAACTACAGGGGCTTAGGCAAACAATAGGTTTCTGTCCCGTTCCATTTAAGGAGCTTACCAGGCCAAAAGCCCCAGCTCTCTTCCCCAGGAATGTTACACTCCAGCCCCAAAGGGCTGCAGCCACTTTGCAGGCAATTTACCTGGCTAAAGCCTCTTTTGCCTCCTTGGTTTTCTCCATGGGGTGAGAGCTGTCTTTTCTGCAGGGAGCTAGTCAATTGCCCAACATGTTCCCTCCATTATAACTGCAGAGAAAACATTCCAATCCTGCGGCTGACCTAGGATGCTCCCACTCAGTTCTGGCTTCATTGTGATTGGCAGCCTGCGGCTTCCAGGGAGGGCAGCACACATGGGCAGCGGTAAGAGGCTTATTCTCTCACCATCTTTCAAGTGTGTGCAGGGAGGGGATGGGCTAACCAGGCAGTTGACTCTGAATCTGTATCTCAGCTTCCCAGCTACGGGAGAGAGACATTTTCTAATTCACTGGGAACAAGTAGGTCCTGGGGCATGGATATAACCAAATTAATTTCAGGAGAGACTAATTTACAAGCTTTAATGGCAATTGCATAATTTCAGCCGAGAAAAATAACTCTGTGGTCAGAACAACCGTGTCGCCACGCAGTTCTCATCAGCAACACATTCAAAAATCATCACAAGAACGTGACACTTTCTCCACCACGTCCTCAGATTTTCAGGATGTACACAGGTTCAAGTTTCTGACCTTCATGTACAGACAAAATTACTATCCTCTTACTATCCCATAACGATTAAAATGCATGATCAGATGTACACTGTTTCTATTTCCTGCCTAGGTTATAAAAAACATTTTTTGAGGTCTTCTCATTTTATTTATGTATTTATTTTTTAGGAAAATATATATACCTGATCTTCTTTTACAAATTAGCAGTGTCACAGAAAGTAAATCCATTGATTCCACTATTTCAAATATATATTTCAGGCTGCTGGCTGGTAGAAGAGAATAGAGAAATTCGTCAATTACCCAACTAATTATTTCCGTGTATGGCAGACAAACCAAATAATCCCAGTCCTCAGTGAACATTCTGAACTGAATTGTCTAGATAGCTACCATGGAGATTCAATAAAAATTTTGAGGATATAAACTTTCTGTGTTTGTTTCATTAATTCATCAATGCGTATACCTCCAAATCATTCATGCTGGGCATCCAGAATAACAATTACAATAAAAAATTAAAAGAACTAGCATTTATTGAAGCTTAATATGAGCCAGGCAGTATAAGTGCTTTCTATGCATTCTCATTTAATTTTACAACAAGCCAATGAGGTAGGCACCAGATACCTGGCATAAAATCGAGCCTGCAGTTCCCAAATATCTCTTTAACTTTATCTTTGTAAACAGCTTTGCACATATATTACTCAAATAAAATCTCCTATGTGTGATATGTGGGTTCTTTTTGACTCAGTGTTTTTCCTTTCTCTCAAAAGCAAATGAATTTCCTTTGAGTCCTCTGTGGCATTTTTCTGATTCTCATATCCTTTCCTTTCCTCTGATTGCTATCTTGAGTACAATGCCTGTCCCTGATGTTGAATGATGCTGAGAATCACAAATTTATATGTGATATTCAGAATGTTGCATAAATTTTTATTCCTTTATATTTCATGGAAATTGCCATTTCTCTTAACATTTAAGAAAGCAAACAAGTTATGGATAATAATATCAAATCATGATGGATTCTGCACACCTGGACAGATCAGGGCATGGGGCCCAAGGAGTGTATGACATGCAAATGGTTACCTAAGTGGTGGTATTCAGTATTGGAATGAACCACTGAGGAATACACTTCTCTTACAAGTTAAAAAACACTTAGGCACTGAGCATCCCCATTTATTAAAATTAATGAGTAACAGATGGCTGTTAAATGCCCAAATAAGTTGTTACTAGGACACTTTTCAAAATGATGCACTCAAAGTTGTATGCCTTCTTCAGTCTGTAGGAATGTGCTTATCTTTAAGGTGTTCCTTAGTTTAATGGAAAGTCATAAAATAGGGGAACATAAACAGAGTTTGAAGTAAGACACCCTTGGAATCAAATCTGGATTTTAATGATTATTGGCTTTGTGACCTTGGGAAATGTATTTAATCTTTCTAATTGCAAAAGTAAGGTCATCTATCTTCTGCTTAACATCTTCAAACTGTTTCAGAGAAACAGGGTTTGCTGCTAGTATCTTCAAGGCAAACGTTTTTTTCTTCTTTCTCAGATACTGCTTTGCTTGATCTTTCTAGCAAAGTACATCCTAAAGGTAAATTGTTTTTACAGAAACAAGTAAAAGTAAATTGTTTAACAAGGGCAAGATGCTTTAGATTTTCACCATAATTGGGGAAGCAGAGAAAAGAGTGCATCTGGAGGAAGTCCAATAGTAAAAAATATTCATTCAGAGCCTGGCATTCTAGGGACCCTTAAATTTTTCTTCTGTTTAGTGTCACCATTGCTGAGGTGAGCAGGTAGAAGCCTTGGTGCAAATACTGAAATCTATAAATTTGTAGCTAAATCTGGGAGTAAGAGAACAGATCAATGGATGAAAGACCTAAAAATTGGAAAGCTGCAAGATATCTAAACTATCAGAAAAATGTATACCAAAGATAATGTAATGGGATCTTAGATCAAAGAGTAACAAAACAAAGAGCTTGGAAATATACTCAGGTGCACAAACTCACTTTCTTTTCAGTGAAAGCTCAGTCAATGTTAACCCAATTATTAGCTAGACTAGTTTTATGCCCTTAGCATTGATTTCACCATCAGAAATTGTCAATGTCACTATGTCATATCCTGATATTAACATCTTAATCTCACATTGAACTGTGACTAAACTGTATCCTTAAGGGTTTTTTTTATTTGTTGTTTTTATTTTATTATTTTTACCTGAAAAGGGATAGAGGACATTAAGGGATTTTTCATTCTCTGAAAACATATTCAAGGAGCACTGAGGAGTCAAGAGTTTGTTAATAAAAGAGTAGAAATTTGAAAACAGAAAAAAATTACTCAGGTATTAAGGAAAAAAGTGCAGGGTGTAATGCAAATGTGGTATGGTGGATTTTTACCATTTATAAATAAGTGTGGCTCACAGAAAGACAAGTGGATGAATATGCTGAGCTTTCTGGTTATTTATATCTTTTTATTCTGACCATTTACAAATCTTGGTAAAAATGTTCTTATAATCTCCATATTCTGTTTTTGTTTTTTAAATATATTTTTATTGATTTCAAAGAGGAAGGGAGAGGGAAAGAGAGATAGAAACATCAATGATGAGAGAGAATCATTGATAGGCTGCCTCCTGCACACCCCACACTGGTGACCGAGCCCACAACCCAGGCATGTGCCCTGACCGGGAATCAAATTGTGACCTCCTGGTTCATAGGTTGATACTCATGCAGGCTGAGCATATTCTGTGTTTTTATAACTTATTTCTCTCACATCAAGAAGATTTCTGGGGACCCACCATGAAAGCATTTTATTCTCTGAAGGAACATGATAGCATTGCTGGTAATGTCATGAAACCCAAATCTTGCAATAAAAAGAGGACACTAAATAAGTACTCAATCTAGTCTTTCAGGTAAAACATCTGGATCTAGCCCATCCAGCGTGTTCCGTGATTAAGCTTTGACCTATGAACCAGGAGGTCACGGTTTGATTCCAGTCAGGGCACATGCCTGGGTTGTGGGCTCGGTCACCAGTGTGGGGTGTGCAGGAGGCAGCCTATCAATGTTTCTCTCTCATCATTGATGTTTCTATCTCTTTCTCCCTCTCCCTTCCTCTCTGAAATCAATAAAAATATATATATTTAAAAAAAACAAACACAAAAACAAAATAAAACACAAAAACACATCTGGATCTAAATTTATCTCACCACACTAAAATCATTCAAAGTTCAATGCAAAGATTTATTTTCACAAATAAAAATCAGATAAATAATTAAAAGAATAAATCCATATTTGCTTTAGCCTCCTTTTAGAACATGTTTAATTGGTACCTAGCTGGAAATGATCATTGTTGGAATATAAAACCTGAAAGTTTATGATATATTATATCTCTGTACACTCAATTTTTGGAAGATAGAAAAAAATGGTAACCATATTATTGGTTATTTCTATTCACCTATTATGAAAATATTTGTTAAGGATTTAAAATATACCAGATTCTGTTTAGGTGAGCAGTTGGGATTAAATAAAAAACAAAACAGTTTCTGTCCTGGTTTTATGAATTTTTTTGTCTGATCAAAATATAAAGATCAACGTATTGTGAGAATAAATCATAAGGTATTAAGGAAGTCGAGAAGCAAGCATGTATAATTTATTCCAACAATGAAGAAAAAGAAAGGCAACCCAACAGAAGGAAAAGAATTTGGATAGTCTGAATATGAAGCAAAGTGTAATATGATGTGATTTTAAAATATTAGGGAATGTTGACAGCATTTGTCACATAGTAGGTGTTCAATAACTATTTAATAAAAAAATATATAGTAAAGAAAAATGTTCTTGATCTACACTTTGGACTCATTCACTTTGAGTAGCACAGCAATTGTTAAATTAGAACCATAGAAACAGTATGTGCCCAAGTATATAACTGAATCTGCAATACCACTATTTACATAGTAAACACAATATAGTGTTCAGTGTAAACGACTTTTGAATGAACCTTCACAAGCATCAAGGATTATTATAAGCCAGTTATTAAAGAGAATGCACATGTGGTCTCTCTTGGAAATGTATGTTTTAGGCAAAAACTAAATTTCTGTCCCAACTACTTACTATATGTAAATGCATAAGTGACAGAGATTTAGAATTGGAAGTGGGGAGTGAGAAGAACTATAAAAAATAAACAAGCATTGAAATATATAGCTTAGAGTTCTGACTGATTACTGCTCAACATTCATAGACATAAAAACCAACTGAGTAGATTATTATATTTATAAATGTAAATTTTAGAACTAAACATAAATATTAATATTTTTTAAAATTTTATTCTATATTTGATGATTGGTTAACCAAAGAGCATTGTAGAAATTTCAGAAAATATAGAAGAATGCACAGAAAAGAATATAAAAAATCACTTCATAATCCATAAGTCAAATATTATATTACTAACTTTTTAGTTTGCTTTCTTATTGTTAAATATATAAATATATTTTGGTGTCCCAAACTAGTGATTGCACTTGCATAGAATTTTTTAATGTCAAAATTACATCAAATATTATCTCAAAATATTTTTCTTCTTTACTGATGTTTTGCTTTTTATTGGTAATTTAATATTATTTTATGGTGTTGCTGGAGGCTAATTCCGGCATGTCATAATAAATGCAAGAAGTCCTCAAAAGGTTGATGGGCTTCCATATTCAGCAGGGCTGAATATGTGTTATTGCCTGCTGGACTGGCTGAAAGCATTTCCCCAAACCTGAAGATCTGCATATATTATTGCCTGTTACCAGACAGCTGAGGGCATTTCAATCTACATGTTATTGTCTCCTGCTGGCCGAACAGCTGAACAGCTGAAGGCATTTCCTCCAACCTGACAAGGCCTACTGTATGCCAAACTTAACTTTGGTATGTATATCTACTTTGCTAGAGGGCAAAACATGGGAATAAAAAGAGCCCTGGGTCTGGAGCTAGAGAGAATTTAGATACTACAGGCAAACTTCCCCTGGCTCCCCATGGATTATAAATTTATACTATATTTCTAGTCTCTTTTTTAATTTACACGCAGCCCTTCTCCAGATTCCTGAACCCTTCTAGATGCTGGATATCACCCCCGCATTATGGTATGGATACATTTATTTTTACTGTTTCCAACATTTTAGCATTCATGGTGACCATGATTAATGGTTCACTTAAAATTATACAAAATTATGTCTTGCATAAACTGTAATTTATGGCAGGGAAAAACTTACCAATGTAATAGAAACAGCATGGCTTGAATTCTTGTCAAAATGTCCTGTATTCATTTGAAGTCTTTTTGTCTTTAAATATATAGTATATGTATCATTCAACACACACACACACACACCTTTGAGATACCACCTGTTCACAAGGTAAATTAGCTTATATAATTATGGAATAGCTACACTATTCTTTCAATGTACAAGATGATTATGCGTGTAAAAGTTCAATGTTGTAGTAACAAGAATGTTATGCATTGCATCGATAAGCAATGCCTTTTTCACACAAGTGGGGCTTATTTACCTTAAACCATCAGTGTTCATTCTGAAAACTGTTAAAGACATTAATTCTACTCATTAGATTATGGCATAATCACTATGCAATTAATTTTTTCATCAAATATTTTCTTGTTCCTAGTCTATAAGTTATAGCCCTTGTACACAGTATTAAGGCTTATATAGCTTACACTTCCCATGGATTTTTCCCACACACACCCCATGTCTATCTTTATCTGAGATACAAAGGAAATAATGCAAACGTGAGGAATCCTCCAACATGAGGAATTTTGCAATAAACAAGGAGCAGTAGTTTCACAGCTGAGCTAACAAATGCACAGCTCTTTTACCCATTCCATTATTTCCTAACGTATTCAGTGGTATAAATGTTTGACTTAAAGATTGTAGAAATGAAGTGAAACTCTGCAGATATTAGAGGTACCCTGCTTTACAGTTAATCAAAAGGTCAGGGGCCTTTTGTACTAAACAAGTCTCATCAGGGTGGTTTATTAACACAATTAGTCCAAGTGCATTCTCAGTTTCAGCTAGCTATTCATTTTTAAGGTTCTTTCTGCCTTGCTTAATCAGATTTAACTTAGGAGACTTTCCCTGGCTCCATAATCAACATGTAAATTAAAATGCACAGGGATCTCCAAAGAATAAAAATGTTAATTATTTAATCATTTTTTTTTACCATCTATGTATTGGGTTGAGAATGTTTAATTAAAAAGAGAGAAGAGAAAGGAAGTAAATATATTTTTAACATATGTTTATTTCTCTTGTATGAAATGTGACCATAAGTAATATAAAAATGATAACATGGAATATTGAATTTACCTGCTTAGCCTTAATAATGGGTATTTAGACTAATTAAAGTTGTCATTTGAGTTGGAAATCTGAATCGATGTTGATAAAATGTGTTTTCATAAAATATAGATGATAGTTTTAAATGATATTTTTGTTTTACATAAAAATGGCCATCTATTAATCAAGTACTTTACCTTTATTAAAACTGAAAATATTACTGAGGAGCAAAGAGAAAATCTGGAAATTATTTGACATTTTCTTAAGAAAGTTCTGGAATTCTTTGGCTTTAATTTGGCATCCATTAAAGTTTATGATGGAGTGGGCACAAGGTATGACTATTGATTCTCTATCTATGCAATTTCCATCTGCAGAAGATGATTGTGAGTAAATTCATCTTCTAGCCTGGTTTTTTGACTTCTTGATATTTTTTGCCTATTCTCAAAATGTTAAAATGTTGAGTTCAGACAAATGCTAGTATTTCCTGACTACACTTTAGGTTTGTATAATACAGACTTTTTTTTTTTTTTCCTGAGAAGTTCTAGGCCTCTTAATTTCCTCTTGAAAGTAGCTGCTATGATTTAAATCAGTAAACATTCACTTAATATTGCATTCAGTTATTCATTTAGTGATGCATTCAGTTATCCTTACTCATAGAGATCACGTTGACTTCATATATGTCAACCAGTGAAAATAACCCCCTCACATGTTTTATCCAACTTTAAAAAACAACAACAACCTATGTCAGTGATTTGGAAATGTTTTCAAAGATTCCCAAAGTTTTGTATCATCCCCATGCCCTTATACACTACTTCTCAGAAAATAAAATATGTATAATGTATTTATGTGTGGACACTGTCACTCCTCTCACAAGTATTTTGAAGGTTCCAAGTGCTCTTCAATACTAGCCAATCAGTACCCACGTAATACTCAGTCAATGAACATTCAAAAAGTTATGTGACTTGCTGTTCTGGCCAAGGGTAAAGAAAGATAAATAAGACCTGATCTTGCCCTTGTATAATTTAAAATTAAGGCAGAAAAACAAAAACAGGCTACCACAAGAGGATGCTTTCTGGCATGGCAGGGTCTGAATAAACCTCAGACCTTTTTGAAATTCAGCAATACTGATTATGGAGGCAAAATATTAACATAATGACATGCAAATTTTAGGCCATGGTGTTCCTTTAAAAGATAAAATAATGCAACCGCATAGTTAAAGTGTATACATTAGCTTGTATTTATATATATATATATATATATATATATACACACATTTTGTATTTATATATGCATATGTATAAATACATATAAATATATACCTATGTATATATAAATATATGTATATAATATATCTGTATTTATTTGTACTTATACTTAATTACCTTTAATTCATATAAGGAGCACTAATCTTAGTTGTAAATATTCTTAAATGATAGCATAGCAGCACTATGTAACTAAGTGTTTACATATTTGACTTACCAAATGTTTATAAACTTATTTATTCCCATTAATAGCACTATGATCTACAGATTATTTTCATCCCCACTATACAGATTATAAAACAAAAGTACAGAGAGTTTATGTAAATTAAGTTACTAGCACAAGGTCATACAGATAACAAACAGGAGAATTCAAATTTGAACCCATTACTCTGTCTCCATAGTTTGTATCTTAACCCCCGAGGTTAGGCTGCCTCATCACTGTTTTTGCCATCAAAATTGGCATAAGTTTTTGGGAATTCTGGAAGGAATAGGTGCATAGAAATTAGCTGGAGATAAGCTTTACTGGAGAAAAGGGATGATCATGCAATCAGAAGAAATAATATTCACTGAGCAGTTAGTTTGCATTTTGTACACATTTAGGCAGTAAATGTGTATCTAATTTATAATTAAAGTATACAGGTACATTTTTTATTTAATTGTTTTATTAATATGAACTGATAAGATCTAAGTTTTCATTTGCACAGAAATTTATGCATTTAACATCTTCTCTGGGCTGTCAGAATATCTATTTAAGTCACTTCCAGTAAACTTGCTCAAGAAGTCCAGGATTCTGAGGGGCTACAACATTATGACTTTCACCCGCCCAGGATACATTTAAACATGTCAAAGTACATGTTTAGAAAGTACCTGCATAGTTAAGAAAGTAGAAGCAGAGTTAAGAAAGTAGAAGCTGCAGACAGGAAGAATCATGAGTCCTGACTCTACTTGTTAGGCGACCATGAATGAATGATTTACATCTCTGTCCTTCAATTTACTCATCTGCAAAATGGGGAAGATGATAACAGTTATCAGCTTAGCTTAGTGGTCCTCATCTGGGGGTGATTTTGATGTCCAGAAGACATTGGCAGCAACACTTAAGTTGTCACAACTGAGAGGCTACAACTGACATTTTACATGTGGATGCTGCTAAATACCTACAATGGCTAGGATAGCTCTTCACAACAAAGAATTAGCTTACTCAACATTTCAAAAATGCTGTGGTTGAGCAACCTTGCTAAGTTATTGTAAGCATAAGTGAACTAATACATAAAAATTAGAATAATGTCTGGTATAAAGTTCTTGCTAACTGTTAGCCACTATTTTTATTAGTGTAGAGGAAAATATCAAGAAACAAGATTGATGGAGCCTGGGCACAAGTGGAGGGAAGTCTTAAGTAACAGACTAGGAACATAAAATTCTCTCTTGCAGAAGAAGGGAGTCATTAAGTGCTTTCAAGCACAGGAGTGACAAGCACCAGTGGGTAGTGCAGTAATTAGGGGCAATGTGCTATGGAAAGATGGGATTTTTCAGTGCTGTAATTATAGAATATGGCCACAATGGCCTTATTTAAATGTAATATAACTAGAGGCCTCGTGCATGAAATTTGTGCGCTCAGGGGGTTCCCTCAGCCCAGCCTGTGCCTCCTTTGCAGTCTGGGAGCCCTCAGGGGATGTCCGCCTGCCACGGAGGAGGGAGAGGCTCCCACCACCACATGGCTCAGGGCTTCTGGCTGAGTGGAGTCCCCCTGTGGAAGCACACTGACCACCAGGGGGCAGCTCCTGCATTAAGTGTCTGCCCCCTGGTGGTTAGTGGGCATTATAGTGACCCTTCATTCAGCTGTTCATTTGATTTGCATATTAGTCTTTTATGATATAGGATTATTTTTCCTTAGGAAATGGTCTTCGGAGTAAGCAATCAATTTTTACTGAAAAACATTAAAAAAGACAAACAACCAGACTACACAGTAAACACCCTCAAATCATGTTTGGGTTTTAGCTATTGTGTTATTGTGAATATTTCTGGAAAAAAATGTAAGCACACAAGCAAATGCCCTAGAAAGCATAATATTTCACATTAATGTTGAAGTATTGTGGCTCTTTTTGTTATTGTTTGTTATTTGTACTTATAAATATTCATGCCTTTCTCCAATTATACGTGGAACTAGCAGGCACTATGAAAACATACTTTGTCCTTGTTGGCCATTGACCAAGTTTAGAAGGGCTATAGCAGACACTTCTTAATGAGGTATATATGCAGTCCATGCTAACAAATACCAATATAATATATTGACTGACGGGAGCCTTCGTTTTGTTCATTTCATTTGTAACAATTAGTTTTGGATACGAAGGGGTGCTGTCAGGTGGTAATCTGCCCTTATGTTTTCTGATCCACTGGTGAAGAAGTTAATTACTGAAACTTTCCAGTTACACAGGAGTCATATAAAAACCATATCTTTGTGTTACCCACATAAACAATATTTTTTAGATGTAAATTGTGGGCTTTACTAATGAAAAATGTAAATTCCAGCTTCGTGTGTTATTCATGAGTGCTCTGATGCCTCAATTGTTATTTTCCAGGGTTTAGCTACAGTGAAAAGCATGTTTGGCGATGATGTGGGATGTTGACTGCAAATGTCAGAAATAATGACCTAGCTGCACTGTAATCTTTGCTGAATGAGATCTATTTGTGTCATATTTAGAAGAATCTTTGTGTTGTTGAATGATATTTTAAACTAATTATCTATCACTGGTTGTACTTCATAAAATATAATAATAATCACACAGAAAGTTCATATTAACTCTGCTAAGTCTAATTTTATGCATCGTATTTGAGCAGGAAACTAAAATGGACATATTTATCTAATCCACATATATTGTTATTGGAATAGGGAAACCACATATAAAAGTTTTCCTTGCTTTCAGAGGAAGTGAACTCAGATTCCCAAGTAATTTCATTTTATTTTATACTATTACAATGATTATGCTACTTTTATATGATAAATGTGAGTATAAACAATATAAAATTAGCAAGGGTTTCTTTATAACATCTTGGCTATGCAACTGGTTTATTTAGATTGTGGTCCATTCATAGATACATGCACAACAAATATGCTGATCAGCTAAATCTAAGCCTTCCTGAAACTTATCATTACATTTGCTTAACATTGATTATCATATCAGAGCATATGTGTTCAAATAATTTTTCCAACTTTCTATTAAAAATAAACTAGTTGCATTGTCCTCATACTTTTTTGAAATCTCAAAACTTAATAAACATTTACTGTTTTATTGGTTGTTTGACTTTTTACAAGATAAAACAATGAAGAAAGAATATTAAGTGTTAGGACATGCTTTTCTTAAAAAGGGAACATACTTGGGCATGAGAATTTTCTTTTCTTTTTACCTCCCCACACAGCTAGCATGTGATAGTTGATGAGGAAAAAATGATTGCTGTCCATGGTGGGAAATGGTGTTATAGTTGTACTTAAGAAAATTGGAGAGATGGAATATGAGAAAGATGTAAATATTTGGCCTGAGACTTATCCAAAATGAAATTGTGTATGGATGGTGATAGAAACAAGAATGTTTGGTACAAGGAGAATTTCCTGCATTCTAAGAAACATTCTTTTATGCAATGGACGGGTTATCCAATGGTTTTCTCACACTGGAGCCTACATTTGCTTATGAGAATGCAGATGTTACATAGCATAAGTAACTGCAAATCAAATTAAAGCATTGCAGTGCTACCCCATTCTTTCCATTTAGGGAACCAAAGGCCAAAGTTTAATTTCCATAACCACACTTGAAGAAACCTCAATGTTGACACTGACAAAAAGAGAAAGGCAATATACAGGACCAGTGAAAATCCTGCCAGTGATACTTGAATGTCAGGGACAGACAGTAACATATATCACATATTTGCGGAACTGGTGAAAGGAACACATACTCTGCAATATCACCTGAATAGCTGTGGCAGCTCTGCTGGGGTTGACCCGTAGACCTTGAGCAATGGATGATTGATTACTCTGATGCATGTTTGTGTGAAAGAGAGGGCTAAGGGACTGCTTGGCTATAGGAATCAGACAGCCTCGTTTGCCTGCCTCCTTAGGCTTTTACTACAGTTAACTATAGATATTATCAGCAGGGTAAGTATCTTTGAGAAGTCTGTAGTGTCCTTTAAGCAAGGATGTTTTGAAGTCTAAATATAAAGATTCCAGTAAAACACCCAGGGGCTCAGACTTGTCTGGAAAAGTCAAGGCAGGATCTGCTGCTATCGGCAAGATCCCCCTAGAAGTCCCCGACCTTTAGAAGATTCCTCCTGACAGACTTTGCACACAGCTCTACTTGTGTTAACAAGTTCACAAATGCACTTTTTCATGGTACCATTAATTTTTGTTTGTTTGTTTGTTTTTAAAATATTTTTTATTTATTGCAGAAAGAAAGGGAGATGGAGAGAGAGACAGAAACATCAATGATGAGAGAGAATCATTGATTGTCTGCCTTCTGCATGCCCCACACTGGGGATCAAGGCCTTGGCTCCTCTACTGTCCTATTCTTCCATTCCATCTTCACATTGGTCCTGTAATGGTCTTTATGTGATCACACTTCCTCTCTCATTATTGATCTTGAATTACTTTCACAGGAACTACATGGGAAAATCCTAACTCTGGCTTAGTACTACCAAAGAAACAGGCCATGCAGCATAAATCCATGCTTCTTACACTTAACTTAGTCCTCAGTGTAGCACTCAACGCTCTGTCCATTTCAATAACTTTAATTGTTGTATATATGTTTATAATTCTCAAAGCTGTATTTCCAAGTGAGATTGATTTATTTTGTCTTTTGGTTACCTTGAAAACATATCTCCTTTAGTCTTCCATAGCCACCTCATACTAACATGATTACAACAGATATCATTCTTTATTTGACTAATATCAATTGTCAGCCGTCAAGTCAGTAAAGGTGGTATGGCCAGCATGAGTATTGAATGCTTACACTTTTCTTTACAGCAAAGGTTCTATAGAACAGCACATTTGAGTATGTTACCTCCAAGACTCAAGTTCCAAGCCTAACATTCCCAGATTGGGAAAAAAAATCCCATGCAAATCAAGTATAGCTTTGATCTGTAATTCAGGGAACATTAATCTTTAATTTTTTTCAAGCTCCTCTTATTTGAGTCTCTAGAAAATCTAAATCCATATATCATAAAAGAAATATTCTTTAGGTTAGCCTATTATATCAATTAAGTGGGTCCCCACCAATTATCAGGTGGAACAGGAAAAATTTCAGTTAAATAGATTATTATCCTGGCCTTTAAATGGCAATAATTTGATAATTTGTGGTAATAGCTAATTTTTATTTGACATTATTTAAAATAAAACACCAATTTTTTCCCAAACCATATCTATGACTGTGACTTTTGCACATGTACAATAATCAATAGCATCACAGCATGTGTTCAAACTGCTAAACTAATACAGGTTTGAAGAGCAACTGGAAACAAAATATTGTTGACTTGTGATCTTTATCCTCATGCTTATTGATTTTACTTCAGTCTTTCAGAATGTTAGGTCATGCTAAAACATGATCTGTTACTAGTGGTCTAAAATCTTAATTGTGTATTAATTTCAAAAACCTGTATTTTTCTTAATTTATCCAAAACTACATTGGCAATTACCATGCTTAATTTACTGCATTGTGTAAGTGTAGTCACTTTATTTAATACTAGAGGCCCAGTGCACGAAATTTGTACATGGGTAGGGTCCCTAGTGGCTGCCGGCTGCCAGCTGGGGCCTTCCTTCATTCTGCACCACCCCCTGGTGGTCAGTGCACATCATAATGAGCGATCCAACTCCCAGAGAGTTGAACTCCTGAGGGGACACTTTGCATATTAGGCTTTTATATATATAGACTAGTGTCCTGATGCACGAATCTTCATGGGCCTTCGTTTCCCTGGCTGCCAGATCCACCTTCACTCTGGCCAGAGCAGCCTTTCCTGCATCCCACCCCATCCCCGGTCGCTGGGAGCCTGTGTATGCAAATTAACCTGCCATCTTTGTTGGATTAATTTGACTACTCACTCCTGATTGGCTGGTGGGCTTCGCAAAGGTATAGTCAATTAGCATGTTACTCTTTTATTAGGTAGGTGCTAGATATTATATATTCTACAGATGTAGCAAAAAAATGAGACCACTTACTCTAGCTGGTTTGTCTCAGAGGATAGAGTATCGGCCTGTGGACTGAGGGTCCTAGGTTTGATTCTGGTCAAGGGCACATGCCAGGGTTGTGGGCTTGATTCCCAGTTGGGGGCATGCAGGAGGCAGCTGATCAACTATTCTCTCTCATCATTGATGTTTCTATCTCTTCCTCCATCTCCCTTCCTCTCTGAAGTCAATTATAATATATTGAAACATAAAAATAAAAAAATTCTTCAAATCACATTGATGGTATCACAGGAACAAATGTAAGTCAATATTTATGTCTTATTGAATTGCCTAGAGTTAGTGATAATGTGCAAAGCTGGGAGGAAAAGCATTCTCTTTGACTTTGTAAAAATATTTTCTGTCATTATTTATGAAGACCTGTAGTATAACATTAAACCTGTTTTGGCTTGGTCTGACCCACTGGTAGTAGCATTTATGCATAGTTTATTATGTGTATTACCACTTGAGAAAAGAAGATAAGCTTTTAAAAAAATTAATTACATATTTAATTAGGTTTTTTAAGGAAAAGGCACAATTAATCAACATTTAATATACGGTCAGGATAAATGTAGTTTAACCACTGCAAGGCCAGTGGTGAATGTGCACACATTAATGCATTATGAAAGCAATGGCAAAAGCCTTACAATTCAGCCAAAGCCACAAGTAAGTTATAAAAGGTCTTCGCTCTCAAGTGAAATCAATTATAACATAGCTACAAATGCTTGTCAAGTACTTAGTTTATTCCAGAGAGAAGGCAAAATGGTTTTCCTTCATACTGACCAGTGGAAAATTGCTTATTTGTTCTGGTTCTATTGCTTATCAGCTATCTGTAATCTTTCAATTAATCTGAAAATTGCTATGAAAACTCTCTACACTACTTCCTTATCCTTTGAATTAATATTAAGTTTAAAGCAGCATAAAATTCTATACATAACTATTTTGCCAAAACTTGGATGAATTTACAGGTTTAAAGAGTCTGATGTTCAGTAGATTTTATGAAGTAGGTGAAGATTTCAATTATTTTTTCAGTGAATAATCCATGGAGCTTACATGATACTTGACTCAGAATGTGAAAGCAAGACAAACAAACAAACCCACAAAGCATAAAAGAACCTCTGAAAAATAATCGTCCAAGTGAAATATTTAATTATCTTAAAGACTCTCCAAAATATTATGAAGGTAACCAAAATATAAACTCCTCAAAGAAAGGAATTTTGTATGTTTTGTTTATTATTGTATCATGAAGGCCTATAGCGGTGCCCAGTACATCTTAGATGACACTAATTTTCAAAAGACTGAATAAGTGGCCAAATCAGGAGCATAAACTAGTTCTGAAATTAAATGGGACTGTGAAGTATTTCTATTTTTTGTAAAATGTACTTAATGTGAAGAATTAATAACATGATAACATTCCTCAAAAGAATAAAAAATCTGGAGAGAAAAAAACAAAAACACCTATGGTGTGTGTGATAGCTTGAAATTCTCTTCAATTTATAAAGTCTATGAGGATTTATCAGAGATTAAAGAAAATCCTTTACACTTATTATATAACATGAATAAAAATATTGGAATAATTTTCCAAGTTCTTGATTACCTGAGAATTTAGCATAATAAAGAAAATCCAGGCTTAAATGTGACTATGGGAAAGCCATCACCAAAAAGTGGTGAGAAACTCCGAACTGTATTTGTGTAGCTCACAGAAGTCCACAAATCAAAAATAGACAGGATGTTAGAGGTCATTTACTCTAATCTAATGTCAAAGGAAATGACTCTCTTTTCCATTATAATATACACAATTTGAAATGCATTTTTATTTATCTGAATTCTGAGCAACTAAAAAACTCAACTCACTAATTCATTTTCCCACTTGACTTTTATGAAAAAGAAAGAAATTACAAATAATAGGAAAGATAATTAATACATTTAAAGATGACTCTGGGGTACTTCAACACCCTGAAGTATCCTTTCAGTCACCAGGAAAAAAATACAATTATCTTCAGCATCATTTTGGTGCTAACTCTTTGATTTTATACCCAGGCATGAAACCCTACCTTATGTGGCTGCTCTGTGACAAGGGATTTGCTACGGAATGTGTGAGTATTAGATAAAGAGGGAAAGAAAAAAGAGAAGACCACAGAGAAGACAGTAAGCAGAAGCAGTGTAAACTGAGGAATACAAGAGAAACCAAGGGAAACAGAAAAATCAAACTTGAAGAAGCAGCTATAACAGGAGACAAAAGAAGGGACTAGAAAATTCTGGACCCCGGGGGTACAAGCTAAAGGCATTGTTACTCTTATCTCAGACTCTTCCCATTCTTTGAGAGGATGCTATACAACTACTGACAACCTTCCTTATGTTTCCTAACAATACACAGTTCACCAAAGTAGCCTGACAAGGGTCTTCGCTCCTGGCAATCTAATTCACCTAATAAAAGTACGCTGAAAAACAGCTAGCTAAGACAGTTCTTAGAAAACATCTCTTGCTCTGATAATCACAACATTCCTGATGTGTGAAATGACAGCTTTTGCTTTAATTGCTTCCAGCAAAAGGAGTGTCTCTATGACCCAAACATTCTCTTTAAAAATGCTCCTAAATGTTTTGTTCTCTTTCAAGTATTAAGAGGTCCTTCCCCACCTCTCTTTCCCCCACATCCCCCCCCCCTTTTTTTTCCACCTGTGCCTACTCTATCAACCTCCTGACTTTTCCTAAGGTTTTTCCCATTTGACTTTTCGCCCTCACCCTTCTCCTTGGCCAACTCTCTGCCTTCCTTCCCTCTCCTGCTTTCTCAGTCTATAAATTGTTTAAATACAATATTAAAGTATATAGCAGAATAAATGTAGCCATGTGGTAAATGCTAGTTGTGGAGTGTGTCACAATAATTATTCAGTCCGTGTAGCTAATTCAGTCTTAACCAGAAATCATTACTACTTGCTAAGAACAGGTAAAGCTACTAAGAGATCTCACAACAGAATAACCTTTAACACAACTGAGCAATAAAAGAGTTTGTAGTACAATTTATGAGGTTTCAAATCCCAAATCCTCATTTTGAGAAAAGAGTCTTCTGGGTGGTATTTTCTACCCTCAAAGGAAAGACTATTACTACTTCTATATTTCACTCTAATTTGAATCACTGCTATAAAATGGTTACTTCAAATGAATTGGAGTAGCATAGGCGATATTTTCTCTAAACTTTCCTGTCTTAAATCAGGCTGGTGAGCCAAAGCACCTCCTGTAAGTTATTTCTAAACATAATGTATTAGACCAATATTAGGCTTTGATTGCATCCCAAACTCTGTTTTAACATTCAGTGTTGCCATTTCCTAACCTGTGACCTTGTCTTCATCTCCTCAACTACAATTTCATCATCTGTAAAACTGGAACATTAAACACTGAATTTTCAGGGTTATGGGTAGAATAAGTTGGGATATTTTAAAAACCTCTCTCAAATAATTCGACCTATGTATGCATATCATAGAACCTACTAGAGGCCCGGTGCACGGAAATTTGTGCAACAGCAGGCCTTCCTTCCCCTGGCTGCCGGCCCCGGCTTCCCTCTGGCACCTGGGACCCGGGTTTTCATCTGGAAGGTCATCCGGTCTAATTAGCATATTACGTTTTTATTATTATAGAACCTATTATGTAGTATATAGTAGTGAAAGTAGTTTTTAGGGGTAAAATAGGCAGGTTTAGGGAGTTTCAGGAATTAGGGGGTTCATAGGGGAGAACTGCAGGGCTGCAAAGCTGGGACCTGCCAGAAGGCATACATTCACAGAATAAGGGGGCTGGGAGCTGCCAAAAGGTATACATTTACGGAATAAAGGGAGAGGAAACCACTCATTTACAGAATAAAGAGAAAGGCCACAGGGAGGGGAAAACAAAAGGGAGAAGAAGAGGGGAACTCCACATGGGGTTTGTGCTCTGAAGCTGCTACAGTGACAGATCAGAGGGGATATCAGGACACAAAGAACTGCATCCTTTATAAACCTTAGGAAAGAGGGATTTAGTGGTTTCTCCCCCTCCCCATGTGGGAGTCTGTGCTTGTTTCTCAAAAAATATCAACCTTTTCCTATACCACCTTTTGTCTGTGGCTTCATTTTTCAAATCCACCTGAACAAGAACCTGGGAAATCACCTTTGCATCGTGCCCAGACAAAAAAACTCTGTGTTCCAATTTAAGTTCTGTGTTTCAGTAGTATATATTTATTAATTAATATACATTAATAATATAGTGATCATGTTTATAAATACACACACACACACACACACACACACAACCAGGTGTTATTGTTAACTTCATATTAAGATATACATATTCTTTCTTTTCCTTGCCTAAAACTTGGTTTATTTGTATTTTTAATTGCATTTTAAAATTTCTCAATTTGAAAATATTGAAGACTTCCAAGAAATATTACAATTTTTAAAATTATCTAAACAATACAAAATGCATATTGATTTACAGTTCACCCATTATGCATCTCTTCAAGCCTCTTCTTCCTCAAAACCCACCAATTCCTGAGTCAATAGGAAGAATTTTCCTTGACATCACAGGTATTTCCATACTTACCTCTTCCAACACTGGCCCAATTTGAAATTGAATGCCTTTATATTTGCACTAGAGGCCTGGTGCATGAATTTGTGCACGGGTGGGGTCCTTCTGGGTGGCCTGCAGGGATCAGGCCAAAACCCGCAGTCCAATGCTGCCTACAGCTACTACCTGCCACTCCTGCTCATCCTGGCCCCACTGTGCCTGCCACAGGCTCGCATCCAGTCAGTCCCGATCGGGAGAAGCTGCCGCAGCAGCACTTGCCAGCCATGACTTCTGCACCTGGCGCACTCCCAAGGGGAGTGGCCTGCAGGATTGGGCTGAAACCAGCTCTCCGACATCCCCCAAGGGGTCCCGGATTGTGAGAGGGCACAGGCCAGGCTGAGGGACCCCACTGGTGCACGATCAGGCTGGGGAGGGACCGCAGGAGGGCTCCAGGGTGTGTCCAGCTCATCTTGCTCAGTCCTGATCAGCCGGACCCCATCAGCAAGCTAACCTACCAGTCAGAGCATCTGCTCCCTGGTAGTCAGTGCACATCATAGTGAGCAGTTGAGCAGCCTTAGCATATCATTAGCATATTGTGCTTTGATTGATTGGTTGTTCTGCCATTCAGTCTATTTGCATATTACCCTTTTATTATATAGGACTAGAAGCCCGGTGCATGAAAATTCATGCACTGTAGGGAGGGTCCCTCAGCCCGGCCTGCCCCCTTCCACAGTCCAGGAGCCCTCAGGGGTGGGAGGCAACCCGGCAATCAGGGAAAGGCAACACCCCCATCACAGCTCTGCTGCTGCCACTGCTGACAGTGCAAGCCTTGGCCGGCCCTGGTTACCTGAGCCTTGGGCGGCCCTAGCTGGCTGGGCAGCTGACATCTGAGGCTTGCCTGTGCCTCGGGCATTGGCTGCACAGCCACCATCCAAGGCTTGCCTGCACCTGGGGTCAGCCCTGGGTGGCTGGGGGTCTGAGGTGACTGGGGGACTCCAGAGACAGGCGCACAGAGCGTCCGGGTCCGCCTGCCACCTTGGCAGGACTGAGGGGACTGGGTGCCACCATTTTGTGGCTGTGAGTGTTGCCATATTTGAGGATGTGGCATCAATTAGCATATTCCCTCCTTATTGGCTGTGGGTGCCCCCATCTTTGCAACAGCGTGAGGGTCAATTGGCATATTCCCTCTTTATTAGATAGGATATGTGTGTTGTATTTTTGCAAGACAGTTATAGTGGGTCCAATATGGCATGAATACAAATATAGAAATATTAGATAGTGAGACTTCTTCATTTATTAAGGTTTTTCATCATTCACTCAATTGCCACTGATTTACTATTCGTGATAAGAACTTACTGGGAGATACAGAGAAGAAGAAATAGTTTATACTTCCAAGAAGCTCACAATTAAATTACCTGAGTCTATTTCACAGTGGACTGAATTTAATAAAGTTTGTTTAAGGACTAGTGTGTACAAGAAAATATATTGAGTGCCGTAGAAGGTAAAAAATTAAGACAACAGGATACTTCCTTCTTAGAGCTTTGTTTGATTGACAAGTACACTATATATATGTAATTAGGTCATTCACAACTGTTAAGTTCCAATAACACTGACGGTATTTGTAACAATATAGAGAACTTAGATTGTGTCAAACATGCCTCTCGGTGCCTCAGCATATTACTGTAATGTGATCATTTTAAAATCCTCTGTGTTAGGTACTATGATTCTAATGGGACAGATGAGGAAACCCAAGTGCAGAGGTTAGGTAATTTGTTCAAGGTCATTTGGCTATTAAATTTAGCGTCCCAGATCTGAGTGCATGTAATTGGACTCCATACTCCACCTTAACCACTATGCAATATTGCCTCTTTGAACTAATTCAACTAGAATTAGTTGTAGGCCCTGATAGTTTTTTAAGGTGGCATACAGTTTGTACTTTGAATGAAGAAGAGTCAATGAGCTGAAATGGAGGATAGGCAGGATTGGTATTGGGGGTGGGAGTGGGGGGCAGGTTTTATTTTGAGAAAATATTATGAACAGTGGCATCACAGTAAGATACTGCATGGGGTGGTCTATAAACAGTGATGAATTCTGTTTGGATGAAGAAAAGGCCGTGTATCGGGGAGAAGTGGAAATTAAAGCTGGAAGATAAGCGTGGAGAAATTCTGCAGCAAGGAGAACACGTTAAATCTTTTAAAAGGATAAAGCTCTGAGAGCCTAGACCACCTGACAAGGTGTGACAGTCTAATCTTTGTGAAGCATTTGACGGGGTCACCAGAGCTGTCTGAGCAGAAGAACTGTGGCTCTCCAGTCCCTGGAACAATCCTGCTGAGTTGCAGGCAGCCTGGGGAGGTTCTGCTTAAATGACTGCGAAGACTCCTTCCTAACATATGGGGCTCCGAAGTACTGCCGCGTGTTGTCAGATACGCCCGTTATAACTGTCTCCCAGAGCAAAGGTAAGAGCAGTAGCTACACCACACATCAGGGCTTCTTTCTGATCCTGTCACCCTCAAGAGCCATCCCGGGGCTCCTGAACAGAATGGTTGACTTGGGCACCTTCATCCTTGAGAAGGTGAACAGACAATGAAAGCCGATTTTTAACCTGTGGCAGAAAAAGGGAAAGGTCAGTTTTAAGTTTGCATTTACACAGGCCAGTCTCACCCCCATCGGAGAGAGCAGCCATCCCCTGGGTGTATTAAAAGGGACATGCATTTTGCAGTCAGAAAGTAAAATGGCACTTTTTTAAGAAGAGAAGCGATTTCAGCAGTTTGGTGGAACAATGTCCTTGGCCTTCAGAACCACACGGGAGCCAGGACAGAAGTGCCATGTGCTCCTCTCTTTTCTTCCCTGTGTTCAGGGTAATTACTCGCTAAATCAATTGCAGCTGCTTACCTCGGTCCAGTGCATTGAAACCCTTTCTTGGCGCCCATGCAGCACCCCTTGAGGATTTCACCATAACTCCTTACCAATTCCTTAAGCTGTCTTGACTTCTCTACCAGAAAATTGTTATTATATTTATAACAGCGTTTGGAGAATATTTCACCAAGCTGCTAACGCCACTCTGGTTAATACAACCAATGAATTATGCCTTCAATGCCTTTTTCTCTCTGCATGAGTGCTCGATTAATGCACTATATAATGTTTGTAAATACAACTGTGCTTTTTCTTCAAAAGTCATTAAGTGGGTTTTAATAAACATTGCAATGATCAATGTGTTAATTGGTTCCAGATAAGGTTTATCAAATATTTAGGGAGAGAAAATAAAGTACTGGATGGTGGCTAATCCAATTCAAGGAAGTGGTTTTATGGGAAGAGATATGCTTAAATAGGGATAGAATTTCAACACTAAGGGCTTTTTAAAATACACTTGGGGAAAAGAGGTAAGAATTAGGTTAAGTAAACTTTACTGGAATATTAGGTTTGCAAACTTAATTGAACAAAGTTAGAAAATGTGAAGTTTACGTTATAAGGATAAGTCCAAATTATGTTCTTTGGTTATGCATGATAGACCACATGGGTTTTGCCTTTATTAAAGTTACCTGTTAATAATGTACTGCACTGCAAAACTGATGGCCTAAACATTATTTCTTCTAATTCTGAATCTGAGGGACTGTCTGGTCATAGGCAGGACAGTTATACAACATAGGTCACCTTCAGTACTTAACTTACTACTGCTTTAACCCCTTCAAATGAAGGAATACAGAATTGGACACAGATAAAGGTGGAAGTTATCTATCTATCAATCTGTGTGCTGTATGTATTTCACTTCCCTTTCTGTACTGCCCAGCAGAGGTATTATGAGAGATTTAAATTTCAAGCCATAGTATAAATGAAAGGAGAAAATAAGGCACTTTTGATTTTCCCTTTGACTCTCACCTTACAAATAGAACAAAGGATACATTTTGTGGAAGGATGACAGCGGTGCAGCTGTTGTTTATGCGAAAACTCTACAGGGGAAAGACAAAAAAAAAAAAAAAAAAAAAAGAAAGAAAAGTTCAAGAGCATGGGGATAATAAGAGGTCCAAGATCACCTTTTACTGTCTAAAAGGGATAGAGCATTTTTATTGTTAATAAAAGAGCATCTGCTTCCGAGGGAACAGCAGAGTCTCTCAGTTTCTGCAGGCTTCCTGGCAAACAGCTCTTCCCGTATATATTAGGAAAACTTGACTTAATCCCTATTGAACAGTCATTTCCAACGTTGTGTCATTTTTTTTTTTTCTTACAGTGCGGTGGAGGCAGAGGATACTAGAATTTCTGACTAACATTTGTCCATTGTACTCACATTTTATTTTCACATGTTTTGCAAGGTAATTGAACTGGCATCCAACACTGAATTGCACACAACTTAGAATGGAAATTCCTTTAGCAAGTGTTGTTATTACTGAGGATTTAGGTCTAGAGGGGACACAGAGAGCTGAATTTGTAAAGAAAAAAATGAGAAAAGTCATGAATTTTAAAAAATGTGAACTTAGCAGAAGAATAACATAAAGGGAAAATGCTATATTTTAAGACTTGAAGTTTCATAGAATTTTAATGAAATAAATGTTCTGAGTGATACAGGGAGAGAAAAAATGAGCAAAACTGGATAAATCAAATTTAGATATGACAGAAACCCTGTATTTTATTGTATAAGTTATTATTGAATTTTCTTGTCATACAAACATGTTATGGAAGAAGTCATACTTGAAAAATATACATAATGTTTAGGTCACACAAATGGTGATTATTTTAAGCAAAAGAAATTATTAAATATATAATTTCATAATGTTGAAACATATAACATTAAATAACAACATTTAAATAATATTTGGTTTTATGATGCAAATTAAACCTGTTGACATGTTTATTCTTTGAGCCATGGGCAATCTAATTCTAATGGCCACAAATATTCATTTGGGTTTTCCATTTGTGTTTACCAGTTTAAGATGTGCTAAAAACACTACTAAGCAACACTGCTTCTCTAATCTATTATGATTTGTGTTGCATAATACTGACCAGCTTTCACAAGGTGAGGAAAGAGTTTAAGAAAACCTCACCTTTGCTAGAGAGCTACCTACTCACACAATTATGGTGGATTTAATATAGTGCTGAAAACATGATGCCATTGTGTAGTTTTTGCACCATAAAATGAGGTATAGTGTGATTTATTATTTCCTCTCTCCAGGAAGGAAGTGAGCAAGTTTTCTGTGACTCCTACTTTTCACTCAACAGAGTGTAGGAAGTAAACTATCAAAGGCACTTTGAACTGTCTCAGCATCTCTGCCTCATGAAAACCAAGACCACATCAAACAATTAAAAAGGCAACAGACAAGCAAAATAAATGGTTGAAAGATACAGCTGAAAAGAAGTGTCAAGTTTTCCAAAAAATGAAGACAGAATCCTTAGTTAAAGAGGGGTTTGTGCAAGCTATTCATACATTTTGAGCCTAAGTGTCTTAATTTTAAAAGTGGGGTTAATAATATTTATTTGTAAAAATTACAAGGGACAACCCATTTCAGAGGTTACTCCAGTGTCTGCCACATAGTATATACTCAATAAAGACTACATTTTAGTTAGTATAAACAGAAATAGTATGTTCTTCCCTATGGAGTGTATGTATATTTTACTTAAGATGCACATGCTTTATCTTATTTAAGACAACATAAACTGACTGTAGGGTTTAGTTTTATTATTTGTGTTTATATAGGCCAACAGGAGAGCACAACTTGCTTAATAGGTCCAACAGGGTTTGTTATAATTTAATTTAACCATCATCAAAAGAGTTTTCTTTTTAGATAGGCTGCTAAACATTATTATTATATAAACTAGAGGCCCAGTGCACAGATTTGTGCACCGGTGGGGATCCTTGGCCTGGCCTGCAGGGATCAAGCCGAAACCGGCTCTCCAACATCCCCAAGGGGTCCCAGGTTGTGAGAGGGCACAGGCCAGGCCAAGGGACCCCACCAGTGCACGATCAGGGAGGGAGAGAGACCGTGGGAGGGCTCCAGGGCATGTCTGGTCTGTCTCTTCCAGGCCTGATCAGCCAGATCCCAGCAGCAAGCTAAACTACTGGTCAGAGCATCTGCTCCCTGGTGGTCAGTGCATGTCATAGTGGCTGGTTGAATGGTCAGAGGGACCATTAGCATATTAGGCTTTTATATATAAAGATGATGACTGTAAGTCAACTTCAAAGTCTAGCTGAACTTTCATGCTTCCTATAAAAATTAATATTTAAAAATTCCTACTCACACAGTACATACTTTGATCTTCATAACAGTCAATAAGTAATTGGTCAAAGCCAAACAGAATTGGCAGAGTGAAGACTGAAACCCAAGTTCCAAGTTCTATTTTACTCCTAAATTATTACTCCTAACTGCTCCATGTTGCTGGTTCCTGCTACCTTTTACCTCTTGTGCAAAAGCAGTGCAAGTGATATGAAAGTCTCTGTGATACTCTTATAATGTAGATAGAAAGGACCAACTCACAGATAGTATGAGCAAAGATCCCTGGTAACACTTTGTCTTAAAGTTAAGACTGGCAGACAGCCTAGAAGACAAGGTGTATTGTGGTACAGGTGATGTATTCAGCTGCACTCTTCAAAGCCATGGATGGAAGAAAAATGAATTTGGAATGCATGGGATGTAATCCTGACTTTGTGTCCTAGAGTTTGGTGATATGTTTATTTTATAATAGAAACAATGCATTCATTCACCATAAGCACTACAGTACAACAATGCTATGTTACACAGTGCAATGGATAAAGTGAAATGTAATCTTACCAAAATAGCAATATTGTATGTAATACAAAAATATTATTCAATGTTTTCATTTTTACCTAAAATTAAAATTAGTTAAATTAGATTACAATGTCAGTTCCTTAGTTGCACTAGCATACAAGATGCTCAGTAGATGCATGTGGCTAGTGACTACTGTGTTGATCAGGCCAGTTCTTGATGGTCTTGTTATATTATTTTTTAAAGTTTATCTTTTGTGTTGAGAGTATTATAGATGTTCCCCAACTTCCCCCCATTAATTCCCTCCACTGGGCTTCCCCTGACCCAGACCTTCACAGTTCTACTGTCTGTGTCCACAGGTTATTTATATATGTGTATAAATCCTTTGGTTAATCTCTTGGTCCTATTATCCTATATAATAAAAGGGTAATATGCACATAGACTGAAAGGCAGAACAACCAAACAACCAATCAAAGTGTAATATGCTAATGATATGCTAAGGCTGCTCAACCACTTACTATGACATGCTCTGACCACCAGGGGGCAGATGCTCCAACCGGTAGGTTAGCTTGCTGCTGGGGTCCAGCCGTTCGGGACTGACAGAGATGGGCCGGTCACTCCCTGGAGCCTTCCTGTGGTCCCTCTCTGGCCCAATTGTGTACCGGTGGGGTCCTTCAGCCTGGCTTGTGCCCTCTTGTAATCCAGGACCCCTTGGGGAATGTCAGAGAGCTGGTTTCAGCCCAACCCCACAGGCTACTCTCCTTGGGAGGGAGCCAGATGCAGGGCTCATTGCTGGTGAGTGCTGCTGCAGCAGTGGGAGCCTCTCCTAATCAGGAGTGATTGGGCATAAGCCCGCAGCAGGCACAGTGGGGCCCAGATGAGCAGGAGCGGCAGGTAGTAGCTGCAGGCGGCATTGGACTGCAGGTTTTGGCCTGATCCCTGCAGTCCACCCAGAGGGACCCCACCCATGCACAAATTCGTGCACCGGGCGTCTGGTATTCTATGAAATTGGGAATCTGAAAACCAAGGTCATTATGATTTTATTAAATTTAGCTTTGAACCCTAGCTCTAGAAATCATCTCTCTCTCAATACCCTTCATAGTGCTAGCCTTTCCCTTGATGATAAGCAACCCTAAAGGCGGCAGAAGATAATAACCCAGACCTGTCTGGACCTCTGGCAGGTGAAAGAGAACGCCTTAACCTGCCTTAACCTAACTTACGTTTTAGCTCCTGAGTCTCCAGGTGGAATGACTTCCTAGTTACTTTCCCATGAAACTAGACAGAGGGAGATGGGAAAAGAACTCAGAGCTATTTTTAAGACTTAAAACAATGATTACCTCAGCTCCAACCAATCAGCTCCCAGCATGACACTGCGCTCCCTAGCCCACCGTGTCTTGTGATGTTGCCAAACATGATCTGTAACCAGCATGCCATTGGAGAGTTGGGTCTTTTTTCTTTTTTAATATATTTTATTGATTTTTTTACAGAGAGGAAGGGAGAGGGATAGAGAGTTAGAAACATCGATGAGAGAGAAACATCGATCAGATGCCTCCTGCACATTCCCTGCTGGTTATGTGCCCACAACCAAGGTCCATGCCCTTGACCGGAATCAAACCTGGGACCCTTGAGTCCACAGGCTGATGCTATATCCACTGAGCCAAACTGGTTAGGGCGAGTTGGGTCTTTTTGGAAAAGAGCTTGCCCACACTCCAGATTGGGCAATTGTGCAATAAACCATAATAAATCTCCTTTCTATGCTGCAGACTCCTGCTTGTGAATTTCACCCAGTTCACACAGGCAGATGGACTCAAATAATGGGACCCAATAACAATTGTCACTGCAATACCAAGTTGCTAAACTGTCAAAAATACCTGTGTATTTGTGGAACATAGGTTCATTTCAATTGCTGTAGCTACTCTCAAATCAAAAGAAATGATAAAATACTTGGTTTGCTCAAAGTCTTCAAGCAAATGGAATATTTTTAAATTGCTTTCTTTTTCTATACCTTGTTTCTCATGCCTTTGTCATGTTACATTACTATTGCATTGTTAATGTTTATTTTACACACTAGAGGACCAGTGCACAAAATTCGTACAATGAGGGGGGATTGGGCCTAAGCTGGCAGTCAGACATCCCTCTCACAGTCTGGGGCTCTTGCAGTCTGGGACCACTTGCTCCTTACTGCCCACCTGCTCGCTGCTCCTTACTGCTCGACTCGCTGCTCCTTAGTGCTGCTGCGGAGGCAGGAGAGGCTCCTGCCCATGCCGCTGCACTTGCAGCTATGAGCCTGGTTTCTGGCTGAGCAGCGCTCCCCCTGTGGGAGCTCACTGACCACCAGGGGGCAGCTCCTGCATTGAGCATCTGCCCCCTGGTGGTCAGTGCGCATCATAGCACCTGGTCATTCAGTCGATTTTCATATTAGGGTTTTATTATATAGGATTATTAAATCCTCAGTCTTCACTTCTTTTTGCTTCTTTATTCTGTAAATTGTAATTTAGTCCTCTTTCTCTCTCTCTCTTTTTTTTTTTACTTCTTATGTCAGCTTTCCTTTCTTTTTCTTTCTTCTTTCTTTGTTTGGAAACTGCAAACACTTAAGGATTGGACTCATATCTATTTAAGTGGAGCATCTTGCATAAGATGTCTCCTCCAGAGTGATCAAAAAGTTTTATCACAGACATCCACAGGAAGCTCTTCATACCCACCAACAGGCTTCTCTCGGGACTCTTTCCTCCTTGTAATGTGTATTCTGCATAAGGACATCACAGAAAGCTATCAGGTCAAAAGGGAAATGTATTACCCTTGAGATGAAATGCCGTAATGTGTGTGCTGATTACAATTAACATTCCAAATAAGGGTACTTCAGAATGCCACAAAAATATGGTTTTTGAATGCTTTCAAAATCTTTCATCTGATTTGTGGGATGGGAACACTATAAACAATTAAGGCTTTTGCCTTCTTTTCTATGGGTGTGGATTAGTTTATGTTTATTAAACCATCTCAAAGTAAAACCATTGTCTAATTGTAAGCTAGTGTAGACATTTTTGCTGCATTTGATTTAGCCACGTCAAATAATTTTCTGAAAAATGACAAATAAAAATCACATCAAAACTACCAATTCTTTCCTGTTTTTATTTTTATTTTTATTCATTGGTTATGTTAAATAATATAGGAAGAAAGATCTCAGTCATCTCTGTTAAAAATAGTAAACCATCTTTACCTGTAAAAGGGAAATGTGAAAGGAGGGGAAGAAACAAAAACCTAGAATCAAATGTATCAGATAGAAGGTAGGAATGGATTGCATTTCCATATTATAGTCCAGTCAGATAAATGTCTTATTTTCAGGTATTGCAGTTCTCTTTAAGGTATGTGGGATATCCTACATCCAGGTGATAGAGTTTCCTGTTCTATGAACTCATTATCTTATCATCTATCACATCTCATCTGCAGCAGCCCTTGTGTAGGATGTGGATATCTTTATCTCAGGAATATTAATCAAGAGTAAACAAGCTATAGCCCTACGGCCAAGTTGGGCCCTTCTATGCTCCACCTCTAGTTAAGAAAAATGTTTAAATATTTAAGGTTGTTTAAGAAAAAGGGGGGTATGAGGCAGAGATGCAAGGCCTATGCACCCTATAGTATTATACTGTCTGGCCCTCCACAGAAAAAGTCTGCCCATCTCTGACTTATGGGGAAAAAAAATCCTTCTAAATTGTCAGTATTATTTTTGTGTACAGCGTATCATGCCTAGTCCTCTTAGCAAATGCAATATTGGGTCATGAATTTGGAGAATGAAAGGGGGATATGTACAAATTCAGGGACTAAAAGTTACCTCATAGGACCATTTGATCATAAATTCCTAACTGGGCAGGTCATGAAGAGTAGTCATGCTCCAAGCCTCTAACTTCTTTACCTTAAGCAAATCCTCTCTGTCCATTGTTATTGAACATCTAGGTTAACGCACTTTGAAATGCCAGAGTAATCCTCTTTTCCAGACCACTTGGAGACAGGAGCACTCTCAAGGGAACACGGAATCTTGTTACCTAGCCTGCACCTAGCTTTCTCCACACCTTCATGTAATCTTTCTTACATTCCCTCCCTCAAAAGAAACTGCAAAACTGAGACCTTGCTTTCCCGGCACATTGTCAGTGTGGCTCACATAAACTCTTGCAGGTTTGGACATTATTACAGTGACAATTTCTAACAAACATTATTGTATTTTTTCCCCTCTCTATTCTCTTAACCTCGTCAGCTTGCTGTGTATTCACAGGTAGTATGGTCATGTTATTAGTTTACAAAAAAGATCATGCTCTTTACTATAGTGAAACCAATTCCTGCAAATATTCCAGGGAACTTCTTATTTATTAAAGCTACCAAACTAATCTGTATTTGCTCAAACAACATTACTGTCTGCATACAATGCTTAAGAATAGAATTGTAGTTGTATCTGTTAAAGAATTTCTGCTTGGCCACTTTCCTTTTTGTATTTACAGTATCACTTTCATTTTTTGAGCTATCACTTTAATACTACCAAGGAGGTGAATCTTGCTTTTAGCTCCTTAATCAAAGCATAGATAAAGTCTGATACTTTAAAAGAAGCCAATTTGTTCTTCAAATGCTAACTTATTCTCTAAAGGTACACGGTCCATTATTTACTTATCACTGACCTACATTACCATCTGCTCTTTAAGGAAGTCACATTATAATAAGAAATGACAGACTTGACCTCAAAACCTCTCTTTGGTCCTGCATGTAATGGTGTTTTTAAAGCAGAAGGACATTTCATGTTTAATATATCTCATTCTTTACAAATGTGACTAAAATTTTGCAATAATCAAATTCATGTTGTCATCAAATAGAAAAGTCCTATATATTGTAAGGTTTATTTTAATAATAAATTAAAATTTAACATTATTTCTTTCACATAGCATAGAGTAGTGCACATCAACAATTCTGTTCCCACTATAAATAAGCCTCATAAAGATTCTGAATTGTCATATGTCTATTTTCCTTTGATTCAGGCAGGTTATTTGAGGATTAAACAACTTGAGGACTCAGCACTAATTCCCCCAAATTATTTTGCCTAGGATGGGAGCTACTTAGAAATAAGGAGATCATTTCTATAATCCTTCATTATGTAAGCAAAAAACACCCTTAAAGTTTAAATTTCAAAAGTTTAAGTTCGTGGATCTGTGGGAGAGCTAATGATGATTTTTGCATAAGAATATAATTTTTTCCTCCTTACTGAAATCCGTGAGAGTCAGTCAGGACTTCAGCTAGCCAAGTTTTTCTGAAAATCTTCAGCTCTGAGAGGTAATTCCAGGAGTGCTTGTCAGCAATGTCAATCTTTCTTCTTCTCTATTCAAATTGACATTTCTTAGTCTCAGAGAGAAACATAAAAATTCCATTTCAGTGCTCATTTCTTCAAGTGTTCAAAATGAATTCCCTGCAGATCTCTGATTCTTCATTCATTACTTTTAAAGTTACCACTGAATAGATGTTAGCTACATGTCAGAATCCTCCCCATACAATCACTTATACGAGATAATTATTGATATTTTTATCTTAGAAACAGAAAACTAAGGCTTGAAATGGTAGTCTAAAATCATATATAACTCTACAGAATTGGCATTTCATTCCAAATGCTTCCAACTTAATTAGCCATGAAATGGGTCACTACTTTATACTAAAAAGTTCATCAATGGACTTGGAAGAGACCAAGAATTTTATATTCCTATGTTAGTTGGGGTCTTCCAAGAAGCCATTGTCAAACTGGATTAGGTATGGACAAGAAAGACTGGGTGAAATGACTGTGAAGAAAAAGGAGAGAGGAAACAGGTATGATTCTCATATGAGGCAAGTCTGACAGCTCTGAAGAAGAGAGCGAAAGAAGGCGGACTGGGTATTAGGTCTCAGATGACAGTATAGTTCCAAGAAAGGCTCACTGAGGCAGATGGAGGAGTGTTGAATTGAGCCAAAGTTGCCTCACCTTGCAAGAACGGGCTTGCCAAGCTCAAGTTCCTAGCTTGAAGGAATAAAGCCTCAGCTTGAAAATTATGGGGACATCAATTACACTGATTGCAGCAGGAGATCGAAGTGATGCATTTGATGGCTGACAAAAATCCTCAAAGAATGAAAGAACATATTTCTCAAATAAAAATTCAGGAAAATGGGTCACCTATGAATACGAATTAGGTACTATACTAGAGGCCCGGTGCATGAAATCGTGCACCAGTGGAGTCTCTGGGCCTGGCCTACGGGATCAGGCCAAAACCCACTCTCTGACATCCCCCAAGGAGTCCCAGATTGCAATAGGGCTCAGGCCAGGCCGAGGGACCCCACTGGTGCATAATCGGGGCCAAGGAGGGATGCGGGAGGTTGGCCAATCAGGGAGGAACCGCAGGAGGGCTCCAGGGCATGTCTGGCTCATCTTGCTCAGTCCTGATCAGCTGGACCCCAGCAGCAAACGAACCTACTGGTCGAAGCATCTGCCCCCTGGTGGTAAGCACACATCATATTGTTGATGGTCTTAGCATATCATTAGAATATTACATTTTGATTGGCTCTGAACAGACGACTGGACAACTGGACAACCGGACACTTAGTATATTAGGCTTTTATTATATAGGATACTTTTTGTGAGGTCAGATACTAATTCCTCTCATCCTTTCATGAACCTCTCCTCCATCTCAACTTTGTGTCTCCCCAAAATCACTGATCTTTGGAAGACTTCGTATCCTGGAATCCAACCCTTTACCAAGTGTTCTTTGACAGGGATTTACTATTAACTAAAGCTGGAGAGATGAACAGTGTTTTTTGTTGATATTCTTCCCAAGGGACTGCATTACATTAGGCTATTTTTAAAGTCTCAAAACACTCTTTTAACAGCCAAAGGGAAGATCCTTAAAAGCAAATGAGCTGTGATTTTTTTTTTTTTTTATCCAATGCGAATAATGTTGGAGTAAGTTGCGACTCTAGAAACTCATATTTATTTGTGCTATTATCTTAAGTATTTTAGGGAGAAAAAGTTGCAAATGAGATGTTAAGCCACATATATACAAAAATAAATACACTAAAATTCAATATTAAAACAAACCATTCTGATAACGAAATGCTGCTGTTACAGATACACACTTTATCTGATGTGTGACCTAGTTCTTGGTTTGAAAGTCACTTGGGCCAGTTTATTTGTATCCACAGTGTTTTGATGTGCTCTGTTTTACAAGTGCTGCCTCTCATTTGCATTCCTCTGTTTTCAAAATCCGGTTCAGCGATTCTTTTACTGCTACCGTTATTTTCTTCCCTTAAACAATTGTCTAAATGTCAGGTGTCATAAAAGCATTTTCAAAAAAATTAAAACCACAAGTTCTAAATCCCAGGGGGAAAATAGTAAAAGGCTTTAGGATGTGATTTATCTTCATTATCCTCTAGGTTCCTTTGCTTTTCTAACTGCTGTCTACAGTTTAGAGGAGTAAAGAGGCATATGAAGCCTTTTTCTCTTTTTATAGTTTTCCCCTTCCCAGATCAATCTATTACTTAAGTTAGCAGGCCAGTGCTTTCCCTGGAAAACTTCCTCTTTTCATTTTCATTTTGGGAGAGAAGGAAAAAAAATCAGGCTTGATACATGCATTTCTTCAATATGACCTTTATATAGCAACAAGTACTTTTTTTTTCCCCACACTGTAAATCAAACATAGATGTGGGCAGAGACATTGAAAATTAGAGTTTTTGTGGCATTTGAATAATTTATAAAATTCCCTTGCCAATGAACATAAAGTCAGGTATATTTTTCTGACTGATTGATCTAAATTCCACTTCTGCATCAGTCAGAGTCCCTGAGTAAATGATCAACTGTCCAAGATCTATTCCTTGTATAGACATAATAATAAGACTATAAATTTTAGTCTTCAATTTGCATGAGTGCTTCATTTAAGCAATCTTCATGTGTTCTGTTTTGTAACTGTATTTTTTTCCTCTATCAGCTGCTCATTTTTCACCAGTTACACCATGTTTTTAAAATACACAAGTCTTTAGTAATCAACTTTTAATCTTATCTCATCCTATTTTGATTTTTCCTTCTCTACAGTAATAATAAGTATAAGCTAAACTTTAATATCCTAGTACAATATTAAGTCATATTATTCCAAAAGATGTATCATGTTGTCATAAAGAAATGTCCCCTTCAAAATGTTAATGTGGACTTATCTAGGACAGACATGACACAGCTGCATTAGCCAGCCAGCTGAGAATAAATATGTCACCCTATAGTCCCCATAGTATGAGCTTTTCAGTCACATACTCATCTGCCAAAACGTATGCATCTGAATTATGTTACGAATTTTGAGTTAAGTCAGTCACACAATTTAAACACCTGCACATGGCCTGTATTTTCACCCCCTATTGAAAGTCTCTCTTCAGCAGCAGAGATACATTTAGAGAGCTCTAAAGAGAAGTAAGTCTGTGGACAGTCTTCCTTAGTTATTTTCATTTGAGCTCACATATTGTCTGACCTATTTTACTTATGTTGCAGAGACTTTATAAGATCCCTTTAAATCCTAAACAGTGGTTGAGAAAAGAAATGTATTGTACACATACATACACACAACTCATAAAATGGACAAATGGATGAAGTGCCAAGTATCATACGTATATATATATTTTTTGCTAATTTCTAAAGTAGAAGCACAGACACATAAAAACTATAGGCAATCCTAAAAAATATGAAGGACTCCTTAGCTATAAAAAAATAATGTATGGTGTATGGAATGCACTGAGTCGATTCATTGCTTCTCAGGGGGACATTATTATTTTGATCTATGAATAAATCAGCTAATGGCATAAAAGATAAAATTGGACTGTCCTTTCTTAGCCTATGTGTAATTTTAATTACTATAGAAATTATTACTCAGTATTCCCTAGGTATAGGGACTTCTATAGGTTGAAGCTATATTAATAAATGATGTATTTTCATACACTGAAATAAGCTTAATTATTTATAAAATCTAATTTTTTTTAGCAAGTGTTAAAAATTTGCTGCTTTTTTTTTAGAAATCCCCACCTTACCTTCTTTTCTTCATAGGAGGTATTTTTATTAAATGTATAGTCCTACATATTACATTTTAACTGGTTTAGGAAACAATCTGTTCCTGTGTTTTTGATTCCACAAGTAATGCAGGGCGGGTGACCCACAAGAGGTTTGTAAGATTTTATATTTAAAAATTAATCATCATGCCATTTTAAGCTTCACCATGTAAAGCACTTGGAAGTTGTCATTCCCATTCTTAAAGCAGCAACTAGCTGGACAGATGATCAATAATTTTTTCTTGTACCCATTAGAGAACTGAGGGTGCAGGGCAACTGCTACCTGGAAACTGGAGAGACAGATCCATCCATTGAGAGACAGCTTAGGTCTGCCCACTTGGAGAGAAGCCCCCCGGAGACCAACCTGATGGAAATACTTGGATGTAATTTTGCCTAATTGCTGGAGGCTGAGGTAGACTGGTTGAGAGGGAACAACAAACGCTGAGTTGTTTTACTTCCAAGAACCACTTCACATTCTTATAATAAACATCTGAAAAGATTCCCTTTGTGGCTTTAGCAGAGGGAAGGGAAAGAGTGTTGTGAAATAGACTCAAAGCCTTCTCAATGACATGTAAATTACCTTTGCAGGAAAGAACTTGGCCTAGGCCTTATTCCAGGTACGGAAAGAAATTCCTCCTATTCCTTTACCTCAAGCCTTCTCATCCCACCAAAAGAAAACAAACAAACACACAAACAAGCAAAAACCCAAAACAGACAAGAAACAGTCAACAGAGCTTAGAGTTTCAAGGAAATAGACTGGGGATACTTACAAATTTTATACCCAGAGAAGAGAATAGGGAACAGGGAGAAAAAGCTACTCTACTGAAAAAAAAAAAAAAAAAAAAACTGTGGTAGAGGTCACAGCCCAAGGACACTGGCTGACTCAAAGGGTGAAATTTTTATCAGATTATAGAATGCAGTGCCTCCGCCATACCTTATCACCACATCAATAGGACTTCAGTGGGTTTCTTTGGAAAGGATTTCAGAGTAAAGATTCTCTCTAGGGAGGAGTACCTAGGGAAACCCAAAGTCAACAAGCTGGATGAAAATTAGGAACATTAAAGGAAGGTGAATCCTCTGTCACCTACAGCAGTGGTCGGCAAATTCATTAGTCAACAGAGCCACAGTTTGCCGACCACTGATACAGCAATAGCCAATATTAAACACACCCAAGTTCTAGCCAGATTAACATTAAATCTCACAATAAAGGTCTAAATACCTCAGTTCCTATGATTACCAGATAAAAGATGCCCAGCTTTGAACAAAATAATTACAAGGCATGTCAACAGGCAATAAAATCCAAAGTCTGAAAAGTAAAAGGAATAATCATAACCAAAGCCAGATCTGAGACATGTGGGAATTAATGCACAGGAAATTTAAAATAGCTATAATTAATATGTTCAGGGTACTATTGGAAAAACTAAATTACACAAAAATAAATGAGTATTATAAGAAGGGGTATGGCCATTATAAGAAAGAATGAAATGGAAATAATAGAAATAAAAACAACATTGTAAGAAAAAATAATTCCAGTACATGGCATGGCTGAGAAAAGAATTAGTAAACTTGAGGATTGGTTCATCGAAATAGAAATAAAAAATAAATCAGAGTAAGAAAGAACTGAAAAAATTTTTCAAAACTTAAAATGCACAAAATTTGAATAGCAAACACAGAGAAAAAAGTGGAATAATTATTTAAAGTACTTAATAGCTGAAAAATTTTCAAAATTAATGATAGACAACATGCCACAAATTGAGAATGATAAAAGAGTGACAAGCAGGATAAATACCAAAACAAACAATAGCACATCTAAGCATATCATATTCGAATTGTAAAAAACTAAAGACAGAAAATCTTGAAAGAAGGCAGAGAGAAAAAAAACAAAACACTTTACTTTTAGAACAAGAATAAGAATTATATATGATTTTATTATCAGTGAAAGTAAGGTGTCCCTTTCCCCACTGGATGCTAGAGAAAATACTTTTCTGAGTCTCACACAGAGGATGAGTAATTTTTATTTGCATGGAATTACATCCCTCAGTTTCCAGAGTCCCATTTCCCTTAATCCAGTCCTGGATGATATGCAGCTGAGAATTCAGTAGAGCTAGAAGCAGAGCCAGTGTTCAGTTTCCATTCTGTATTTCAGCTGGACCTGTTTAGTATTCAGCTAGTTGCAGCCCATTAGTCCATTGTGTGGGGTCCACATGGCTATGGGCCATGTGGCGGGGAGTGCAGGAGCATGATAGCCCCATAAACCAGGAGTCAAGCATGAGCAACAAGAGAGAGAACTCCTTTGTTTAGGAGAATAAATGTCTTAAATCTTCCCCTGCTTGTAGTGGCCACGCCTACTCTGGCCATTGACCTGTTCCCAGGTGAGACTGACAAACAAGCATCTTCCCTATGTCACCCGGACTTTACTGAGCATGCACATAAATTACAGGTTCCTGGCAAATCTACACAAATGACTACAACATTTGGCCTTCCCTTTGCTCTTTCTAGTTATTCATAAGTAGTTTAGATTATAATGCTATCAATTCCTTGTCAGATTCCACGCAAGCAAGAAGAGAATATAATAAACACTTAAAATTTTGGAAAAACAACAACCATAAATTCTATAGCCAGTGAAATTATATTTCAAATATAGGGAAATAAAACCATTCCAAAAAGTTAAAACAAAATAAACACTAGGGATTCATTGCTCACAGACCTGCCTGTAAGAATGTTAAAGAAGAATGACTAAAAAGTGGATCTACATAAATAAAGAAAGAGCATCAAATAAAGAGTAAATGAAGGTAAAATGAAGACTTTCATTATTTTACTAGAGGCCCGGTGCATGAATTCATACATGGGTGGGGTCCCTTAGCCTGGCCAGCTATCAGGCTGATCAGGGCTTCCAGGCCAGGGAGGGACTGTGGGAAGGCTTCAGGGCATGTCTGGTCCCCTCGCCCAGTCCCAGTTGGCCAGACCCCAGCAGCAAGCTAACCTTCTGGTCAGAGTATCTGTCCCCTGGTGGTCAGTGGGCATCATAGTGACTGGTTGAGCGGGTGACTGAACAGTCAACCAATTGGTCAGATACTTAGCATATTATGCTTTTATTATGTAGGATGTTAATTGATATTAAAATTAATTTGTTTAAAGCAATAATGTAATAGTAGTAATGTATTAGTATAACATATGATGATGTGAAGTGAAAGGCATCAATGTCACCAGGGATAGGAGGGAAGAATTGGGAATAATCTGTTATAAATTACCTGGACTACATGTGAAGTAATAGTGCTATTCAAGGTGGATTCAGATTCATTAAAAATGTGAATTGTAAATATACAAGGAATGTTTGAAAAACTCTCACAACCTAGAAGAGTCCAAGTAATGAGAGAAGGTTAAAAAAAAAAAAGCCAAAATTATGCTATTACATTTCTTAGGCTCCACACAGATCTGTGGAGAAGTAGGAAGGCACTCCTTTGTCTTCCTTCACGTACTTAACAATTTCCCTTTCTTATATGCAGCTAGCTTGGTCAAAATGCTAAAATTCAAGTGAAGTCTGTTCAAAAGTCTCTCATTTGAATGATTTGAAAATATATTTAAATAGGTCATTTTTTTTTTCATTCAGATAAAATTTTAATGTTTCTTGCCTTGCTAGATGACTTGAAAAATGTCCACTAAAATGGCCAATTTTAGGTTGATTTCTGATAGCTGAAAAGAATCTTTAGAATCAGTAGATCTGATGCATCCTTAAAATCCCTAGTTTTAAAAATGCCAAATTGACATGTCAGTTCAGATGCCTCTAGACAGGAATTCACAACCATATACAATACTAAAAAAACATTTATGACTGGAACCACAGATGAGAAATTCTGTAGTTTTTTTTTTTAATCTTAATTATTCTTGTCAGAGGAATTGGGAGTTTTTAAACACATAATCAGATCTTTACCCTTTGCTTATTATATCTCTGTTACTAATTTGTCTTTTACCCTTATTACTCTTTAACTTTAAAAAAAAAAAAAAAAAAAGGCCTGGTGTTTCTGGTGATTGAACTCAATGGCCTGGGGATACCTGAAGTTAGAAATAATCTCCTGAGAAAAGTAGGAAAGACATGGAAGGAGTAAATGACTTAGCTTTTTTAAATGGTCATTTTGCTCATGCGCCATTCTAGACATTGATATATATAAAAGCCAAGTGACCCGAATGACTGGAACGACTCGAACAACTGGAATAATTAGAATGACCAGGACAATGGGTCGCTACCATGCTCGCTGCAGCAGGACAACTGGCCTGATTGGGGGTGGGTCTAGCTGGCCAACCTCCTCTCTGGCCAGCCTGGCCTCCGATTGGTGCCCCCCACCCCGATTGGGGATGGGGCCGGCCAGCCAACCTCCTGCACCCCCTCCCCACAGCTGGCTGGGCCCCGGTTGGCCCTGATTGGGGCGGGCCGGCCAGACCCACCTGTGGACGAATTTGTGCACTGGGTCTCCAGTGTTTGTGTAATTTCCTTTGAAAAAAATTGTACAATCTCCTATACATAGGAAATTTAGAGAAAGTCAGAAACTGGTGGCCTTTATGATATATTAGGCTCAGATATGTGTTTTGGGGGGCTCATATGGATGTTTGCTTTAGTTGCCAGAATTTAAGAATCAGAATGCTTCCCATATAAACCTGAATTTCCAGTTTCTTTGGAAGAAGAAAGATACTGGTCAATGGCACTCTCTGAAACGGAGTGTTGGAGCTTCCTGGTTTTAGTCCTATTTTATAAGGCCATTGGGGCTACATGGAAACCAGTTCCTAGAAAAAGATTCTGAGAAATTAACAAACAATAATGATTTTCTGTAATATTTAAGTGTAAAAAGCCCATAGCTTTCATATCTGTAGATTTAGAGAAGAATGGCACAACTATCAATCTACTGCTGTTAAAAATCAAGTATATTTTCAGACACATTTTTATCTCTTACATTCTTTCATCCCCATAGCTTTTGATTCCAAAAATGCTCTTTAAGCAGATACTCATGTATAAAGCTTGACTCAAAATTGTTAACCTGTCCTTAAATTTTCTCCTGCTACACAGAAAAAAACAATTTATTCTAACATTTAATGAGTTTTCTTATATTGACCTCTTCTTTGTTTGAACTATGCTATCTCATCACTTTTATACTATCAGCATTACATGGTTTTAAGATTCTATTCTAGAATCACAGGTTACCTATTCTTTATAATGTGTGACTTTAAAAATAATGTAAACAGGAATTAGTGAAGTATCAAAAGTAGATACAAATATAAATGATCTTTTAGTTCGCAGGCCTAGAATATGTATTTAAAAATTAATTATAAACAAAATATAATTATTATAATAAGATCACATCCATTAATCCATATTTCACTTTTTTACTTCTCATGATTGCCTATATTTTCCCTGAATTTCATTTATACAATTTGAAGTTTGAGTATCAGTTTCAGCTTTTCTATTTGCCTCATAAAAAATACAGAGATGTTTCCCTATGTCAGCTGAGTTGTCCTAATTTAGCAAACTGTCAGTGAGAATTTGTCAAGAAAAGTTTATTCTGCTCTAAAATTTTGGATTCATATTGAATAAACCCATTGACTCATGTTCCAATTGACATTGGAATTGTTTAAAAATTTGATCAGAATCCAGTGTTGACATTTCCAAAATAGATGTACCCAAATTTAGTGCAAAATTGGTCAAATTAACTCTTAGAATATGCTATTTAGTTGCAATGATTTAACATGTATAATATAATAAAACATTATTATAACTGATGTGTGTTCCATTTACCTCAAACTTCTAATTTAATTTGACTATGGGAAATAATAGCAGAAGGAATCATATGTAAAGTCTATTTTAAAAAGTAGACAAAATAGAGCTGTAACAAAAGGTTAGAACACAAAATGATCATCACTTTCTCACTCTCATACCCTCCATACTTCCCCCTCACTCAGGGCCCCATGCAAGCTCTGTATAACCCATAGACTATGAGGAATTCAATTAAAAAATACACAAACAAACATTGAGTTAAATGATAGTTAAGCACTCTCCTTTGGGAAAAAGGAAATTATTTTATTAATGAACTAGAGGCATGTTACATGAAGATTCATGCAATAGGCCTTCCTTCCCCTGGCTGCACTGGTTTTCCTCTGGCACCTGCGACCCAGGCCTTTGCTCTGACTGCCACCTTCTGTCTTCACTCCAGTCAGAGTCTTCAGTCTTCACTCTGGCTGGAGTGCAGCTCCTGTAGCTCCCTCCGCTCCCTGCCGTCCCGCTCATAGCAGGCGTCCCACCCCGCCCGGCTGCTCTGTGCCACCATCTTTGTCGGGTTAATTTGCATACTCACTCCAAATTGGTGTTGTGAAGTGACGGTCAATTTGAATATTTCTCTTTTATTTGTGTAGATGATTAATAAATAGGCTATTAATTTCAATATTGCTTATTAATACAAAAGTTTTACACTATGGGGACATTGACGGCACTTGAGAAATGCCTCAATCATGATAAAATTAGCAATATTTCTGGTCTTTTGAAAATATATTTTCATTATTTGCAAATCATTTTTCTAACATCTGTTTAATCCCAACAAAAACAAAGTAATTATATCTATCTATTTATCTATCTACCGGTATATATCCTATCTAATAAAGAAGGTATATGCTAATTGACCCTCACACGATCACAAAATGGTGGTGCCCACAGCCAATAAGGAGGGAATATGCTAATTGACTGCCACATCCTCAAAGATGGCGCCACCCACAGCCACAAGATGGCAGCACCCTGTTTCCTCAGCCCCGCAGCCACCCAGGGCTGCCTAAGTCGCAGGTAACCAGGGCCAGCCGAGGCTTGCACTGCTGGCAGTGGCAGCAGCAGAAATGTGATGGGGGCTTCGCCTTCCCCTGATCGCCAGGTTTCCTCCTGCCCCAGAATTTGAGAGGGGGCAGGCTGGGCTGAGAGACTCCCCCTCCAGTGCATGAATTTTCATGCACCAGGCCTCTAGTATACATATATTTCTCTACCTTTAGGTACTTATGCCATGTGTCTAATGTCTCATTAGAGATAAGTTAGAAAAAAACTAGTTTTTAAAATGTTATGTGTTTGTTGTTTATTTCAACAAGTATTTATTAATCAACCTGCCTTTTGCCAAGCAGTTTTCCTGAGTTCTGGGAGGTAGAAAAATGAACGAAGACACTGAATTTGCCCTCAGGGAGATCACAACTTCTTAGAAGGGACTGATTTTTTAACTGAAACACAGTGGGGATAAGGCAGGTGCCATATAAAGCTATGTGCAAAGCAGTGGTGTGCTGGGAAATGAACTCTGGAGGGGTGGCGATGGGGTGGCAGGAGAGCATTTTGATGACAATTTCCATGGTGTAAATATTTCCACCATAGTTGATTTCAAGCTCCTAGCAGTTTAAAAATCAGCTTGAAAGTGTCTGAACATTTAGTAATCACCTCTCACAGGTGGGTGTCAGATGGCTTCAGTTCAGCCCTGGAAGTGTGGTGGAAGCATAACGGAGGAGCAGTGAACTCTGCCTGGAATGAAGGTGGGAGAGGATTCAGAGCCGGGAGAATTTGAACTAATGCTTGAGGATGAGCAAGATTGGAGGGCAGAGAGCAGGAAGAAGAATGGTCCACCTGGAGGGAATATTATCTGCAAATTAAGAGTGCTAATTCATGGTGTGCTGGGGGTCCAGAAGCTGAGTGTTACACTGGAGCCAGACTGTTGAAAACCTGTAATACTGCAGAAGGAATTTTGATTCCTTAGTAAATAGGACTCTGCAGGAGCTCACAAAAACTATTTGAGGAACAACTAACAAAACAGCCCAAGTGCAGATGGATTTTGCCAAATGCCCAGACCTTCTCCAAACATGACAACTTAGCTTTGAATAGGAATTTGATAGTGTGACTACCATCTATTCCTCCTTTCTCTTATGTCCTCTACTACTTACCTGATAAAGCAACGTAATGGATAAAATATATTGTGTGAGATTTAGAAGAATGGAACCAGTTCTTAAAAAGAATATTAAAGTGGAAAGTTAAGCAATGAGTACAAATCTTTACCAACTTGGAAGTGTTTTTAAAAATTTCTTGTCATGAAATATTTCTTTAGACTAAGTCACCTGAGTGGTTTTCCAATGTTATCATATTTGTAAATAACAGAGTTCTTAGATTGAATATTCACATTATCACAGTAAAGTCAGTCTTCCTTGCTTGATATTAGCTCTTCATGCCACATTTAGAAAACGTGTGGACAAAAATTATCTGTTTCTGATGTAGATAAGTCCTTTCTGAGGCAAAATTGTAAGGAAGGAGAGAAAATATTCAGATCTGGAGTAAAAGTGATTTTTTAGCTGGTTTCATAGTTATTGAAAGTTTCAAACTTAGCGATTTAATGCTATCTAATAAAGAGGAAATATGCAAATTAACCATCATGCTGTCACAAAGATGGTGGCTCCTACAATGGAGGCGGGGATTCCGTAACACAAGATGGTTGTGCCCACAGCAGAGGCCGTGTTCCCATAATGAGCCTTAATGAGCAATCAGCAGGGACCTGAGGCTGTGTGGCGCTGGGCCAGGCAGGGGACCTGAGGCTGCGCCCCCTGCCCAGGCGCCAGGCTGGGTGACCTCAGGCTGTGCTCCCTGCCTGGCAGGGCTTGACAGGGGACCTCAGGCCACATCTCCCGCCCTAATGTCAGGCCAGGGGACCTGAGGCTGTGCCCCCGCCTGGCGGGGCTTGACAGGGGACCTCAAGGCATGCCCTCCCACCCTGGTGCCAGGCCAGGGACCTCAGGCCATACCCCCCACCCCGGTGCTGGGCTGGAGAACCTGAGGGAGCACTGGGGGACCTGAGTCTGTGCTCCCCACCTGGTGCCGGGCCTGGGGACTTCAGGCTGTGCCCCCTGCCCAGCAGGACTTGATGAGGGATCTCACGCTACATTCCCCACTGGTGGGGCTTGACAGGGGACCTCAAGGCATGCTCTCCCACCCTGATGCTGGGCCTGGGGACAGGCTGTGCCCCCTGCCTGGCGGGGCTTCACAAGGGTGGGGCCGGCTGGGTCTGGGTCTCGTGTGATTTTGAGGCGCCACAAGTGGGCAGCGACTTGACTCTGGGTCCCGCGGCATGCCCCAGACTCTGACAGGAGGAAGATTTTCATATGCAGTTTACTAATTTTCTTTTATTTCTGACACTTCTGTTATAGAGATGTATTTCCTCTAATTAATCTCCTTTTAATGTGCATGGATTTCATGCACCAGGCCCGGCCTATGCCCTCTCACAGCCCAGGAGCCCTCAGAGGATATCCAACTGATGGCTTAGGCCCCTCAGGGCTTCTGGCTGAGCAGCGATCCCCCTGTGTGAGCCCACTGACTACCAGGGGGCAGCTCTTACATTGAGTGTCTGCCCCCTGGTTGTCAGTGTGTGCCATAACCACTGGTCGTTCTACCATTTGGTCAATTTGCATATTAGCCTTTTATTATATAGGATATATTTTCCATCTGGAAAAAGGACAGCCTTATAACCTATTATAACAAAACCATCTACATTTTAATAATAATTTCATTGATCAAAAGTTTTTATTATTAATCTGTTGGTGGAAAATAAAAACAGATTGCCATAAAGACTTATAAATAAAACTTCCATGTACTCTTGACAAAGTTTAAATTTCTTTTAAAGAGTTTATAAAGCAGGGTCAGGCACTCAGAAATTTTACCCCTGGATAAATGATCTCTGTAATTTGTGTGTTTAATGGACTGCCATTAACAATAATATTTTGCCTGGTTTCATTTAAGTTTCATACTAGGAAGTTGATTTTTTAATGGAAGTAAATAAATTTCTCAAAGAAAAGTATAATTAGGATCAAATAAAGACCATTTGTCAAGAATTATTTTCCTTTCAACACTGTGGTCTCTCCAGATGCTGTTTTCCTAATGACCCAATATCCCCACTCTAATCTTGCTGGTTGGCAAGCTGAAAAATGTATAACCCGTCTCTAAATCCACATCCTATATGTTTGGAGAATTTTTATTTTCTCTCTAGTCCATTTGGAACTAGCTAGAAGTTTAATAACCATAATTGTGAGGACAGCAGAGCTGCTAACATTGTTTAAAGGTAAATATAATTATGAAACTACAAACATATAGCTCCCATAAAAGCAATTGTAGCAGCTCACTCATTAAGTCATCCTTTAGTTCCTTTTAATTTCAATAAACACAAATGCATCAAAGCTTACTGAATGCACAAAATGAATGATTGGAAAGTTCTTCAAGCCAATCAGAAAATTTCTTAAAATACTGGGTCTTAGACAATTTTTCCTTAGCAAAACATTGATGACATGTTTCCAAAATCTAAAACAAGTTTTATGACATAACTATAAGATGATAAACACAACTATCTTCAGGTACGTGATTCAGTTCAGGAATTTCACACTATTGCATTTATAAATTAAACAGGAAGTACATTTGCTCTGATTTTACTTGTATTGGAGAGTTATACTGGGAGATATCTTCCAAATGACCCTTAGAGTTTCCCTTTCTAAGAAATAATTTTTTCCTAATTTTATCTGTTGATTATTTAAAGGCCAAAATATTTGTTCCTAGATACCCGGTATGAACATTTAATTCCTAAAATATTGCTTAAAGTGAGAAATTACTTTGAATAGAGAGCTAAGTGTTTGAAATGGATTATTTTTTGAGGATGAAGTAGGTTCAGTCTTTTATTTGCATTTCAACTTTAAATTTGGCAGTTGACAAGCATTTTATTTAGCTAATCATTTCAGTCAAAGAAAGGTACTAAAGATAATGTTGGCAGAGAAATTCTACATCTGTTCAATTTTGAGTTCTAATCTAAATACCTGTTATTTTTTTTAAAGTATATGACTGCTTTTATGTTAAAAGTATCAATTTATAAACTTCTGAACTTTCTCATTCTTTTACCTGTTAATTACTGCAATTTCAATAAAAACCTACACAAATTAGTTTTCCACTTTTCCCCCTCGTTTGGGAAGACTTAACAAATACCAACTCTCAAAAATACCAAATTTCAAACATTTACTTTTATGACTTCTATAACTTTTCTCAATAAATATCAAAATTATAAAGTTGTTTTTTTAGCTGTGTGTGTGTGTGTGTGTGTGTGTGTGTGTGTGTGTGCGTGCAAGAGTGGAAAAGAGAGAGACAAAGACATTAAGAAAGACTGGAATGAGAAATAAATATATGATTTTAAAAATATGAGATGAATATTTAAAATATTTAACACAGAAGTTTGTCAAATCAGGCAATGTAATGCATTTATTTCAAAGAATTAGCCTGTATTAAGAATACTATTTCAGCCTGGCCGGTGTGGCTCAATGGTTGAGCATCAACCCATGAACCAGGATGTCAGGGTTTGATTACTGGTCAGGGCACATACCTGGGTTGCAGCTCAATCCCCAGTGGGAGGCATGCAGGAGGCAGCCAATCAGTGAATCTCTCTCGTCATTGACGTTTCTATCTTTCTTTCCCTTTCCCTCTCCCTTCCTCTCTGAAATCAACAATATTAAAATTGAAGAATGCTATTTCAAATTCTGCCATTCTAGACTATGTCTACATAAGGCACTTCATGAGAAACCTTAGCTCTTGAATTTTGATACTAGATTAGCAGCATTTTGTATCCTATTTCTGTAGTATAAGAATGCCTGTCATAGACAACGAGGTGAAAATTTTCATATAGTGTTGATTTTCCTCTTTTTGCTGGTACCCTTTCTCTTGTCACCTCCCATTTCTAGTATCATTGCTTAGAAAACTCTTACTTGTCAGGTGTTGAGGAGTTTGACTGTATACACACAAATATTGTGAATATTTCCATATGATAAATAACTTAAAGCTGTCAAAACATCAGTGGTTTTTGTTTATCTTGTAAACTTAAGAAGGTGATTTGGTGCTGTGAATCTATAAGACTTTAGAATCACATAGGCTTGAGCTCAGATTTAAGCTTTGCTATTTTTCATTAGTTCAAGCTTTACAAATGAAAAAAAAAGTTTTATTCTTATATAATTTATAAACATGTAATTGATTTCAATATAATTTATATGCAATACACTTCACCCTTTCCATTCAGTGCAACACCAACACTATCTATTTTTAGAACAATTTTATCACCCCACAGAGAAAACCCATACACATTTGCTATTAATCTCCATTCTCAAACCACCATCCCACCCCTTGGAAATCACAAATCTATTTTCTGTTTTGGCTTATGCTGAACATTTCATATGAATGGGATCATACAATATGTAAGCCTTTGTGATTAGCTCCATTCACTTAGCATGGCATTTTCAAGGTGTATTCATGTTGTAGCATGAATCAGTTCTTTCCTCTTGGACCAATAATATCTCATTGTGTTTTCATTTCTACTTACCTCAAAGTGTTTTCTAATGTGTCTTTTGAATTTTTCAGTGATATATTGGTCATGAAGGAGTGTGCTGTTTATTTTCCACCTATTGGGAATTCACCACACTTCATTTTAAATTAATTTAATTCCATTGTTATCCAAGAACAAATTTTTAAGTGATTCAGTATGTTTTCTGGTCTAATACATAATCTTGACTTGTGACTTAAAACCTGGTTCTTCCCCCATCACTATTACGCTGTGGAATATGTACAACTTTGAAAGTTTCTTGGCTTCAGTTTTCCAAGCTGGTGTGGTTTGAATGTGAGTTCTAAGTTTCTATGATTAAGAAAAAGTATGTGTTTTCCTTGTTTTCTGGAAGTCCTTTCTTTAGCTTTCAGTAGAACAAGGAATGATCTTTCCCCACATTGTCAAAACTATGCTTTCTTATGAGGAAACATAATTTCCCTTCTTGCATTTTTATTCTGTTTTATCTTGCAGTTCCCTATATTCATTACATTAATGTGCCTTTGCTGGCATCCTTTGTGGTTAAGAAATATACCAAACCTCATGAAGAATGTGGTAGTTTATTTTTAACCAAAGCATATAGATGTGTCTCCAGTAATCCATAAATATATTTAGCATGTTTTATTTTAATTTAATTACAATCCATTTAGAATTGATTGTGGCCCTTTCTTCTCTCAAAAGTGGCTTTGGCATATGCTTGGTATAAGAGATATTTTCCTAAATATAATCATATTTTTATCAAGTGAATATATCATTTAGGCCTCTGCAACCCCCCAAATGTTTATATAATGTGCATTTAGTTTCTCCTGACAATACTGAGGTTTGAAAATATAACTGTGAAATCTGATGTTATTTCTAGAAAGGTCACCTTTAAATAAAAATATTGTTTGCATATGTCTATTTTGTGTGCTATTGTTTGTTTATTTCTCTTTTATACTCAATTTTACTTACAAGTTTAATTTTAGAAAATAAATGTTTATGTCTCTTAAATTTTAGAGATGGAAAGATTGCAAAATTTCATGCAGAAGTATTATAAATTGATTTTCAGACAAATAAAATGAGAAAAAGTGAGGAGAGAGTAGGACTAGATATTTAAAAATAATATGAGTCTCTAGTATTCTTTGCTAAGATTATAAGGTTTGAGTATACTAATATTGACAGCTAACTCTTCTATAATTTAAAATACTGCCAGGCACCATTCTAAGTGCTTTACTTATACTAAACCAGAATATTGCCCGATATTCATTTTTAAATCTTTACAACAATCCAGTGAGGTGGCTAAAGTTATTATACTCATTTTACAAATGAGGAAGCAGACACACATTAAGGTTACATTTTTCCTAAAGACACAGGTTGCACTCCCAACCACTGTGGGCGTACACAGACCATAACAACGCAGGACACTGGGGAAGGAGACCAACACAGAGGCCTTGGCCTCCCGTGGCGAGCACTGCCCTTTCCTTCTTGTTATTTTAGGTTTCCAGGAAAATTAATTCTCTGTCGCATTCAAGTATAAAATCAGGCTGATCTTTATGCTCTACCTGCATGTCGAGCTCTTGTTCTCCTCACTTCCCTTCTTAGCTGAGTTTTAAAGCAAATACATTAGGTGGAAAAATCTGGCTGACTGAGCTCCCTCATCAATTTTAAACACTTCAATTTTCCAATTCAACATTCATTTCGGTATTACTTGAGACACATTTAAACTTTTTTATTGTAACATACTCCATAGATTTGTCTATGACTTTGAGTTCATTTGGGAAAACAACAACAACGAAATGCCCAAAGGATTTATCTCCCTGTATGTCTTATAGTGGTCCATTTCTTTCTCTAGGCATAGCACTTACTGCCTATTTTAGACAAGCAACTACATATGACTTCTATTAGCTGAGAAAAAGAAAAGTGTGAAAATAGTTCATGCAAATACTAGGGTTAATTTGATAGGACAGGACAGGCTGATTATTAGGGCCTGATGGTATCTATCTATCTATCTATCTATCTATCTATCTATCTATCTATCTATCTATATAAAGAGGTAATATGCAAATTAGCTGGGACGCCGTAACAGTTACGACTGCTCAGCAGGAGGCTGCGCACGCAGATGGGCAAGAGAGGACTGCTATGTGGTGAGGCAAACCATGGATGGTGCAGGCCCACAGAGAGCAGGGTGGAGCAGGCCCACAGAAAGCAGGGAGCAGGGTCTGTCTGCTGGCCGCGGCGAGCAGGCAGGCCCACAGAGAGCAGAGAACAGGCCCTGCCCACAAAAAACAGAGCCTGCCAGCCAAGGTGCTGACAGTCCCTCCTCTGCGTGTGAGCTGCAGAGGAAACACCTTTTCTGACCACTCATTGATAAGCTCCTGGTATGCCACTCGCAGTGTTCTTGGTAACTTGAGTAATAAGAATCCAAGAAGGTGATCCAGGGTTTTTCCACCTCACTCTTGGAGGAAAAAGTGAAGATCTGCTGCTGGAGGGGCTAAGAAATGTCATATCCTGCCCTAGTCAGTTTGGCTCAGTGGATAGAGCCTCAGCCTCCTGACTGCAGGGTCCGGGTTCAATTCTGGTCAAGGGCATGTACCTGGATTGCTAGCTCTTCTCTGGCTGGAGCCCAGGTCAGGGATCATGCAGGAGGAACCACTTGAAGTGTCCCTCTCACATTGATGCTTCTCTCTGTCTCTCCCTCTCTCTCCCACTTTCTCTAAAAATCAATAGAAACATATCCTTAGATGGAAAGCGGGCCCAAGCCATCCATAGGACAGCCCCTGAGGGCTCCTGGATTGGAGAGGGTGCAGGTTGGGCTGAGGGACCCCCACCCCATGCATGAATTTCGTGCATTGGGCCTCTAGTATATATATAAAATCCCCCCCCCCCCCCGCCCCCCGCCCTGCCACTCAAAGGTAAAACCATGGTAGAAAGTTGCAAGATGACTGGCCCTCAAGAAATCATTGCCTATCAAAATAAATAATGGAAGGAAAAACTATTTCATGTCTTTATTGTTTACTTATTAAATAAAACTAAATCTGTAAACTGCTCTATTAACATTGTTTTGCTAGTTTCCATAGGTACCTTTTGAAGTGAGATAGCTTTCTAGCTCCATTGAAAACTAGTAAATCAGACATAATTAAAACTTAATACCTCTGTTTCTTAGAAGAGCTAGAACAATTCCAATATATACACACATACGCAAAAACCACACACATGTGTGTATTTCTGATGTTATAGTTAGGACTTCGAAGCCACTCTAAAGTCTTTTTTTAAAAATAATTTTATTGATTTTAGAGAGGAAGGGAGAGGGGTAGAGAGATAGAAACATCAATGATGAGCATCATTGATCAGCTGCCTCCTGCTTGCCCCCTACTGGGGATCAAGCCTGCAACCCAGGCATGTGCCTTTGGCCAGAATTGAACCTGGGACCCTTCAGTCCGCAGGCCAACGCTCTATCCACTGAGCCAAACCAGCTAGGGCTTAAATCTTTTATTCTTCCTGATTCTCCATCCCAACTGGAGCAGGAGATGGAGGTTCTGTGACTGCTTCTTCAATGTTGTGACTTTCTAATATCATCTGGACATATTTAGCCACTAATTATTTTATTAGAAACCACTGAGTATGCATTTGATGTCAGGCATTGTACCGGAGCTCTATGAATAAAAAATCAATTAGGGTCATATCTTGGTGGATATGACTTGAGGAAAACAAAGCAAATCTTAATCAAATAGAATTGCAAATGAATGTAAAATTTCAACTGTGATTAAATGTGCTAAGACCAAACTATAATGCTTTTAGAATCTACAATATCTGAGATTTAATCTTGCCAGAAGGCTAGATTTGTGCAATCTGGAGGAGGACGGAGGGTAAGCTGGTGAGAGTAAACAGTATGAACAACCAAGTAGCCTACTTGAGAAGTGGAAAAATAAGCAGAGATACAAATAACAGTGGAGATAAGCCCTGTGGTTACCTGTGCATAGACTGTTCCAAAGGAAGAAAAATGAAATGCTCTCTAGGAAGAATCTTGTGGAAAGTAGTGTGCTTTGCATATTGAAGGAGGATCAGAGAAGGCCAGTGTGGGAGGGACAAGGTAGCCTGTGTAGTTACAAGGATTCTCCCCTTGACCAACCTCTAGCCAGTCTCCTCTGAGCCACCTTCTCTACTCTGACCAGATGTTGATATAGTTTATAACTCAGAGTGGCATCCCTAGGGTGACCCTAGGTCCCTGAGAGTGCCTGCGGGAGAAATCTCTAGGCTGACAAAAGCGGGTACTGTTTGTTGGATCCGATTTCTGCCTGTAAGTGAGAGAGTGGGAAACTACCTACCATGAGTGCCAATCAGCAAGCCCCGATGGGTTTCACATGCATTCTTCCTACTTTCTGTAATTTTTTTTTACTTCTTAACCCTGCTTAAGCCCTGCCATTCCTCCTCCCTTCTCCCTCCGTCTCCCTTTCAATACCCGGGCACCTCCGCACAGATGGGAATGAAGCTCATTTCTTTGTTTATTGTCAATAGTTATTTGAATAAAATCTGTTTCACCACTTTAACGTGTCTGGCTGTGTTCATCTTTGAGAGAGGTAGGACACAAAATCAGATAGATATATTACACAAGAGTCTGGTCACAGTGAAGATTGAAATCTATGATTAAAAACTCTGGATTTTACTTAGAATAAGGTAGGAATCCATTATAGGCTTTAAGCTGAGAACAGGAATAAGACTTATGTTTTCAAAGGAACCTCCTAACTGCTGTTTGGAGAAATAGAAATACCTCTGGACAAGCCAGGGAAGAACTGGGGAGACCAGTTAAGCAGCTACTTCAGTGATCCCAGCAATAGATGGTGGTGGGTAGTCTAAGACAATAGTGGTGGAGAAAATGTGAAACGATAACTTTCCAATACACTTGAAGATAATGCTAGCTGCATTTGCTAATATATTGTGGGAGTTAGGTTTTAATATGTGAGGGACATTGATGTATATAAGGAAAAGTAAATATAATCTCACATTCTGCTCAACTATCTGTGTCAAACGTATAAAGGATTATGATGTCTTTCTGAAACAAATATTCCATAGAAGAAAAGATACCAGTAGTTAATTAATAAAATCAGATATATAGTATGTATTTTCGATTTGAATTTTTATGATTATTCAAAAGTGGTAACGAATGACAAAAGAGAAATTCAGTGGAAAAATTAGCAGAGAACAATGAAAGGACAATATTGTTGAGGGCTCTCTTATATAAGACTAGAGGCCCAGTGCATGGATCCGTGCTCCAGTGGGATCCCTTGGCCTGGTCTGCAGGGATCAGACCAAAACCAGCTCGCCGGCATCCTCTGAGGGGTCCCGGATTGTGAGAGGGCACAGGCCAGGCTGAGGGACCCCACCGGTGCACAAATCTATGCAGAGGATCTCTAATATACATATAAGATCTTTGGTTAATCTCTTCCCGCTCTCCCCGCTCCCCTCTTCCCTCGGAGATTCATCAGTCTGTTCCATGTTTCCATGCCTGTAGTTTCTGCTCTGCATTGAGCATCTGTCCCCTGGTGGTCAGTGCACATCAGAGTTGCTCGTCAGATGGTCGAACAGTCAGATGGTTAGCTGGTCGCTTAGGCTTTTATAGATATAGATGTCCCATTCTGTTCCCAAAAAATACTTGTGTTTTTAAGACATTAAGTGAAATAAGAATATGATTGAAAGAGTATTTATTTTTAGAAAATCTATGACAAACAAATTCAATAAGCCAATTGTATCATAAACTGGAAATTAAGTTTCTAGTTTGTTAATCTTAGTTTTGAAAAGCAGAACAAAAAACTAGGATGTCTGGCAACTTCTGAAGAGATAACTCTTGCCAAAAAAGGTTTGCTTTCTTTAATTATTTATAATTGTTATCATAACCAGCAACCAAAATTTTATTAAGTATCACACATTTATGATCCTTTTCCAGTTACTAAGAATAATTATGCATTTCTTTCATCCATTAACCCATTCAATATTATCCAATGACCATGGAGATTTGCTTAATGTATTTCTTATCTTCGCAATGAAAAGGACATATATCTGAAACTTAAGTAGGGAATGGTTTGAAAGAACATGTTCTATTTATAGTTGAATAATTTAAAAATGTATTATTTTTATAATGCAAAATACAGAAAGGAAATGTCAGAGAATGTATTTCAAATGCTTAATTGAAAGTCTGAATTCATACTAACCAAGAAGTTTCTTCAAGAAAGTTAAAGTGTAGGAGTGTGCCATTTTTATGCATATCCAAAAAAGCAGACTTCGAAGGATTTCATATACTTGACAACAGATGGACCTAAGTTGAAATCCTGCTTCTATCATTATAAATTCTGTCACATTAAACATGATATGTAATTTCTCTGAACCTAGGTTTTCTCAACTCTGAAGTGAGGTTCATAATATTAATTATATCAGATTCTTATAAGAATAAGATAATATAATTGAATGCTTTCTAAATTTAATTGAAAGGTGTAATTCAGTAAATATATATATATATATATATATATATATATATATATATATATATATATTGGCGGGGGAGAGGGGGCTTAAGCACTGTCCAGTACTTTAAAAAAATAAATATTACAATTTTTTAATAGCTGCATCACTGTTGGTACTGTTCCCTTGCTTTAAAAACAGCCTTACATTCACATTTCATGAAAGACATAAAACTCAGTGAAATGACATCAAAAGATAAAAATAAATAAAAATTAGTGAATTTGTTTACCCCCAATTTTTTCTTTTATTGAGTTTCAGTCTCTGGACTTATTGCTAAAGAGACAATGAGGTACAGCCATTAAAACATACTTGTTTCCTGCCTGTCAAGAACTGATTTGAAAGGCCATTTTGACAACACAGTATTCTTTTTTTATGACTTATGCTTTCCTATATGTTTCTTTAAAGTGCTATCCAGAAAAAAATTAACAGCATTTTGAAGGCCATACCAGTATTCATAAGTCACATTTACTGATCTTTTTATAAGACCAGTTTCCCTTACCCCAAACCTATGCATGGCCTAATGGAATTATAGATGCATACACATTCTGCTTCCCTCACATTTATGAACAGACATTATGACATGGCTGGCTCTAAATTCAACTGGAGGGGATGCATTGTATTTGCATGAACAATCCCAACTGGATGAAGATGCATACAATGGGAAGTTTCCTTCTTCTTCTTCACCAATGCTCCAAGTGAAATCTACTTTACCTAAAGTTTTAAAATTTACAAGTTACTTTCTACCACCAAATGGTCCTGCAGTTAAAAATCATATTCTGTCTGGTTAATTCTCCTTCCTCTATCAGGCTTAAAAACTTCCCCCTCCCTCTTTAATTTTCTCACCTGAGGCTTGACTTTTTCAGAGTGAAGAGACAGGCCATTGGGGGAGGGAACATGGTCTTTAAGAATACAGGTTGCTATTGAAACCCTTTCTGTTCATTGTTGTTGCTTGTCTTGGTCAACACTGGTGTCTTCATCTTAAAAACAGCCAGTGATAGTCTAACTCTCCTTTTGGGCACGTGTGAAAATTCCAGAGAGGTTTTGGAGGGAGCCTCTGCACTGGCCAATTCCCTACATTTTTCTTTTTCTTTATGGGAGTGAAACTAGGGCATCTCTAGAAATACAAAAAAGTTAATAACTGAACTTCTGGAAGTCAAGATGGAGCCTAAGATGCAAATCTTTCCTTGTCTCTCATCTTTATTCTCTGTGGAATTTGGTTTATGCTTTTCCCACATGTCATAAAATATAGTTGCTAGCATCTCCTGAATACTATATTTTAGAATTCTGGTGGCAATAAAGAGAATGCCATGACTCTTTTTGGAGTCCAAAAATCCCAAGGACATTTTTATTGGATAAGTAGGTTCAGGTGCTTACTCCAGGACAAATCAACTGTGGTCAAAGGGTGAGGTAATGTTCTAAATAGAAGCTCTCATGATAAGTTTCTGAAATTAATAGAGGAGGGTGCATTTTACTATAGAAAGGTATAATCTATTATGAAAAAAAATCATGAATTCCCACCAGTACATATTCTTTGCTAGTGCTGGCTCCTGGCTTAAATGATTTGGTATAATTAATGTACACACAAATTTGAAGCCAGTATTCCTATTACCTAAGAGTATCCTAAGATTAAGAACCTTAACGGAGATAGCTACCAAATTGCCAAGGTAACATGTAAAGCTATGTTTTTCTCTTAAATTAGATTTCTTTACTTTCTCCTGGCCCGTGGTTTAAATGAAAGATAGTTCTTAACATCTTCCTTCTGCACACATTAGTCTTGTTTATCCTGAAGAGCCACACAATTCTGACGCATAGTTCATAAATCCGTAAGTTGTATCAAATTTGTTACTTTCACTGACATCATAAACCCTAGCAGGAACTGATTGGAAAAATGTGTTTTGAGAGGCTTTTATCTGCTAGTGAGCTTTATTCATAACAAACATTTGCAAAATCAGACTCTGCTATAAATAATATTTTAAACTTTAAATTTGCACATAGTATGGCTTTTCTAAAGATAGAGACACTTCTTATCTGGATTGGAGAAATGATCTTTTATGAAGAGCTCATAGCTCAATGAAAGAGGATTGTAAGTTGTGTGTGCAGGGATTGAATTTTAAAAAACACAACAAAACAGAGGTAAGAATGTCAAGTTAAATAAAGCTCTCCCGCTTGTCAAGGAGTTCGAGGTGCATATGGCTAAAATATCAAGTCAGGCTTCTCCTGTATGTGCAGCAGCTTATTAAATGCCAAAGAACCTGAGAAATCATGAACTTTCACTGTTCATTTTTTCTTTCTTGAGGTTCTGTTGCATTAAGAGGGAAGGGAAGCCAGAATATGGAGGACAAGTCCCAGATTCAAAAATCATGTGTTTTATTTCTTGGACCTTCTATTAAGGGTCTTCAGAAATAGAGAAATAACAAATATATGTAACATTTAAATACTTACATGGTGTTAACTGTAAGTTAGGCATTTACATTGAATCTTCTCAATAATCTACAATGCAGGTACTACTTTTATTTCCATTTTATAATTAATGAAGTTGATATACAGAAAATTAAATAATTAGTGCAATTTTAAAGTCACAGAGCTGAAATTCATACCCAGACCTTCTCTGGAGTCCCCTCTCTTAACCACTTTATATACTACCTTCATAGATACATATGAAGATTATATATATATGTGGACAATATGATAATTAGACCAGGAGACCTTCCGGGGGACCTTCCGAACATCCTTCCAGACAAAGCCATGGTGGCGGGGCTGAGACAGAGGTGGTTAGGGGTGATCAGGCCAGGAGGGGAGGGCAGTTGGGGGCAAGCAGGCCAGCGGGGGGGGGGGGGGGGGGGCAATTGGGGTTGAGCTGGCCAGCAGGGGGGGCAGTTGGGAGTGAGCAGGTTGGCTGGGAGGGCAGTTGGGGGCGAACAGGCCAGCAGGCAGAGTGGATAGGGGAGATCAGGCAGGCAGGCAGGTGAGCGGTTAGGAGCCAGTGGTCCTAGATTGCAAGAGGGATGTCCAAAACCGGTAGTCAGACATCCCCTGAGAGGTCCCAGATTGGAGAAGGTGCAGGCCGGGCTGAGGGACAAACCACCCCCCGCCGACCCCATGCATGAATTCTGTGCACTGGGCCACTAGTATATATATAAAAGCCTAAGCAACCAGCTGACTGGCCGATTGGCCAGTAGCTATGACCACCAGGGGAAAGATGGTTGAGTAATCTTTTAAAATTGTCTTTCACTAAGAAGAAAATAATTGTGTTTCTCATTTATTTCCCCACCACTGAAGGTCTATAAGTCAATATTTTCTAAGATATTTAACATCAGAACTTGCAGAACAAGCAAGAAACTGTTTATAACTCTATTCTTATTTTCCTTTACCCTCATATTAGTAATAAAATTCTAAACTGTGTTTTGACTAAGATCGCTTATGTAAACTTTGTTCTAGCTCTCCCTTCAACATCTATTCTTAAAACAGCTTTCAGAGGGATATTCATATGTCAGTTTTATGTGCCAAATAGCACAATTTGTTTGACAATTTGACACTCTTGAAGTTCATATTTTTCATTTTGTTAAAATTGAAGCAAAAAAGCTTATAAACATGATATGCATATATATATTTAATTCAAGCAAAAGTTACTTTAAAAAATTATCAAACCACTTGTTCAAGCCAAATATATATGTGCCAGAACTTTTTCAAATATCAATAACTTGGTAGAGCTACATGTATATATTTCCACTTGCTTGTTTTTCTCATAAAATAAAAACTTATTAGTGGTAAATGACACCACCGATATTTTGGACATAGAGTTCCTCTGCACAACCCCCACTGGGGATCGAGCCTGCAATCAGGCATGTGCCCTGACCAGGAATCGAACTGAGACCTCCTGGCTCATAGGTCGATGCTCAACCACTGATCCATGCCAGCCAGATGAGTTCCTCTCAAATACTGAGCTCTACCAACAAATTATTCTGGTAGACTTCCAAGTGTGACTGACATTTTAGCATCATTTTGTCTTTTGGGTAAAAGTGTTTTAACTAGTGTTCAAAGTTTTAAGGCAACTTGCAACTACAGTTTTAAGTACATTTATGTGCTTAATCCGTAGTGACGGTATTAATATTTATTTAATTAGCAATTATCTTCCCGTAGCTTCAATGACACACTGCTGAGCTTCTAAATGAGTGTGAAGTGTGAGCCTACTATGCTCCTTGAACAAAGGCAAACTCAGGATCTTCACTCCTGATTTTGGCAATGTTCTCCCTCAGAGATATAGTATGTATAAAGAATATAAGAGTTACCTAGCATATGCTCCTCTAACACAAGCCCTTTACTTTGTCACTATCTGGTTGACTACTCCAATTCTCCCAATTCTCTTATTTCTTTACTTCCTCACATTTATTATATAACATTGAAACATTAGCATTTTTCATAAAAATAAATCTTGTTTCATTGGGTCCTGAATTTTATTAGCTTTCTTTGCTATGATATTTTTCTTGCCCATTTTTACCATCATCTCTTTGAACATCCATGTTCATGGGATGTTTCTCAATTTATTTAGGACTTTAATTTTTCTCAGCATTGTTTTGCAGTTTTCATTTTTAAGTTTTTCAATGCTTTTATTAAATTTATTTTTAAGTATTTTATTCTTCTTCATCCTCTTGTGAATGGAGTTGTGTGCTTAATTTTCTTTTTGGATTATTCATGTCTAGTTTACATAGACAATTAATTTTTTATGTTGACATTTGTCTTAATTTCCTGAAACTGCTGGAACAAATAACTACAAACTCGGTGGTTTAAAACAACAGAAATTAATTATTTCACAGTTCTGGATGCCAGGATTCTGAAATGAAGGTCTTGGCAGACCACACTCCTTCTGCAGATTCTCAGGAGAGAATCTATTCCTTGCATCTTCTAGCTTCCGGTGGCTGCCACAGATTCCTTGGTATCCCTTGGTTTCAGGCATTTTTCACTCTAATTACAACCTTCACATCACCTCTTCTTCTGTGTGTCTCTCTTCTCTCTGACTTCCCAATGCATTTCTCTTATATGATGCACAGCATTGCACTGACAATCCACCCACAAAAACTAGAATAAACTCCTCTTCTCACAGTCTTAATCCCATCTTTTGTATTCTACACTAATAAAAGAGTAAGATGCAAATTGACCATACCTTTGTGATGTCCACCAGCCAATCAGGAGTGAGTATACAAATTAACCCAACAAAGATGGTGAGTTAATTTGAATACACAGGTGCCAAGCATCCAGGGGTGGGGCGGGATGCTTGAGTCATCACCATGGCAATGAAGCAGGCGTTCTGCACTGCCCCAGCCACTCTGGGCCTCTGGGCAGCATGGGAAGGTAGAAAGGTGTACTCTGGCCAAAGTGAAGGCAGTGCCAGCAGCCAGGGTAAAGAAGGCCCATTCTTGCATGAATCTTCGTGCATCGGGCCTCTAGTATGAAATAATACTAACTCTTTTGCCATATAAGGTAACATTTACAGGTTCCAGGGATTTGAATGTGAACTTATTTGGAGGTCTACAATTTGGTCTATTAAAATATTGTACTTGCAAGCTATCTAAAATGTCATTAGTTCTAGGTTTTTTGTGTTGTTGTTGTTTTTTTTTTTTTTTTTTTGTAGATTTTTTTACAATTTCCCACATACTGGATCATATAACCTATAAATTAAATTTTACTCCTTCCATTCTAATATAGGTGAATACACATATATGACTATACTTAGTTTTATTTTATTTTTTTAAATTTATCTTTATTGTTGAAAGTATTACAGACATTCCCCTCTTTCCCCCTTATTGACCTCCCCACACCGTACTTGGCCCCATCCCTAGGCCTACCGCATATGCACTATTGTCTGTGTCTATGTCCATGGATTATGCATATACTAGTATGCATATAAATTCTTTAGTTAATCTCTTCCCAACCACACCCCCCCCCCCCCACTTCCCTCTGAGATTAAACTTTGATTTAATTTCTAGGTCTATATCCCTCATAGACCTAGACTTCCCCCAGTATAATTAGCAATGCCCTAGGCAGCAGAAGATGGTGGCCCAGACCTGACTAATGGTCACAGGATAACATCTTGACCTAAGTTATATTTCAGCTCCTGAATCTTAAGGTCAACCCCCAAACCCCCACTCTCCCTGGATACTTCCCATGAGACCAGACAGGGGACATCGGAAAAGATGTGAGAACTGTCCTGCAGACCTAAAGAAATGATGTATTAGCCTCACTTCACCTCCAACCAATTAGATCTCATACAACCCCATATCCTCTAACCCACAGTGTCTTGTGATGTTTGCTCTATATAATCTGTAAACTACAGACAATTAGGGAGTCAATTTTGGGGGCATAAGCTCCCCATCTCTGTACTGGACAATTTAATATTAAAGTATTTTATCTTCTTATACTGCAAGCTCTTTCTGCCCATGCATTTCTTTGGGCCAGTGTGCACAGGCAGGCAGACTCCAGGGAAAACACTGGGGTTCTGGTCACACAGACACACATTCCGTATTGCACTGGCTGGGACATCCAGTCCAATATTGAGTAGATGTGGTAATGGCTGATAACCTACCCAGACCACAGCCTCAGACTAACAGAGCCACTGTCCTCACCATTCTCTTGCTACAGCAGTTGCTGCATTTGCTCACAGTGCATTTGGTGTGGCAATTTTTCTTTGTGCTCCAAGTCCAGTGGACTGTCTCCAATAGGAGAACTGGTGGTTTTCACAGCTCATCCTTCCCTAGTGAAATTAAACTCAGACCAAGCGAGTGTGATGAGAAATCACTGGTTAAGAGGAGCCTAGACTCTCAGTGCTCTTACCTGAAGTTCAGGAGATTTTCAAGTCAATATATTTGCCAATTTGCTGTTTGTCCATTTCCAGAGCCCTGAAATTGCTGATTCTGACAATTGTGTCTAGTTTTATAGTTGCTTTCTAGGGAGAGGATTTGCCAAATGTTTCATTTCATTGTCCTGAAAGTGCCCAATTTATAATATCTTGTATTTGAATCTCACTTAAAGTAAGGTAAGGTGAATATAGTTTGAAAAGTCATACCAACAAAAGTAAATGTCTTCTCATATAGTGAAATGGTACTTTTCTGAAGAGATAGCTTTTTGTAGTAGGAAACCAGAAACTAATGGAAGTAGACTTCAATGTGATGCCCTAGTAAAAGTGTAATTTGGAAAATTTACTTAAATTCTCTGATCTAATTTTCTTCCTCAATCATAATAGAAAAGAAGAATAAAGATATTTATACTGTACACTAAGTTTGTTGAAGTATTAAATAACACACAAATGCACATTGGTCACCAAAATATGTATATATGGACATTTACATACATATATATATATATATATATATATGTAAAATCACTTCTTATGAATAAATTAAAAATGTACAACACTAAAAATTCTCTACTTTTTTGTGCAAAATAAAGTTAAACATATATTAGTACCTCAATGTCTTGATTTTATGTTATTAAGTTACTCTGTATTCCTTAAGCAAAGCTGCATTAGGGCTGGTTACAAATATTCCCTTTCCCTTTCTAACACATAGGAAAACTGTACTTCCCCAACTACCTTGAAGTTATTTGCTACCCCCATGAAATGCTTCTCCTAAGGAAATGAGAAGATGACATGTGGGACTACAGCTTTAAAAGCCAGGCACCATTGGTCATATCCCATGCCCTTTGTCTTGATGATCTGGAAGGACAAGTCTATCTGAATCAGATACTCCTGCTAACTTAGAATGAGTAAGAAATTAACTTTTGTTATTCAAAGCCAGTGTAACTTTGGGCATGCTAGTTAGTGTAGCACAACTTAGCTTGGTCTAACAGTTCTCCAAAAGACAAGATTTATTGGTTTACACCCTTTAATGGAAGTAATACCCAGTAATATGCTTTATTGAATTCATGTACCTTGAGTAAGGTTTTAACTAAAATCTAAAAGTATGTACAAGTTTTGAAAAATCAGTTTTGGAAGCACAGTTAAAGAGCTTATGTTACACTGTAGGTGAATTCTACAGTTACAAAATAATGGTAAACAAAAACAGGTAGCTTAAAATATTCAAGGTAAAAGTCATCAAACTAGAATAAGCATGTGAAAATGAATATAAACTCAGATAAATACATATATTCAATCAAACATTTCTGAAGGTACTTTTTCTAACTGGGAAATTCAAAAGCACAGAAATAAATGCAAGTAATTTGAGTGCTCTGCACTGGCATTTAAATACAAGAGAAAAAAATGTTAATAGGATAAGCACCAGAAAGGATTAGGTGACTCTAAACACCAAAGAGGATTAGTTATTATCCTGCCTTTACAGGCACCCAGGTTTCATGTGGCCAAGTAGATAGGAAATGGAACGCCAGTGCTACAAAATGGGACTGCCTTTTCTTTTTGCAATGAGCATATATTAAAATCTGCTTTATTATGCCACATAACTAAACAGGTAACATAATACCCAAGCTTTCCTTTGGTTAATCTAAATGTAGTATACTTTTTAAAGTATTTAAAATAAATTTTAATGTTTTTCTCATCTAAACACTGCTTTTCAAATAAGCACACAAATTTGCAATTAAACCAGAGACATTCTACTTTTGAAACCAAATCATTCATTCCTACATGCTAATGTAGAGCTTACTCCATTATTCACACCAATAGTAACTGCAGAGATTTACTATATTTCATTTCATTTCATGACTGTCTTTGATTATAACAAGTAGATATATGAAACATGTTCATGGATATATATATATAATAGTCATACACATTCTTTATCAGACACACATACATCAAGATTTTTAATATTTAAATATCTCTGAATTTGAGACATTTTCCACTGGATGAAAACTCATTGCTGCAGTTGTCCAATGAGATTTGGTCATTTCCTATGATGCGATTGATTATCATTCTTGGGGGAATGACTGGACAATTGCAATCTCATATTATTTCAGTCAACCCACATTTAAAGGCTATTTAAGAAAGGAATGAGAACACTGGTTGTTGTATGAGAACCTTCCATTGATATCTTAAGTAGATTAAAAACACATCAGCATTAAAAATTTATACAAAAAGTATCAGTGACTTGGAAGAAATGCTGGAGATGGTAGCAGAATAATCTTAGGAAGTACTGCATTACTGACACTCTTGAGACACATGATCACTGTTGAATGTTGTGACAAACATCTACAACTAACAGGACTTGAAGTAAATATATACATATGCTTGCATTTAATGGTAGATTCTCTATAGAACTAGACTAGACAGCTCACATTTCTTTGTGTATTCAGCTACTTCTCTTAGTCTCCACACATCCTGTAATATTATTCCTAACAACTTGGTCAGTTTATATCACCATGTTCTAGTGATATGAAACCTGCTAGGCCAGTCATTCAGTAAATGGGAAAACAGTATTACCTCTTTCCTGTGGGTAAAGGAAACTGGATATATGCTGACATGTCTTTGCTAAGTACTTCTGTGCCCCTAGTAATGTAACAAAGCCTTCTGGGGCCCAGTGTTCACATCTGTGAAATAAACAAATTAAATTCAGTGCTACTTAAATTTTTTTTCCAGCTCCGTACTTCTACAACTCTGCTTCAAATATTAATTCAAAATATATTTTATAAATTAAAATTCTTGTTATTGCTTGCTTCATTCATAACAAGGAAGAATAAATACAGTTTACTTATCTGTATTTATTTATATAACTGAAGTCTGTTTTCTTTTAACCAACAGTGATTCTTTGTAAAGAAAAAAAAATGTAGGGTTTTATCCTTTCTGAAGCATCCTTATTTTGGCTTTTCCAGATTTATTTGCTGATGTGAAAAGTAAAGCCCTTTTTGAAAGTTATCTTAAAATTAGAATCTCCCTTAGGACATATTGTTTCCCCTTTCATCATTTCTTTTTCCCAGCAAAACTGATTCTTTGATTTACATGCCTGATTCAGATTCTATATTTTGTATGCTTTTGAGTCTGATAATTTTGACTATTCTCATCAATAGTTTATATATTTTTCATGCACAAATTTTGAATTCTAGTTTTATTTATGGCTACAGATAATGCTGCTGCTTATTCAATCAAAAAGTATTAAAAGCATACACAGGTGAGTATGATTTAGGCACTTATTTAATCAAATTTTATTTTCTATTTTTCATCTCTGTTTATCCTATAACTAGAGGCCCAATGCATGAAATTTGTGCAAGGGGCTTGGCCCTCACAGCTCTGGCTTCATTCAGAAGGTCGTCTGGAAGGTCATTCGGTTATCTGGTCTAATTAGCATATTATACTTTTATTATTATAGACTAGTGGCCCGGTGCATGAAATTCATGAATGGGGGCATGGAGTGTTCCTCAACCTGGCCTGAACCCTCTCCAATCTGGGAACCCTTGAAGGATGTCCTACTGCTGGTTTACAGGGATTGGGCCTAAACCGGCAGTCATCCCTCTCACAATCCGGGACTACTGGCTCCTAACAGCTCACCTGCCTGCCTGCCTGCCTGATTGCCTCTAACCACTCTGCCTGCTGGCCTGCTCGTCCTCAACTGCCCCCCCCACCAGCCTGCTCACCCCCAAATGCCCCCCACCAGCCTGATCACCCCCAACTGCCCCCTGTGCCAGCCTGCTCACCCCCAACTGCCCCCCCTGCTGGCCTGCTCACCCCAACTTCCCTCCCCACTAGCCTGCTCATTCCAAACTGCCCTCCCTGCTGTCCTGCTCACCCCAACTGGCCCCCCTGCTGGTCTGCTTACCCCCAACAGCCCCGCTCCCCACCAGCCTGATCACCCACAACTGCTGGCCCTTCCTGGCCTGATCACCCCCCAGTGACCCAAGCTCCCAGCCCCTCCTTTTTTTTGTTTTTTTTTCAGTGCCTCCTTGAGAGGAGGCCAGGGTGGGCTGGAAGCAAGTATCAGGGATTTATTTATCTACTAAAAACTTTGTAGCCTTGAGTGGAGGCCAGGGCTAACCAGGGCATGCGGGAAGCTTGGCTTCCTCCATCACCGGGGCAACCCAAGCCTCTGGCTGCTCCAGCTCTGTGGCCACTGCCAATTTTGTTGGGATTTATTTATCTTTTATAATTGAAACTTTGTAGCCTTGAGCAGAGGCCAGGGCCAGCTGGAAGCAGGTATCTGGGATTTATTTATCTTCTATAATTGAAACTTTGTAGCCTTGAGCAGAGGCTAGGCTGTCACCATCGTGGTTGGGTTAATTTACATACTCTCTCCTGATTGGCTGGTGGGCATGGCTTGTGGATGTAGTGGAGGTATGGTCAATTTGCATGTTTCTCTTTTATTAGTGTAGATGAGTTTTTCCTCCATAGCTTTGCTTTTCCTGGGGCTGCCTCTTCTCCAGAAAGCCTGCTCCTCCCATGTCTCACCTTTTAAAAGTAAAAATGATAATATATTTAATGAATTGCATGTTAAGTAAATAATTAATGTTTAACACAAAATGAAGCAGGTTGGAGACTAAGAATAAAATCATAGATATTCATTGTCAAAAAGTGCAGCACTGCTATTAGCTCTGATGTACTATCTCAATATACTCATGAGAGAGAACACATTATTAATAAGTCCTGATATGGTGTCAAGGCAAATGAAATTTTCAGATTGAATTCATGAAATTAGTCAGGTTATGTGCATGAAAGCAGCATTGCACAAATTGATTATATGTTTAAAAGTGCTATGACTTTAAGGCATAAATGTCTTTAGAAGACCCAAAGTGACAATCATATGGGGTGGATTGAACCCATGGGTTCAACATTTCAGAGGCGAGGGATAATTTATTATCTGTAATGTGACTATAACTGAATGGAATTTGTATCCCATTTATAGAGAGGAAAGGTTGTATCTAATTAGGGATGAACTAATGCACAACCATTTACTTGATTAACTCTTAAAAATATGAATAGCTCATCTTCAGGACTGTAACCATATGATAATAGGGCTCTGATTATACTCAATTAGGATCTCCTTAGAATTCAAGATATTAAAGTAGTTAATTGTATTCTGGTGCAGGAATCCCTGCTAGGTTCTCAGGGCCATTTCTAAGGGATATTTATCAAAGTGTAAATTCAGGTTATTGTTAGAGTAGAGAACGCAAGACAAGCAGGGTTCTGGAGAAAGGGTAGCTAAGAGACAGGCTAATGTCTGTCCCACTCTCACCTTCTGTGGCCTCATGAAAGGATGCCATGGGAACTAGTGACACAGCATTGGAGAAAGAACAATAGCCATCTTTAAAAACGGGTGATATTTGAAATTAGCAACAATACTAATACTGTGAATGCTGTTTTCCCTTTGTGTTGAATTCAGGTTTCATTCCACACTTTTTTGGTGCATGATACTGGAATGCTGTCTATGAAAAGTGAATATTTCCAGTAAGAAGTATGTTTTTATCATATCAATTCCATTTAGTTTTATTGGAAAAAGTCAAATCGAGGGTACTATTCAATGATGAGAAACATGTGTAACTCACTGTCACACAAATTTAAGCTGCTTTTGGATGATTCACAGAAAGACTGGAGAGATCAATGCTTTAAATCAGGTGTGGCAGAACAAAAATGATAAAGAAAAATATGTTTCCTCCTAAAAATAAATAATTTAGAGTTCTTTCACATATATCTTATAGATAAAAATGTATGTACCCTCTTACAATCTGGGCTGAGGGAACTCCCACACACCCCGGAGTGCACAAATTTTGTGCACTGGGCCTCTAGTATATATATATTTAAAATAAGTTATCATTGTTTTCTTATCATTTTCCCTCTTTAGAATACATGTCAATAGGATAGTCACCATCCATTTTACCCGTAATATTATTACACTAGAGGCCCAGTGCATAAAATTCATGTACTGGGGGAGAGTCCCTCATCCCAGCCTGCACCTTCTCCAATCTGGGACCCCTAGAGGGATGTCCAACTGCCGGTTTAGGCACGATCCCACAGGCAGTTAGACATCTCTCTTACTATATGGGACTGCTGGCTCCTAAGTACTCACCTTCCTGCCTCCCTGATTACCCCTAACCTCTTCTGCCTGTCAGCCTGATCACCCCCTAACCACTCCCCAGCCAGCCTGATCAACGCCTAACTGCTCCCCTGCTGGCCTGATTGCCCCCAACTGCCCTCCCCTGCTGACCCAGTCACCCTCAACTGCCATCCCCCGCCAGCCCAGTCGCCCCCAACTGCTCTCCCCTGCCAGCCTGATTAGCCCTAACTGCCTTCCCCTGCAGACCTGGTCACCCCCAACTACCCTCCCCTGCTGACTTGGTTGCCCCTAACTGGCCTTCCCTGCCTGCCATCTTGTGTGGGGGCATGACGGTCAATTTGCATATTACCTCTTTATTACATAGGATGGAATTGTAAACAGTGGGTTAACAAGCAGAAAGCATTCTTTACCCTCAAACGGCACCAAGTGCTTCAGGTTGTGTTTTTCCTAACTTGGATGGACTTCTGCACAAAATTCTGATATAAAAATCTTAATATCAGCTAATCCAACACACATCTTGTCCCTGTTAACTTTCACCACATTGAGATGCTAAACTAGTTTAACATTCTCTTCCCTTTGAAATGGTAGTCAATATTCCTCTGTCATACTCCCATTTCTGTCTTCTCTGCAAAACCTGTACTTGTTCATCTGTTAACCGGATCCCCTGCAAATCAACTAACGTGAATATTCTGTTTCTCCATTCTTTCCTTTCCTGATAAAAACTTCTGCCTCGAATAATCACTCAGAAGTTCCGCTTTTTTTTTTTTTTTTTTTCTGTGTGGTAGAAGGAGAGCATACTCTCTTCTCCACTTAATCCAGGGGAAACTAGGTTCAAGTTGAAAAACAAATTGGTGCCAATGTGTGCACTGCACTCTGCAGCACTATGTAAACTGTAAGACTTACAATTTGTTATTTTTCTAAAATTATAATTCAATTAAGTAATTTTCCTGCAATAGAATTAAGCATCCTTTAATATTTACCTTAATAAGAAAATAGTGGGCATATTGCTTGAAAATAATAATAGCAGCTACTATTTATGGAGTATTTACTGTACACTAAGTCCTGTGCTAAATGTTTTACATATCAGTGTGTTATCTGAGAGCTAGTTATTTAATGTTACAGGGAAACAAAAGTTTCAGGAAGGAGAAAAAGGCACCTACTTATGTCAGAGCCAGGACACCATATCTGTTTTGACACCAAAGTCCGTTTGGCACATCTTAGTAAAAGAGTCAGTGAAAGGCCTACCATCCAAGCATCCAAAAACACCAATCAAAAAGAATATATGCATACCTATCTTCATAGCAACCTTATTTACAATAGCCAAGATCTGGAAACAGCTCAAGTGTCATCAATAGATGAATGTATAAAAAAAGCTGTGGCATCCTACTCACCTGTAAAAAAGAAGGAACTGTTACCCTTTGCGACAGCATGGATGGACCTGGAGATCATTATGCTAAGTGAAATAAACCAGTCAAAGAAAGACAAATACCATATAATCCAGTTATATGTAGAATCTAATGAACAAAATAAACTGATGAACAGAAAAGAATTCTGCCATGGATACATGGAACGGACTGATAAGAGGTCAGAGGGCAGGCTAGTGGGGGGACTGGATGAAAGAAGGTGAAGAGAGTAACCAAGGAACATATATGCATAGCCCATGGCTACAGACAATAGAGCAGTGAAGGCCAGGGGAGGAGTAGCAAGGACTGTGTGGGGATGGGAAAATGAGGGACAGCTGTAATAGTGTCAACAATTAAAAAACGAAATCAGTGAAAGGCATTGGGATGTGGTTAATAATTCATTTTCTAATGTGGATGCAATCGGATTTGAATCTTCCCCTAATACTAGGGGTGCAACCTTGGGCAAGTTCTTTTATGTTTGTGTTTGCTCGTTCTTTCACGTTTGTGTTTGCTCGTTGACACATGAGAATAAAAATGGAACCCACCTCTTGGAGAAACATATTATGGGGCTTAGATGAGATGTCTTATATTCATAAAGCAATTGATATAGTACCTGTCACATAATACATATACAACAAATGTTTGTTCCTTATTACTTAATATTCTTAATTGGAAGTTTCTCATTTTAATAGTAGGGGTGAAATAGCACCTACCTCAGAAAATGAAATGAGATCATCAACTAAAAAGTGTACTGGGCATGTAAGTGCTCAATAAATTGTAGTTCTTTTCATCATCATGCCAAAGATTGATTTATTTACTTTTTTTACAGAGCTGTCTGCTAACTTTTGTAGGTAATTTAGGCAAGACGAAATCCTGACATGTTAGATTCATTTTATTCCTGCTTGTTCTTCCTGCCAGTGGAATTCAGAGGACTCCATCCAAGTCTTCGGGATCTATCTAGTTCTGTTGAGAATCTAGCATTAAATGCAAAGACCTTTATTCGCTTAAACTCCTGTTCGTGGTGGATATTTGTCACTTCTCAAACTGCACTGAGAAAAGCCCCATGGCTCTGATGAATCGCCTGGCATTTTCTTAGCACTCACTCAAATCTTAACAGTATGAGAGAATATTTTTATGTTATTTTCTAAGCCCAAAAGTGACCACCAGCAAAAGAAAAGTCAACATTTGAGGCCAGGGGCTTTGCATATGTTACTTTATACAACGTTCAGAGTTAAGTGAGCATCCTTAAAGCAGGCACTTGGGACAATTCCTTAGGCAACAGTAATGGAGAAAGATCTGGAATGGACCGTAATGTGAGATAAAGAAACAGAGACCAACATGAGCAAGCTATGTTTGCAACATGTAGTCTATTCTAGGAATAATTGTTTTCTTTAGCTCAAAATTAGATACATTTTAACATAAGGTTGGGATTAAGTTAGGAAACACCTAGAATACCATGCTTAAGAGTGCCAATTTCTCCATCATCAGCTGAATAAAATGGATCACACTTTCTGGGTTGTTAATTTATAATGGTACTAGAGGCCCGGCGCACAAAACTAGTCCCTAAGGCCTGGCTGGCGATCAGGGCCAATCTGTGGGGTGACCGGTGGGGCAATCAAGGCCCCCACTAGCACCCGCCTTGGCAAGCCTGGCCCTGCCCACTTGCTGGCCCCTCCCCGCCCCTGCTGCCACAGATGGGGTTCTGCGGGCTGAGGGCAGCTCCTGTGTTCAGCATCTATCCCCTGGTGATCAGTGCGTGTCATAGCGACCCATCCTTCCACCAGTAGTTCCATTGTTTGGTCTATTTGCCTATTAGGGTTTTATTACATAGGATAACCATGAAGTACATTAGGATAAAATTGTCAGGGAGGACACAGTGGGCACAGGCAAAGTATAGAATTAAGAAAAGTCATTTCAGTAAAATTAAACAGTTATTTCAAAGACATAGCATGAACAACATCCTTAAGTAACATAAAGTAAGAAAAAGGTTAAATTTTCTTTTTAGTGCCCAAATGCCATCAATCAGCTTTTACTTTTCATATGGGGAAATGAAAGTCAACCATAGCTTCCTTTAGGTTTGGAGTGCATATGGAGCACATATGCACACACACATAAACATGTTGTTTTTCTCTTCTTTAATATTTGTCATGGTTCTGCCTTCAATGTATTAATTTACTGAACAATATTTATTCCTTCCAAGTGCCTGCCACACACAGGTATTGTTGTAGGCATTTGGAAGACATGGTTAAATAAAACAGTAGACGATCCTTTGCTGGATGCTAGCAGGGAAAAGCAACATTGCCTGATATCACAAAACTAATAATAATAAATAAATATTGCCAGGTCATTAATAATCAACACCTTTCTAGAATTACATATGGTCTCAATATCCTAGAGCAGTGGTCGGCAAACTCATTAGTCAACAGAGCCAAATATCAACAGTACAACGATTGAAATTTCTTTTGAGAGCCAATTTTTTTAAACTTAAACTTCTTCTAACGCCACTTCTTCAAAATAGACTCACCCAGGCCGTGGTATTTTTGTGGAAGAGCCACACTCAAGGGGCCAAAGAGCTGCATGTGGCTCGTGAGCCGCGGTTTGCTGACCACTGCCCTAGAGCAAGCATGTCAAATTCACAAAGAGTATTTTTGTGGCCCAGCCAATATGGTATGTAAGGAACGTTTAAATAAAAACTTTGTGACTTAATTTTCACAATATCTTGTTATACATAATTATTAATAATGAACTACAATGTTCACTAACGACTGATTACTATAATCATGTTGCATTCATTTCCTTTATGTACCTTACACGCAGGCGCACCATTTCTCTCCACTAATACTAGCAGCGAATATTTTAGCAGCCGATTGCCACATCATTAGTGTTGGACTGACTTGTTTCGTGTGCGCAAGGGAAATATTTCGCTTTCAGAGAACACGAAAAATAGGTTTATTTGTGTTACGCTTATTAATTTGTGCAGTTATTCAGTGTCTGGTAAGTTAATGTTCAAGAAAAAATTAATTTTTATTAAAATGTTCTATTATTTTATGTTAACGATGACTCATTTATTTCATCCCTTTATATTCAGCATGTGTCTATCGAAATAAACCTACTTTTCTATGAAAATTGAAGCTTCTGTTTTTTTGCGGCCCACATGCACTTAAACCTTGTTTATTTGGCCCCTGTTAGCCTTTGAGTTGGACATGCTTGCCCTAGAGTCTCTCCAACTCCCACTACATTTGATTTCTTACCTTTCCAAAAGGTATGCACCCCTATCCACATGGCCACTGTCTAGGAACAGACAACATCACAGTATTTTGTCAGCTGCATGATACAGATTTTTGCTATTTCCAGGCCCCTTTACGTTTCCACTTTTCTGTGCATTAAACGTAATCGGAATGTGGCAATAAATCTGTAAATAGCAAGCCAGCCTGTGGCAGGTGAACATGTAGAGACATAACATGCTGTTCAGGCCACTTGGAGGCCAGCAGCCTTCAAGATTTAGGCTCAAACAGGTACTCAAGTGCTCCGTGGGCACACTACACATTTTTATCTTATTTTAGTGGAATTTATCAATATGTCTTGTTCCTACCTACGCCTGTGAATTCCTCACAGACGGAGTCCTGTGATTCATCATTAAACAGTCTAACCGCCAGCACCAGGATAGAGAGTGGCTCTGAGAGATGAGATTAATTTCTTTGGGGAATAAGCTGTAACTATTGTTGACTCTTTCCTCTGTCTTCCTTGCATCAGTTTATTCCCTTCATTAACAATTTAACACCCGTGTTTATTTATTTATTTTGCCTATTGTGTTTTTTTCCCTCCCTGCCTCTCTCTTCTATTTCTCTCTGGGATCTTCCTTTTGTCCTTCATGGCAGTCTATTTTCCCTAATGAACTGGCTCAGAGAGAAGCCCCCAGGCTCCTGCGTTTTATTCTTGAGTTTAAATCTTGCCTTTGTAAGACTGACACCTGAAGTTTACTTCATGGGGCAAGTTTGCCTCCGGATAAGGAAAGGAATAATTTCCTTTTCCTTGTAAAGTAAGATGACCGAGTACTATGGTCTGTAGCAAAGAAAATCCTAGCATGCCTGGTCCTGTGGCTGTAGCAAAGAAAATCCTAGCATGCCTGGTCCTGTGGGTTCTCCAGGAATGCCATCATTGAGGATACCTGGCCAGTCCCCACACTGAATCCCTGTGCTTGCTGCTATTCCACTGAGTGCTAGGATTAGGGCCAGCTGATATCTTTATTTTACTGAGGCCTGATGGTTTCTGTTTAATGGGTTATAATTATAGATTGTGCACTGGCCGGTTCACTCGGTGGTTAGAGAACCAGCTTCTGCACCAAAAAGTCAAGAGTTTGATTCCCACTGGACAAGGGCATATACCTGGGTTGTATGCTCAATCCCGCGCCCCAGTCCGGGCCCCTGTGGGGAGGCAACCAAATGATGTATCTCTCTCACATCAACGTCTCTCTCTCTCTCTCTCTCTCTCTCTCTCTCCCTTCCTCCCTCCCTCTCTCACTAAAAAAAAATCAGTGGAAAAATATCTTCGGTGTGGATTAACAAAACAAACAAAAATTATAGATTTCAATTTTAGAGCAACATTTTTACTACATAAAGAAGACTTAAGAAGACCTGGCTTCCATTATTCTTTTCTTTCCTCTTTTTAAAGGCATAACTGCATGCTCTTTCACATTGGCGTTTTATAATTGAATTTCTCAATCAAATCAGAGAAAAAAGGATTTATTTAAAAAGCTATTCATAATCATGTGTTTAAAATAATCGAGGTGTGGAAAAATGCTCTTTGAAACATTTCTGGGCATGTGAACAGCTGATTGGTAGGGTTTCTGACATCATTTCAGGCAACTGTCAAAAGCACAGATTTTACATCAATAAGCTCAGACTTGAGAACAGATCTCAGAGATAGATAAGAGTGTCTGTCTTAGCTTTTGGTGGAAAGTCCAAGCTGATAACTAAAGCTCTATATGCAAATAGTATACCCCAATACATTCCTTTGGTAGGTGTCAAAATAGGGTGGTCAAGTATCCCAACAGGCATTAGTGAGTCTAGATAAAGGAATTAATTACAAAGTGTGACTGGTACTTGATAACTAATTCTACTACGCAATAGTGTGGCTTTGGGCAAGCAACACGGTTTTGTGGTCCTAGAGTTCTTATGTCTACACAATTGGGAGAATAAAATGATAAGGGGGCCTACCAATGTTTGAATAGAAAAGAAGTCTTGCCTACAATCTAAAACTCTAGTAATAAAAGCAGACAAATAATACTAACAGTACATATTTATCTAACAGTACAATAATAATGTAACGATGCTTTACTTTTCTATAGTGCTTCACCATTTACAAAACAAATTTGCAAACACTTTATCAAATCATTTCAGAGTAAACAGGGCATGGTTTTTTATTTAATTTAAAGTTGAGCATTAAAAAAATCTGAAAATTTAAATAACTCTATTAAGCATCTTGAATGTGAAAGAGAAATAATTTACAACCGCATATGGCCTGAGTTAAGAGATTTTCTTGGCTTACGTAGTAACAGAGTATGAGATTGGGAGGGTTCCAGGCATCATTGAATGTAGGGCTATAAGAAAATCATTTTATAGCATTTCTCAATAACATCATTACTTCTTATATTTTGCTTTATTTCCAGGCACTGAATGTTCTCCATAAGTGTCTCTAATCATACATCTTGTGGTAGGATTAAGATGGCTGCTACATCTTCAAACAGAAAGTTATTACAAAAATTGATTCATTTTTTAAAATAATCTCTGAAAACTTTCTGAGAGTAATTCTGACTTGACAGGCTTATATTGCATGCTAATCCTCAACCACCAGCTGGGTATAAAAATATGTGATTTGTTGTCAGTCCAGGGCTCAATGCATGGAACAGGGTACAGGGAGGTGGAACTCTTCCTCTCCCTGGGACCATCTGATCAAAGAGTTGTGGATAAATGGATAGCCAAATAAAACTCATAGCTGATGGTCAAGGAGAAAAGGATGCTGGGCATGCCAATGGAAACATCTGCCTCTGTAGATACACAGGTAAAGGTGTATGGTGTAGGCAGCAATAGAATGCAGGTACTATGCACACATACAAAAGAAATACTTTTTTCTCCAAATTAAATAAGAGGCTAAGTAAAAGATAAAATACATGTGTGAGTATGAAGTGATTGAAAAGTTAAAAAAATGATTGTGATTATTAGAGTAACTAAAGTTTCTCAAATCATATTAAATACTTGAGTCATATTAAAAGCTTCATGGAAGGCAATCCATGGGGAGAATTACACAGGCTTTTTTTTTGAATTTTCCATTTGATATTTAAAATTCTATCTGAAGTTATGACCAAATGAATTTAATAGATTATATTTCTGAGACAGGCATATCTAGGGAAACTATTTTTCTACTCCACCTATTGCTGGCTGCTTCATTTCACCAGACTACATGCATTAACGGGCTTAAACACTATTAAATAATGATAGAGATATGCATTCATCTTTGAAACATGAGCATAGCCAGTGATATTTCCTGCTGAGAAGCTATCAGCTCTATGACTGTACTCAAGTTACAGCCCATAAATGTAGGACTGACTCCTCAGTAATTACTCTTTCCTTTCAGATCATCAGAAGGAAAATAGCCCATGTATTTATAGCCAGCTCTATTAGGTATTCAATGATTATTTGTTGATTCATGCATTGATTTCTCATACAGGATGTTGTTATTTGAAAAAACATGCTTGTGGGAAAAGATATAATTGGATTGATTTTTACAGGCAGCAGTGTCTTTATAAATAGCTAGTTGTTGATATTTGCAAATGTAGATTAGCAAGGAGAGGAAAAAAAGAGGGGAGAGAGAGAGAAGAGGTAGAGTAGGAAGAAAAGATCGATAATACATTTTAGCTTAGTTTATTAATAATCTCTAGCTTTGTCCTAAGTTGAAATCAAGATGTAAATTTATTCTTTCTTAAAAAAGTGTGTTAATGTGAAAAAGATATATACGTGTATGTGTGTGTGTGTGTGTGTGTGTGTATGTGTGTGTATGTTTGTGTGTGTATTCACAATAGTGTACAGTTTGAGCCTTGGATCACTATGAAAGTATCTCAGCAAACCTAGACAGTCCTATCTTCACAAAACTTTTATATGTATTAACGAAGATAATTTTTTAGTAATTTTTTTTGGGGAGGAGCATGGACAAATTTGTATCTTTTCATAGTCATATTCTGCAAGATCTGTATATAGTACATCAAACTTAAAGGGGTGACCTTAAGTTTAAAATTTTAAATCAGAAGGTAAATAAAATGTAAAATACTTGAAAACTAAAAAAAAACTTACTATTTTAACATATCTGGCATAGATCAGAGCTAACTTGGTTATTATTGCATAAAAAATTGCTAAGCATGGGGCATAAAATACAAAGGTGACTGTGCAGAGGCGAATTTGATGGCCTTATAATTATTCTGGAGAAGTCTTTGTTATATTGGAAATATAAAACAATAATAAGTGACTTAGCATGATCCTGTTACAATTTAGTAATATAATAGCAAGATTTTTTAAATTAAAATTGGCTTAAAAACTTTATGGGGTTATTTTGCAAATATAATCATAAATCCTAGTGATCTTATTAACATCATTTGAAACTAAGTCTGTTTCTTAAGTTGTAGAAATACGAAAGCATTTTAAAATATAGGCCAAATCACTTGGATGCATATTCCATCACTTCTTTTGACCCTAGGATAAGTTAGAAAATTTTTCGCATGCTTCTTATATCATTTGCATATAAATAGATTTTTAAAAATTTTTGATAGGATAAAATGTTTAATTGTTTTAATCAATAAAGACTAGTAGCAATGTGAACATGCAATACAGGGCATGTGAAAGTTCTAGGCAAAAGGGACTTTGGAATGTAGAACTGTAGAAGAGGTTAGAAGACAAATTTACCAATATTAATTTTTCTGCTTAATTTTAGGATGAGTCTGGTGTTACCAATAAGATGAACAACAAACCACTGAGAGATATCAAACATTTCTTATCTATTAATAAAAGCCTATGGTCATCACGCCCTCACGCCATGATGCCCTCACGCCACAACCAGTGATCACCAGGAGGCTGCATGTGCAGCGGTTGTGCACGGGTGGGTGGGGCTGTGTGCACAAGAGAGTGGATGGGGGCTTGACACTGTTGTGCCCGTGGCTCCACACAGTGAGGCCTGGGGGTCCCATGGCTCCATGTGGCACAGAGGTGGGACCCCTGGCTCTGGCCTACCTCTTTGGGGCAATCCATTGAGGAGCCCCAGATGGGTGGGTGGGGCTTATTTCTTTGGGGCACTCAATCGCGGGGCTCCCACACTGTGAGAGGGCACAGGCCAGGCTGGGGGACCCCTCCACTGAGTGCACAAATTTCGTGCACTGGGCCTCTAGTTTATAGATAAATGAGAGATATTTTAAAATAATAAAATATCAGTTGTGAGAAAGCTTAAGGAAGCAAAAGTCAGGAAGAGAAACAAAAAGTAGATTGAGGCTTTACAAATACAGAGCTGGGGTAGGGAAAAGTAGAAGATGGAAAATAAAGGATATGGAAAAATTTTTAAAAGAGCCAGACCCAAGGGTTTTGGGGGTATTACTGACTGTTTTATGGGTGTCTCTCATAGTGCCTAGCTCTTTGGTTTCCCTAGTCTTGATCACTGTTTTCAAACTGAACACATTTATTGAAATTATGATCAATTTCTTTAAGAGATAGAACAGTGAAGCCATGAAGAACAACCCTCTGCAACCAAACCAACTGGATTTGTGTTCTGAATCTATTATTTAATTGCTGTGACCTTTGCAAGGTACTTAACCTCTCTGTGCTGCAGTTTTCTCATCTGTACAATGAAATTATTAATACTATCACTCTGTGGGTTCATTGTGTTTAATAATGTACATTCTGGTATTTCATGTATCTAGAATAGAGCAGGGTACAAAATAATTCCTATTTTTTGCTATTACTATTACTGGTTTAGTGCATGATTACTAGAAAACTTTTTTTTACATTTTAATTAATTAATTTTAAATAGTTTTTGTTTATATAGTTTATTTAGTTAATATAGTTTGTTACTGCCTAAACCAGTTTGGCTCAGTGGATAGAGCATCAGCCTGTGGATTGAAAGGTCCCATGTTCAATTCCGGTCAAGAGCATGTACCTGGGTTGCAGGCACATCCCAAGTAAGGAGCATGCAGGAGGCAGCTGATCGATGTTCCTCTCTCATCGATGTTTCTAACTCGAACTCTCTCCCTTCCTCTCTGTAAAAAAAATATATTAAAAAATATATATGTAATTTATTACTGAAGAATCCAGAATCATCAAAGTTCAACATTAGAGTCTCTTACTCCAGCATTACCCATGTTTTTAACAATTTACACAGTAAATTCATCTCATTTCAATCTTCTCAATAACCCTAGACTTTATTTTACAATGGAGGATATTGCCCCAGAGTTAGTAAATAACTTGTCTAAAGCCACACAAGTATATTGTGGAAATGGGATTTAAACATAAGATTAAACTGGCCACAGACTTGATCCTCAAAAACAACACATTACACATGAGAGTGACTCTCCTGGTTAAAAGCTAGGATGAAGGCAATTTAAGAAACCATGCTTCTATCCACTTTAAGTTTCTGTTTTCTACTCTGAGATGAGCCATGAACTGCCATTTGGCACCCAAAGATTTTTGTCTCTCTGCTGTCTTAAAAGTTTATATTTTTTACAATCCCCACTCTCTTCATTATTAAACACTCAATTTTCTTCAACAAAGCATGAATGTCATGTGGTAAGCTGAAAAGTCACATATCATGGTTAGCTATCAGGCAAAAATCTTACCATAAAGCTGTTTGGTATATCAGTTCAATAATAGATAAAGTACCCTTACACTAAAGTGATTGACTGCATGAACCATGGCCTTTCATTGTATCTCACAATCCCTGGAAAGGCATATAAAAAAATAGAGTTCTATCCTATTATATCAATAAACTTCCTTTGATATAATGATAAATAAATCTTTGAAAAAATAAAATCAAGTAATAAATATTTCTATTTGGGCCTTCATAAGTCTGTTGGGGTTTTTAAAATAATGTACTGCATTTTGTCAATATTAAGAGAGTCATGTGATTGCATAAAAATAATAGTCACAGACTCACAATTAGTAATACAATATGTCTTATTTTCTTTAAAGCACTTTGTTTTACAATGTTCACTTATTCACTGTCATTATTACCATTAGTACTCAATAAAGAGGAATGTTAAAGAATGCAGAGGTTATATTGCTATGAAATCTAAACAATGAAAATATGAGAAGGAAGAGTCAGAAATACAGAAAAAAGACATAAAATGAGAAAAAATGAAATATACTGTATGTAGAGTTAAATTAAGTGAATGACATATCTCTGCTAAAATCTACCAAATTCAGGGCTAGGGTATTAGACTACCAGAAATCCAAATAGTGGCTAATTAAAAGCCTTTTGGGTTAATGCGGAATACATTGCCAAAACTATACTTGTTACTAAAAGTCTCAACAGAGAATCCAAGATGGTGGCGTAGGTAAACACCTAAACTGCTGCCTCGCACAACAATTTCAAAACTACAACTAAAAGACAAAACATCTATCACCCAGAACCACAGGAAAGCTGGCTGAGTGGAAGTTCTACAACTAGAAGAAAAGAAAAAAGAGCATTGAGACATGCACAAGTGCTGAAAAGCTGAGGTACAGAGGCTCGTGATCCGGGCTGGCGGCAGGCGTTGCTTTTTTCAACCCAAAGGGAGATAAGCCCCCGATTACTCTGAAATACAGTTTCTGGGGAGACGTGGGGGACCCAAACTCCTTCGGGGAGAAGCTGGACTGTCTGCCACCGGGTCGGAAAGTGAGGGGAGCCTGCTTGCAGAGCTGTGCGCAAGAATAATTGTTTACTGCACTGGGGCACAGGACGCAGTCGGAGACACAGAGCCGGCTAACTAGCAGCCATTGCTGTTTGCCATGCCCTAGCCTAGTGATGCCCTGAGACCCCGCCCCACACAACCTACAAACCCACCCAAGCTTCAAGCAGCAGCTTTAGCATAAGAAAGGCCTGCCCTATCGCAGCTTAACCTAGCAAACTTGCAGCCTGGGTCAGACAGCTTCAAAACCTCCAAACCCCAAGCAAAGAGGTGAAAACTGTAGCTCTCGCTGTAGCTCCTGCTGGGTGGACTCAGACAATAGCTGACCTGCACCCCATTGGAGATCCAGAAGCCAGTATATCTAGTGGTCAGTGTGAGAAACCAGATTTCAACTCAAATCCATAAGTGACACATTCAAGAGGCAGACTCAGTGAGCACCAAAGCCCCACTGAAACAAGTCCTGCACCATAAGCGTGTCTTCAGCGCAGCAGTTCTTATAGACACAGTGAGTCCTCAAGCCGATTGGCCTGGAGGTCAATTCCTCCCAGCATACCAATAGCAATTAAGGCTTAACTACACCAAGACTTTGCACTCAGCCCACAAAGGGGTGTACCAAGAGCGTCCACATCAGGTGATTGGGGAGGCTGAGCTACTGCCCCCTATAGGTCACCTACCACACTGAGCCACTCCATCAACACAGGGAAGCAGCCAAAATGCAGAAACAAAGAAACATGTCACGAATGAAAGAAACGGAGGAAAGCAAACTACTGGACGACATAGAGTTCAGAACCACATTTATAAGGTTACTCAAGAATCTTCTAAAAACCGCTGAGAAACTTGATGACACTTCTGAGGAGCTTAGTGAGACCTTCAAGGACCTTAATGAGAATGCCAAAAAATGGAAAAGGGCTAGTCAGAAATGAAGCATACACTGTCTGAAATAAAGAATATACAGAAACTCAACTGTAGATCAACGTACCCTAAGAATCAAACCAAAGATCTGAAATATGAGGAAACAAAAAACACCCAACCAGAAAAACGAAAAGAAAAAAGAATCCAAAAATATGAAGATAGTGTAAGGAGCTTCTGGGACAACTTTAAGCGTACCAACATCCGAATTTTTGGGGTGCCAGAAAAAGAGAGAGAGCCAAATACTGGAAACCTATTAGAAGAAATAATGACACAAAACTTTCCCTACCTGGTGAAAGAAATAGACTTACAAGTCCAGGAAGCGCACAGAACCCCAAACAAAAGGAATCCAAAGAGGACCACACCAAGACACATCATAATTAAAATGCCAAGGGCAAAAGACAAAGAGAGAATCTTGAAAGTAGCAAGAGAAAAACGGTTAGTTACCTACAAGGGAGTATCTATACGACTGTCAGCTGATTTCTCAACAGAAACTATGCAGGCCAGAAGGGAGTGGCAAGAAATATTCAAAGTGATGAACAGCAAGAACCTACAACCAAGATTACTTTACCCAGCAAAGCTATCATTCAGAGTTGAAGGTCAGATAAAGAGCTTCACAGAGAAGAAAAAGCTAAAGGAGTTCATCCCCACCAAACCAGGATTACATGAAATGCTGAAGGGTATTCTTTAAGAAGAGGAAGAAGAAGAGAAAGGTAAAGATAAAAATTATGAACAACAAAATGACATCAAATACATACCTACCAACAAGTGAATCTAAAAATCAAGTAAATAAAAAATCTGAAGACCAGAATGGACTGGTGAATATAATAGAATCAGGGACATAGAAAGGGAGTGGACTGACAATTCTCAGGGGGAAGCGGGTGTGAGTGGTGCGGGAAGAGATTGGACAAAAATCTTACTCCTACTGATGAAGACAGTGGCAGGGTGTAAGGGCATGGGGTAGGGTGGGGTGGGGAATCAGGTGGAGGGGAAGACAAAAAGAGGAACACCTGTAATCTGAACAATAAAGATTTATTAAAAAAAAAGTCTCAACAGTCAGAATCTTGCCTTTCTAATGCCTGTATTTCATTAAGAGGCTTTTATTTTATGATTTCTATATCAGTGACAATCTCTGAAACAATGACTGCTCTCTGCCAGAACGTCTAGGTTTGAAACCTCCTCTCCAGGGCACATCTAATACCATCAGTCATCGCAAGTTTCCTTTAATACAAAGAATGTTTTGGGCAAATCGCTTTGTTCAGTATTTCATCTTGGTAAGTAAAGAAGAATGTTTTTCCAAAATAATGAATTATTTGCATTTAAGACAGCCTATGAAAATACCACATTTCCTTATATAAATAACCTGGAAGAATTACCATAATAGGTTGCTAATAATTTTTAAAGAATTTTAATTTCTTGAATTTGCTAGATCAATTTTCTTTTCAAAATATGATGAGGTCATCATGACAGACCACAATGGAGCTGTGAAGAGTGCCATTGAAATTTACATCTAGAGATAAAATAATTGTTTGTAAATCTGTATCCTGGAATATACTAATATCTGAGTCCTTTGCCTTTCACAGTTATCCTTTAACTTTTAAAGAAGGAGGCATTTCACAGTAAAAGGAACTCATATTCTTGCTACTCAGGCAGTAAAGTGATATAAGAATCTTAAATATGATTATAAAGTTTGAGAGCCACTGAACAAAATAAAACAAACATAGACATTTAAATATACTCACTTCCACAAACATGGGGGCACATACTCGATTCCTACAGTGCTATGAATTTTTAACTAACCACTGGGCTATATAGTGGCAAGTTCCTTTTACAAAAATTACATTCTTCTCCTTTAAAAAAAATATCTTGTTTTAATAGCTTAGAACTTTGTTTAGCATAGTGGTTCCTAGTTTCTAAAAGCAAATGTTTCAATGAGAAAAATGGTTGGTTATACTACCCAGAAAATGGTAATAGCAATAAATGACATACAGTCAGACAGTTTAAATTTAATTAGTATGCCACTGTTGTGTCTTAATAAAGCCAGTAACCCTAGGTTGAGTACTTGATTCACTCTCCACAGCAAGAGGTGGGTAATGGAAGCAAGAGTCACTCACTGCTTGGGTATAGAAGGCAGTGCAATCAGGGCTGCTCATAACAATTCAAATTAGATCCCAATCATGGACGGGATTGCTAATTTAGACAAGTATAGGTTTGGAAGGCTCCATGGCTTTAGCATATCAAGTATGCATGACAGGCATTTCTTGACTCCCTGAAATTTCAAGGCAATAATTTTAAGATGTTGGTAATATTTCAAAGCACAAGTGTTTGTAATAAAAAAAAAGTACTTATTGCATGTTTGTACAAATATGATTTGCTCCTTTTCTATCTAATGACTACAGTTGCCAGCACTGAAAAGGGCCATGGGACAGCAACAGATTAGTAGACAGTCCAGACTACCATTATCCATTTTGTTTGGGTAGCAAGGGGATGGAATTAGACTAAAAGATTAGGCAAGCAACCTGAGATTATTTAGATGCTATTATGAGCTTTACTGAAAAATGAAATGTTCATAAGGAAGTTACTTTATTTTGTAATTCATTTGCCCTTTGTAGAATCATTAGAAAATTTACATTTTATTATACGATGAGATAAAATTTGTTCATGCCAGCACTCAGTGGTAAATCTGCATTTAAGAATGCTTGTTTGGAGAATAAATGTTAGCAAAAGCAAGGTAGCTCATTTCACATGGCTTTCTCTGGCAATGTTTTACAACTCATAAGTGAATAAGGTTATATTAAAATAATTAGTGAGTTGGTTTAAAAGTTCTAAAAAGCACTATAATTTTCAGAAGTTCCTAATTATTGAGAGACAGAGAAGAAAACCTATTTGTTTGGGAAGGTTGGTAAACATTATAATAAACCAGGAGAGGTCAATTGTTCAAATTCTCATGAAAATTTTAGATGTGCAAAATGGAAAATGTCTCATTTTCTATGCCAATTTCTAGTTATTGGCATATGGAATTATGGATTTTTCATAGCAAAGTAAATAAAGATTTTTTCCCTATTCACTAAAGCTTTAACCCAGAAGAATAAGTGATTATTGAAACCCTGCTATAACAGCATAGAAATTAGGTAAACCACAGAATGCTAGTTTGCAAAAGCAAGAGGTTCAGTAAGGTACAATTAAAGCACAGCCTGTAGTACTGAGGGAAAATGAAGGAGAAGGCCAAGTGACAGCCTTGAAGGTGTTTCCAAATAGAGATGGAGATGCTCTGTTTGATCTGAGAAGCACAATTATATACTGAACAATTTTTTATGCTTAGCTTTGCATATATTTAAAGCATGAGATATAATCTCCAAACCTTTCTCCATTTTAGTGGTGCTTATACATTTCTCTTTCTTTGTACGTACATTAATATAGGCAGTTAAACTTCGACTATTTTGCCTAAGAAGAGATACTATGCATTGTTTTTATTATGTAGTAGATGACTATGCTATGTAGAGCACTCAAAATTAAGTCATTCAACAAGTATTTATTAAACATATTTGTGTTGAATGAAGTGAATCAGTCATATTCAACAAATACATATTAAAATTCTACCATGTCCATACCATGCTCTTGGGACATATTAATGGAAGCTAAAAAAGGACATACATTCCTGCCTCCTTGAAGCTCATATTCTACAATGGGAACAAGATAAAACAAAACAAAAAAATAATATGTAAATGTATAGTATGCTATAGAAGGGGTTAAGTGCTGTAGATAATGAAAAAATAGAGGATCATATCAGGAGATATGTGTACATATGTCCGGGGGGATGGGTGGGCACAATTTTAAACAGGGTGGTCCAGCTAGGCCTCATGGAGAAGGTCACATGTGAACACTCACTTGAAGGAGGTGAGGTTGGTTATTCAGATATCTTAGGGGAATATTGTTTCTAGAAGAAGGACTAGATGGTATAAGCATCTGAAGGCAGGATCAGCTCTGGCATCTCAGGTCTAGTGTGAATGGAACAGAATGAGTGAGGAAGAGAGAGATAAGAGAGTGTGGGGTGGGGAGTAAGGTGATTGTGCAGGCAATGTATTGCAGACAGGTATAAAGGCTTTTTTTTTTTTTCCCATCTTGTAGAGCCATACATAGAGACCATCATGATGTAAGTCAGAGTTTATGATCCTTGGCTCTCTTCACATTAAGGGATGGATATTTGTTGTGCAGGACTGTCTGGCTCACTATAGGAAGGTCCAGCAGCATAGCTGACTTGTACTGTTAGAAGAAAGTAACACCCACAAATAACATGAGTTCCGATATTGTATTGCTAAATGTACTATGGAGGAAGGAGTGGGCTGCATTGCCCTGCTTGAGACCAATGATATCAAGAGAGGCTACTGAGGCACAAAATGGTACATAAACTGATCCAGGGTCACACAGCTAAAACATGAACTTGACTCCAGATGCCATGTTTAATGACAAGATACATTTACTCCCCTGCTTGGCTATACCATCAATATCTTTTCTGCTTCATTTGAAGCAAAGGTAGTTGACTAGAGTCATCATGTAAACTCTTGAGCACTTTTTATCAACATAACATACAATAAAATTTAGCTTCAAGCAGCCAGACAGGTTTAACTGGAATGAGGTCCAGGAATGCAGTTAGCACATGAACTCAGAATCAGTTTTTAGAGCTCCCAGGGGAGCCTGCTACCCAGTAAACTGGAATAGGGTAAGAGAAGAGAAAAGGCTTTGATATATGAATATGCAATTTCTAGTGAACACTAGAGCTGCAACCTGGGAATCCAAGGAACATGAGTGACCAAGTTGGCTTGCTGCAATGGCAAAAGGCATCTACCCTTGGTTTGAGCACAAATGCAGTAGTCCCTCCATTGTCCAGGTTTTACTTTCTGAGGTTTCAGTTACCCAGAGCCAACTTCAGTCCAAAAATATTAAATTTCCCCAAGCATTGACTTTTTCTTTCCCTGACATCCACCTATCAACATTTCTTTCTTGAAAAAAAATTTTAAATAAATCTTTATTGTTCAGATTATTACAATTGTTCCTCTTTTTTCCCCCCGTAACTCCCCTCCACCCGGTTCCCATCCCACCCTCTGCCCTTACCCTCCCTCCACAACTGTCCTCATCCATATGTGTACGATTTTTGTCCAGTCTCTTCCCATACCCCCCACTCCCCTTTCCTCCTGAGAATTGTCAGTCCACTCCTTTTCTATGGCCCTGACTCTATTCTAAGTACCAGTTTATTATGTTCATCAGATTTTTTATTCATTTGATTTTTAGATTCACTTGTTGATAGATATGTATTTGTTGTCACTTTGTTGTTCATAATTTTTATCTTTATCTTTTTCTTCTTCCTCTTCTTAAAGAATACCTTTTAGCATTTCATATAATACTGGTTTGGTGGTGATGAACTCCTTTAGCTTTTTTCTTATCTGTGAAGCTCTTTATTTGACCTTCAATTCTAAATGATAGCTTTGCTGGGTAAAGTAATCTTGGTTGTAGGTTCTTGGTATTCATCACTTTGAATATTTCTTGCCACTCCCATCTGCCCTGCATAGTGTCTGTTGAGAAATCAGCTGGCAATCATATGGGTGCTCCCTTGTAGGTAATTAACTGTTTTTCTCTTGCTGCTTTTAATATTCTCTCTTTGTCTTTTTCTCTTGGCATTTTAATTATGTTGTGTCTTGGTGTGGTCCTCTTTGGATTCCATTTGTTTGGGGTTCTCAGTGCTTCCTGGACTTGAAAGTCTATTTCTTTCACCAGGTGGAGGAAGTTTTCTGTCATTATTTCTTCAAATAGGTTTTCAGTATCTTGCACTGTCTCTTCTTCTGGAACCCCAATAATTCAGATGTTGGTATGCTTGAAGTTGTCCCAGAGGCTCCTTACACTATTTTCATATTTTTTAATTCTTTTTGCTTTTCTGGTTGGGTGTTTTTTGCTTTTTTGTATTTCAAATCTTTGACTTGATTATTGTGATCCTCTAGTCTACTGTTGGATCTCTGTATATTATTTTTTATTTCAGTCAGTGTATGCTTAATTTCTAATTGGTCCTTTTTCATATCCTCGAGGGTCTCACTAAATTTATTGGCCTTTTATAGAAAATTCTTGAAAAACCTTATAACCGTGGTTTTGAACTCTATATCCTGTTGTTTGCTTTCCTCCATTTCTTTCATTTGTGACCTGTTTCTTTGTCTCCGCATTTTGGCTGCTTTCCTGAGTTGATAGAGTGGCTTTGTGTGGTAGGTGACCTATAGGGCCCAGTGGCTCAGTCTCCCCAGTTACCTGAGCTGGACACTCTTAGTGCACCCCTTTGTGGGCTGTGTGCACGTCTTGTTGTAGTTAAGCTTTGATTGTTGTTGGTATCATTGGGGGGAATTGACCTCTAGGCCAATTGGCTGTGAGGATCAGCTGTATCTACAATGGGAGAACTTCTGTGCTGGAGACACCTTATGAGACAAGACTTGCTTCAGTGGGGCTTTGGTGCTCACTGAGTCTGCCCCCTGAGTGTGTCCCTTATGGATCTGAGGAGTTGTAATCTGTATGTTCCCACTCTGACCCCTGGGCACACTGGCTCTTGGATCTCCAAGGAGGTGCTAATTTAGCCTCTGCTTGAGGCCACCCAGCAGGAGCTATGGAGAGATCTGCAGATTCCTCTTCTTTGTTTGGGTTTTGGAGGTGCCCATATGAGGCCCAGCTGTGAAGCAATGCAAGCTGCTGCGGAGCCTTGGGCCTTCTTTTGGATGTTCTGGGTCTCACTGACTCAGCTGCAGTGTTAGGTAATTTTAGATTGCAAAGGGCCAGGCCATTCATATGCAAAAGCCTTTATGCTCAGCTTGAATGGGGCGGAGTCTCGGGGTGGAGCAAGCACAAATTGCTTTGTGGGGCGGGATCTCAGGGTGGAGCAAACGGCGATGGCTTCCTGTCAGCCCTGCCCTAAGAGGCCCCTGGTTCTCAATGTCCCATGGTAATCACTGTAAACACCTCTGAGAGAAAGCCGCCCTCAAGTTTCACCTGCTGCCAGATAGTCCAATTTCTCCCTGTATGAGTCTGGGTCCCCAGAGTCTCACCTAGAACTTGAGTTCAGAGCAGTTGAGAGCTTTTGTCTCCCTGCTGCTTGAAAGAGCCAGCGGTGTACTCAGTTGCCAGCCCTCTCTGTGCGTGCGCCTCTCTATCTCTGCCTTCCGCAGCTCCTGTAAGTCTCAGTGTGCTTTTCTTTTTCCTTCTAGTTGTAGAATTTCTACTCAGCCAGCCTTCCTGTGGTTCTGAATGATGTCCGTTTTGTCTTTTAGTTGTAGTTTTGAAATTGTTGTGCGAGGCAGCAGTTTAGCTGTTTACCTATGCCGCCATCTTGGCTTCTCTAAAATATATTTCTTGCCTCCAGTCTTGCTCCATTACCTTCCCCACCCATCAACATTTTCATGGCTAGATAACCTAGAAGCAAATGACCCTCCTTCTGAAGTATTATCAGAAAGTCACGAGTAGCCTACTTCTATATAGCGGTGCCTATGTCATATCTCATTTCATCTCATTGTGTAGGCATTTAATCATCTCGCATCACAAAAACAAGAAAGGTGAGTACAGGACAATATATTTTGGGAAACACAACTTTTACTACTGGATATTATTATATTCCTTCTATTTTATCATTAGTTAATGTTGTTAACCTTTTTCTGTGCTCAATTTATAAAGTAAACTTTATTATAGGTACTAAAGGCTCAGTGCATGAAAATTCATGCACTCGGGGGCAGGGGGGAAGTGTCCCTCAGCCTGGCCTGCACCCTCTCATAATCTGAGACCCCTTGGGTAGGGTCCCTTGGCCTGAGATCAAGGCCTATTGGGGCTTTCCTTCCCCGGGCTGCAGGCAACTGGCCTCACCCCTGCCACTGCCACTGCTTGCCATCTGTGCACGCTGCTCCCCCTCCCCTGCCACTGGTGGCCTCCCTCTACAGGTGACAGGCTGGGGTGCAATGGCTTGGCTGTCCTGAGCCTCCCTCTCTCTTTGCTGGGGGGGCGGGGCCAGCCCTGTGAGGTGCCATCTGCCTACCTGATCACCCCTAACTGCTCTTCTACCTACCTGATCACCCCTAATCACTGGTCTGCCTACCTGATCACTCCTAACCACTCTTCCTGCCTGCCTGATTGCCCCTAACCACTTTCTTGGGGTGGGGCCAGTCCAGCAAGGGACTGTCTGCCTACCTGATCACCCCTAACTGCTGGCCTGCCTACCTGATATCCCCTAACCACTGGTCTACCTACCTGATCACCCCTAACCACTCTGCCTACCTACCTGATTGCCCCTAATGCTTGCTTGGGGACAAAGCCAGCACTGACTTCCAATTGGTCAGCCTCCAGTCATTACTGGTCATTACAACCCAGGGTTTTTATATATTAGGATGTTTTCATAAGTGAAAAACATAGTATATGTAGGGTTGGATGCTAATATGATTTCAGGCATCAACTGGGGGTCTTAGAATGTATCCCCTCTGGGATAAGGTGGTGGGTAATCTATCAAACAAAATATTCAAAAGATGCCAAGAAATATACCCTGGGATGAATATGGTCATAAGGAGAACAATATCATTTTGTTGACAAAACATGGAAATTGTACTATTAGCAGATAGCCCCGAGGGAGAAAACATTTATACCATTTACTAATACCTCCTGTATTTGTAGATATGTTAACTATAGACATGTGGAGAGAGAAGTTTTGGCTGTATTTTTCCATTAGGCACCTGGATTAATAATGCTCATTGACTAAACATACTTTGCTTTCTTTTTGTCAATAGTGAAATTTGTTTTACACACACACATAATTTGTAAATATGAGAGTATCATATTTTTCTCTATTAATTTACCTTCTTTAAGAGTGAATCAGAAGCTTTACTGGATATATTACTGCATTGCCTAGCATAACAATTCACATATTAAATGATCTAAGTAAACACTGATTGAATACATTAATAATGACCAAATATGTCTTCTGTCAATTTGATTAGAACAGATAGAATTCTTTCAAAGCAAAATATATATTGATTATGGGTAATGCAAATATTTTTAGTATTTAGCTTATGGAAGTAAAAAAAAAGCATATTAAATTTAAATCTCTCTCTTTCACACAGACACACACACACACACACACACACACACACACACACCCTTAAGAATCTTGGTATCAACCAAAGAATTGAGGGAAGGATTTAATCTAATTTTCTCTTAACATCTTATCTACTATCACTCAGTTTATTAAAGAATTAACTTTTTGAATGGTTCTTACTGATTTTCAGCAAGTCCTATCTTGATATTTGGAAATAGAATGAGCTGTGTACGAATGGAGATATTTTCTTACTTTTTTTCTCCATAAGATTGCAACATATGTAACAATTAATGTGTTTTATTGTTAGTGATGGAATTTATAATATGTAACACATTTTATGTTGTTTCATTATTCTTATCAACAACCTGAAATTTACTTAACCATCCACTGGAGATCATATTGCCTTGACAAAAATGAAAGATCCTCTATTAAACATATCCTATGTTTATTTTTCCTTACATTCATCTTTTAAAAGAATTCTGCATTAGAGGATTTTTTCTTTTCCAAAATCTAAACCCTAACTCATTATTTTAAAAGATTTTTGAGATTTTTCACAGTATGCATACCTTAATCCCCCCATTCCCAGAGATGGACTTTAAGGTTACACCTTTACTTACATGGTTTATGTGACTTTACCAGTGTGCTTTAGAAAGATAAGAAGACTGGGTTCTTCTCTACTATGCATGGGTTATTTTGCTTTTCAGAATAAATAATTGTATTTGAAAAAAATACAAAATATTTAAAAACTCATTGATCGTTATCTTGTATTATTAGTGTGAATAAACATGCTTTTTAATTTTAAAAAAATGTGTAATTTCCTTATACTAAACAGCATATTTTAGATATATATATTGAAGATACTACCTAATAAGCACAAACAACTTGGCCTTTGTAAGATAAGCTTATATTATTTACCTGAGTTCCTGATGACTGAAATCGAGTCTGGATTTTCAAATTTCAGTACAGTGAGCCTTAATTCCAAATTAAACTGAAAGGTCTATGCCTAAACCCCATCACATAGTGTCATTAAATAACACATTTCAATAATGAGTTCAGTAGAAGTACAATGCCTCTTGCTTCCATCCTACTTCAGGTGTCCTGACCAATTTCTACTTCACATTATAACAAATGGAAGCAGCTCATGCCATGTGCTGATATTTGTTCACATTTCAGGCAGTCGGGAACAGGGCACTTTACTGAGGCTGTTACCAGCGCTTCCTTGTCTGCTGTAATAGCAAAGCTGTTGATTTTGGACTCTTTCATTCTGATTCTGGTATACCCATCTGAGTGACAAGAGAACATAAGGGCTCAGAAAAAGTATATACTGAGGGAGAAAAGGGAATGTAAGGTATTCAGACAAAAAAAAAAAACAACAAACCACGGAGAAAGGAGTAGAGAGAGAAAAATCTAACTACTCTGTGGACACGGTATATCACCCTCATTTTCATTTTGTGAAATTGGCAGATAGAATATATGCCTGCAGCAGCTGTGCCTTTTGTTCCTGGACTCTCTGACAGCAGGGAAAGTGACTCCCTGCTCAGAGTAAGTGGCTGATATGACTGGGGAAGTTGTGAAGCTAAGATTGGGAAAGACATCTGGCATGGAATCTAAGAGACTGTTTTGATCCCCAAAGATTGCTCTGTTTATTGAAAACTTTGAAGATTCTTTTTTGTTCTTTCTGGCTAACGTGTGAACATATCCATTACTGACCTTCCTGCCTATATAGAAATCCTCAATCAGGCAGAGTTTTCAGAAGATGGAGCACTATTCATGGTGATAAAAGAAAGAATTAGGGTGAGAACAGCAGTAAAAACATCAAGAGAAACCAGTCCTTAAATGTGCTAAAAATGTTCATCAAATTGTTTTCTCAGTCTCTTTTAATGTTTTCAAATTGTCTCTTCATATCTCCCATGGGATTCCTATTTTCATGTCTTATACTCACACTGATATATAACAAAAGTTTTATGTTGACTGAAAGTTATAGTCACAACTGCGTATTTTAGGAGTTTGCCTTTGTTTTGGATCACTATTTCCATGATGATAACTATTAAAAGAAAAAAAAATAGAGAATTGGGTCTTTTTTTGAACATGACATGGATTTTAAGTCAGGTTCATCTACATGGCTTTGATAAAGGGAAAAGTGATATCCAATTAGTAATTTCAGTATCCCCATATTCAAAATTAAAGAACTACGATGAACTTTTCCTTCCCTAAGCATAGGGTAAGGGTGTTTTGGACAGAACTGAGTCCCACCAAAATTTATATATTGAAACCCTAACCCCCAGTGTGACAGTATAGGGTCTATATTTGGAGATATGGTCAATAAGGAGGTAATGGAAGTTAAATGAAGTCATAAAGGTGGGGCCCTAATTCAGTACCATTGGTGTCCTTATAAGAAAAAGAGAGGCCAGCATGCACACTCTTTCTCCAAGCAAAACAGAAGTTCATGTGAAGACATAGTGATGAGATGGCCCACCAGCCAGATAGAGAGCTCTCAGCATGATCATGGCTCCAAAATGTGAGAAAATCTGTGTCTGTTGTGTAAACTCCTTAGTCTGTGGGATTTTGTTATAGCAACTCCAGCAAACGAATACCAGGGAAAGCAGTAATCTGCAACATTAGCTGTAACTAATAGGGACATTTGTTCACATTGCAAATGCATTCAGACAAAGGCTGGGGCTCAGAACAGATTTTGTCATTGGGCTTTAGACTTGATTTCCTCTATAATATAAAGTGATTGAATTCTATGCTTTGTAAGTCTCTTTTCTGCTGGGGTCTTTCTCAGCATCTGCTAGGGTTCAGGAATCTGGAAAAGGGGCTGTGCACAAATGAATGAAGAGACTAGAGAAGAAATATGAATTTGGAAGGCACAGGGGAAAGCCAGATGCAAACTTAGTTCTAGTGACTAAGCTCACTGAATGTCCAGACCCCTAGCATTTTATTAACACACTAGAGGCCCGATGCATGAAATTCGTGCAGGAGGAGGCCTTCTTTCCCCCAGCTGCCAACACCGGCTTCCCTCTGGCACCTGGGAGGGGCTCCCCTCACAGCCCTGGCTTCGTCCTGAAGGACATCTGATCTAATTAGCATATCACCCTTTTATTATTATAGATATGTAAAATATCAGGGCATTGGTTTGAAAATTCTTGAAGCAAACAATAGAAATCAATTGCAAAGTTCTGAGAATCCGAGAACATCCCAACTCTGATGGCATTGCGTTGCTAGATCAAAGTCCTTGACCTGCCCAAACTGCAGTTTCCATTCTGCATTACCTGGACCCCTTCCTCACCTTTGCTTGTTTCAGAATAGCAGCTTGCCCATAATTGTCAAGGTCTCCTAGACTGGAGCGGCATCCACTTTCCTTTGAAGATGCACACATACCATTTTGTCTTATTTCCAGCTCCTTCTTTCACCATCTAGTATCTTTGGGATGGTCATCCACTGCCACATGCCCAGCTTTCAGAAGAGAAGCTTTCCACCCAGACAATTGTGCATTCAGACGCTGAGTCTACCTCTCCTTATCTGGAAAATAAAGTAAAAAACACACACACACACATCTATTTTATAACATTCTAACAATAGGGATAAAGTGTCTAATGTGTGAATGATGCTTAAAGGTGACAGATCAGCACAATAGTAAAGAGCTTATTCTTTTGGGGCGAGTCTGGTTTTCAGGGAGTCAGGCCCTTTATGGGGGTGCCACCCTAGTTTCCTATGTGAATCATCTGGCCTGTCCTGGGGTGGGAGGTGGCAGCCCTCTAACCTGGAACTGATGGCTGCATGCCTCTGGTGCTGCCAATCCATGTCTCAGAAGGACCGAGCCTGCAGCGTGTGAACGAGTGAGTGGAAGCGGTGCCACCTGCAGGTGGCAGGTGCAGCTGAAGCCTGCCATTCCCTGCCTCTCTCTCCTTGGAATTCCTCCAGAGAAGGAGAGCGAGCTGCATGCGGCCATGCTGCTCCTCTTTGTGCATCCATTCCCCAAATAGGGGCTCCCCATTTCCCAGCGCCTGCACCCCTACGTGGGCTGGGCACTCCATCCACACACAGCGCCTTGCTGTGGTGCCCAGACTGGATGTAGCATTCCCATCCCACTCCTGTCCTTGCCCATTGCCTCCGTGGCCAGGATGGAACCCTTGCTTTGTTGCCACGGCGACGAAGCAAGAGTTCCACCAGGCTGCTTACGTTGCCTGCTCTCAGCAGCCACCCCCACAGCACTGGGGGACTCTGGGAGGGCTGAGGGGACTGGGCGCCACCATCTTGTGGCTATGGGCACCACCATCTTTGTGACAAAGTGACGGTTAATTTGCATCTTACCCTTTATTAGATAGGAATAGAGGCTCGGTGCATGAAATTTGTGCCTTGGGGTGTGTGTCCCTCAGCCCAGCCTGCACCCTCTCTAATATGGGACATTCCTCTCACAATCCAGGACTGCTGGCTCCCAACTGCTTGCCTGCCTGCCTTCCTGATTGCCCCTAACCGCTTCTGCCTGCCAGCCTGATCACCCCCTAACTACTCCCCTGGCAGCCTGATTGATGCCTAACTGCTCACCTGCCAGCCTGTTTGCCCCTAACTGCCCTCCCCTGCAGGCCTGGTACCCCCCAAGGCTCTCCCCTGCAGATCTGGGTCCCCCTCAACTGCCTTTCCCTGTAGGCCTGGTCTCCCCCAACTTCCCTCTTCTGCCAGCCTGGTCACCCCTAAATAACCTCCCCTGAAGGCTTGATCACCCCCAGCTGCCCTCCCTTATAGGCCTGGTCCCTCCCAACTGCCCTCCCCTGCTGGCCATCTTGTGGCAGCCATCTTGTGTCCATATGGGAGCATTCATCTTTGACCACATGGGGCAGCCATCTTGTGTGTTGGAGTGATGGTCAATTTGCATATTATTCTGTTATTAGATAGGATTAGATATGATAGAGACCTGGGCTGGCTGGTTTGCCTTGAAGAGTGTTCCATATCAGGATGGGAGTTTCCTTGGGGTATGGGGTGGCCTGGGTGAGGGCCTGTGGGGGTTTATAGGCTGGCCATGCCCCCTGGAGACCCAAGCAGAGGCCCTGGTATCTGGGATTTATTTATCTTCTATAATTGAAACTTTGTAGCCTTAAGCAGAGGCCAAGGCAGGCCAGGGCAGGTGGAAAGCTTGGCTTCCTCCATTGCCAGGGAAACCAGGCCTCCTGTTCTGTCCATGGCTGCAACCACCTTGACTGGGTTAATTTGCATACTCGCTCCTGATTGGCTGGTGGGCGTGCCTTGTGGGTATAGAGGAGGTATGGTCAATTTGCATATTATTCTTTTACTAGATAGGATTTTGCCCTAAAGCAAAGCAGATATACATATCAAAGGTAAACTTTGGTAAACAGTAAAAGATTATCAGGTTGGGGGAACTACCCTGAGCTGTCTGGCAGCAGGCAATAATATGTAGATCTTCAGCCCTACTGAAGCCCCAAGGTCCATCAACCTTTTGATCAACTTCTTGCATTTATGACCTCCTGGAATTAGCCTCCAGCACTTTTCCTTGCAATGGTTTGGGGAGCTATGATCAAATGGTATTTTAACTATTTTTTTTTCCTTTTGAACAGAATTTTAACCAAAAAAATAGACTTGAAATGGGGAGTTAGTTGTTTTTTCAAGTCTCGTTGGACATATTTTTCTAGCTTTGTTTTAGATCAGTACTATTTGTATATACACCAAGGAAACAGAATTGTCAGGGTGGGCCCTAAAGCCAATGATAGATGCCCTTTTAAGAGATACCCAGAGTAGAGCACATAGAGAGAAGAAGGCCATATGAAAACAGCAGAAATGGGAGTGATGCAGCCACAAGCCAAGGAATGCCTAGGTCCACCAGAAATTGGAAGAGGCAAAAATGGATTCTCTGCTGGATCTTTCAGAGGGAGTACAGTTGTGCAAAAACCTTGATTTTGGACTTCCAGCCTCCACACCTGTCTGAGGATAAATTGCTCTTATTTTAAACAACCATGTTTGTGGTAATTTTTACATCAGACCTTGGAAACAATTAGATTTAGTGACTTCCCAAATTTGTCAAGTTTGCTTTTTTATATTACTTTTCTAAAACAAAACTGAAAAAATATGCTTATCTGCATGATCTTCACATTTATGATACTTTTCATTGATCCAGTGAGCAAAAATACACTTAAAAAATGTAACTACCGAATAGTATTTAATTTAAGCTACCTGTGCAACTCTGGTATACACTTTAAAAACATAAGAAAGGATATTTTGTTGACTCTATAATCTCTTTTTTTCTCATCCTACATTAATAATAGTTAATTTTTAAAATCAAAATGAAAACCATTAGGTTGCTGATAGTCTTAGTCTTCTTGGCGGCCATAACAGAACACCGCAGACTGAATAGTGTAAGAAATACAAATTAATTTTCCATAGTTCCAGTGACCAGGAAGTCCAACATGAAGGTACTAGGGGATTTGGTTTCTAGTGAAAGCTTTTTCCTTTTTGGCCAAGGTTTCACTGCCTTCTCACTGTGTCCCCACATGGACGAGTGAGAGAGCCCGTATCTCTTCTTCTTATTGGGCACCACTTATCAGATAAGAGCCCCATTCTATGACCTCATTTAACCTTCATCACCTCATCACAGGACCTATTTTCACATAGGATTAGAGCCTTAACGTCGCATTTTGGGGAAACACAACTTTCAATCCACACCAATTAGTTAAGCAAAGAGTACTTTACAAATCAAGTGAGAAATCAGGAAAATTTTCAAAATCTTGTGCCTGTTGTTAAGGAATATATGAACTGGTGGGGAAAGAGATAGGGGAAAATAAAAATAATTACAGATGATTAAACTTATTGCATTATGACTTTATGCAGGTCATATCCTCTAAACTTTCTTACAGAAGTAGGTATTTTTAATTGGGTTATTTAAAAATACACCCTTCTCAACAATGACAAACAACAACAACAACCTATAGAATGATAATTAATTTGAATAGTTTATTTCAGGATAAAAAAGGCAGGATAAAAATAGTGAAAAACTCATTATCATGCAATTCAAAAAACTAGACAAGTTTCCTAAAGATTTTCATAGCCTCTTAATTTATAAAATGGGAATCAAAATATTTTGTCTTCCTATGAAGTGTTGTGACAAAAAAAGTTTCAATTTAGAAATTTAAAAAAATCTACCTGTTAATACAAATATAAAGTTATGTATTAAAATGCCTAAATGGTAAGCCTGTGCTGAATGAATTTTTACTAAAGGCATTATAAAGTATCTTAAAGGTTTTACATCTGATTTTAAAATGTCTGCATATCTGTCAAAAGAAAAAGTTGAGAAAAAATTCTGTGAGTACTCAACAGTGCTATATAGCAGGATAACGAGATTAGAACAGACTAAATAGACTTGCCACATCCAAGGATTCATACAAATGGGTAAAAGTCACTATCCCAGGAAAACATGAGGAAGATGCCATGAGCCGAGGTAGACAAAAGCTTCAGGAAAGATAGCTCAATAGTTACCAAGTGCATAGACTAATAAAGGAAACCAAGTTTATAAAGAACTGAGTACAGAGTAATTAAAAGATTATTCCTTCATTTGATCAAGCCAAATCAATTTAAAAAGATGTAAATTAATATGAAAGAAAACTTGTCAGTTTTAAAACTGTTTTACTATGTTAAGCTATTGCTGCTAATTAGATTCCAACTCTCAGAACATGTTATATATATTCTTCATATTGATTTATTTTTGTATCTCGTTGTTTCATTAATTAAGTCTCATGTTAAATATAAAGAGAAAGGGAATGAGCTGATGTGGATCTGGACTGAAATGGCAGTGAAATGACATGAAGACAAAATTAGAGGCATGTTTTTTTAGAGGAAAAAGTGGCAATATTGGTGACATGAGATATAGTATGTAGAGAAGAAAGAATAAAAATGGCTGCTAATCTCACATAAGAAAGTGGGGGAAAAAGACACTGGCATGGAGAGAAATGAGAAACGTTGGAAGGGAAAAATGAAAAGGTCATTTGATGAGCTAATTTTGGACGTGTTAAATTTGACAATAAGAAAAATGGGTTGCTATCTGTGGGTGACTTTTCTACAAGTGACTGGAAAGAAGAAGAGAGTTAAGGTCTGAGGATAGATTTGCTGGCTAACATAGAAAGATTTTACACAGAATTATGCTAGAACAGTATAACTATTTAATCTGTATGATAGTCTAATACGTTTATGGCCTAATTTATTTTGAGAGAACTTTGTATAAGTTTTAAGCTAGCAAACAGAAATATTTGCATTTATTGATGATCTGCTATTATTATTTCTACTAGGGTCCCAGATTCGTGCAATAGGCCTTTCTTCCCTTGGCTTCCAGCACCGGTTTTCCTCTAGCACCTGAGACCCAGGCCTTCGCTCTGGCCAGAGTCTGCCATCTCCGTCTTCACTGCAGACTCTGGCCGGAGTCTGCCGTCTTCGTCTTCGCTGCAGACTGGAGTCTGCAGTCTTGTCTTCGCTATGGCACTGCGCTCCTGTAGATCCCTTGGCCCCCCGCCCGCCCTCTCATAGCAGGTGTCCTGCCCTGCCTGGCCACTCTGCACCTGGAGCAGCTGGGCGGCCATCTTTATCCTTCTAATTTGCATACTCACTCTGATTGGCTGTGGGTGTAGGAGGTATGGCCAATTTACATGTTTGTCTATTATTAGGTAAGATTTTACAAATGAAGACACTGAGAGTGAGACTGCTTGTGTAATTTTTCACGGTTGAAAGTCCTGCCATTGACAAAATTAAAATTGAAGTATTGGTCTGTTTGATCCTAAAGCTTGTGGCTCTTCCATTGGCTAAAAAAAGTGAAAGTGAAAAGGAACATATTATGAGGAGGAAGTTGAAATTTCAAGTCTGGTTCTTGGAGGCAAGGGAGTGCAATTAGAAAAAATTAAGTTTTGTTACACATGTTTATGAAAAATAGTTTTTCTTTATTATAGCTCTAAATTTAACTGAGTTCATCTTGTACAGTCTTTTCCTTGAGTAACCATCACCTAAGATTACTTTCTCATCCATAATATGTATCATATTTTGGCCTCCAAACCATAAATTAGTTCTTGCAATAATCCTATCAGCTATGATCTTGCCTATTTTACTACTAAAAAAAAAAAGTTGGAAGGATAAAAATAAACAAAATGAACAAAAATCTGTCCTGGTGTTACACAACTACTAAGTGCTCAGAAGAATTAACCCAAATATTTCTTACTCTGACATCCATCTTGTCTTCTTTCTATATCAGCATAAATGCAATGCTTAGGATGCTTCTAATAGTTGTTCGGTGGTAAGTCTTTTCATTCTGAATTCTGCAAGATTCCTTTCAGATGTTAAATGAATTTTTTTTTTTTTAATTTGTGTTTAGAGTAAATGGAAACACAATGGAGAATTCAGTGCACAGGCAGCTCCTGATTTGGCTGAGAGTCACCCCTCAGGCAGCCCCTCTCCTGGCGTAGATGCCTGGGGCAGATTCTGTACCATAGCAACATATCACAGGTAAGGACAAACAATGAGATTTGTGACCAAGTGACTTGCTAAAAACTGACACTACAAGATTTCTTCCCTTGCTCTTAGCCATGTTCTTTTTTTTTTAAATATATTTAAAAATATTTTTATTGCTTTCAGAGAGAGGAAGGGAGAAGAGAGATAACGAATTATCAATGATGAAAGAGAATCACTGATGGACTGCTTCCTGCACACCCCTACTGGGGACTGAGCCTGCAACCCGGACATGTGCCCTTGACTGGAATCGAACCTGAGACCCTTCAGTTCGCAGGCCGATGCTCTGTCCATTGAGCCAAACCAGCTAGGGCAGCCATGTTCTTAGTTAGACAATCAACCTTTTATGATTGGTATTGTTGGAGAGTGGGAATTTTTGCCCATTCCAGAGACTGTGGACTATGCCCTAGATAGAGTTGTCAGTGCTGACGCCAGGCCAGGCCTTGAGATATGGTCTCATGGCCCCTTCCCAGCACGTAGGCCTTCTTTCATAGAACACTGTCAGCTTTCTGAAGAACAGGATGATCCTGGAAATAACATGGTTGTCAATGGCATGATCCTGACATTGCTTAGGAAAAACTGTTTTGTCTTGGGTTACTTGCTCTGCAAAAACAAGATGTAGTTAATGTGCTTAAAAGTGGTCCTGTGTGCCCAGTACAGGCCTCTAGCAACAGAAGGCGAGGTAGAAATGCAAACCGTCCCATGATTGGGCCCGTAAGTCTCATGACAAGGGGGGAATGATAGAGCTAAAACTAGGTTGACCCCATGGAGTTCTTTTTGTTACTTTTATAATGTTTCTTTTGTTCTGTACCGGCCCTTCTGCAACTCTTCCTCTGCCCTTCCCTGTAAACGGCGAGTATGTAACAATTGCACAAAACTGCCAATAGGAAAGCAGAGAAGTGGACTCAGCCCAAATTAGGCAAACTGCACAGTACCCCTGCGTAACCAGACCCCTGATCCTGCCCCCTGACCAATCGACGGGGGCCACGAACATTCCTCCTGCCCACTGCTTTGGAAACCCTATAAAGCCTTTGTTCTCCCAAAGCTCGCTATCTCTCTCACGCCGCTGTGCTGGTGATTGCTGGAGACGGGAGCTTGTGCTAGCATGAATAAAGGTTCTTTTGCTTTTGCATCAGGCTCGGCTCCTTCCTGGTGGGTTTTTGGGGATCCTGAACACTGGGCATAACATTTGGGCATAACAGTATCTACATAAAGATTTAATAAGTTGATTCCTGATTATTATCATATAGTTTTGTGGTGTTTTGTTTTTTTTTAATTCTCACCCAAGGATATTTTCCATTGATTTTTAGAGAGAGGGAAAGACAGAGAGAAACACATCAATTGGTTGCCTCCTGCAGGAGTCCTGACCGTGGCGGGGGGGGGGGGGGGGGAGGGGGCAGGGAGAAGCCTGCAATCTTGGTACATGCTCTTGACCAGAATGGAACCCGGGGCCCTTTGGTCCACAGGCCCATGCTCTAGCCACTGAGAAAAACTGGATAGGGCATGAATATATATCTTTAAACAAAATAACTTGCTTTAATTGTGGCACAAACTTATTTGTAATGCACAGCATACTAATTATTGTGGGTAAAGTTCTCTTTAATTTTTCTAGTTGAATGGTTTACACCTGAGGACATCTTGCCTCTAAGTCCCTTAGAGTCTAAGGGGACATAGGGCGATGTTTAGAGACAATGTTGGTTGTCACAAGAGGGACTACTGTAATCTAATAAACAACAACAAAACGATCTAGTGGGCAAAGTACAGTAGCCAGGAGTGCCACAAAACGTCTTACAATACACAAAACAATCTCTTACAGCAAAAATATTGACAGCCCATAATGCCAATGGTTCCAAGTTGGGGAACCTCCCTTTTGATATGCTTATATCATTAAAACCAATGCTACATTCCAAAGTTATTACTACCTTCTCTCTTTTCTTTAAAAAAATATTTTTATTGATTTTTTGGTAGAGAGAAAGGGAGAGAGAGAGAGAAACATAGTCAGCTGCCTCCTGCATGCCCCCTACTGGGATCAAGCCTGCAATTGAACCCGGGTCCATGGGATGACGCTCAGTACATTGAGCCACACCGGCGGGGCTGCTCTTCTCTTAGCTGTTGTGCATAGTGAATTTAAAAAAAAAAAGACTAAACTTCTTTGGAGCTTGTGAGCCTTGATGGACAGCCATGACTAAAAATATTGTAGACAGATACAAGCTGGGTAAGCATTTTCTTAAATGTTGAAAGCAGAGAAGAGAATTGTATATTAAAAAGAGGCAGCCAATTTCTATCTAGGAGTGTGCTAAGGGGGAGTCACAGACGTTTGCCTGAGATAAAAGATTGCTTAACCATTCCTTCCATGAACATTTCCTGGAAGCCGATTTAATGAAGCAAAAATTTTGGTGTCTATATTTCATTTGGTAGCCAATCAGAAGTCAAAGCCCTGGAATTGACTTGATCCTGATGAGAACAAATTGTGATTGGTCACAGATAACCACTACCCTACAAAAACAACAGTAACACTTAAACTTTCCTAATTGTCACTTTTACAACCCAGATAGATAAGACCACACATTTGCTCTTTTAATTTGCTATGAAGTTGACAGAGGCTTTAATGTTCCTTTTGAAGTCAAAATAAATGTTTTTCACAGTGGGTGTTCTCCATTTACGTGAACTTAACATGTTTCTGCCCTGGTAGTTTAAAAAAAAGGGGGAGAGGCAGGGGAGGGAGACAGACCTGTAGAAAGCAAAGACCATTTGCTGCTGCTTACCACCTGGAGGGAAGGTTGAGGGGGGGGAGACTTGGGGGAAGAGCTATTATTTAAAGTAAAAAAATAAAATAATAAAATAACATCAGTACTTTAAACTTAGCCTTGACATTTGACCAATTAACCATGTCTCTTTCTTGAAATACAGTAGGAGAGTAGATAAAACTTAATATAACAGCCTTGATGCAGAAGCAGGTATTAAGCTCCTATCCATAAAATTCTCTCAATTCTGTTTCTATATTCAATCCCAAATCTCTTTTGAAACATTTATCTATAAGCCATTTTCCATGAGTTACAGAGACTTTTCATGTTTTACCACCATTTCTTTTAATCCTCTCTTCTTAATAATTTATTCAAGTAATGCATTATCAAAGTAGAAGACAGTCTAAACTGTAGAAGTTCAAAAAGTAAAAAAAAAAGTTGAAATTACCTGAAGACTCCTAACATCAAAAATAAGCAATATAAACACTTTAGTGCACATTCTTCTGGAATGTGACACCCAAAACATCCAAAGCCCCTCATCACCCAATTTCACTTGAATACATTGCCATCACATAGTTGTCAATCAACTGAAATGTATTACATCATTTTAATGGTGTCTAATACTTTTCATAACTATAAATTATTATGCTAACCCCACATTTTTAAATTTTTAAATTATTTCCAGTATTACAAATAATGTGTTTTTTTTTTTTAAATATGCTTTTATTGAGTTCAGACAGGAATGGAGAGGGAGAGAGAGATGGAAACATCAATGATGAGAGAGAATCATTGATTGGCTGCCTCCACAGGCCCCCTACTGGGGATCAAGCCTGCAACCCAGGCATGTGCCCTGATCGGGAATCAAACTTCGGACCCTTTGGTCCCCAGGCCAGTGCTCTATCCACTGAGCCAAACTGATTAGGGCTATAAATAATGTTTTAATGAATACCGTGCTTTATACATATTTGTACATATTTCCTGAAGACAATTCTGAACAAAATGAAAACATTGGGTAAATTGTATGTTTTTATTGATTTTCACCAACTACCTACAAGAAAATGTACCTAATAGTTCTATTCCTTCCAGGTGAGAATTTTAGTATCTGCTTATCAAAACTTTCTACCACTTTGTAGTATTTAAATTTTTGACTTTTATTATTGAAAGGCTAGTTTAAATTTAAATTTGTTGTGTAAATATGACACTAAACTTAAAAAATGTTCTTCATTTCTATTTTTTTTTCATGATTACCAACTTGAACTATATTTTTCTACTGGTCATTTGAATCTTCTTATTGAATTACTGGAAGCCCGATGCACTAAGATTCATGCAAGAATGAGCCTTACTTTCCCTGGCTGCCAGCACCACCTTCGCTCCGGCCCCAGAGCCGCCTCTTTCTGCTCCGGCCCTGCCTTCCCATGCTGCCACCCCTGGGCACTTGGTGCCTGCATATACAAATTAACCCACCATCTTTGTTGAGTTAATTTGCATACTCACTCCTGATTGGCTGGTGGGTGTCGCGAAGGTACGGTCAATTTGCATCTGTCTCTTTTATTAGTGTAGATATAATTTCTTTGGAATATATAAAATGTTACTTTTGTTGCCATCCCTTTTACAAATCTTTATTTATTCCGCAAGCATAAATTGACATTCACTATAAGTTACACAGTATCCTAGTGACATAAAACCATAGGTAAGCAAAAGTTAGAAGGATTCCATTCTCACTTATCCTCCAGGCTGGGGTGGGAGGAGCAATTATTAATTAATTCATCACAGAAAATAAACAGATTTGTGAATAAGGTAACAGTTTGATGGGAATTACTTTCATCTTTTGAAAATAGAACTTAAAGCAATCCTTAGATGAGGTAAAACTAAACAAAACAAAAAATCCTTTTGGAGAAATGATGCTCAAAAGGAGCCTGCAGATGAATTGGTAAGCAGGGAGTGTTTTTGAGGTGGGCTGGCCAGTACACTACCAAGGCAGCCCTCTTTTCTAACACTAACTCAAGTTGTTCTGACAGATACACATGGCAGATACCAGTGTGGAATTACTATCTAGGAAGCTCCAGACTTTATCAACAGCTTTGGTGTTGCTTCTCCCTAGAAACCACTATGACAGGTTGGTAATTGATGCCAATATGTAAGCCGCTTTGGCACCGGTCTGCAAACGGGATTTTGAAAGATCTTGCTGAAGGCACTGACAGCACTGATCTCTCTGGAAGCACAGTGCTTCAGTACAATGGGCAACAAGCCACTGGAAGGCTGCATTTCACCATCTGGATGGTTAATGTAACATGTTTAAAAAGAAAGTGTCTCGAACGCAGAGCTCTTTCTCAGCAGGGAAAACAGAGACATAAGTAACTGCGGATTCATTAAATATCAATGGAGTATCATCTTTCCCCAGGTCTGATAGTTGAATGAATAAATATCATAGTGATACCCTAAATGTTAACCGAATAGGTATTGTTTTCATGATTTTATAGTCTAAATGAACTGATAGAAAATAAAAATAAAAAAGTTCTTACTTTTCTCTATAGTTAACATTGAGCTTTTAGGAACCATTTTTGCAGAGCTGGAAACCCATTCGTCTCAATGGAAGATAGTGTGTAATTTATACTCACTCTACTTTCTTCCTTCCTTCCCAGGGTAATCTAAATACACAGTAGCATACATATCATCTGTGATGTGCTGATAGATATGTAGAAAGACGCTCCCTGGTCAGGAGTGGGGCAAAGGTCCCAATTTGCAGGGTTTCCAAGTTCATGGTATAAAAGCTCTCATGGTAGCCAGTTTTGACTTTCCAGCCAGATAGCATTGAATCAGAGATGGGAAGAGACACCCACACTTGGCTCTAACGCGCTGGTTTGAGCCAACTCCAGTTATAGTCCTGGACTCGAGGCTGCCTATGGCTTCAGGACTTTCTTCTGTTCTCATTAGCCTCTGTTAAGTCCTAGTTTTTCTTCTTGGTATTGGGAATTGACTTTTATCTTCATTATGAGCAGCACTGGCTAGTGCTTTTTTTCCCTGATCTTATGATGCAGGCAAAGCCTGGGGACTCTTCTGGAAATAACACAATTATCCCTCTGGACAACTGTGCACCCAAACGGGCTCCTGATGGTTTTGTGGCTCCTGCCATAGGATCTATAATCCCCAAAACATTTTCATGGCAGCTGGGTTAGTATATGTTTTTCTCAGAGACTTGGATCCTGGAAATTTTTGGATACTCTCCATGTGCCATCCGAGCTGAGGGAGACATGAAATGGAGCGAGTCTACCTCAGGCCCTCGTTGACTAGACAGAGCTCATTGCCACTTCTACTCCACTGCAGCAGTGCTGGCTTGGGCACATTCTGCCTTGATGTCTCTCCATTTTCAGTGTCCCAGATGATTGGTAGCCCAAACGTTTCCTAGTCTTTTCGATGCCAAACCTAACCGTTGACTTCAACAGATATCACCACCCCCCCCCCTCCCTTTCCAATTCCCACCCCCATGCCTGGGTTTTGGCTTTAATTTAATTGATGCATTATTTCTGCTACAGTAGTTTATGGGTATAAACTTTAGCTCTTGAGCTTCCAAGTTCAGCTCATAATAAGGACATCCTGCTATTTAGAAGTCCATTCAAAACAAAATATTCTTCCCTCTTAGTTGCCTAGCTCATTAGATTCAAATGCACTTCGTATTGCACATTATTGTTTTACAAGCGTTTAAAATATGTAAGTTTGTAAATCACTGCTGAATGATGCCTTTTTTTTTCCTTCTTTCATCCTGAGGCAATGAATGCCATCATGTCATTGAGATGTGGGGGGCTTTAAAAAGGAAAGGCAAATATTGAAATCCCCTATACTATGCTAAACACAGGTTCCCAAGGCAGTGAAGTACTGGAGATACAATGATAAACAAGGCAGACATGGCTTTTGCCTTTATAGACGCTACAGTCTAATAGGGATACAGACCAGTTTCTCAGAAAATACTGGATGCTATATGAAGTGTAAAGATGGGAGTAGTGACAGATGCCTTGCAAATTCAGAAGAAGCACTTCTAACTTAAGATTGTATAATTAGCAAGACATTCTCCTAAAAGCTGATGGAGCACTCTGACTATTAAACCATCTCACGTTAGTGTCCATCAGGTGTCCAATTTCTGAAGCATGTGCCATACAAAGGGGAGGAATAACCGACTTCTCTGTGGTAAGAATAGGCCCTGACCACAGTGGAAACAGAGATAAGTGAATAAAGCTCAGAAGCTCCGTCTGTTGTAAAATTAAACAAGAACTACAGCTATTACCATATGTTGAAAGTATAAAATATTGTTCATTTCTAATTGTCTTCTAAACCCTGTCCAAATTTATATAAATGATTCCTTGGCAAGATGAAATGCTCACATCTTCCTTGCTAGTGGTGTTCAAAATCCAGGTGCTAGCAAGAGATACAAATCGCAATTGTATTAATGATTGACTTCAGAGTTTCAAATATAGTCCTCAGGATGGTTTTGAAGACTTTTCTCCCTATAAGTGGTTTGTCTGTTGGTATCTGAAAAAAAGGTACATTAACTATTAAAGTACATATTGCCAATTCCTGAACTGGCTAATGAGTAAGAAATTCGTTCATATAAAGCAATTATTGATTAGCACTGAGTGACTCTTGGTCAATGGAGGAATAAATAAACCATAAGAAAGATTACACAGGTTATAAGATGATAGAGAAGATATTTTGCATAGGGCACCTTTATTATTAATAATTCTGGAGAATCCTAAAAAGCTTTTGTGCATTTGTGTCAAATCTCAGAGTATCACTATACTCGATAAAAACTGAAAATTTTAAGATATTTATTAATGTATTTAAAATAGAAATAACAAACTTCTTAAATATGTTTCTTAGAGATATGAAGAAAATCTAATTCAGACAGATATCATTCCACGGAAAAGAGAGGAATATTTTAATATTTGTTCCTTGTGCATATTTGTCTTTGATACTACATCAAAGCCTGTTGAGTGGGAGTTACTTAAAGGTGAGTTATGGTGTCTGCAACCAGGTCAATGAAAACTTGTCCTTTGTTACATCAAAATTAATTTATTTTTTGTTTATTTTGAATGTAAAAAACATCAGGCAGTATTAAATAACGGTTCACTTATTTATCCATATCTTGCAGAATGTTCACAAATTACATCATATGTTATCAAAACGTCACATACATTAATATAATTACTGATATAAAAAGATCTCCAAGTATTAGGAAACATTCATGCTCATGGTAGCTGATACAAGTTCTAAACAATGCAAAATTTTTTCTTGAAAACCCATATTTTACTATTAATATCAAATACTGTCTGCTGCTTTTGTTGAAATTACAGGTTTATTTTTTTTTAGAAATTATCTTCCCCAATGTCTGAATAAACATAGTTTATCTGTCAGTTGCTCTTTTACATGAAATGGCATTTCGTGATAAAAGCAGCTGGTTCAGCTCAGAACTCAAAAATTCTTTCAAGTGTTCTATGTATATTTTCCATTTTGTCACACACAAAATGAAAAAGATATTTGAAAAAAATGGTTCTGTGAAAAGGGTTGAAATGGAATAAAATTAATAATTTTACTGATTCATCAAGATGGCCTTAAGTAAAACTAGCATTTTTTTCTCTACTGCTAGTGTGTGGCAGGAAAGAATGCAATAAACATTACTCCAGGCAGTTCACAAAACTCTATTGTGCTAAGACACCAGTAATGTTATCACTTTGCACAATCAGTGCCAATGTCAAAACTGAAAATGGCAAAAATATATTATTGTGAGAATGTTATTGATCTCACACTCTTATAAAGGGTCTTCAGGACCTTGGAGTGTCTGTGGATACCACTGTGAGAATTGCTAATCTACAGAATTCCATCTTGTCTGGCCTGCTGCTTCCTCACCATCTATTCTCGGTCCACTTCTGCCATATTGACCTCATGGCTAGTCTTCAAGTACTTCAGACATACTCTTGCTTTTAGAAATTATACTGGGCTCAGCTTGCATGGCTCAGTGGTTGAGCATTTACCTATAAACCAGGAGTTCATGGTTCAATTCCCAGTCAGGGCACATGCCCAGGTTGCAGGCTTCATCCTGAGTGTGGGGTGTAGAGGAGGTAGCAATGATTCTCTGTCATCATTGATGTTTCTCTCTATCTCTCTCTGTCTCTCATTTCCTCTCTGAAATCAATAAAAATATTTTCTTTAAAAAGAAATTGCACTGGTTGCTCTCTCTTCTCCTCCCCCCAATATATCAGTCTTCAAGTTATCCAAAATGTTTACTCCTCAATGGCTAACAGCAAACTCAGCCAACACTCAGACCTTACCTCAGCAGTGAGTACTATCTTGACCATGTTATTTAAGACTGAATCTCTAAGAACTCCTGATTTGACTTAACCTGGTCCATAATTTCTTCATAGCACTTACTACATTCCATTGTCACCTTTATTATAATATTAGAGGCCCGGTGCACAAAATTTGTGCATGGGGTGGGGGTTCCCTCAGCCCAACCTGCACCCTCTCCAAGCTGGGAGCCCTCAGAGGATGTCCTACTGACAGCTTAGGCCCGCTCCCCATCGTTCTCTACTCTCTGCGGACCTGGCTGCTTGACACCGCCACAGGCCCTGGTGTATGCACTCTGAGGGGGCCTGCTTGCCCCTTGTCGCTGTGGCAAGGGGCAAGCAGGGCCCTGCTGTCTTCTCTCTGCAGAGTCCTGCTTGCCCCTCATTGCGGCGAGGGTTAAAAGGACTGTGGGGGCTCTAACAGGGCTGAGGGGACTGGGTGCCTCCATCTTGTGGCTATGGGCACTGCCATCTTTGTGACGGAGTGATGGTCAATTTGCATATTCACTCTTTGTTCGATAGGATTTTTTGATTCCCTCTCCTGTTATTAAAATAGAAACTCTATGAAGGCAGTTTTTGGATTTTCATTTACTTTTATTTATCTCTGTATCTCAAGCACCTATGCTATGGTAGGTATCAATCAACATTTGTTGATTAAAAAGATGAATGACACCACGTGTATATCTTCTTTTTGTTTCATGAATGTGCTTTTTCATTTCTATTTCAGAGGATATTAATAATGTAAATATCAATAATATCATAACAATATAGTTTAAAATTGTTGCTCCCTTTTTATCTTTTCACTTCAAAATTTCTTTTTCTTACTTTCTTTTGTCTCTCGTATTAGAGATTTCTCAAATATGATGAGCTTTTTCTTTCCACCAATACTTAAAAGTGAAATACTAGAAAGCTTATAGAGGCTCTATGTGCATGATTTCATGGTAGGGCTTCACTTTAGATTGATCAGGTGGTGATAGAATGGTTTGGGGTCTACCAAGCAGCAGAATAAGCTGTTTTTCTCCCTTGGGTAGTCCATGTCTCTATGTACATTTGGTTACCATGTTGGGAAAGATTGCTAGTGATCTTATGCTTAAATGTCTAAACTTTAATCCAAAGGTCAGTTAACTACTGTCAGTGGACCAAATCTAGCCTTTTATCAATAAGCTTTTATTAAAACACAGTGACACCCATTCATTTACATATTAACTGTGACCTTATGCTACAAATGTATGGTAAACTTGCTGCAATATAATCTATATAAACTGCAAAGTCCAATGTATGAACTCTCTGGCTCTTTATAGAAAACTAGAGGCCTGATGCATGAAATTCATGCAAGAGTAGGTCTTTGCAGCCCTGGCTGCCTCGGCCCTTGCAGCCCTGGCTTCATCTGGAAGGTTGTCCTGAAGGTTGTCCAAATGGTAGTTCCGCTTTTCGGCCACCAGTTGATTTACATATTACCCTTTTATTATTATAGATATTTGCTGATCTTTAATCCCTGTTTCTGGTATAATTCCTCTCAGTCATTATCCCTTTGTGTCTTGGTGGGCCATAGACCCTGGTTTAATTTCATAGAGGGAACATGGGTTCTCCTGGTGGGTATGTGGGAGGTAGATCTTATCCCTACTGGATAAGAAAGGATTTGTGAGTTTACTGCCCAAATAATCTTTTTCAGCCTCACCCCTCACGTTTGGCTTCTCAGGCAACTGACCCATCACTCACTACATCTTCCTAAGATAAAGTGGCACCACTACTCTTACTGATTTATTCTATTGTTTGCACAAGGAACTTTGGTATTATCTTTTACTTTTTTTTATAAGACACTTACTGTATTTCAGTTTAATTGTGTTATCCCAAAAATATATGTTAACCTCTCTTGTTGCTTGATTTACTTTTTCCATTTTTTTTGTTATTCCCATTAATTTAAAAATTTTTAAATTCCTTTTTTTATTCTTGAATTTTTCAGGAGAAACTACAGATTAAAATGATATCTAATCCATTGTGCTTATTTTGGTCACCAGAACTATTTTTAATATTCTGTATTTAAGATACAATTGAATTTTTATTTGTAGACTAATTAGTGGTAAGTTAAGCAATTTTTTAATGAGATGTTAGTGTTTTACCTTAAAAATTTCTGAAGTTTGACCTGTTAAGTATTGTGCATGTATTGCTGATTGCTTTGTTAAAGATCAGAAAGATTTGAATGTTTGCTTCATATTTGTACCAGGTGCTATTTTATATGACTCAGTGGGATACAATTTAGTGAATAAAAATTCATGACATTTTTAACTGGACTGCACTTCAATAATAAAAACTGATTCTTGGGACCCATTTAATTCTTAAAAGTTTTATTGTGCATAAAGGGAAAATAGTTCCAAAGGGCTTTTGCTATGAAAGCTCAGGATTGTAGCTCTCTCACCTCTCTTGTTTTCTAAGAGCACCTATTTTAACTCATTTGGTAATTATTTTTTATGTTTATACTCTTTTATATGTGTACCTTACATAGTTTATATATATACATATATATGTTATACTTATAGTTATGTATAATTATTAAATTGTGGTAAACATAATGATCATTCCCAAATAAGTCTATGTCCTCTAATCCCCAAAATCTGTTAATATGTTTTTATATAGGTCACAGGGACAAAGCAGAAATGATCAAGGATAAGGACCTTGATATGGGGCGATTATTCTGAGATTATGAAACAATCATATGTTTAGAAGGAAACAGAAGAATATAGCTATAAATTGTATGTAAGAAAACTTTGCTTAACATAATCATTTAATAGAACACATTAACTTAAACAAAGATAAACTGAATTGCATTAAAATTAAAAACTTGCTTTATCAAAAACAAAACAAAACAAAACAAAACAAAACACTATTAATAGAATGAAAAAAGAAAGCCACTGGTTTGGAGAAGATATTTATAATACATATCCAATATAATAAAGAAGTAATATGCTAATTGGACCTAACAGTGTCCGAGTCATGACCAGTCCATGGGTTGCTTATGCAAAGGAGCTGGGGGGCGGGTGATGGGGGTAGGGACTTCCGCCCCTACTGGAGGCATGCCCAGGTCTGCCCAATGCTAATGTCCTGCCCAGCACTGAGGTGAAGCTGCCTGACTGCTTCCCTGGCCAGGGACGTGACACTGCCTACATGTGTCCCTGGCCTGGGATAAGGAACTGCCTGAGTGTGTCCCCACTCAGCACTGACATGACACTGCCTGCATGCGTCCCTGGCCTGGGATGTGACACTGCCTACATGTGTCCCCGGCCTGGGATAAGGCACTGCCTGAGTGTGTCCCCACTCAGCACTGACATGACACTGCCTGCGTGCGTCCCTGGCCTGGGATGTGACACTGCCCGCCTGTGTCCCTGACCTGGAACATGACATTGCCCGCCTGTGTTCCTGACCTGGGACATGGCACTGCCTGTGTGCATCCACACCCAGTGCTGAGGTAAAGCTGCCTGCGGATTGGAGAGGGTATAGGTTAGGCTGAGGGACCCTCCCCCCTGTGAGTGAATTTTGTGCACCGGGCCTCTAGTAATCAATAAAGAACTCAGAGTCAAAATATTTAAAGAGTCTTACAAATAATAAGAAAGAGAAAGAAAATTTAAAGAAATTTAAAGATCACTACACATACATGAGCATATGAAAACTTATTAAATCTGTGCTTCCTCACTCATATAATAAAATGTTAAAAACACAATGTGATACCACTGCACACCTACCAGAATGATGAACCCAAGAAAACAAATACTAGTGAAACAGGAATTTTGAGGGTAAAATAGGACAGGTTTAAGAAATTTTAAAAATTTGGAAATTAAGGGGACCATGGAGTAAACACAGGGCTACAGAGCAGCAGAAGGTATATTTCCGTAGAATGGGGAGCTGGAGAACTGCAACAAGTACATTTCCATAGAATGAGGGAACAGGGAACAGCAAAAGGTCTATATTTACAAAATAAAGAGAAGAAAGCCCTTCATTCATTCAGAAGAAGAAAGTCCAAAGGGAATAGAGAAACAATAAGGAAGGAGGGGGGAGAATCTCACATGTCCCATGTGAGGTTCAAACTTTGAGCCCAGGAGTTACTATAGTAACCAGTTTAAGGGAATAGTGACCAATCAGAGGGGATATCAAGTCACCAGGATCTGCAGCCTTTATAAGCCACAGGGAAAAGGAACTCAGTGGGACCCTTTCCGCCTCCCTACGTGGGAGTCCATTCTCTTTCCCTCTCCCCAAGAGGGAGTCTGTACTTGTTAGTCAATAAATCTCCACCTTTGCTATACCACCTTCTGTCCATGGATTCATTCTTCAGTTCTGGTGTACAAAGAATCCGTGTTCCAGTCCAAAAATTCTGTATCACTAGAAGACACAAATCAGCACAGGGAGCAACTGGAACTCTGATCTCATTTCTAAAAGTGAGAATTTATAATATCACTTTGAAAAATTCTGTGGGAGTACTAAAGCTAAATAAATATTTAAGCCATGGATTAGCAATTTCAATCCTAGGACTATACCTAAGAAAAATAATACAGATATTCACTAGAAATTCTGTATTAGAATATTTATATCAATATTGGTAATTGACAGAAAAGTGAGGACTATACTATGTTCAACAATACAATAAATAAATGCAGTTTGGTATAATCACACAAGGAAAATTCTAGATAAGTAAATTGTAACTACAAGCAACTTCTTGGATAACTTTCACAAAATATATTAAGAAACGGAGACAGACAAAAATAGTTTTCGCTGTGTTTTTCTTATTCTAAGCTCAGAACTAGGCCATATCAATCCATGCTTTCAGAAGTCAGAAAAGTGATTACAGCCCTGGATGATGAGGCTCAGTGGGTTTGGCATTGCCCCATGCACCCAATTTGCCAGTTTGATTCCCAGTCAGAGCACATGCCAGAGTTGTGGGTTTGATCCCTGGATGGGGTGGATACAAGAGGCAGCTAATAATGTTTGACTCTCACATTGATGTTTTTTTCTCTCTCTCTCTTTTCCTTTCTCTCTCTAAAAAAATCAATAACAATAACAATGTGTGTGTGTGTGTGTGTGTGTGTGTGTGTGTGTTTTAAAGAAAAGCGATTACATTTGAATGGGGTTAAACACCAGAAAGAAGAAGAGAAAGACTTCTGGGGTGTTAGTTAAGGTTTGGTATCTTGAGTTGTGAACTGGTTACACAGGCCTTTACTGTTTCTGAGGATTCATCAAGATATGCATATACTTACATGTACTCATACTATTCTTCAATAAAAGTTTCTGAAGAAATAAAAGGCCACCCAACACCAGCCAAATTTACTGGCCCATCTGTTTACCAGTGAGTTATAGCCAACATTTAATGATATTAAAAAATAAAAATATAAAAAAGTCTACCATATTTACCCCCAAGAAAACAAATTTCAGTTCTATGATAGAGTGTTCATTAAGCACTGTGTCATTTGCGTTATTATGTAATGTGATGATAAATGCTAAATAGAGCTGATACAGAATTTTTGAACTGGAACCTGGATTCTTTGTCCACCAGCGTCGAAGGATGAATCCATGGACAGAGGGTAATATAGCAAAGGTGGAGATATATTGAAGAACAAGTACAGACTCCCACGTGGGGAGAGGGAAGAGTCCCACAGAATGGACTCCCATGTGGTTTATAAAGGCTGTAGTTCCTCTGTCCTGATATCCCCTTTGATTGGTCAATATTCTCTTTCGAACTGGTCACTATATTGACTCCCGAGGCCCTCCTCCCTCATTGTCCTCCTATTCTTTCTGGGCTTTCTTCCTTCTTTATCTTGTAAATATAGACCTTCTTTGGCTCCTTCCAGTTCCCTTGTCTTATGGAAATATACCTGTTGCTGCTTCCTGGTGTTATGGAAATGTAACTGCACCTGGTCTGCAGCCCTATGTTTTTTTCCCATGGACCCCAATTCTAAAAATTCCCTAAACTGGCCTATGTTCCCCTAAAATTCCTGTTTCCGAGCTACCTGTGTATTTAACATATCCCACCTCCACCCATGGGCATATTTCCCGTCATTAGAAGATAGGCAATACAATCACACCTGGAAATCAAGAAAAGAAACCCATGAAAATATCTCATAATTTGAGAACAATCAACACCCCCCATTTACAAATATAATTTTTTAAATATGGTACTGTTGTTAATTAAAAAACCCAAATTAAAAACATGGAGCCAAAATATGGTTCTTTTTGTGTTATATTTAAAATCAAACATAGATTAATACATCATTTAATCATATGTTGTAAAATGTTACTGTTAAATTGTTCTTCCAAAAGTTTGGGGCATCAATCTTTTGATGAATTAAATGTTTAATAATGTCACAAGTTTTCATTATTAATGTCTTGCTAAACATTTTTTGCATAAACCTAAGTGATGAAAACACCCACTATTCCATGGGGCTTATGATTTTCTAGTTCAACTTCTCCCAAGCAGGAGAAAATTCTGAGGCTACACAACTGGCTGCAGTAACAAATTACCACAAATGCAATGAATTAGAACAAAAGGAAATTTATTATCTTTAGAGTTTACAGGTCCAAATGAAACAGGAATTTTGGGGGGTGGAAAAGACAGGTTTCAGGAAATTTTAGAAATCAAAGGGACCATGGAAGGAGTACAGGGTTGTAAAATGGAATTTTTGGAATGGAACGCGGATTCTTTGTCCGCCAGAATCAAAGAATGAATCCATGGACAGAAAGTGATATAGCAGAGGTGGAGATTTATTGAAGAACAAGTACAGACTCCCACAGGGGGAGAGGGAAGAGTCCCACAGAATGGACTCCCACGTGGGGAGGGGGAAAGGGACCCACTGAGTTCCTTTTCCCTGTGGCTCATAAAGGCTGCAGATCCTGGTGCCTTGATATCTCCTCTGATTGGTCACTATTCCCTTAGACTGGTTACTATAGTAACTCCTGGGCTCAAAGGTTGAACCTCACAAGGGACATGTGAAGTTTTCCCCTCTTCCTTCCTATTGATCTTTCCTTTCTGGCTTTCTTCCTTCTTCTTTATTTTGTAAATATAGATCTTTTTGGCTACTTCCAGCTCCCCTGTCTTATGGAAATGCAACTGCACCTGGCTTTCTTGTGTGATGGAGATGTACCTTCTTCCAATCTGTAGACCAGTGTTTTTCCATGGACCCCAAGTCTAAAAATTTCCCAAGTCTGCTTATATTCTCCTACAATTCCTGTTTCAGTTGCAGAGCAGTGGAAGGTATATTTCCATAAAATAGGGGAGCTGAAAAGCTGCAACAGGTACATTTCCATAAAATAAGGGAGCTGGGAACAGCAAAAGGTCTATATTTACAAAATAAAGGGGAGGAAGCCCTTTATCCAGAAGGAGAAGAAGAAAGCCTAAAGGGGATAGGAAAATAATAAAGAAGGAGGGGGTGGGGGAGAACCTCACATGTCCCCTGTGAGGTTCAAACTTTGATCCCAGTCCAAGGGAATAGTGACCAATCAGAGGAGATATCGAGGCACCAGGATCTGCAGCCTTTATGAGCCACAGGGAAAAGGAACTCAGTGGGACCCTTTCTCCCTCCCCACGTGGGAGCCCATTCTGTGGGACTCCCCCACCTCTCCACGTGGGAGTCTGTACTTGTTCTTTAATAAATTTTCACCTTTGCTATACCATCTTCTGTCTGTGGATTCATTTTTCAATTCTGGCAGACAAAGAATCTGAGTTCCATTCCAGGAACAAAAATTTCGTATCATAAGGCTAAATGAACATCACTGGGCTAACATCTAGGTGTGGGCAGGGTTGCATACCTTTCTGGAGGTTCTGGGGAAATACCATATTCGTGCCTTATTTTTTACAGCTGGAAGAGAACTCCTTGACTTCCCACTCCCTCATCCTATATAATAAAAGGCTAATATGCAAATCGACTGAATGGCAAAAGGACCAGTCGCTATGATGCACACTGACCACCAGGGGGCAGATGCTCAACGCAAGAGCTGCCCTCTGGTGGTCAGTGTGCCAGAAGCCCAGCTCAAGGCTGGCGAGTGCAGCAGCAGTGGCAGGAACCTCTCCCGCATCCTTAGCAGCACTAAGGATGTCTGACTGCCCGCTTAGGGAGCAGGCCTAAGCTATCAGCCAGACATCCCCCGAGGGCTCCCAGACTGCAAGAAGATGCAGGCTGGGCTTAGGGACAACCCCCACCCCACACCCCCGAGTGCACATATTTTGTGCACTGAGCCTCTAGTTTACTCATAAGGATGCTGTGATTATGTTGGGCCCAACTGTATAATCCAGGAAGCTCTCCCCATCTCAAGTCACTTTAATTCCATCCGTACCTCAGTTCTTTTCCACATAACAAAAATGTATTCACAGGTTTCAGGGATTAGGATGTAGGCATTGCAGGGGAGCCATTCATTATTCTACCGATCACACTCCCAATACAATTCACTCAATGATAATTTATCTGCATGTGTTAATACTGGGCACATAAACAGCATAGGCCAATGTTGTCTAAATTCAGATATAATCATGATAATATCTATGGTCATTTGAAGAAACCCAATTTGATGTTTTATTTATTTGCTTATTGAGGAATAATTAGCATCTAACACTACATTAGTTTTAGGTGTACAACTAATGATTTGATATTTATGATTTGTATTTTTGATATAGTATGTATATCCAGGACACTGGAGGAGGGACTTGAAAGAAAGTCTGCCATCTTAAGAAAAATAGAACTGAGGACAAATTCAAAATTTTAAAAAGTGAAAAAATGTGATCCACATATGTGTATTATAGTCATTCAAGCCATTAAGTTTTATTTTTTCTTACATCTATAGTATTTATTGTAGATCGGTAGAAATTATACAATTTAATATATATATTTTTCTTAATGAAACATTTTAACTTTCAGATTGATTGGTTATATAAATATGATACTCCTAATATGAAAATATAGATATTAAAATATAAAATAATTTATTTCTTTTCTAAGTTGATGTAAAATTAGCAATAAAAAGGGTGTTTGCACATAGAACTTAACATATATTACATATAATTTATAAGTATATACTATATGCATATTATATATGTGGTAATATATATACATATATGTATATAATATGTTTTGTTGTTTCTAATTTGTCCTTTTCTACTTGTGTATGTGTATGTATAAGTTTGATTATATATAATGCATGATTATAATACACCATCCATATAGTACATTCACCTCTCCTAATGCATCATTTTCTGCTTCTGTGTATTTATGTGATTATTAATACTGGAAAATATTCAAAATACCTCAACTAAAATAGAAAATAAATTATTGGTTTGAAATTATTAAAACCTCAAAGCAAATATGCAAAATGTAGTAAGGCATTCATGTAATGGTTTAAAATAGAGAAAATGGAATAAGGATTAAACTTGAACTGTTCTGTAGACAATAAGGATTTGTTATGTGAATAGTTAGGAGTGCTTCAATCCAAGCAAAGCATTAAATGATAGTGTCAAATTCATTATCTGGAACTTATCTATCATCAAATTTCTTTCCTCGGTAGCAGCATTAAGGATACATTAAAGAGAGGATGAAGTGCATTTAATACTATAGGAGAAAAAGTTAATGATCCTAAAAGATGATCATAGCTGCTTGTCCTTGAGTATTTAAAATAATTTTTCTCACCTGGAAAGTTAGAAAAAAAATGCTTCTAAAATGGTATTGAATTTCATATGTGTTGCAAGTCCTTTGATTCCCCAAGAGCTTTAAGTGGGCAAAGTCACAAGCCAGATTTACTCTCATTGTTCTATCTGTTTGATGACTGACATCACTCACATCATCAACACAGAGGGAGGCGTTATTTCTTCAATAGACTTTGGCCAGTAAACTGTGGAAAGCTTTGGTTATGGCCTCATAATCCAAACTACTGTTTTCCCTTTGAGCCAGGTTAAACTGAGAGGCAGGATTTCAATGCTTTCCTACTCCATGATTTGTTTGAAATAAAACTATCGCAGTTTTTTTGTTGTTGTTGTGTTTTTTGTTTGTTTTTTTTTCCCCATTGGCGTGGCTCAGTGGTTGAGTGTTGACCTATGAACCAGGAGGTCATGGTTTGATTCCTGGTCAGGGCACATACCCAGGTAGTGGGCTCGATCCCCAGTGTGGGACATGCAGGAGGCAGCTGATCAATGATTCTCTCTCATCATTGATGTTTCTATTTCTCTCTCCCTCTCCCTTCCTCTCTGAAATTAAGCTTAACTTTTGTTGCCACTTTTTCAAGGTATAATTGATATATTAAAAACAGCACATAATTAATATATGCAATTTCATGTGTTTGAAATATGCATACAAAGTTAAAATTTAAAAAATATTACTTTATACTTATTAATAGACCACATTTAGTAGAAATATAGGTTTTGGCAAAAGTAGGTTCACAGTTATAAATACGTGAAAGTTCATTCTTGTATTATTATTTATTAATTATCATATTTTCCATATGAACAACTATAAACTTACTATTGCCCATCCCATGTAAACACAAAGGTATACTTTAAAAAGAAATTTCAAACCTGTATGAATATTATTTTTAACACTTTCATTCTAATATTAAAGAAAAATCTTGATGGTTTATACTGGAATTTCATGTCCCTGAACTTAGATACAACTCTCTCTCTCTTTTTTTTTTTAGTAGGAAAACTAATTCTCAAGTTAAAGCTGAAAATGTAAAATTGGTGTTTTATATTCCTGTGGATTAGTTTTAGTCTTATTGGATCTGGAATATAACAAGTACCATTAATCCCAGACCATGCACATTTCTAAAAAACCTTGAATTCTGAAGGATAGAAGATAGGGCATTTCTGAAAGCTTTAATCCCCACATAAGTTATGCTCTTATAATTTTTTGCTTATTTTCTCATTTCTTTGTCATTTGTCTCTTTTTTCTCTCTCTCATCCTTCCTTCCTTCCCTCCTTCCTTTCTTCCTTTTCCTTCCTCCCTCCCTCCCTCCCTCCCTCCCTCCCTCCCTCCCTCCCTCCCTCCTTCCTTCCTTCCTTCCTTCCTTCCTTCCTTCCTTCCTTCCTTCTTCTGTCCTGTCTCCCTCTTTCTTTTTATATTTTATTTTATTTTTTTAATCCTCACTTGAGAATATCTTTTCCATTAATTTTTAGAGAGAGTGGAAGAGAGATAAAAGACAGAGAAAAATATCAATGTGAGAGAAACATAGATTATTTGCCTCTTGCATGTGTCGCAACCAGAATAGAACCTGGGACCCGTCAGTCCACAGGCCGATGTTCTATCTTTATTTATCTCCCTCTTTCTTTTTTTATCTTTCAAATTATCTAGATGTGAATTTTTCTTAAACTTTTTACAAAATTGATCCCAGTTATCCAATCAGAATTTTGACTGCTATATATAGTAACACACATTCTGTCTTTACTTTGGGGTTCACTATTAATTAAACCGGAAGCTCTGCACTGGATGTCATTATTTCAAGTACAAGGTCCTTCAACAATACGCAATTGTCTGTCCTTTCCCCCTTGGCTGTTTGCTTGATCCCATCAAGATGCTTACTGGATGGGAAGGTCTGAACTTGGTTGCCCAAAAATTATACCTCATTAACATCCAAGTGGATAGATTTTATAAATATTGTGTCTCACATTGTACTCAAAACTTTTATTAAAATCTTATCATTTTATTTAGTAATTTAATTAGCTTAACAATTACTTAATTAGGTTACCATTATTTCCAGAAAGTGCAGTTGTGAGTTATAAGTATATGATCAACTAAACTGAATTTTTATAACATATGCCTCTTCAAAAGAGTTATTGTTTTGCACTTCAGAAAGTGCTACAAACCAATTGGACACAATTTACTCCACAAATTTAAAAGTTTTATATATATACTAGAGGCCCGATGAACAAAATTCATACACGGGGTGGCGGGGGAGGTCCCTCAGCCTAGCCTGCACTCTCTCGCAATCAGGGATCCCTCGGGGGATGTCTGACTGCTGGTTTAGGCCCAAACCAGCAGTCAGACATCCATCTCGCAATTCCGGGACCCCTCGCTCTTAATTGCCCACCTGCTCACTCCTTATGGCTTGGCTCCCCGCTCCTTAGTGCTGCCATGGAGGTGGGAGAGGCTCCTGTTACTGCTGCTGTGCTCGCCAGCCATGAGACCGGCTTCTGGCTGAGCGGCACTCCTGCTGCAGGAGCTCACCTTCATTGAGCGTCTGCCCCCTGGTGGTCAATGCACGTCATAGCAACCGGTCATTCTGGTCATTCCACCGTAATAGTCACTGGGCTTTTATATATATGCTAGAGGTCCAGCACAGGATTGCAATCACCTGAGGAGGTGCCCTGTGGGGGGCTGGGACTCGTGCCTGGCCCGCGTAGTGCCAGCCACTGCATTGTGTCCACTGGGGTGGGGACAGGCGCTCTGGTGTATTGTGTCTCCACCCCAGCCTACCCCCAGCCCCAGCCTCCCTGTGTGTTATGTCTCTACTCCGGCCTGCCCCCAGTCCCAGCCTCCCCGCAGCTGCTGGGGCTAGGGGAGGCACACAGTCCCCTCCCGCCCATCTGTGCGTGCAGCTCCTCCTGAGTGGTCATGATGCCACCTCCTCCTGAGCGTCGTGACGCCTGGCTGATTAGCATATTCCCTGTTTATATATATAGATATAGTTTTCTCTCTCTCCCTTTCTCTCTCTGTGTCCTTCCCTACCCTCAAGGGTCCAGCTATTCTGAAAGTAGGATTTTATTTCAGTATGTTTTATAATTCCAAAGAAATAAAACTTTAGCCCCAAATTATAACATTTTCTTTGACAAAAAGCTCTTTTTATAAATGTCAGGTAGAAAAAAATCATAATGACTTCTGATCCTCACAACCTCAACATGTGAAGAGTTTAAGGAATTGTGGTTTTCCAGTGTACTGATGAAATATTTTGTCTAAGGATATAATTCCATTTTATCTGAGGTCTCCTCTAACTTTTCCATTTCCACAGGATTTTATCTGAGCTTTGCTTCCTGCCAGCATACACAGAAACCATGTCTCATTGAGTTAGCTTTTCCAGGAAATGCTCTGTCTACAACAGAGTGAGCCGTCAAAACTATTTTCTAAACAGATACATAAATAGACAATATGGACTGCTCCGGATTATGGCTCAAACACCATCTCTTTCACATTATGGGGATGCTTCTGTTGATAACTAGAGGAGCTGGGTGGGATGTGCAAGAATTTCCATAAGACATCATTTCACATTTATTTGTGTAATTTGATGACTGTGGCCACCTGAAATATCCTTCCTGCTTCCAGACCTTTAGAATCAGCTACTCTGAGTTTCCTGTTTGACCCAATATGCCTCATAGTTGTATTCAAACATTCATAACTTAATAAATTGGCTGTCAGGTATACATGGTGGCAAACTACCCACCAGGATTCTGCTGCCCCCAGGTGTCATCAAGAAGTAACTATCATTACCCCATCCAACCTCCTTTTGGTACTTGCTGCTTGGCTGACCCTTTTGCATGTTGACAGATATGAATCATCTCCTTATATTTACTGTTTGTAAGTAGTTTAACTGAAGGGGGAAAAACTCTTGGGGCAAAGTAATTATGTTGAATTGCATGGTTGTAGTAAACAGAACTAATTACAGTTCAATGAAATTGAATGTTCAAATAGAATTATCATTTAATTATTTTAATAACAAATACCAGTCGAAATATAAAGGTGTCATTATTTCATATTTAACAAAATAGATTAGGTGTTAGCTTTCATAAATCAAATGGACTGGAAGATGTAAGGATTACAGTATAGTTCACCCTTCTGAGAGTTACTAATGGGTCTGCTATATAAAATGGGTGAGTCAAGTAAATTGACCTTGAGGAAAGGGACTGACTTGAATTGTAACTGCATATGCCGAGATGAAGATGTATAGCGCAGACTTTGTCTAATTACGTTCACCCCGTCTAGAAAACAGTTCTAAAAAAAATGGTATTAAAAGTGACCTGCAGTGCCCAGGAATCAAGAGGTCACTGGTTCGATTCCTGGTTAAGACATGCCTGGATTGTGGGCTCGATCCCCAGTAGGGGGCATGCAGGAAGCAGACAATTGATGATATTCTTCTCTCATCTATGTTTCTATTTCTCTATCTCTCTCCCTTTCTCTCTCTTTCTCAAAATCAATAAAAATATATTAAAAAATAAAATTACCTTCAGGGAAATGCAACTGGCTATCTACTAGTATCCTGCCATTAATGACTACTAAATTATGTGCTCATCATGGAGTATGCAGATGTTGTATTATAAAGTTATACACCTGAAACTTACATAATGTCATTAACCAATGTTACCCAATAAATTTAATTAAAATAAAAAAGAGAACATTCTTTAAAAACTGTTCAATTGAACAAACTTGTATGAGACAACTGATTTCAGGCATTGGATTAAAGGGAAATTTACATTATGATCTCTGTATTTGCCCCAGATCTTTACCCAGATACTTTCCTGGCTGTGACAAGACCTGTTCAAGAAAAGAGACAGACTCAGAGATTGGGGCTGCTGATAGAATATTGAGGGCATGGCACCGGAGAGGAGAAAACAGGTCAGCGTTGAACCCAGTTGGGGGGTTTTCTGTAAGAACTTGGATAAGGACTGGGCTGCATGGATTCAGGGTTAGACATTGTGAGGTTTACCAAAAAGGAGTTTTTATAGTATGAACTGTAGAACAAATGTCCTAAAAGTCAAAACAGTCCCTGGAGATATCAGAATCTGGCCCAGTCAGAATGGAGGGACCTCATTAGTGCCCAGGAATCCAGCTAGCATCCCAGAAAGCCCAAATATCCATGCTCCAGAATAAGGCTTACTCTAGACCTTCCCTAAGAAAGTCTAAAAGAAACCCTGAACAGATTCACAGGGAAAATACACTGAATGGCCAGATTATTATGACCACCCCATCAGTACTTTGTTGGGCCACCTTTTGCCTTCAATACTGCAGCAATTCTTCCTGGCATCAACTCCACGAGATGTTGAAAGGTGATGCGAGGAATCTGACACCATGCCTGATGAATAATAGCACTGTCCAGTTCTGTGAGATTTGATGTTTGTGGAACCAGCTGCCTGATGGCTCTTTTAACTTCGTCCCACAAATGCTCAATTGGATTGATATCTGGTGATTGTGGGGGCCACCTAAGCAAGGTAAAGTCTCCCTCATGTTCTTGAAACCACTCCTGCACAATACGAGCACCGTGGCATGGCACATTGTCTTGTTGGAAGAAGCCATCTCCATTGGGATATGCCATCAACATGATAGGATGAACTTGATCAGCAAGGATACTTAGGTATGTTGTGCTATTCAGACGTTGTTCCACACAAATTAAAGGGCCCAAATCATGCCAGGAAGACATGCCCCAAACCGTAACACTGCCCCCACCAGCTTGAAGGGTTGTACTCATGCATGTAGGCTGCATGCTTTCATGCTGTTTCTGCAAACTTCTTACTCTGCCATCTGCATGATGCAACTGGAAACATGATTTATCATAGCACATGACTTTTTTCCAATGCTCGACTGTCCAATCCTGTGTTCCTGTGCGAATTGGAGACGTTTTATCTTGGTAACTGCAGACAGCAAAGGTGTTCGAACAGGCCTTCGGCTTCCATATCCCATACGATGCAGTGCACGGCTAATTTGCCTACAAACGTCAGGTGGTCATAACAATCTGGCCACTCAGTGTGGAGTCTGCCCTTTGAGTCCTGCCAAATGAGGGGACTGGTAAATTCCTTGGGCTTTCCACAAATATGCCTTTACAAAATATAAACACAAGCCTACACAAATGCAGCCAATAATGGAACGGCCTCCTGAAGTAAACTCCAGCGTTCTTCTGAGGAAACAGAGAAACTAAGCCTCTGCAATGAATTAGCCACTACTAGAATAATAACAATCAAAAAATTAGTTAAAACTAGACTGAATGAAAAAGAGATAGAAAAAAATAAAGCTTCCAAAATGTTTATTCTCTTCCAAGGAGACTCAGTTTCATCCAGCTGCAGATGAATGACATGAGGGATTTCTGGGTGGCACACTAATTGATCTTTATTTTGTGAGATCCCGTTATCTTAGAGACTACTTGCAGTTGTCTGGAGACTTTTCATTGGAGTTTCACATTTTAGCAGATATTTGTTTATCTAAGTTCCTGTGGATACAATTTTATAGTTGATTCTATTTCTGGTAATACTGGTAACTGGTTTGCATACGGGGTCATAAATGAGGGAGGTTGGGGAACTGGATAAAAGAAGGTGACAGGATTAAACAAAAAAAAACTTACATACATAACATTAGATACAGACAACAGTGTGGTCTTAGCCAGAAAGAAAGGAGGGTGGGGCTAGGTGGAATTAGGCAAATGAGGGTAATGAGGAAGACAGAGAGACTGCTTGGGGCAGTGGGCACACAATGCAACATGCAAATGCTTTATTTGGTTGTACACCTGAAACCTGTATGCCTTTACAAACCCATGTCACTCCAATAAATCCACTTAAAAAAATAAAAATTAAATGCAAATATAAATTCTGAGTTAAAAAAATGAAAGCAATTGTTAAAACTGATTTTTAATAGCTATGAACTAAAAATCTTAAAATTAACAATTTCATAAAACAGCAAAATGCAGTTTTTTTCTAGATAATTGCCTGCAACAAATCACTAATAAACTAAAGATGGGTTTATGCACATGTCTTTTCACTGAGTCACACACCACTAGGATATGCATTAAAATCTCTTTACTTTTTAAATCTCTGGAATCTGTGCTACTTCTATTGTTTTTATTATTATTATTATTTTTTAAATCTACATTTATTGATTTCAGAGAGGAAAGGAGGAGAAAGAGATAGGAACGTCAATGATGAGAGAAAAATCATTGATTGGCTGCCTCCTATAAGCCACTATGGGGCATCTAGCCAGCAACCTGGACATGTGCCCTGACCAGGACTCCAACTGTGACCTCCTGGTTCATAGGTGGACGCTCCACCACTGAGCCACACAGGATGGGCACTTTCTATTGTTCTTAATTAACATGAAAGAATAGTCAGAGAAGCCATCAAGATTTCTCTCATTACTCTCCTGTATACAGAAGTTTCCTGAGAAAGAAGCTTTCTGCTTTTTTCAAGAATGAAGACTGTATTAAAGAAGTTCTTGACAAAAGGAAACCTGATGCTTAAGTTCTTCCAAAAATGCTCTTATAAAATAGATGATGAACTTATGCGAACACCTTTAATGATGGAAATGTTATTTTATCATAAGAAAGCTCACTTCGTCTTTGAACAACTCCCATGTTTTAAGTGCACTGGAATAATTGGTTGTTTCTACAGCTGCCACTCATTATTCTCACTCTTGCCAATTATCAAGACATTATGGTGGCACCTACTGCATTGACTGTTATCATCACCTGCTTCTATCATCTCTAACACTACTCTTCCACTATATAAGAATGAATTTTGGCTCCTCAGTTAGTTCTTTATGTTTATTTTCTCTTGGCCTTATGCTTAATCAAACTTTAAAAATCACTACCTTCCACTATTCTTACTATTATAGAGATTTTTATCCCTATAGTAAGGTAAAAATCTTATATGGTCTTAATATAAGATCTGACAGAAATTTTCACTTTATGGTGAGAAATGCTAAGACAAATGGAATGAAATTTCTGAAAAGACTGTGATATTCTAAATGGTGTTTATCAATATTTTAAGTTTTATGTTTTCTTTTATTCTCATTCTCAAAATAATTTTTGAACAACTATATCTCTGTAACTGAGAAGTACCAAGTGAACTCTAATAAACAAGATAGGTATGATTTCTGCCAGTATAAAATTTACAGTTGGTGGGAAAAAGTACACATTAAACAGAAAGTCACACAACTGAGTAGTTAGAATTGTGATAATTAATGAGATAAGTATAGTAGAGGGAAATCTATTCTGTTATGAAGGGCCACACATGAGTATCTATATATATAAAAGGCTAATATGCTAAGTGTCCAACCATCTGGCTGCTCGCTATGACATGCATTGACCACCAGGGGCAGATGCTGAACGCAGGAGCTGCCGAGCTGCAGTGACTTGGCAGCAGTAGTTCCCTGGTGAGCACCCCAAAACCAGAGAGGAGGGAGCCTGATTCCTCACTGGGCCTCTCGATTCCACCTTTGGCCATAGGTTATGTTGTTGCTGGGGCACTATTGTCCCTGAATATGGTTTACTGCACACTTGTGTTTGCATTCAACCCTGTATGATAGCATCTTTGCAGAGTTCCCTCTCACACTCCGGGACCCCTCAGGGTATGTTGGAGAGCTGGTTTCAGCCAATCCCTGCAGGCTAGGCTGAGGGAACCCACCTGCCAGAGGGACCCTGCTCACTCTGCAGACGCCAGGGAGGGACCTCAGGAGGTTGGCTCCAGGGCATGTCCAGCCCATCTCACCCAGTCTTGCCCTGCTGGCCACCTTCTAATTAATTTCTTTTCAATGTGCATGATCCATGCACCAGGTCATATATATAAATATAAACATATATGTTTATAAAATATTTGGAAAGCTGCACAAGTTATATCAATTTATTTGCAAAAATCTTCATAGAAAATAATGTTGGCATTCAAGTGCATTAAATTAAGTTAATTAAAAGCCTAGTTTTATTTGTTTTTTTTTATCTTTTGCCTTTGTGAAACATAAGGTCTATGATAACATAAATATAAAGAAACTTAATGAGTGATTTAACTAGGCAGTCACAATATCTTTATTTCTGTTTTTCACTGAGGCAATAGTGAGTAGTAAATATACACTAAGTGATATAACTTGACTTTTCACATAAATAATAACAGTAACAGAAAGTTAACATATACACCAGTAAGCAAGTATTATGTTAAGCTTCTCCTCATTCTCATTCATCCTTTCTTTCTCCCTTTCCCCTTTGTTTTTCTCTCTTCTTCTATTTCTTTATATTTCTAATAGAGGCCCAGTGCACGGATTCATGCACGGGTGGGTTCCAGCCACCCACCCCTGATTAAGTGGGGGGCCGATTGGAGGTGGGGCTGGCTGGGGTTGGTTATTAGTGTCAAAGGTCTTTGTAGGGTGTATACATGTTTGCTGTTGGCTTTCAGAGGAGCTGAAGCTTCAAAGGTGCTTTAGTGTCAGGGACACTTACAGCTTCCATTTCTAAACCTCTCCCTAGACAGGTAATGCGGTTTAGTTCCCTGCTGACAAACCCTCTAAAGAGAGGCTTTGGTGTGATGTGGCTGTCCTCTTTGGTAGTAAACAGTAGAGAGAGAATGCAGGAAGATGGTGGTTGTGCTGGGCACCTCTCTTGGATGTCTGACTACATCGGGGTGTGGGGAGGGGCGATCAGGGGCAGGGAAGATGGTGGTTGTGCTGGGCACCTCTCCTGGACACCTGACTGACGGTCCAGACTGTGAGCAGTTTTTCTCCTCATCACTCATCATTCAGGTTCCTGGACTATAAAGGCTGGATAGCATTTACTTACTTAGAATCACTGAAAGTCATACTTCAGTGATCGGGGTTGTGGAGGGGGTGTTAAGGGATGGGGCTGGCAGGAAGAGGGGCCACGGGTGGTTGGCTGACTGGCCCTGCCCCCAATCGAGCCAGTTAGCCATCGCAGTGCGCATTATAGCCACTTGTTGTTCTGCTCTCTCTGGTGGTTCCACTGTTTGGCTGCTTGGCTTTTATATACACAGATAATCTCATTTAATACAAACAATCCTATATAATAAAAGAGTAATATGCAAACTGACCGTACCTCCACCACACCCACAAGCCACGCCCACCACCCAATCAGGAGCAAGTATGCAAATTAACCCAACCAAGATGGCTGTGGCCAGGGAGCGAGCGTGAGGCTTGGGTTTCCCCGGCAATGGAGGAAGCCAAGCTTTCTGCCTGCCCTGGCCTTCCCAGGCCTCCACTCAAGGCTACAAAGTTTCAATTATAGAAGATAAATCCCAACAAAAATGGCTGCAGCCACAGAGTGAGCAGAAGGCTTGGCACCGCTCAAGGCTACAAAGTTTCAATTATAGAAGATAAATAAATCCCAGATACCAGGGCCTCCACTTGGGTCACCAGGGGGCTTGGCCAGCCTGCAAACCACCACAGGCCCCTCACCCAGGCTGCCCCATGCCCCAAGGGAACCCCATCCTGATCCAGGACACCCTTCAGGCCAAACCAGCCAGCCCCACCCATGCACCAGGCCTGTATCTTACCTAATAAAAGAGTAATATGCAAATTGACCATCACTCCAACACACAAGATGGCTGCCCCTATGTGGTTAAAGATCCTGCCCCCATGTGGACACAAGATGGCCACCACAAGATGGCCAGCAGGGGAGGGCAGTTGGGAGGGACCAAGCCTGCAAGGGAGGGCAGCTGGGGGAGATCAAGCCTGAAGGGGAGGGCAGTTAGGGGTGACCAGGCCGGCAGAGGAGGGAAGTTGGGGGAGACCGGGCCTGCAGAAAGGCCAGTTGGGGGGGGGGGCAGGTCTGCAGGAGAGAGCAGTTGGGGGGACCAACCCTTCAGGGGAGCATAGTTAGGGATGACCAGGCCTGCAGGGGAGGGCAGTTAGGAGTAATCAGGCTGGCAGGGGTGTGGTTAGGGGGTGATCAGGCTGGCAGGCAGAATCAGTTAGGGGCAATCAGGAAGGCAGGCAGGCAAGCAGTTGGGAGCTAGCAGTTCTGGATTGTGAGTGGGATGACCGACTGCCCGTTCAGGCCCGATCCTACTGGAATCGGGCCTAAACGGGCATTCAGACATTTCTTAAGGGGTCCCAAATTGGAGAGGGTGCAGGCTGGCCTGTGGGACACCCCTTCTGCCTCCCGTGCACGAATTTTGTTCTCTGGGCCTCTAGTAACAATATATAAACAGTAATTTATTCTATTCAAAAAGACAAACTAAAATTTTGAGACTTTAAGTAATTTGTTCAGGACAATAATTTTAGTAAGTGGCATAGGCTGATATTCAAATGCAATTATTCTGTCAAAAAGACCTGTACTCTTACTTGGTTGATTATGTTTTCACAAAGTTTTAAAATGCTTATCTTGGATTAGATATTGTTGGAGGCAAAAGAGAAATAAAGATGAATTACATGCGAGTCTTGACTGCCAGGTGGTATGGTAGATACCATAGAAGTAAAGGAGTGTAATAATTTCTTAATGAAAAATAAAAAGTAGCACTGCCAAATCACTAAGGCCTAGAGCAGTGGTTCTCAACCTTTCTATTGCCGCGACCCTTTAATACAGTTCCTCGTGTTGTGGTGACCCCCAACCATAAAATTATTTTCGTTGCTACTTCATAACTGTAATTTTGCTACTATTAATGAAATGTAATGTAAATATCTGTGTTTTCCGATGGTCTTAGGGGACCCTGATAGCTGTTCTCTATCAGGGAACCACTGCTGTAGAGCCTAAGACCATCGGAAAACACAGATATTACATTACGATTCATTAACAGTAGCAAAATTACAGTTATGAAGTAGCAACGAAAATAATTTTATGGTTGGGGCTCACCACAACACGAGGAACTGTATCAAAGGGTCGGGGCATTAGAAAGGTGGAGAACCACTGGCCTAGAGGTTCAAAAATACCTCATGGAAGAGGCACCTTCAGCTCAATGTTGAAGAAAAGTCAGTTTTCCCTCCAAAAATTAGCTGTGGGCAAAAGGACATGGCAGGCAGAAGGAGTAACAAATAATAAGTAAAACTGAGGGCACACCAAGGATCCTTATATAATTAGATTACAGAATGCTTTATTAGAGCATTTTTTTCTGGGGAAAAAAATATATAGATAGGGAGCTACAGAGCCCATGTCTTCAGAAGCAATAGGAGAGTATTAATTCATTTAACTTAATTGGTTTTTGATTCCCAATATGATGAATACTTTAATGTATTCTTAACTGTTATTTTATATATTAAAAAAAGTCTGCTGCCTTAAGTTTTTCTTATTATGCAACTTACCTAAACCTCAATTTGGATTATTTCCTCAGTCGGGTAGAAATGTACATCTGTTTTGAGGGGAGAGTAATAGATGTCTCAGAGTAATCTATTACACAAATTGTTTGAGGTTTCAGGTTTGCTTTTTTCTGTCTATTTGTTTATTAAATGGCTTTGAAAGAATTTGTTTGACATGAAATCAAAAGAGGTTTGTGGAAATCGTATTATCTATTTCATGACAATGCATAATGAGCTGCTGAATGAAGGATTAGCTACCTCTGTGGTTGAATAGTTAAAGGGAATGTAAGTTTATTTTATGGTCAGAACACATTCACTTCAGTGTTCTCTGCATATTTTGGCATTCCAAACAGTATTTTTCTTTTGCCATAGATAACCTCAAAATGTTATATCAAAAATCAAGGTCGCTCTTCCTCTTTCTAGTTGAGCATATATGTCAATCCAAGAACATTTTCGTGTGTACCAAAAATGCATTGAAGCAATAGCCAGAATCATTTACGCCTTCCCTGTGCCCCCATCCATCCTTAAATCATCAGTGCTTATTAAGGGGCCAGTTATTTCCAATGGGAGAGTTTTCCTCTCCTTTCTAAAGACTGAGCCAACAGGCATGAATAAATGCTGCATGGTAAATGGGAGGTCACAAGTCAATGCTCCTGAGGACTGACAAGTGCACACACCCTCATAGGGACTTTAGGAAGGTAATTAAGGTGAAATGAGGTCATGAAAGTGTGCCCTACTCCCATAGGACTACTGTTCTTATGAGAAGAAGAGAGAGGAGGGATCTCTCTCCCGGTGCACCCAGGAAACACCATGTGAGAACACAGGGAGAGGATAGTCACCTGCCAACCAGAGAGAGAACCTGACTAGAAACCAACCCTGCTGACACCTTGATCTTGGACTCCAGCCTCCAGAATTCGGAGAAAATAAATTTCTGTTCGTTCAACCTCCTTGTCTGTAGGATTCTATTGTGGCAGCCCTAGGAGAGCAATATACATGATAAGTCAGCATTTTCTAGGGTATAGCAATGAGGGAACCTTCCCCCTGCAAAATCCCAGTGGACATTTCTCTCGTGGCCTTTTGTAGATGGGTTTATAACATAGAAGCTGTACAGTGGTATCAGCTCTCTGGGACTCCTCCTTGTGTAGCTTCAGCAAAACCTGGAGTTGTGCCGCTCTTACCACTGGGGCTTGCTCTCTGAATCTACTTTAGAGTCGCCGCTGACTAGTCCGCTGCTGGCAAATAATTGCTACATGCAATTTATACAACTGTTCCCTTGTTCAAGTTGCCAAAGATTTGAAAAGATAGCTTGACTTATAAAACATTTTGAAAAGCTGTCAACTGTAATTGTGTCAACAATAAAAGTAAAGTAAAAAAAAAAAAAAAAAAAAAAAAAATATATATATATATATATATATATATGGCTGTCATGGATAAGGTTTCAAACAATAGCTATGCTTAGCAGATTAACAAATTCATTAGCATACTTGGTTTGGAAGAAAATATAGTCAAATCCTTGACTTTCACTTCCAGATTTATTCTTTTAGAGAGTGGTTGTCTAAAAGCATGTTTATTTATCAACAGCTTAAGGAAAACAATTACTACCTGGATGTTGTGGTAGTAAATGAGAATATTACATAAACCCCCTAGTATAGTATCTGATACGTGGTAAGAAACCCATCAACGCTTGATACATCATTAAGAGAAATGTACAGCAATACACATTGTAAGGTATGTGGAGACTCATTTATTTTCTCCCATTTTGATTATACTTCTAGCTCTATGTGTTGTTCTTTTATAATAAGAATTTCAATTAAATTCAAAATTTCTACTGTGACATTAAGGGAAGTACTCCTCTGGAAAAGAAACTAGTGCATTTAGGAACAAAACGTTAAAACACCGAAATCCCAACCAGTATACACATGCTTTATTATTTTAATTGTTTTTAATCCTCACCCAAGGATATTTTTTTCATTGATTTTCAGAGAGTGGAAGAGAGAGGAAAAGACAGGTAGAAACATCAATCAAATGGTTGTTTCTTGCATATGCCCCAATCAGAGCCCAGGCCAGGGAGGACCCTGAAACGGAGGTATGTGCCCTTGACCAGAATCAAACCTGGGACCCTTCGATCTGCAGGCCGACACTCTATCCACTGAGTCAAACCAGCTAGGGCTACACAGGCTAAAATTGTGCTACTCAAAAACCAAAGCACTGACTCTTATCTTGCCAAACCCTATAACCAATAACTACTAGTTCCTGAGGTAGTATTATTACGTATTATTACATTTATGTTATATTAACATCTTAGACTCAATTGAAGATTATGGACAATTAAAATTATAAACAAATAGACATATCAATATGGCATTAATGACATTTTATCCTCACAGCTGGTGTTATTAAGTGCAACCATAAGAGCCTTAAACTATTTTACTACTTTATCTCATTTTGTTCTTGGATCAAATTTTTAATGGGAACATTAACTCCATTTAAAACATGAGGGACTAAAATCTAAGAGGGTTTAAATCTTTGCTCAAGTTTCCTATTAGAAGGTAAGGTTGAGAGGAGAACTCCAGACTGTATCTTTCTGAAGTACATGCTGTTTTTACTGCTGTGAAAAATTGAGATTTGATTAATTGTATATCTTTTTTTATATGTATTTTTTCATCGTTTTGATTCTGGTTATTATAACTGCCATTGGAGTGCCTGTAAACAGTTTCAACTGACTATATATTTGAATGTTAGCTCTTAGGATGGGGATTGCAAAATTTTAGTGTATTAATATCAACATCATTTAAATGGTAATACATAACCATTTAAAATATAACAAATTGTAACTGAGAAATCTTATTTATAAAAAATGGACCTTTGTAAAAAAGTAAAGTTAGCATTTGCAGCTCAGGTAAAGCTAATATTTTTAGCATCTGGAATTACAAGTTATACCTAAGTATAGGTGAACCACAGTTGAGATTATGGAGACAAACCAGAACTAGAGGGAATTCAATTCCTTTGATTTACTAAAGGTAGAAAATGCATTTTTTGAGAAAATTTCCTCTATTCCTGTGATTATTTAAATATAATGTCAAAGGTTCCAGATTTTACAAACTCAGATAATTAAAGTTGGTGATGTTAACACCATTAGACTGGGTTCTTTGGTTATTAAATATTAAAGTATTCCAAGAGATCCTCTTGTTTTAATCAGTGGAAGACCATGAAAAACATGAATTAAGTAAGGTATTATTTTACTTAGTTTACATGTGATTAACCTTTAAAGGAGAAGAAGGTACTGGCTCAAGTATTTGCTTTCAAATTAACAAGCACCCATTTTTAAGTCAACGGAATTTCTTTGCTAGCAATATAAAAAGAATATGTATCTTAAATAAAATGTTTCATGGCTTTTAAAACTGCCTACTAAAAAATAGATCCTAAATATATACAAAAATAAATGAAAATATGTGAAACCATGGATAAGATAAACAATTACAGGATTCTAATAGGGTGGTCAGATAATATACAAGACACCCAGTTAAATTTAAAAGTCAGATAAACAGTGAATAATTATTTAGTATATGTTACGAGCTGAATTGCATCCCGCCGTATTTATACATAGAAGCCCCAACTCTCAGTACCTCATAATGTGTCTGTATTTGGAGATAGGGTTTATAAAAAGTATTTAAGTGAATATGAAGTCATTAGGATGCACCAATGGGATTGGCATTCTTACAGGAAGAGGCCATTTGGACACATACATGTACAGAAGGAAGACAGTATAAGAACACAGGGAGAAGCCTGCCATCAGACATCTAGACCAGATCTGTGGGAAAATAAAGTTCTCTTGTTTAAGCCAGGCAGTCTCTGGTACTGGCAGCCCTAACAAATGAGCACAGTATATTTTAGTATATTTTATTTGCTAATTTTAGCAAACCTAATTATGAAAATTTGTCATTGACTAAGAGTGAAAACAATACTTGCAAAGGACCAGGCAAGCACATTAGCTTTTGATTATTTTTGTTAATGTTAATGCTTGTTTTGTCCAAATTCTAATCACATTTTCATGTAGGGAGAACTTAGTGTTTTATATATCTTACTAGAGTCCTGGTGCACGGGATTTGTGCACTGGTGGGAGGCGTGGCCTGTGGGGATCAGCCTGCTGTGGGAGCACTGCTCATCCTGGTCAGCCGAGTGGTGCTCCCACTATGGGAGTGCACTGACCACCAGGGAGCAGCTCCTGCATTGAGCGCCTGCCCCCTAGTGGTCAGTGAGCATCATAGCAACTGGTCGACTGGTTGTTCTGGTCATTCTGCCATTTGGTCGCTGGGCTTTTAGTATATAGGATATTTTTGTAGGTACAGCTTTTAATTTAATGGAAAAAACTCACCTGAATATGAATGTTTTTAAATTTCAATGAATAAAACCCAATGTTACTTTAAATGTTTCCAAACAGAATTGCAACATGGCACAGTACTGAAGAAAGTATGCACTTAAAGAAGATTGTCACAAATCAGGCAATGCAACTAAAGGCAGCAGATGTTTCTCAGTTTTTCTTAGCAGATCCCAGGAAAGTCATGGCTAGAGGGACATGTTGGTGAGTCTAAAAAGAGTAAAACTCACATACTGGATATCTTTCAAAACTTCTGGATGAATCTCAACATAAACTTTAATGTTGAACAATGTGTAGTTCAATCAACAGAGTAAAGTGAAACTCTGTTTCAACCAAAGAGGAAATGTAGACAGAACCTTAAGGTAAACTCTGTTCCACATACTCACCACTGTAAACATACTCTTGCCAACCTCCATATATATATATATATATATATATATATATATATATATATATATATATATATATACACATACTTTTCCCCCCCAGAAAATCTAGGCTAAATGAAACTTTAGATCTGAGAATAACATTTAGCTTTGAGTTATCTCTTAGACTAAAAAATCTTCCAATTTATTCAGCACATAGCTTCAGGACAGAAAACTAGCAGAAATGCTGTAAATAACATTTCTTAAAACTACTGCTTTCATTGCCTGCTCCCCCGTGTAAAAATCTTCAGTGACTCCTCACTTATCCTACCACTGGAGCCTAAATTACCTGAATTTAAGAGCCTTTATAATTTGACTTTATATAATATATCTAACTTAATATCCCACACAAATCTTGCCAATTTTCCCTCTACCCCATGAGGCTACCATGGGATTTTATGCTTTCTTTTGACTAATTTGTCATTCAATCTGCAATTATTCTCACCTACACTTTTTTCTTCAACTCTTTAAATTTTAACATCTTTCTAGGTTCTTCCTGGGCTTCAGCATCTCTACAAAAAAAAAAAAAAAAATGCTCACCCTGACCGTTTGGCTCACTGGTTAGAGTGTCGGTCTGCAAACTGAAAGGTCGCAATTCAGTTCCAGTCAAGGGCATGCATGTATGTTGGTTATAGGCTCAATCCATGCCCAGAGTTAAGGTGACTGCAGAAGGCAACCAATCGATGTGTCTCTCTCACATTGATGTTTCTCTTCCCTGGTCTCTTGTCATCCCTTCCACTCTTTCTGAAAAATTAATGGAAGAAATAACCTTGGGTGAGGATTATAGGGGTAAAAAAAGTGTTCTATTTAAGTCCTCATTGATTCCTTTATTTTATTCACTAATTCATCCTGTATTTTTGAGGATCTATTCAACATAATCTAATCCTTAAATAGCAAACCAAAGATAGCTTCCACAAGCCACATATTCAATTTAATACACAAAAATGTGTGTGTATATGCACGTACATGTATTATAAGTCATATCCTATCTAATAAAAGAGTAATATGCAAATTGACCTTACCTCTGCTACACCCACAAGCCACACCCACCAGCCAATCAGGAGCAAGTATGCAAATTAACCCAACCAAGATGGTTGTGGCCATGGAGTGAGCAGGATGCTTGGGTTTCCCTGGTAATGGAGGACGCCAAGCTTTCCCACACATCCTGGCCTACCCTGGACTCCACTCAATGCTACAAAGTTTCAATTATAGAAGATAAATAAATCCCAGATACCAGGGCCTCTGCTTGGGTCACCGGGGGGCGTCGCTGGCCTGCAAACCACCACAGGCCCCTCACCTAGGCCACCCCATTCCCCAAGGGAACCTCCACCCTGATCCAAGACACCCTTCAGGGCAAACCAGCTGGCCCCCACCCATGCACCAGGCTCTATCCTATCTCATAAAAGAGTAATATGCAAATTGACCATCACTCCAACACACAGGATGGCTGCCTCCATGTGGTCAAAGATGGTGCCCCGTGTGGACACAAGATGGCCACCACAAGATGGCCAGCAGGGGAGGGCAGTTGGGAGGGACCAAACCTGCAAGGGAGGGCAGTTGGGCGTGACTGGGCTTGCAGGGAAGGGCAGTTGGGGGGGAACCTGGTCTGCAGGGGAGGGCTGTTAGGGGTGATCAGGACTGCAGGAGAGGGCAATTAGGGGTGACCAGGCCTGCAGGAGAGGGCAGTTAGGGGCAAATGGGCTGGCAGGGGAGCAGTTAGGCATCAATTAGGCTGGCAGGGGAGTGGTTAGGGCGTGATCAGGCTTGCAGGCAAAAGCGGTTAGGGGCAATTAGGAAGGCAGGCAGGCGATCAGTTGGGAGTCAGCAGTCCTGGATTGTGAGAGGGTTGTCCGAATGCCCGTTTAGGCCTGATCCTAAACGGGCATTCGGACATCCCTCGAGGGGTCCCAGATTGAAGAGGGTGCAGGCTGGGCTGAGGACAACCCCCCCCCAATGCCTCAATTTTGTGCACTGGACCTCTAGTTTATAAATAAAACTAAAAGGAAGAATAATAAGATGGCTTAGAACATGAACATCTAAACTATTATTTTTTAAAAATATATATTTTATTGATTTTTTTACAGAGAGGAAGGGAGAGGGATAGAGAGTTAGAAACATCGATGAAACAGAAACATTAATCAGCTGCCTCCTGCTTGTCCCCTACTGGGGATTTGTCTGCAACCAAGGTACATGCCCTTACCCTTGATTGGAATGGAATCTGGGAACCTTCAGTCTGTAGGCCAATGCTCTATCCACTGAGCCAAACCAGTCAGGGCTAAACTATTCTTAAAGACCAGATAAACCTTCTTAAGGCCCTGACTTTTTTTTTTTTTTCCAGCCCTGGCATTTGAACTGAGTCCATTTTGTGTCTTTTATGACATCAGAACACATAGTTAGTGGCTAATAAATACTCACTGCTTATTTATATCCTACGATAAAAATGCATATTTTTCTTTTTTAATTTACTAGAAAAATCCAACAAATTTTAAAATTACAACACTCCAGCTAATAGTGGCATTGGTGCTTCTGAAAAGATTCGCTTCTGTGGAGTTAAATTTGTGAGATATCTTCATTACAAAGGGTGGTTCCCAGGGGAGTTCATTGTGCAAAGGAAGAATTAGACTTTAAAAGGAAAGGCATGGCCTGGTTCTCAGGAAGAACTTGGGAGCAGTCATTAAAAATGCAGAGTATATATCTCAGTGTAATTTGAATCAATTAAGTTACCAGGAAAATGATAAACATGGTATTTGTGAAGATGGATGCTTGAGCTGGTTAACAGGTGACCAGAATGATTAACAAGTTGGATCAAAAGAATCTCTCTTGGTTAGAAACAACTAAGTTTGAAATGTCAAAATTAGCAGAAATACATGAATAAAGGTGGACAAATAGAATTAACCAAGTAGGTAAGGCGTGTAGAGTCCCAAGAAGAGGCAATACCACGAACATGAAGAGATACCCAAAATGGTTAAAGAATACTACTCAATTAAAGCAAGGAAGCTAGAGACCTGGATGAGTACCTCAGCTGGTTAGTGTTCTCCCGAGACCTCAAGGTTGTGGGTTTGATCCTTAGTCAGCACACACACAAGAATCAACAAATGAATGCCTACATAACTGGGACAACAAATTAATTTCTCTCTCTCTCATTGTTAATCCTCACCCAAGGGTATTTTTCCATTGATTTTTAAGGAGAGTGGAAGGGAGAGGGAGAGACAGAGAGAAACATTGATGTGAGAGAGAGACATTGATTGGTTGCCTCCTGCAAGCACCCGACCAGGGCTGGGGAACCTGCAACCAAGGTACATGTCCTTGACCTGAATCAAACGCAAGACCCTCAGTAGTCAGGCTGAAACTCTACCAATGAGCCAAATTGGCTAGGGCTCTATTTCCCTCTTAAAAACTCAATCAATAAATTAAAAAAAAACACCCTAAAATAAAGAATATAGAGATATTTCTAAATTTAAAATACCTTGCATAATACAGTGAATTCTGTTAAGAAATTGCTTTGGATAATTTTAGTGGTGTACAACTATAATTAAAATAGGTTATTAAAAAGTATTGGTGTTTAGATCTTGAAGAAATGACCACATTTTATAAATTCATTATGAAATATTGTCTGTATTCAAACCTCTACCTAAAACGCACCCTGATTAACACTAAGACAGCCATGTATAGACATTGCAAAGAAAAGCTCTTGTTAATAATGAAATTAATGATAAAAATAACAAACCATTTCACTACGTATTTTGGAAAAGATTAATCAGTCAACATATATTGATTAAAATATCTGTGTTCCAGAATGTGGATTATAGGAGAAGTTTGTGCCATGTTGTCAAAAGAGTGTAGATATGATCCAAGGTTTAATTTTAAATGAAATCTTGCCCTGGATGGTTTGGCTCAGTGGATAGAGCATCGGCCTGTGGAACAAAGGGTCCTGAGTTCAATTCTGGTCCAGGCACATACCTCGGTTGCAGGCTCCTCCCCAGCCTGGGCCCTGGTTGGGGCACATGCAGGAGGCAACCAATTGATGTGCTTCTGTCACATCAACATTTCTCTTTGTCTTTTCCTCTCTCTTCCACTCTCCCTGGAAAATAAATAAATAAAATAAAAAAATCAATGAAGTCTTTAGAATAGACAGATTAGGGATATCATTTAAACCATTTGTATGTATATCTAGACTGAACAAAGATATACTAAAACTCAATAAAAACCAATTAAATGAAAAATCAAAAGCACAACGAGATAATACTTAATAGCAAATAAGATGGCTATAATTTAAAAGGCTGATAATTGTATGTGTTGACAAGGATACAGGGAAATTGGATCCCTGCTACACTGCTGGCAGGCAGGTAAAATGTAGCAGCCACATTGTAAGACATTCTGGCAGTTCTTGTAATGGTTAAACTATGTAATCCAGGAATTCCAATGCTACGCATATACCCAAGAGAAACCAAAACCTATGTTCCAGCAAAACTTTGCACATGTATATTCATAGAAACATTATCAATAATAGTCCAAGAGTGTAAATAAACCAATTGTCCATCCACCAATTAAAGGATACATAAAATGTATTTCCATACAGTAGCATATTTATTTGACAATAAAAAATGAAAAACTGATACACGCTAACATAGATGAAGCTTGAAAGTATTATTCTTAGTGACAAAAGCTAATCACACACAACCAATTCCATTTATATGAAACTAGGGGCCCAGTGCATGAATTCATGCATCTTGAAAGGAAATGTGGGCTTCACAAAACATTCTAAATTGATTATGGTGAAGGATGCACAACTCTATGAATGTACTAAAACCACTGAATGCCACACTTTAAATGGATAAGCGGTATGATACATGAATTATATCTTAAACTTGTTAAAAGCTATGTTTGCATGAATAAAAGACATTTCATCAAAAATAATTATATCCCACCAGCTGGCGTGGCTCAGTGGTTGAGCATCAACCTATGAACCAGAAGGTCATGGTTCCATTCCCAGTCAGGGCACATGCCAGAGTTGTGGGCTCGTTCCACAGTGTGGGGCATGCAGGAGGCAGATGATCAATGATTCTCCCTCATCATTGATGTTTCTGTCTCTTCCTCTCTGAAAGCAATAAAAATATATTTTAAAAATAATTATGTCCCATTGGATTTAATATAGGAACCTTTACAATTTAGAATACACTTTTCACATAGCATGGCATAAAATGGTTATTACTAAATAATCAATGACCATACCACACTAAGTAGGAAAAATAAAAGTAAAATGGCTCTGCCATACCCCAGTTAGTTTAATCATAAGCAGAAAAGAAATGCCAAGTTCAATGCAGACTGACTAAAGTAGTGCAGTTTTTAAAACGAATCATTTTATTCTGGACAAGTTCTCAATGTCCTGAGAAATTATAATTCAGTGGGTTTTATTTGTTCAAATTGAGGTGATTTCAGTTTTTCATAGTGAAAATTCATGCCCTGGGATTTTAGGTACTTATAAATCCTGGGTGATATTTTTGTAAGAAAGTAAACTGGTAGTATGCATGCAGTTTTTAAATAATATTAATTCTCACATACAAATAAAACAATTTTTAAATTTCTAGCTCCAGATGTTTTTTCCAAATATATATATATATATATATATATATATATATATTTAATTATAGTGCTTTCATTGTGGAGAGTAATCATCATTATCAAAGTTGTTTTTAGCTTTTTTGTCTGTGATTTGTCATGTGAAGAAATGAGGCTCTTATTAAGCATTTAATAACGCTTACAATTTCCCACCAATTGTGAATCAGTAAAATAATACAGTGAACCTGTTTTTTATAACCCTGAATCACAAATGACTCAATCTTAGTCTGATATAGTTATTCTCTGCTTGTGATTAGCATTAATTTAAGATACCAAAGGAATCCAGTCCTCATCACTTCTAGAATGGATAATTCTATTATTGGTAGCATTGTATAAAAATGCATTTTTTTATTCCTATTCTTTTTGTTTTATTTGGGAGTTCTAGATTTCATGTCCTTCCCCCCCCCCCCCAGGGGTTAGTTCATATTTTTCACACATTAACTTTTCTTAAGATATTCTAGAATTAATCATATATGATATCCTTTCTCTTAGAAAGTCAAGATATATAGAAGAATTTTATATCTCCCTGTAACCGATTAATCTATATTGATATCAGTTATAAATTCATACAAATATAATCTATATAATAAAAGCCAAAGCAACTGTTACCAAACTGGTAGCCAAAACAACCAGAACAACTGGTCACTATGATGCACACTGACCACCAGGGGGCAGACACTCAATGCAGAAGCTGCCCCCTGGTAGTCAGTGTGCTCCCACAGCGGGAGCACCGCTCAGCAAGGACCTGGGCTCACGACTGGCGAGCGCAGAGGCGGTGGTGGGAGCCTCTCCCACCTCCACCGCAGTGCTAAGGAGCAGTGAGCTGAGGGGTAAGGAGCAAGCAGGTGGTCTGCTAAGGAGCAAGGGATCCTGGATTGTGAAAAGGATGTCTACTTGCTGGTTTAGGCCCGATCCTTGTGGGGATTTGTCATGTGAAGAAATGAGACAAGCAGACATCCCCCGAGAGGTCCCGGACTGTGAGAGGATGCAGTGAATTTCATGCACTGAGCTTTTAGTTTGCGTATATAATTATTATTAATATGTGGACTTAAATGTATTTTCATCTTTACTATATTTTGTCTTTTTTTTTTTTTGCCACAATAGCTTTTCTCAAGTAGGTTTTTTTTTTTTAAGGATGATGTATTCATACATGCTCTTATTTTTAGTAGTCTAAAAATGTCTATATTATACTGTGTCATGAATGACAATTTTCTAGCTATGGAATTTCAGGTATAAAGAATTTTTACATAGCCTTTCAAAAATATTGTCTCATTTCTCTTTGTATCACATATTGCTGTTAAAAAATATAATACAGATAGTCTCATTTGCATTCCATATTTGGTAATTTATCCTTAACTCTTGTAGCTATTAGAATTTTATTGTTAGTCTCAACGTTTTTAATATTCACTACATTGTGTCAATGTATATGCTTTTTCTTTTTGTTCCTACTTCACAATTTCCTGCTCAACACTTGCTGCATTTTCTCATGAAATCTTGACTTTTACAATTCTAGGAAATTTTTAATTATCAATCATTTTTCCCCACATGTTTTACTGTTCTGAAATTTTATTAGATGGATATTGCAATGCTGGCTTGTTGGAAGTCTCTTAATTTTACCTGTACATATATTTTAGGGAAGTAATTCCTTCCTTTGTCTTTCTGAGTCTGTTTGAAAAACCTGTTCAGATTGTTACATTAAGTCTTTTCTTTGCATGTAAGTTATTCCATGTTTCCCCTCTTCTCTTTCACCATTTATCTTATGTGACTATCATGTTGGACTGTGCTCTTCTCTGCAACATAACTTTACATGCATTTGAGACATTGGTGATTTCCTGTTATGTGGGGGGAGATCCTCAGTATTCCCAAATTGGGATAAATCCAGCTTTATACTGAGCTTCAATCACTTCTGTTTTATTGTAAGCAGAAGTGCATTCCTTAACATTCTGATGGAAACTAATCGAACATAACATCCTAAGAGATGAATTCTTTCCACGGTATCTCCCCCAAATGGATTTTAAAACTACTTACAAGGTGCCAAAGGCCTTTGTAAGATATAAAACCAAGGTTTAACACTTACTTGGAGATTTAATAAAATAGCCAGGACATAAAGAAAAACAACTCTGCCATTAAAGTATTGCTTGGCATCCGGAGTATATAGATTATATTATACTGAATGTTTTATTTTCGCTTAGTCTAACGGCCAAAATAACAAAGAGTGTCTGGCTTTAGCATGCACTTTCAGATATTAGTCCTTTTATTCTTGTTCCACACGCACCTAAGGGTACAGTTTTAGATGTGCTGTCATTCCTTTTAACTTCTTTACTTGCCAAAAACTTATGAAACCTAATGGTCTCTTGTAAAATGCATACACAGTTTTTTGCCTGTTAGAAGAGAATAAAGACACGTGAAAACAAGTACACTAAATGATATAGTATAAAATACAAAATTTCCATTTTTCAAGACCTAATTGAAAGATGCAGGATGTATTGAACAGCCGCAGCATACTTTAAAAAAAAATTCTCTAAACTGACAACAGTTTAAAGTTTAAAGCATATATTAGTGCATGTGGAGTCCCAGGTGCCCGTAACTACAATCACAGTTCTGTTTGGGACACTTCTCTTTCTTTGGACTTAATCACAAAAACAATTCAGTTTTTTCAGCTTTAATGGGCATGTTACACCATTAAAACTCTTCCTGAAAAATTTTATCAATACAAGAGATTGTCTGGGAACAAAATAATTATTTCAGGAGCTTTAAGAATCAGTAAAATGGTTCTCCAATTGGTTTTCTCCTCCTCCAAGGTAGACTTTGATATTTTGGTTTATAGTATTTCTCCTTTTAATCATTATCTCCTTAGTTTTGAGAATCTGTAGTCACTTCCAAATTAAAATGTTACTTATTTCTGAACTATCTTTGTATGACCCTTTGTCCCTGATTTCAAATGGCCTAATTATTTACTGAAGTCATTTCTTAATTACAGTTCCTTGTCAAATGCAGCTAATAGCATACACCAATGACTATTATAATTCTGATGTCCTATCTCTTTTTTAACCACTATAACATCATTAACTCTCTGTATTCTGACTTTCAAACTATCTCAGGTGATTGCTTCATCAAATGTGTTGCTACTACATAATATGGATTTCCATTTTTCAGTTTCCTCAACTTCAAATTGCTCTCCTTAATATACTATAGCATGATTAGTTTTGTTGTGTTTTGTTTTCTTTAAATAGCGTCTCTCATATGGTTTTGATTTCTGTATCATGCAGAATAGATTGACTAGGTTATGCTGTGTTAACAATTAATCCCAAAATCTTGGTTGCTCATCCAACACATATTTATATTTTTCTCATTCTATGTGTCCATCATAGGTCAACAATAATTGTAATTTTATCACTCAGAGACCAAGGTTGACAGAATCCCAAACACTTTGAATACTGTTGGTAACCATGCCCGAGTAAAAAAAGAGCCTGTGGGTCTCACACTGACAATTCAGTTCCCCCCTGAGAAGTGTCCTGTTTCATTGATGCTCACAAATCTTTGGCTAGAACCAGTCACAGGGTCCCACCCACCCTCAAATGGGGCAGGAAGTGAATTATTATTCTGAGGCAAGAAAGCAGGAGAACTGAAAACATTTGATAAACAGCAGGAATGTCAACTATCTATGTGTTCTCTGATTGTTGCAAATGCAAAGATTACATGTAGAATATAAAAAAAAAAATTAATAAAATATGGGCAACATGGATACCACATACAAACGTCTGTTTGGAGCTGAAAGTTCTCCAACCCAGAAGCATAAACTGAGGAAATAGAGAATGACATAGTTACCAAATTCATAAAACATTTCCAGTTAGATGACAAACTGAAAGATTCCTGTGGAGATAAAAGTCAGCAATCTAATAGATTAGGAAGTATTTTCACATTCAGATAGTTCAGAAAACCTTGCTAGTAACTAAATAGTGTTCTTTTTTTTTACTGAATTAACACTATGACATCACTGCTAAGAACAGTAGGCAAATGCTCAAAGATGTTCGTCAAGGTGAATACTACCAACATAATGATTGTCCAATTAAAATGGAAATATCAGCTAAAACAGTTAATTTAAAAGATTAGATAGAGCTGGAAACTATAGATTATTTAGCTCTTGGTTGCACTGTGTTTCACACACTTGTTAGTTTCCTGGCATAAGAGCTTATTCTTTTGTTCCAATTTATACTGAAGGCATTTAAAACTTTATTAGACACTAGAGGCCTGGTGCATGAATTTGTGCATGGGTGGGGTCCTTCTGCCTGGCTGGTGATTGATTGAGGCCTATTGGGGAGCTGGCCGGCCAGGGGGAGGGACCCTGGGAGGTTGGCTAGCTGGCCCCCTGATTGGAATCTATCAGGGGGCTGGCTGGCTGAGGGGATGAGGCTGTGGGAGGTTGGCTGTGGGAACACACCAACCACCAGGGGGCAGTTCCTGCATTGAGCGTCTGCCCCCTGATGGTCAGTGCACATCATAGTGACTGGTCAACCAGTAGTTCCGGTCGTTCTGGTCATTTGGTCATAAAGGTCACTTAGGCTTTTATATATATATAGATATATACTATTCTGTGTCTCAATGATTTTGAACTGGTGGCTAGAAAACATTAAGCTATGGAAATAAGTAAGGCCCTCAAGTAATTCAAAAGCTGGTGTGGGAGTGGGAAAAAACACAATGTGGTATTAATAGATATTAATGTGATATTAATAGAATGTGAGTAGTGTAGAATGAACTGGGTGTTCAGCAGTGAGGAACAGTTTGAATAATCAGAAAATTCTTTCTGCAGGAAGATATTTTATGGTGAAATTGAGGAATGGATATGATGTCGATGCATAGAGATGAGCCTAATATAGGGAAGAAGATCAAATACAAAGGGACAAAGAAGTATTTTAGAGGATAGGGAAATAGTGAGTGAGTTAGCTAGGCTATAGAGAGAAGCAAATCTAAGTAAGCACCAAAAAAGGACGTATCAAATGACAGAAAGGCCTGTCCTTCTCTTTGCTCAAGATCTGAAAAATAATGTTTTATCCTGGCAGCTTTACTTCACTACCTAAATCCTCACTGGTAACTCACACATTATTAACCACTAAAGAATCTGCATCACATAATTCACAATACAATTATGAATGGTGTTGGCTTGTAGAGGGGTATGTGAATATTTAATTTTTGGTCTTTTGATGACTGAAACTCCCCACAAATTTTCTTCTATGCTCATGTTATATAACATAGCATTGACTACTGATTAATTTTTAAAAATAAGTTGGAATTGCTATATGAAATATAATGTAGGGCCCGCTGTCTAGTTTTTAAAATAAAATTTTATTGGAACACAGGCACATTAGTTCATGTACTGTCTATGACTGCTTTTACAATACAGTGGCAGAGTTGAGTAGTTATGACAGAAGCCGCCTGGTCTGCAAGCCAAAGTATTTGCTATTTGGGCCATACAGGGCAAAGTTCAATACTTTTGTAATGCATTTATAGCTTTGATCAATAATTTAATAAGTATTTCCATATACATTTTTATCCATATGACCAACACTTTATATTTCAGTGTTATAGTTTCTGAAACAAAGTATGCATGATCTATTGCAAAATACTTTTAATAAGTCTCTTTATTATACAGATTTTTAGATCATTAGTGTCCAAAGGAAAGCTAAGAAACTATTGACCTAACAATTATTTAATAAAAATAACATGTATTTAATATTTAGTTATCTAATTGGAAGATATAAGGATGACCAAGAGCTACTGATGTTTGCTAAAAATATCTCTACTGGAATTTTTGAAAATTGCTCTGACTTCAAAAATAAGATTCTATCTAGTCAACATGACATACATCTACTTGATTTTCCTCTAAGGAAAGACAATAAACTTACAAAGAACTTATTGATTCAGCAAAAAAGGCAAAGCAAACAAACAAAACACACTTTTCTTTTTATTAGCACAGCCATTCTTACTGGGTTAAGCATAGCTATAGTAAGGATAAACTACTGGCCTTCGAATTTCCAGTAAAAATACTAATTGATTAAATTATTCATGGATTCCTAGTAAGATCTTTAAAGCACAGTGTTTGGGAGAGGTTAGATTTTCAACACCAAAAATAGTCATAGAAATATTAGAACATTTACTGATGAGGGATTGCATGGACAAGCTGTACCTAGTATTTGTATTTTGAATTTTGCTCCAGATTATAATCTATGTTAAAATAAAACAACATTTTCTTTAATACTTGAACATTTAATTTTATTTAAATAAAGCACTCTAATGTTGAGACCAAAAAAGCATAGCTGATGCAATAATAAGTGATAATTATCCATAGTTAATTATAACTCAAAAAAACAGGAGTTTTTGACAATAGCATAAGTAATATAGTGAAAAGTTAAGTGCAATGGGCTCTAGCATCAGATAACCCTAACCTAAAACCCTGGTTCCTTCTCTTTTCAGCTGTGATCAATTAGGAATCCTCTGAAACTCAGTTTCTTCATGTGTAAAATGAAATTAATAATAAGATGAGCTCATTGGTTGATAATTAGGTTTTAATGTGATAATGAGCAGTTGAGAGAGAATAAGCACTAAATAAGTGTCTGGTTGTTTACATTGTTATGATTTCTATGTACCCAGTAGAGGTTATCTTAATTAGAGGCATTATTCCTGGAAAGAAATAGTGGTTGGTTAAGAAAATAAGAATACAAAGAAACACAAACAAACAACATAAAATGGCAACTCATATCAGAGTTATGTAAATGGTTATTGAGAGAATTTTCTTGTAAATAAATAATTTTACTTTGCAGTCATTTTCTTTTTATGTTTATTCACCATTATATTTTACTACTACCTTTTTTTTCCTTTAATTTTTGTCACTGGGAAAAGGATATTACACTGAAAAACTTATAAACAATAGGGACAGATATTTTTTAAAAAACTAATTTATTCTCATAGTACACAGATAAAGCACACGTATCAAATGGGGTAACTGCTATCTACGTAGATCTCTTCTTTCCACTGCTGGGAAATTAATTGATTGGAAACATTTAGGAGATTAATTGGTGAATGCTTGTCATTCCTCACAGAAACATTCAAATATGATGATTACAGAACCTTAGAACTGGGTGTCAATTCAATTTTCTTACGGGAATCACTAAATGATGAATTACATTAAAATAATCTCAAACCCCAAATTAACCTTTTTCAGCTGCCATGCCTTGGAATACATTAATCACAAATTAACAAATTAGACAAGTTAGCAAACAAAGAAATCTTTGTTGCGTTACAAAAGGGGCAAAAATAAGTCAAAACCATACAATAAATATTGTGTGTGTGTGTGTGTATGTATGTATGTATCAGGTATAGGGAGATAAAGGAATATATATATATATATATATATATATATATATGATATAAAGTTGAATTTAAATTCTTTGAATTATGAAGTAAACCAAAGGACAGCGTTCTTCCAAAGTAAGTCCTAGTTTTATTTTAAGGGCTCTAAGTATATCCTCATTAAACAAGAATTTTGGCAACTTTAATGCAAACACTTAATACAAGAAAACCCAAGATTTGTGTTATTTACCACTGATAAACACAGCATACCTCTTTATATAATCACTTCTGTGGCCACTGGGGTGATTTAATATGATGACCTCATTTTTGTCAAGCTTCTGGAAGGGACAATAGCAAAATATCAATTGGTTTCTGTCCCACTCCAAGCAAGTCTTAAAAGAAAGAAAGAAAGAAAGAAAAAACAGAGTAGGCATCTTTATATGCTATATGTTCAGACTGCTTTTGAGCAATGTCTATAGAACAAAGTAATCTGTCAATCATTTGAAACATGAGTTGATTAAAAATATTAAATATTTATATTTTTAGAGCAGGTTTAGCTTCAGATCAAAATAGAGAGGAAGAAATAGAGATTTCCCACATACCCTTGCTCTGACACATGTGTATTTTTGAAGTTTGAACCATTCTTTCATCCCTGGGGACAAAACTGCTCACCCTATATAATAAAAGCCTAATATGCGGTGTCTGGTCTCCTGGTCGTCAGTTCAACCAATCAAAGCATAATATGCTAATGAATACTAAGGTCGCTCAACCGCTCTCTATGATGTGCACTGACCACCAGGGGGCAGACACTCTGACTGGTAGGTTAGCTTACTGCTGGGATCTGGCCAATGAGGACTGAGTCAGATGGACTGGATACTCCCTGGAGCCCTCCCGTGATCCCTCCCCCCCTGGCTCTGATCGTGCACCGGTGGGGTCCCTTGGACTGGCCTGCGCCCTCTCACTATCTGGGACCCCTCAGGGGATGTCAGAGAGCTAGTTTCGATCTGATCCTGCAGGCGAGGCCAAGGGACCCCACTGGTGTACGAATTTGTGCACCAAGCCTCCAGTGCTGTATATTTGCTTTTATACACTGTTGGATTTCATTTGCTAATATTTTTTAGAGTACTTATGAGGTTTTTTTTTTTCTATGCAAATATTCCCTAGAAGTATAATGCTTAAGACTGTCAGTTAAGCCCTTGTAAGGAATTTAATAGATAGTAAGGCAAATGTAAAGACACTTTGAAGTGTTTAAGTCTTTATAGACTATAACAGTTTGTGTTAAATTAAAGAAAGGGAAATTTGTCTTCAACTAAGGAATAATACATGATGATGTGTGTGGTAATGCCCTTCCTTTTTTCATATTTCATTTTGCATATTTCTAGTTTGGCATATCCTAAAAAATTGCCATTTAAATGGTGGGCCTCTATATATTAAAATACATACTAAAAATCACTGCTAAGATTTTTTTTTTGTTTTCAATCTTTATTGTTTAAAGTATTACATATGTCCCCTTTCCCCCGACCCACTGACTTCTTCTAAGATTTCAATTAAGAAATGCTCCACACTTTATTTAATACTTCCTATGTACTAGGCAGTAAAACCTATACACAAATAATATCACTAATCTCTCATCATTACGTCATGAGATATGTGTATATATCTCTCATTATCCCATCACTCTCATCGTTATTATCATTGCAGTTTTACAGAGAAGGAATCTTATATTTAGAGAACTTAAATTGCTTAAGCTTTTATAACAAATAAAATGGAAAATTTTAGGATAAACATAAATGTAAAGAATATAAAATACAAATACAATGGTGTTACCATTGGAACACTACCATTGGCATTCCCATTTAAAAATTGGACTCTAAAGCGGAACTCTTAGAACTGTGCAACAATTTTTAGTTGTTTATTTTCCTCATGATATTTTATATTGCTGACAGTATCTTACTACCTATACACATGCACATTTAACAACGGTCTGCTAATTAACTGTTAGAGTTTCACAATTTTACTATGACTTTGAATCTGTGTGAACCAATGTAGTAGCGATGGTGGATGTTTCCTCTGTGGAATAAGGAGGAAAGTTTTCAGATACAATTCTTATCTGGGAAAAAATAAGCTAGCTTCATTTTGTTGCTACTGGAACGGTACACTGACAATAGTATTTAAGAGAAACATTGTCGATATCTGCCCAAATAAGTTGACATTTTGTCTCTTTTTATGTATTCTATGGGAACAGTGATTTCCCGTGTCCGTGCACAGCCTGACCCATGTAACTGTATATTGGAAAGGGGCAAGCCCATGTTCCTGAGCATTGACAAGCAGGAATCTTCTCTTCCTCATGTTTTGATAGCAGCAGCCAGTAACACCCTGCCCTACAAATGTGCCCTCAAGTAGGAAGGAGACACAGGAAGGTAAAAGTATCAAAGAACAGTTATATAATGTTATTAATAAAAGTTGGAAATTACTAAAAGCAAAACAAAGTACATTTATCACAGTTCTTTAATATAAATTGATTTCAATAAAATAGTATATTTTATTTAAATGCTAATTGACTATTCTTCCCCATATAATGTTTTTTTTCTTTCAAAAGTACAATGAAAACAAAATGAATATTTTATATTCTTTCCACTAATTATGACAATGATTTCTTTGTCATATGAATATTTTATTCTGAAAAGTAATAATGTTGCTGCTTCATAAATGAGAAAGTCACAGATATTCTTAGGCAAGTTAAGTCATTTGTGGCAGCTCATGCTTCAGTGCAGTAGCTTTTCACATATGTGCAACTTCATTACATTGTAGTCAAAGTTGGTAGGAAGGCACTTCCCACTGACTCCTAGAACAACACATCCTGCATCATTTTGAGTTTGTTGCTTCAAAATAATATGTTAAAGATACATCCGTGTTGAATATGATGTGTAGTGAGCCCTGCCTGGAGTATGTGTCCCACCGCTAGCATGCTAAAGCTCTCATCCCCTCTTCCACCATGAGGTGCTACAGGGGCAATTTTCCATGTGATCAGCAATGATAATAAATAAGGTTTAACCTGCTGTGCCCATTATGTACATAGTTGATTTCCTCTTCTCAGCAACCCCAGGACATGGCTATTATCTCCCTTTTACAAATGTCCTTATTATAAGGATATTAACAACAGAGCCTGCATTTGAGTTCAGTCTGGCTAATTTCAAATCTATGTAAAAACCCTTTGTTATCTATATTGCACCGAAATTATTTTTATCCTAGTCACTAGTTTTACTTTTCTAATCCTAAAGAATAGAAACATAGCATCAATTTGAAAATATCTTAAAAATATTAATGTTTATAAGATCCCATGTATATTAATCTATGTGCTACTTATATATGTACTAGAGGCCTGGTGCATGAAATTTGTGTCGGGGGGGGGGTGTGTTCCTTATTTATTATCGTTGTTGATCACATGGAAAATTGCCCCTGTAGCACCTCATGGTGGAAGAGGGCATGAGCTTTAGCATGCTAGCGGAGGGACACATACTCCAGGCAGGGCTCACTACACATCATATGAGGGTGCAGGCTGGGCATGAAATTCGTCTACAGCAGTGGTTCTCAACCTGAGAACCCACAGGTTGAGAACCACTGCTGTAGAGCCTAAGAACATCGTAAAACACAGATATTTACATTACGATTCATAACAGCAGCCAAATTACAGTTATGAAGTAGCAACAAAAATAATTTTATGGTTGGGAGTCACCACAACAGGAGGAACTGTATTAAAGGGTCATGGCATTAGAAAGGTTGAGAACCACTGCTAACCACTCCCCTGCCAGCCTGATTGATGCCTAACTGCTCCCCTGCCAGCCTGTTTGCCCTTAACTACCCTCCCCTACAGGCCTGGTCACCCCTAACTACCCTCCCCTGCAGGCCGGTTCCCTCCCAATTGCCCTCCCCTGCTGACCATCTTGTGGTGGCCATCTTGTGTCCACATGGGGGCAGTCATCTTTGACCATATGGGAGCAGCCATCTTGTGTATTGGAGTGATGGTCAATTTGCATATTACTTTTTTATTAGATAGGATATCTGTATGTGTGTGTTTACATATGTGTATAATATAAATTACACATTTTCTGATTATTTAAAAAATATATTTGTACTGATTTCAGAGAGGAACGGCAAGGGAGAGATAGAAACATCAATGATGAGAGAGAAGCATTGATTGGCTGCCTCCTGCACGCCCACACTGGGGATGGAGCCTGCAACCTAAGTATGGGTCCTGACTGGGAATCGAAACGTGAACTCCTGGTTCATAGGTTGATGCTCAACCACTGAGCCACGCCAGCTGGGTGGGCTCTGATCATTTTTAATGGTTGGTATTTGCAGATATGCTTTTCAAAAAATTGCATATTCTTGCAATTGCATATATGTTTTTCCTCAGAACTTCTTGATAATTGCCCTTGAAAGTAGTAACCACACTACATAATAATTAAAAATATTAAATAATTTAATGTAATTACTAAATACTACATATTGCATAAGTAGTATATACTACATATGAATGACATATTAAATATATCTATCAGCATTATATTCTGTCATTATGTTAAATAATTAATATGTCCTATTAATTATATATAGATTAATGTGTCCTATTGTCTTTCAAAACTGTCGTAAGGATGCTCTGGCCTGAGTACTTAGAGTTACCTTAGCATTCCTCACAAGGCTCCTGACCCCCTGCCTTCTTTTCAGTCTTTCTGAACTCTCATCTGCATTGTTTTACAGGAACTGGTGTTCTGATGAAATAGCTACAAATGACCTGGTGATAGACTTAGATATTGAACCAAGAGTACCTCATTTTTTATGCTTTTTAGTACTCAATGCTGTTTCTAAGCATTTTGAGAAAAATATATTTATTTTCCTTACTTTTTTTTACTTTTAGGAAATGAATTCATAAAATGTTAAGAGTTGTACATTTTTAATATTACACACTTCTTATCAAAATTGTGTTGTACAGTCATGCACTACTTTGCAAGGTTATGTTCTGAAAAATGTGCCTTTTGACAATTTGTGTGTGTGTGTGTGTGTGTGTGTGTGTGTGTGAACCTCGTGCAGTATACCAGTACTCACAGGATCCCAGATGGTCCAGCCCACTATTGTAACTGCATGTGCTGTGTTATGGCACCAGCAGTGCAGTGGGTTAGGTTACACCAGCATCACCACAAACAGGCCATTGTGTTGTAGGGGAAGCCCTGACAGAGGCTTGTCTTCTGTAGTGCAAATGATGGACCTAAGCTTTGATTGCTGAGGCACCCACTTCATGGCAATATTAATTTAATTCAATTTTGCCTTATTTCTATGGGCACTATGATTAGGACAACTAAGTTGGCTACTCTGTCACTAGAGGACAGACATTTTTTAGCTCCATTATAATCTTTTTTTAAAATTGATTTTAGAGAGAGTGTGAGAAGAGAGAGAGAGAGATTGATCAGTTTGTGGTTCTACCTATTTATGCATTCATTGGTTATTTCTTATAGGTGCCCTGACCAGGGATCAATCTACAACCTTGGCCTAGTTGGACAATGTTCTAACCAACTGACCTACCCAGCCAGGGCCTTCCATTATAATCTTATGAGACTACCATATTATAGAAGGTTGGGCCTGTTGTTATGCAAAGCATGACTATACTTAAACTTTGTAGGTATGTTTGTCTAGCTCTTTTTTTTTAAAATTTAATTATGCTGAAAAAATCAATAAGTAAAAGAATAGGCTAGATATGGCCAGTGTGGCTCAGTTGGTTTGGCATCATTCCATGTACCTAGAGGTTCAGGTTCAATTCCAGGTCAGGGCACATGCCCAAGTTGCAGGCTGGATCCCTGATTGAAGGTGTGCTGGAGGCAGCTGATCCATATTTCTCTCTCATCAATGTATCTCTCCCTCTCCCTTCCCTTCTCTCTCTACAATCAATAAAAACATATTTTTAAAAAAGAGTGGTTTCACACTGATACTTACATTGTAAAACAGGTGCTTCTGGGTCAATAGTTCCTTAGATGACTTAGTGGAAGAAGATTAAATGATGTGAGAATACAAAGAACCAAGCAAACAAGAAAGGTTGGTGATGATAGAGGGAATACCATTTGGCAATAATAGTAATTTTTTGGTCAGAGGAGTTTAAAACTATACACTGAATATTTAGAAAACTTATTTTAAAATAAATGTAAATGAATAGAATAGCTTTTATTAAAAGAGAGCCACAAGCCATAAGGAATTAAACTTTCTTTTGCTTATATGCTCTCAAGGAAACATGGTGGCGGGGGGGCATTATGATAGATCATACATAGATCAATAGAACAGTTGAACAATAAAACTTCAGGAAGCCTCCAGGTATCCCTGTCCCCACCTGGCTACCTTCTTTGGCTGTGGGCTACTCTCATTTTATGAGTCAGTATCAACAGAATTTTAACCCGTATATCTTGTTCAGGTTTCAAATTACTAGGGGGCTATAGAATCTGATTGGCTTACTTTAGTCCACAAGTGTTTATTCAGTTGCTCCTTTCTTGGAGAATAAATAAAACATAGTCACTGGAGGAAACGTTACGAGTAAAGTACTCATCCCTCCCCCGCCCCCAACCCGGGGGGTGCACCGTTCCCAGAAGTACTACAATACCGTTCTCAGAAGTACTACATTAATGCGAGGAATGGACTGGGCAAGCTTCTATCTCACCTCCTGCTCCAAAACTCCATGTAATATGTCATCTTCAAGTAGAGAACGCATCAGTTATTACACTGATGGGAACAGGTACGACACTTCTTAGCCAAAAGGCTGAAAAGCAAAAGACATTTCAAATTTTAACGCGCAAAGCATTTGATGACGAAATGCTTGCGATGTGTAAGCAGCATGGATGCTTCCAGCACTGAGGTGTGTTGTGCCTGAGAAAGACAGGCTCCAACAGGGTGGCCTGGAGTCTGGATAAGGAGTCGAGGAGAGAGCTACAAGGCCAGCTTGCGAGTCAGCAGCTGGATACTCCTAACAAAGTAACTAAACTTTCTCCATCTCTCACTTCTCCACCCAGAAATTGAAGATAACAATAGCACCCTGTACTTTTGTCACAGGATGGTTTGTGATTTAATGAAATGTCTGTAAAGGCCTATTTGTTCACTGAAATAAAGGTATTATTTTCTCAAAAATGCTGAATCTATTATGGAGAAGAAAAGAGAGAGGGCAGGATGAACATTTCTACTGCGGCTTCCTTTTTGAAATAGGTACGCAGTGCTATTAAAATTAGGTAGAAGGAATGTCAGGGGACTGCAGGCAATTTCTTGAAATCAGGATGATGCACACAAGCTGAGGTTTACTGTGTCTGGGTCTGCAAAATCAGAGGCAGGAAAGACACTTTTTCTCTCTCTGTCCTAGTATCTTTCTAACAAGTTTTGATAAAGGTAATAATTTCTTTGGATGCAGGAATATATTTATACAGTATCTAGGTCTACAGTAACTCTAACAAAATATAATTAGGTAGAATAACTAAAGTACAGATGGCTTTTACATAATTCTGACCATATATATTTGAGCCTATGTAATTTGAGTCTCACAAACGATTTCCAAAAAAGTTGGTATGAACTTGTACCAACACTTACTATGCAGTAGCTTCTCTTAACTTGCCATCTCCTCACTTTCTTCACATATAACTAGGCTGACATACGGCATGAAACTTACCTCAATCAGTTGCCCCAGAAGCAAACTCAGAAATGGACACTTGAAAGGTAAGTCAATATCATTATTCTAAAAATTATCATTTCTTCTAGATAAGTTTTAATTCTTTGGTTTACTAAATATATGGGCAAAAACCTATTTTTTAATTGCCAATAATTATCTATTTCTCTCATTTCCTTTCTCCTATCAAGTTCTGAGCAGTTTGCATTGTTCTGAGAAATGTTACATTCCAAACTAGAGAGCCCAAACATTCTTTGTTGAAGAGCAGAATTTAATTTAGTTTTTATTTTAGGACTCTACATATAATGCCTAATACCTTTTCTCTAACTCATTCTCTCCAAACCACTCTTGTTAAGTTTATATATATAAAAAAAATGTTTGATGAGAGAAGATCTAGAACTATTTGAGTCAATGAGTCAGCGAGTCCCTGGAAAAAGGACAAAAGCAGAGCTCTGGGCCAGATGGGAGAATACAGCTCTGGCTGAGAGCACTCCAGGGGCCCTCAGGGCATAGGGAGCTAAGCCAGGCAGATCTTCCTGCCAAGAGGAAGAGAAGGCTAAGGGCTTTGCTTCTCTTTGCCACGTGTCCCATCAGATAGTGTTGGGGAGCCGGAGATTCTTTCTGGCAGTCTACTGTTTTGTTTTTAATATGTTTTTATTGATTTTTAGAGAGAGAGGAAACAAGAGAAAGAGATAGAAACATAGATGAGAGAGAAACTTCATCAACCCACTGCCTCTTGCCCTCTGCTGGGGATTGAGACCAAAACCCAGTGACCTCTTGGTGCACGGGTCAACACTCACCCATGGAGACACACTGGCTGGGTGTGAGACTGTCTACTGTTTTTACTATTTTACTTATTTTATTTTTGTATTTAAGTCAGTCATCTGTGTTTCCCTTTTAGTGATCACTACTGAGCTTTTTAATATAAAGTGTTCTCTGACTATGCCACCATTAAAATATATAAGAAGGTCAAAACTCCTTACAACAAATAGCATTTCTAGATATGAATAAATAAATGGAAGCAGCTTTCTTTCCCCAGGAGAATATGGATTACGCCCTTCCATCCCACCCATACTACAGCCATTATTATTTGTTCTTGAGATGTTATTTTACTCATGTTTGAAGATATTCTTCTCCAAAACTCAATATGTTTCTTTTATATGTTTTATATACATATTGATTTCAGAGAGAAAGGGATAGGTAGTAAGAGACAGAAGCATCGATGATGAGAGAGAATCATTGATGGGCTGCCTCTTGCACACCTCCTTCTAGGGACAGAGCCCGCAACCCAGGCACATGCCCTGACTTCCCGGTTCATAGGTTGATAATCAACCACTGAGCCATGCGGTCCAGGCTCAATCTGCTTCTTTAGTCTGCTAATATTGTCAACACGCTCACCACTTATAGATACATATGTCCTGTTAAAAAATACAAACATCATGTGCGAAATCCACAGACAAATCCGTCTAAGACACCAAGGGGCCTGGCTCTACACATCTTGAGCCACAGGGCACTAAACAAATGTCCTTTGTAATGAAAGGAATTGTTCAAACTGGCTTTTCTGTATAAGAGACTTATAAGCGAGTTCATGTATTAATATTTCTTTCCTCCAAGGACTGCATGAGATCCAGCTGTGCTGAAGAAATAGGAGTTAATGAAGGAATGGAAATGAAATGGGTTTAATTTTGCAGCAAGGTAGTTTGAAATAGGTCAGACTGATGAGAGGGTTCTCTGGTCAGAAAACAACAAAAAGGGGAAAAATGAGGAATGTCTAAATCTTTCTAACAGGAGATGAGGGAAAATGGACAGTGAGTGGAGGAAGGGGTCAGGAAGATGGATCTTTTTCTCTGTGGTTTTATAATACCACCACACCAGCTGTGCTTTTCTTTATGGTTCTAGTGAGCTTTCAAACTGGGCCTATCTGGAATTAGTTATTGTTGCTTATGTCACCTCATATCTGATACTCCTTCAAACCTGCTCCCGAGGTTAAAGCATTCCAACTGAAACATTCTCAACGGTGTCTGTAATATAAATTCTCAGTATGTGCTTCTCTCACCAAGGCAATTTAACACCAGCTGAATATTCCTTATTAATCGTGCTTTGTTGTTATTGTTTTGCCTACCTCATCACGGGCCTTGCTTTTCTTGTGAATTCAAGGCTTATAATATAAAATAATATTAAATATTTTCAGTTGGGAAAGTGCTTATTAGTTTTGAAGAAAGCAGCAAGACGCAAGCACTTCAAATTCATAGTTCCCATCTGAGTTCCCAGAGCCCTTTTCCACCTCACTGCACCACATGTGCTCCATTAAACCTGGGGGGCCTCAGTGATTGAACGCTGACCTATGAACCAGGAGGGTCACGGTTCAATTCCAGGTCAGGGCACATGCCCGACTGCGTGCTCAATCCTCAGTGTGGGGTGTGCAGGAGGCAACCGATCAACGATTCTCTGATATATATAGCTGGGGGAACCCCAGCAGAGCCACTACAATGCCGAGTAAGTGACCTCTCACATTCTTGGGATTTTATCTGCATTGGGTGAAGTTTGATCTAACATTAGCTGGTTGCTGTGCATAAAGTCAAACTCATGAATCTGCATTTTACAAGTTAGTGAGGGAGCAGAATGGCAACTGCAGCACTGCCACCACATAGTTGGGCATAAGACAGAGTCAGATGGAAGAAACACATGTACAGATTCAGAAATAGATTCTAACCATGTCTTTGCCTGGTTCCTTTGATCCCATATATTTCTACTGTAAGATGAAAAAAAAAAAAACACTAAAAAAACTTTATGGCCTAAAATTAGCAAGAAGTAATTCAAGTTCATTTATATATTTTTTTATTTTTGTATTACAAGTCTGAGGATAAAGTCAAAGTAATTGAAATACAAAAGAGTACAAAAAAATCAAAGAAGTTATGGAGAAACAAAAATGTGTTTTCAACACTTTAAATAATGCAAAGAACCATGTCAATTTTGCCTTAAATTTCAAGAAAATGAAGACATAAAATTGTGAATCCACAAGCCTTCACAATTCAAGGGACATGCCATTTCTGATCTTAAAACGAAGGACTTGCTTTACATACACACACACACAAATGTGTCATAGGCGGACTAAAGAGTTGTATGACGAATCCAAACCTCACCTACCCAAGTTGAACATGACCTGTCAGGAAAGCATAGTTGTCTGAAGTCTCATCTTTCATTAGCCTGAGATGGACAATGAAGAGCAGAGTCTGTTGTTCTAGTTAAAACCCATTAAGGTTTTTATTTGGCTGTCTGCCTTGGTTTAAGACTTCCTTTGTTAAGAAGAGCATGTGTGAATACTGATGACTTCTCTCTGCACCAGACCGGGGCACTCTCAGGTCCAAGGGTGCTCATCCTACTCTGGAAGTATGAATGGAAAATAACTCACCATCATTAGTTTTGAAGATACCAATGTTAACTCTTAGGTAAGGAGTGTTTGTATGGAGGTAATGGAAGCTCTGTTTTTACCTATTTCTTAAAGAACAGGATCAATACAGGGTTTCTATGTAAACTTTTATCTCCGTACTAGTCCATTGTAGGTACAATATAACAGATGCACATGTTTAAGATGTGTGAGCAGGAAAGGTAACAATCCATTTTTGCCTAGACCAGATCCTACCGTATGTTCAACTCTAGCTGGTTTAGCAAGATTGGTCAGGTTCCGGAAGGTGTATATTTAGGAGAAAGGGCAGGGCCCTGACTGGTGATGGAGACCCAGGGACTGGTAGCTAAAGAAGAAGAGCTGGGATTAGAACATTCCAGCTTGCATTCCAGGAATTGAAGCCTAACAAATTACATATTCTCATGAACTTTCTAAACACTGAATTATACACAGTAAAGCTTGATTATAAGCCTTGCCTCTAGTGTTATGAGACAAGAATGAAATGTTCTACACTCAGGGGATGCTGTACAGATTTTCTTCTGGAATGTCTCTATGCTTCCTGGGGTTGCTGGCTATCTGTGACCTCTTTGTGCCTCTTGAACTCCAGAGCCCACACCCACTTGATTGCCAGGGAGGCAGATGTAGCTGCAGTTAATCATACAATTCAGGGGGAGAGTGAAGAGCCTGTGGTTAGAAACCCAACAGAGCCAAGGGCAGTTAGTCTATCCATCACCCTGTCAATTGTCCCAGGCCTCCCTCTGACCACTCCCTTCCTCCCAGCAGGCCTACCCTGCTTGTCTCCAGCAAATACTTCATGCATTTTCTACTCCATTTATCTGATCCCATCTGCTTTCTATCCTCTACGAATTTCTCAAAAAAAAAAGTTGGCCCACTGATGGTAATAGTTCTTATTTCCTGGCACTGTTCTTGATATATTTTTTAAAGAAAAATATTATCTGTCATTTCATAGGAGTTAAGATAGGAGGAGAGATGATATACAAGTTAGGCCTGCAATCTTGATTCAATCTCCCTCTAGTGTTTCTTTAATTCAATCAAAGTCAGGTCATTTTTAGTAATCAGCTGCTAGGACAATGAGAGGTTATGGAGTTTAGGTATTAAAATAAATAATCCCACTACATGTAACCTCTCTATGGGATAGCACACACACACACACACACACGTAGATAAGGGAGGTTTATGACTCATGGTTTCTAGAAGACCAGGGCTAGGAATGTCTCGTTGAATATTAAGGTAAACGTTGTTTTCTTCCCATGCTATACATGGATGTACATTTGAAGAAAAAAGAAAACCCCCTCTAAGTTCACCTAGCATCTTCTATGGACTGCCCTGTGTGTCATTTAGATTAGCATTAACATGGGCTGCTAATCAGGGTACCTGACCTCACTTTTCCTGAGAGATCATCCACACTGTTCAAATGTTGGCCTGCACTAGACAAGGGGGCACAGGTACCCAAATGGAACAAACTGGTCAAATTATGAGTGTGACAGTGACTGATCTATCCATTCTTCTGGGGTTCTTAAAGACTGGATTGGACCAAGCCTACATGAAGTTTTCACTGAAATCACTAAATGGAAGAGAAATATTGTCATCACGTAGACGATGGCAAATTGTTAAAAACAACCTTCAATTCAGCAGGTAAACTTACATTGAAATTATTAATTTGTCTTAGCACAGTTATTTTTGAAAGATATATGCATGTTTTAAAACATGAGGACAAAAATATTAAAATCAGTACCATTTAAAACTTTTCCCCAGTAATTTTCATTTAGGCCTAAAATTTACAAAAATCTATAGGATTAATTTTTAACCCTGACTTGCCAGTATGTTAAAATACTGATTATTTTCTTGAAATTCTTAAACAACGTATAACAAAGTCTTTCAGAAATATTTCAGAAGGTAAAGAGCTACTTTTGTTAATTCTAATAATATTAAATCCCTGCACCGATTGAAACACTTCTCCTAATTATAGAACGATGTCTACATTGGAATGCTATTAATATCTATTTTACTCTCAATTGTTTTATGTCAGCTCTTCAGAATATAAAACATGTTTTCCCCATTGAGGAGATATTATAAGTGATTGCCTAGCTAACCCACAATACCACGGATGCAGTTCCCATTGCTGGTGTGTGCCCTATGGATCAGGATGGCAAAGGTCTAGGCCAGTGTCCCTCTGAGCAATAAACTCTTCCAGGGGCGATTTAAGAGTCACGTCAAATGGGTGCTTAGGGCACTTACAAGACAGAGCCATGAAAACAAAATGGGAATAATGGCTTTGGGATATTTTCAAAAGAAGCATTGATGGAGTCAACATGGAAAAAAACAAAACAAAACACTGGGCATCTCTGTGCATTACAATCAAATATTATATTTTTAAATTACCGGTGCCCCTGCCTCTCTTGTCAGGTGCTTTAGTCAATAATCTCTCAGTGTTTTGGACAGACACCTAAATGCAATAATCTAACCATGCCTCTGAGAGGAGTGAGCTTCCTTCTTCTCCGAGAAGCAACAGGCCGAGACGAAATCAGAAGAGAAGACTGTGCTGTTGGGCGAGGGTAGTTTTGTTAGTGAGCGAGGAGACTGGCGTTCTGAAAGGCATGGGTGCTGCTCCAGCGAGGCGAAGAAGGGAGGCACGGGCGCCAGCAAGCAGAGGCGATATGGAAGGCGCAGAAGATGTGTGCAGAACTGAAAAAGAATCTGTCCAGTGAGGTGTGTAGAGCACAGACAGGCATTTTAAAGCAGAAATTAAAAGTGCAGACTTGTAAGCCAGATGGTCTAAAATCAGATCTACAAGGTACTTAACCGTGAAGCTAAATTATTTGGTCTCCTCGAGCCTCACCCTCTTCATCTGTGCAATGGGAATAGTAACACCTATTTCAAGGAGTTTCAGGAGAGACTGTGTTAATAATCATGTGAAACGCTTTGCTGTGGGTTAAAATATATTCTCAAAATCTTAGACCCATCTTCTAAAAATGGAGCATAAATCTAAAAAAAAAAAAATTGGCTAAACTTAGTAACACACTTTTAACAAACAGAATAAGCCCAAAATACAGCACCAAAGATAGGGTGGCTTCCTATTTGTTCTCTCTCTTGGGTCCTCACTGCAGAGGAAGCCAGCGAGCATGTGGACAGGATTTGAGCAGCCCTTTGGAAAGTCCACATGGAAAGGAACCGAGGCCTCCTGCTGACCAGCAGTGAGCAGCGGAGGCCTCCTCCAGCAGACTTGGCATGAGCCCTCTTGGAAGATTCTCCCCCTTCAGTCAGTCTCCCCATGGCCTCCACCCTGTCTTTATTTTGTCTGCCTCCTCATGAGAGACTGAAAGTCACAGCCTGACAGCTAAGCCTTTCCCATATTCCCGCCCATAGCCCATAGAAATTTTGAGTGATGGGAGTTGGTTGTGTTAAGTCACTAACTTTGGGGGATATTTGTTGCTCAGCAAAAATAACGAATAATACACTTTAAGCAGTGCCTGCTCTGTCATGGGTACTATGTAATTATTAATTACATGATTATTGTAGGCCATTGGTTGAGAGTTTGGGGACAATATAATACACCACTGGAAATTTCTGATTATTTTCCCAAAATATTCTAGGACAGAAGACACCTCTGTGCTCTGTTTTAGTGACAATCGCGTTGTTAAATCATGACATAGTAGGCCCTTCACTGATATGCTGGCATTGTTATGCATGGCTTGAATAAAATGTTCTTGGAGACAAAAAAAAATGATGGTGGATAAAAGGAGATGCAAGGTAAAAGTGAGAAAGAGAAGCAAAGCAAGGGAACTGGGAGGAAAGCATTTTGACAGTGGAAGGGACAAGGAGAAAGACGGGTGGCCTACTGGCATTTTTCATATGCAGATGGATACCAAGGGCTCAATAAACCAAACCAAACAAAGAGATAAACCATGCTGACATCAGCTCCATAAATAATACATCAAAAAATGACTGTGAGAGGTTAAAAATAAAGAAGAAAGGTGTTCTCACGTGTACATTACATCTTTTGTGAGGCACTTCATGCCTTTCTGTGTCTATTGCCCACTAAAGCAGGCCATTTTCTTAATATGATCAATGTGGAAAAAAACGAACATCAATCAAATAAAAAAAGCAAAGGCTAATATTCTGAGCTGTTATAGCAAAGTGGGCCAGCCACAGTCACTTAGATTTTGGCAGACTCAATGGCAGCAGGGGTGTGGGGAAGCTTTAAGAGGAAAGAAGGCAAATCTTCAGGTGTGCCCTGATTGGAGACTGGGTCTGGGGAAGCTGTAGAAGTGGGGATGCAACTAGTTAGAGGTTAGGGGTACATATGTAGCTTTTGTTGTACGGTCCTAAGTTAGAAGCAGGGACACAAATTAAGGAAGCTGTCAGTTATTACTCAAATCTCAATCATTTTAGGGCAATTGTTTTAACTTCCTGGACCATTACTAAAGATTACAATTTGGCATTTTGTGACTCTGATTTAGAGCACGCTGGTCTCCGGGGTAGTTTATTATAGATAAAGGGTAAGTTTCCCCATTTGATTGCTGTAGGTTATGGATCAAAGTTCTATTTTTTTAAAAATATATTTTTATTGATTTCAGAGAGGAAGGAAGAGGGAGAGATAGAAACATCAATGATGACAAAGAATCATTGATTGGCTGCCTCCTGCATGACGCCCACTGGGGATTGAGCCCGCAACCCGGGCATGTGCCCTTGACTGGAATCCAACCTGGGACCCTTCAGTCTGCAGGCCAACGCTCTATCCACTGAACCAAACCAGCTAGGGCCCAAGTTCTATTTTTATAGATGGTGTGGCCATGGCCCATTTGTATATTCCCTATCTCATCAACGGTACACTATTTCTTACATTGGTACACTAATTGTAATTCCTTCCTCTTTGTTTCCAGTTTCTAACACTTTTCTATCTCATTTCCATATCAAAGTGTGATAGCATTTCTATAAACATTCTCTAGTTGCATGAAGGATGAAAATCAAGGTTTCTGTATATGAATAATAAAATAATCAAGAAGATTATATCTTGGCAGAGAGTTTCTTTCTACTCTAACAGGAGGCCCATGCAGAAAATAAGAAAATGAAACAATAAGGAAAATCATAGTTTGAAAGTCAACACATATTCATTAGAGACAGGGAAGGGAAAGAGAGGAGAAATTGATCAAACTGATGCATGAGTCGCTGTAGACACATTTTTCTTGCTTCCATTCAGTTGTTTCAGATGTAGTATCTGATGTTATTTCTGCCAGTATCTTTCTTACAAGTATATACAGTATCATATATTTTCCACACAGCTTTTTATGTTTTATATTGCAATTGTTAAAAGATGGCCACACCATCTATTGTGACTGGCAACATTGGGTTGCCACTCATTGGTGTAAAGTTTGGGGGCTATGGGACAAAGAAACAATCATTAGCATTATTGAATTTGAAAGGCAGAAAACAGTTATTAGTTTTTTGGAATTCTTGGATTCCACTGTTTCTGCTTTGACCCATGAAATCATCAGTTATTTCCTTTTTATTAGTGACTAGAGACCCAGTGCATGAAAATTCTTGCACTGGAGGGGGAGTCCCTCAGCCCGGCCTGCCCCCCTCACAGTCCGGAAGCCCTCAGGGGAAGCAACCTGGTGATCAGGGGAAGGCATTGCCCCCATCACACCTCTGCTGCTTCCACTGCTGGCAGTGTAAGCCTCGGCCGGCCCTGGTTACCTGAGCCTCAGGGGGCCCTGGGTGGCTGGGCAGCTGACATCAGAGGCTTGCCTGTGCCTCAGGTGTCAGCTGGGCAGCCAATATCCAAGGCTTGCCGGAGCCTTGGGCCAGCCCTGGGAAGCTGGGGGGCTGAGGGGACTGAGGGACTCTGGAGGCAGGCGCCTCCCCAACGGGGCTGAGGGGACTGAGCACCATCATATTGTGGTTGTGGGTGCCACCACCTTTGAGGGTGTGGCAGTCAATTAGCATATCCCCTCCTTTTTGGCTATGGGCACCACCATCTTTGTGAGGGCACAATGGTCAATTAGCATATTCTCTCTTTACTAGGTAGGATAAATAAACTTAGTTATAAGAACCTATACAGTACATTCTTAACAGTGATTTAAACAATCAAATGCCTATTCTGACTTGGCTGGTGTTTAGAAATACATAGGAAACAGCAGTTTATTGATTTATTGATACATAATAATGTATGGGTATGTTATTCCAGGTATTAGTCTATGAACTGTGCCAATTTTATTTTGTGCCAATTTTCTTGAGACCCATACACTCCTTGGTCTACATTTAGTGCATACAAGTTTGATAAAGGTATGATTACAGATTAACTTGACCTTTGCTATGAATGTAACAATTCTCATATTTAATTTCATTGATAGTAATCTGTCTCTAAACTCCTAGTGATATCTGTGGGTGGATTTCTACATAAATAATAACTAATAATTTATCATAATGGGCATTCGGTTTGTGTTTGCTAAATTGAGTTGTAATTAATGCAGTTCCAGATGTTAAAATGAATCCTGTTGTATTGAGATGCATCATATTAAAAAGTAATTATGACTTGAACTTTGAGAGAAAATGTAGGCTGTGAGAAATAGTAGTAAAGATATTTGTAATTTTCTCATGAAATAGCAAATTTATTGTTCCTTCCTCTGTGTTGTCATAATTAATTTTTATAATACTCTTTTAAAACTTATCTCAATATAATTATGTGTTTATATATCTGTGTCATTGCTAAACTATGAGTTACATGATAATAAGTATTATGTTTTATTCAATTCTGTATTGGAAAAGCTTGCACAGTGCTTGACCCATTGTTTGTATTCAGTAAATGCTTATTAAGTGATGAATGAATAAATGTGCAAACAAAAGACTCAAATCTGGGATTTGAGATGCTTACATCTCTCAAAGGAAACCTAGGAATATTGTGATGGTGTTTAAATTTGTGGTGTAAAAATCTGTAATTGTTTTATGACCATTATTATTTCCATATTAAATAAAATGAAATAATTATCCACATTTTCCTGAATATTGTCTTCACATACTGTTAAGAGACCTCTAAATCTTTGTTCTATTAATTACTTTTTTCTCAATTATATAGAAGGCTTGAGAGGATTCCCTTTGTCTTATGAGCAAATCTTTCAGCTACCATGTGATCTTTTTATTGCTCCTTATCAACAGTCATGTCCCTCTGTGTTTGGCTCAGTGTGCTGCTGGCATCTCTGATGTCTACAAACTGGGAGAAGACATCTTATTGATACCTATGCCCAAAATTAGTTCACAGAAGCTAACTAGCCAGGAGACCAATCCGAAGGAAAACCACATTGACAAACTAAGCATTTCTTCACGTCAAGTAAGGAGAACAGAACTACTTTTAGGGGGAAATGTGTTTGAAACATCTTAGGAGTTCATTAAACCCCATAAAGACAGACTTTGCAAATATTCTGCACTTGGATAATGTTCAATCTAATAGCCCCATACATTTATACTAAACTTATTAGTTTAACTATTTAGAGATTAGAAAACCTCTCAAGTTCTCTCAATGCAGAGACACACATTCAGCCATCCGTTTATTCATTCAGTGAATATTATAAAGTTTTTCTAAGTATAAAATAGTACTAGGTAAGTACTAAAGATGAGTTCAAAAATGCATAAAAAAGAATAAGTGAGTCACTATCCCTGATTTGCAATATAATATCTCATAGTTGAATATTTTGCTTCACCATTTTGATCCATGTACAGTATCTCCTCTGTAAAATGGAAATAATAATAGTAATTTTATAAGGAAAAATCAAAGAAAATAAAAATAAAAAGAAGTGGCCTAAAGGTAAGATAAAAAACAAGTGTCATGGGCCATGGGAGCAAAGGGGGAAGAAGATTGACATTACCTCTGAAATGTTAGAGAATAAAGGAAGCGTATCAAGTAGGCTAAAAGCCACATTGAGGAGAAAATGGCAGCTGGCAAAATCAATCAATTCCATTATTTATTTAAAAAATATTTATTGATAGCCTTTTTGTCCTAGTCACTGCAGTAGGTGTTGGCAATACAGAGACTAATGCAAAGTATTTTCGACTTTAAAGATACTAGTTGGACTTTAGACAATATTGAAATCACCTAGGCTGCTTATTAAAATACTCCACATTCCATCCCACACAGTTTCAGATATAGTACTGGCCTGGAAAAATATTTTTTTTTATACCAGCAATGACATATTTATGAGCAGGAATAGGCAGATCACTTTTTGAAATAAGACAGCTTTAGGATTATGCATATAATTCATTTTGAGAAACATAGCTCTAAAAGGAGCTTTAAATATAAGATTATTTCTTATTTAAACTTTTAAAAAATATATTTTTATTGATTTCAGAGAGGAAAGGAGATGAAAGAGAGAGAGAGAGAGAGAGAGAGAGAGAGAGAGAGAGAGAGAGAGAGAGAGAGAGAGAACATCAATGATAAGAAAGAATCGTCGATTGGCTGCTTCCTGTACGTCCCTTCTGGGGACTGAGCTCACAACCTGGGTATGTGCCCTGACCAGGAATCGAACAATGACCTCCTGGTTCATAGGTCAATCCTCAACCACTGAGCTACTGTGGCCAGGCATTTCTTATTTAATCTTTAAAAAATTCTTCCAGATTTTTAAATTTCATTGTTCAAGATTATGCATATTAATGGTTACATGGTGTTTTAAAAATACTTGATAAATAAAATATTTTTGTTAGCTTGAAAAATAAAAAAATTAAGTTGAATCACTACACTTACTATTGCAAACACTAAAATAAAATTGGAAACCTAATTTGCAGAAAGGAGTGTTTGAGTTAGGTGAAACCTAAAAGAAAAATTCTTTGCTATAAAGATAACCAAATAGTACAAATTATGAAGTGTAGTTGAATGAGCTCCATTCCTGTGTGTAATACAGGTAGAAAAAAATAAATATCCTCTATTGTTAATTTAGGCATTGCCACTTGATGTCAGAGTTTTAGTGTAATTACAGCATAGCTAATTCTAAGAGTGTTTCACAGTAGGATGTTTATGCTTTCTACAACAGGAAGAAAACACCAATAAAGGCAGTGCCAAGAATCTGATGCCTGAGACATCAACTTACAAAGTCAAGGGACCCAGCTGGATCCCTCGGGTTCAGATAAGTCTAAGCAAGTCTTGCCAACTGGGGTAGCAGACTCAAAATGTTCATGACAATTTGTTAGAAAGGATGAATACAGTGCTCACATGTAAGGAGCCCAAAGGAAAACGGATGTTAAATTTAAAAAAAAATAATAATCAGTGTATGTTTGGTATAGTTGGCCTTGGGCCCAAGTTTCTTGATTCTTCATGAAACTCTGGTCAAATGAGATGGGCAATCTGAGTCATATTTCCTAAGGATCTGGTAAGAATCGGAGGCAGGGTGTGTGTGGAGGTGAGGAGGCCTGAGCAATTTTGTTTTTTATGATTAGTTAATGGACACAAAGTGAAGAAAAATGCCAGTCTCTTCAGTGAGGTATGGTTTTATTTGACAGAAGTGCATACATCTTTCTGTTGGGTTTTAGCACAGTGGCAGTGGTGCACAGAATGCCATGAAAAGCAAGCAGGACAGATAAGATATAGCCTGCACATTATGCTGTGGAAAGCATATATATGACACTTTCTAGTAACTTCCAGAAGTTATTAGAATAAGTGTGTCAGGGTGGTCACACATGGCGTTTTGAAAACAGGGTCTCCCATTATTATTTTTAAAAATATATTTTTATTGATTTCAGAGAGGAAGGGAGAGGGAAATAGAGATAGAAACATCAATGATGAGAGGGAATCATTGATGGTCTCCTCCTGCACCCTTCCTACTGGGGATCGAGCCCACAACCTGGGCATGTGCCCTTGGCTGGAATCGAACCCGGGACCTTCAGTCCACAGGCTGATGCTCTATTCACTGAGCCAAACCGGCTAGGGTGACGTGGTCTCCCAGTATCATAAAATGACGATTCCTGTCCATAAGACCTGAATTAATACGTGTGAAGAGTGATTGTCTGCAAGGATAGCGTCTGTCCTTAGGTTATGTGGAAAAATATATTACTTAGTAAAATGGTGCAAAATCCAGTGTGGAACAATTGTTCTCCTATGATTAAGTTTTCCTCAGTGTACTGTATAATTATAGGAGAGACTAGATCAGAAATGAATCTCATCAGTTGGATATACTGAGTATATTAGTCAGCATCCAGAAGGAAAATAATTCACCTCATATGGTTCACATATTAGTAATTACTAACTGAATCAGGGGCAAAGTTAAAATAACAAATGGTGTATGGCAGGGATCCCTGAGACTATCAAAGTTGGGGAAATATTACTTCTGTTGGGAGTGGAGTTAACAGGGAAGGAAACAGTTACCAGAGATTAGGGGTATTGGAATTCACGAAGGAAGGTGACCTGGTGGTACCCTAAAGAAATGCTAGCATTGCCAGAAATATGAAGTCAATGCTGAGACGCTGGAGTCAGAAACTTCTGTCTTCTCTATCCTCTATCGTCGCTACGGTCTGCTGCTTTTGCCTCAACCAACCAGAAGCCAACGGGCTAGGGAACCAGGATGAGGCAGTCTGCAGAGATCAGCCTTACTCCATCCCTGCCTGGTACACTGTGTTTGGAAAAAAGAAGAAGACATAAAAGAGAAGGGCAGGGGATTAAGGGTCAATTCTGGGAGTGAAGACAAAGAGAGAATAACACAGTAGTTTAGACAAAATGACTCAAAACTTTTGTTCTCAGTTGCTGGGTAATTTCTAGGCTATTCTGTTTGAACAGTCTATAGCAAGGGTAGAATTTTAATGCAACCTAGCTAGATACACTCTAAGTATGCCTTTTCTATGTGATTCCATAGAATTGAACATTTACTTTAAAATAGGTAAGAGTTGACTTGAAATACATTATACTAGTATACTGTTAGTGAAGTTTATTAACGAAAGATGTTTGTTTTTTAGTGTAAGAATACCATTTGAGAGTTTAGTATAAGTAGCAGAAAGAATAAAAGAAAGAAAACATTTTTTAATCAAGTATTTTACAATGACCTTTCATCGTTGGCATATTATAAATATATCTGTGTTCATATTTTAAATATAGATCCTGCATTTTGTATATGCAGTGTCTTGATCTGTGCTATGCACAATACTATGGTTGAATCTACATCCATCTATTTTGCTCAGTTAGAGTCTTTTAAAATAGTTAAATGAAACTCTTTAAAAACTCACTCACACACAAATAGCATCCTGTGAAATATTTGGATTCAAAATAGACTATGTGAAATTTACCCCCCCCCCAAAAAAAAAACACCACAAAATAACAGAACACACCAATATAGAATTCCTGCAATTCCTTAATTCTAAAACACTTGGAAATAGTTTTAGTGGGTATAAAATATCCGTTACTTTTTTTTATTGATTTAAGGTCACCTTTTAGGCTTTATCTGTAGATAACTTAAACACACACACACACACACACACACACACTTCCATCTGTAAGGCAACGATGTAAAAGTTCATACTTAATTCAGTTGTCTCTAGCTTGCACTTTAGAAATAAGGTTTTGTAGATGAAGGGTGGTGTATGTGTATTAGAGACTCAGTATATAAATAGTTACATTTGGGTGTTGGCTTAGTTAATCTATATTCTCACCAATGCAAATCTTTCAAAAAAATTTTAGATATGTTTTTATTGATTTCGGAGAGAGGAAGGGAGAGGGAGAGAGAGATAGAAACAATAATGATGAGAGAGAATCATTGATCAGCTGCCTCCTGCCTGCCACCTACTGGGTGGGTGGGGAACTGAGCCTGCAAACTAGGCATGTGCCCTGACTGGGAATTGAACTGTGACCTCCTGGTTCATAGGTCCATGCTCACGCCAGCTGGGCAAAATCTCTCAAGTTTTATTCACTTCTAACAGGAGCATCAACTGCAGTTTACTGAGCTCTCTGTAATCAAGTCACTACAGTACTGACTTCCGGGTGGACACAGCTTCCTCTTGCTTCTTTGTAAGATTGCAGCAGCCATCTCTCTTTCTTCCTTTCTATGAGGCACCTTCACAGTCAGAAGCTCATGTTGAAAACTTGTTCTGCACAGTGAGACAGTGGTTTTAGAAAGATGGAAGGATAGGCTAGGAAGGGAAAAGTAGGAAGATTAATATAATGCCAACAGTTATCATTTACTAAATTACTATGCACTCACCCCTTCCCCATCTTCAGAAAACGAAATCGGTGGTAGGCTCAGTGCCTGATTGGGAAAAATAGTGTGTGTGATATATTCCCATCTTTATCATCTAATGGCAATGTGATTTTGTTCAAGTGTTAGTAAAACTCCCCAAAGTTAGCTTCATTTAGAAAGCTAGGAAATTACAGATTCACTTGAAAACAATTAACCTCACCAAAGTGTGTTTCCTTGTTTAAAAATTTATTTTTGTTGTTGAAAGTGTTACAGATGTCCCCTTTGATTGTGTTTTTCTTTCCCCATTGACCCCCTCCACCTCATACCTGTTCCTCTCAGGCCTTCACCACTCTATTGTTTGTGTCCATGGGTTATACATATCTATATATATAAAAGCCTAAGTGACCTGAAGTACCGAATGACTGGTCGACCGGTCGCTATGACGTGCACTGACCACCAGGGGGCAGATGCTACACGCAGGAGCTGCCCCTAGTGGTCAGTGTGCTCCCACAGCCAACCTCGCATGGGGGGCCAACCTCCTGCAGTCCCTCCCACCCATGCACGACTTCATGCGCTGGGACTCTAGTATGAATATAACCCCCCTGGTTAACCACTCCCCTTTCACTCTCCCCACCCCAACCTTCCCTCTGAATTTCTCCAGTCTGTCCCATGCTTCTATGTCTGGTTCTATTTTATTCATCAATTTATTTTGTTCATTAGATTCCACATATGAGTGACATCATGTGATACTTACCTTTCTCTGACTGGCTTGTTTTGCTTAGCTTAATAATCTACTCATTGCTGTGTAGTATTCATGCAGGTACTATCTTGTGTTTATAAATATATATAAAGTATACCTATTTTTCCCCACTAGAACCTTAATTTATTTTTTACATTACCCTTGTTGATGTTTTTCTGATTGCCTCTTATGGTTATGCTTTCACTAAGACCTCCCTTTTTGAACACCTATGGCGTATATCTTGGCTTTCTGACTTAGTTCCATTTCCTGATTAATGATATCTCATTTCTAGAGAAGTGTAGCATTTGGCAGATTTGCCTTGATGAGCTGAAATGTTTCTAGTGGCAATTATTTACCATCATACCTCTTTCATTATATACCAAGATGAATTCCTTCTCAGCCTCTGTTTTTTTTTTTTTTTTATATTTTTAATTGATTTTTTACAGAGAGGAAGGGATAGTCAGAAACATCGATGAGAGAGAAACACTGATCAGCTGCCTCCTGCACACCCCCTACTAGGGATGTGCCCGCAACCAAGGTACATGCCCTTGACCAGAATCGAACCTGGGACCTTTCAGTCCACAGGTCGACTCTCTATCCACTGAGCTAAATCGGTCAGGGCTCAGGCCTCTATTCTTAATCTATTGGTCCTACTTTCTGACTTGCATATGAGCTAGAAATTAGGCATTGATTGAAAGGCCAACATTGAATAACTGGAGCTGTCTATTTTCCAACTAAAGAGAAGTATTTCCCATAAAATAAAAATAAAAATGTGTAATGTTTTTTCCAAAAAAAATTAGTTTAGTGTTTGCTTTTAGTTATTTTTCATGAATGGCTTATGAGCACAATAATTTTATAGACATAGATAGTCCTCCCTGGCCATTAGATAATCTACTTTCAATAAATAATTATGGATTTAAAAAAAATAATTGATTGGCTTAGAGAGAGGGAGAGAGAAGGAGAGAGAAATGTTGATTTGTTCTTCCACTTAATGCATTAATCAGTGGATTCTTGTATGCGCCTTCACCAGTGATTGAACCCACAATCTTGGCTATAGGGACAACGCTCTAACCAACTAAGCTACCCAGCCAGGGCACTAATTATGGATTTTTATCCAATTTTGTTTTTGCTAAACCTGTAGCAAATAGCCTAACTACTCATTTTATAGAAAACTACATATGATGTCACACAGATGTGCAATAAATATAGTTTCAGCACAATTCAAATGGATTTAAGTGTGTCCAAGCATTTTCCACCCATGTATTGTCAAATATATGTGAAAAAATACAAAGGTAGTGTGTCAGCCATGAAGTAGAATTGTATATTGTTAAATGCATGCTTTCTAACAAGTTTCTTTCAGAATATGTATATTATTAGGAATGAAGCTCTGAGTAATGCCTCTTTTATAGCATAATGTACCGAGTATGAAATAAATCGTGCGTCTTTAACTTTGCCTTTTGTGCACACATTTACACAGAGGAAACATTTTGAACCTCAGCTAGATATTCTGCAATATGACAAACAGGGTCCCTCTGCCAAGATGTCAAATAGTCGTTTTCCTTAATTGTGGCTTGATGGGAAACAAAAGAATTTTGGAAACAATTAGCCTGTTATGTTGTGTACCAGATAGCATGTTGCATTTGTCGTGTTCTGCTGTCTTGAACTTACCAAGAGTTGAATGTACCTTTTAAATTTTATCCCGAAGCTCTGCTACACGACAGATGGGATGTCTAACATCCTTTTCTATTTAAAACATGCAAGTTCTAATCAACAGGAGGGTTTTAGAATGTGAAACCAGCCAGCCATAAGAACTATGTCATGCAGTTTCCTGTCATTCTAATTAATTAGATAGCATTATTTGTTGTCCCCAATGAACCTAAATGAGCTCAATGCTGGGATAATAGCTTCATTCTTACCAAAGGTTTGTTTTCATATTATTCGCTTGGATTAGAGCAAAAAAAAAAAAAAATTTAAATATGGCAGGATTATCCCAAGTGCATGAGAACTATTATTTATATATGAGACTTACATGTTTAGCATTCTCTTAAGATCATATAGTAACATTTTAGGATACTTGTACTTGAAAATTACATTTTTTCTAATATAGTTTTCAAAATGTATCATAGCATTTTTAGGACAAGGTTTTAACACTCTTATAATTTTCAATTATATTATCAAAACAGTATGTTCTCAGCACTACAAGCATCTTATTATTGTATGCTATTCTTGTTCTTAAGCTACTGATGAAAATAAATGTTATGTAAATTGTTAATTAGTGTGCAGTCTATAAACAAAACAGAATTTATGAAATTTCTGCCTTAATTACTGAAAAACAAACACAGAAATAAAAGTAAAACAAAATTAGGAGAAAAGTATGGAGACAATCTGAGTTAAAATTTTTAATCTTAATTCGAAGAATATCATGTGAGATTCTAAAATGGAGGCTATATTCTAAATAAAATAATAATGACAATAGGTAATTACGCAAAGGTGAGAATACTAATTCCAGACATGAACCCAGCAACTAACTTTGGAACCTGAACGAACATGAATATTTAGTTATTTTTACCCTTTAAAATGTCCATACACCCCAAACATCTCACTAAAATATATATATATATATATATTTCCTGCGAGTATATAAAAATAAACGCTTCATTTCAACTTATTAAAATCATATTTAGAAAGTTGAATGGCATACTCCTTATGAAGAACTTATTTGTTAATATAAGCTCTTATTTTTAAGACTAAAAATGCAACCGTTTAAGGGTTGATACAATCTCTGATAAATAAGATCTATCATGTATTCGATGTTGCTCTAAGAAACGATCTGTATAATCACTTTGACCACATCTGGAAGTAAATGGCCCCTGCGATGCATCTTAAAAGATGCCGCAAAACTCCGTCATCGCCCGGAGAAGCCTTCCTGCTCCGCCCCTGCGCCCCAACTGCGTCCACGTTTGATAGAGACGAGCCTTTTCTCCGACAGCGCTCAAGCTGTCCGCCTCCAGCGCCCTCTTCATCTCAGCGCCTTCCGCTGAAAGCCTACTTGTTTTTCAGCGTTCACGTAAACGGTGCTCATAGAATTGTCCTTCATGCTCACACTATCAAATGAACTCTATTCTCTACAGCGTTCTCAAGCCCAGTTTTAACATTTTCTTTGCTCTGATAGTTCAATGACTGTATTATTCACTGGCTAGGAATTGGCCAACTTTTCTCTAAAGGGCCAGATAGTAAACATATGAGGCTTCGCAGGCCATTTGGTCGCCATCACAACTGTTCTACTCTGTCACTGTGGTGTCTGCTGGCAGTGCTCATAATACATAACGTAAGGGTCCTGGCACTTTCTCAGTAAAAAAAAAAAAAAACACATAAAAATAAAAAAATATATAAATACTTAATTTACAAAAATAGGTGGTGAAGTAGATCTGGCTCCCAGCTGGAGTTGGCTAGCCACCATATACAACTGTAATCTCTTTGAGGGAAAATACCAAGCCTTATTCATTTTATTGACTGCACATTAATTTATAGTAGTAGACTAATTTTTAGTAGTAATTGTCAAGAGGCCTTGACAATTCAGTATTGAATCAATTAAAAGAGGGACCTGTGACTACAGTGTAGAATGTCACAGCCAGTTGTACAAATGGTGGGGAGTAGAGAAAATGAAAGAGAAGAAAGTGATGCAGAAAATAAGTCAGAAATGGAAAACAAAACTTATATTGTCATTTTGAAACTATTTCTTCTGTTCAGAAGTTATATCAAAACCAAAAATTTAATTTAATAATAATTGATAATGTAATTCACTATATTAGTGAGACTTCAAAGTTGTTTCTCATGAGGAGCACATAACCAAGCTTGACAGAAAGACAGTACCCTGAGTGCATTAATTAAATGGAGAGCTCAGATCTACTGTGACAGAGCAAAGTATGGAGCACTTCTGAGTTCCAAAGAGAAATTGATATGCTTTCAAGATCTAACAAATGACAAGGGCTCCTGAAAATCAACAGTTAGCTTTTGGAATCATAGAAGTTGGTCTTCTATTCTCTCTCTCTCTCTCTCTGTGTGTATATAGTGTGTGTGTGTGTGTGTGTGTGTGTGTGTGTGTGTGTATAAAAGCCTAACCAACTGGCCAACAGGCCAATAGCTATGATGTGCAATGACCACCAGGGCTCAGACACTCAACATACAGGCATGGAAACATGGAACAGACTGATGAATCTCAGAGGGAAGTGGGGAAGGGAAGGGAGGGAAGAGATTAACCAAAGATCTTATATGCATACTAGAGGCCCAGGGCACAGATCTGTGGACCAGTGGAGTCCCTCAGACTGGCCTGCAGGTTTTATGTCCCATAATTAAGAAAGAAGTTCAACAAATTAAGTTCATTTTGTTTGTTTCATTTATGTTGCTTTTAAGTAAACTTTTTCTAGGACATCTTCCTAATTGAGATGCGTCAAATTTTTGTAATGATTATAAGATGAATATTGCTAATAATGAGGATACTACTATTTTCTTCCTGGAAATCAGATTTTTTGATAGTTCATGATCAACTTCATAATTTATTATAGCAAAATAGAAAGTAATATTATTTTCATATAAATATACCTATGATTTCATGTTAATGATATTTTTTATCTAATGGTTATCATAAGTTTAAGATACTTAAACTTAATTGGTTTTAGTTATTAAATAATAAATAATCTTTTGTACTTCAGCCAATATTAGCTGCTTTATCATAATCTGCATGTAAAGTGAAAATAAAAAGGGTAATGATAAAGAACATTAGCATATGTCATAAAACCATAAGTTAGCCTGGCTGATGTTGCTAAGTGGTTGAGCTTCAACTCATGAACCAGGAGGTCATGGTTGGATTCCTGGTCAGATCACATGCCTGGTTGTGGGCTTGATCCTCAGAAATGGGAATAGAAGAGGCAGCCAATTGATGTTCCTCTCTCATCATTAATGTCTCTATCTCTCTCCCTGTCCCTTCCTCTGTGAAATCAATGTGTGTGTGTGTGTGTGTATTTAAAAACCCTATAAATTAAACAAAGTCATTATTACCAATTTACTGGAAAATAAAATTAGTCAGACTGTGTCAAAATAAGCGATAATAAAGAATTAGATGCATTTCATAATGTTCTTGTCACTTAATAAAGAACATATATAATCATGAGATAGGAAAGGAGGCCTGGAAAAACCCATATTTGTAGGCGAAAGTAAATTTAGAGCACTCCTTGAGGGTAGCACAGATTTTCTGTCATAACTGGCAGACAAAATGAGATCTTCTATAGTATTGGTGCCAAGACTGAGATAATTATATAGATATAGATAAATTTAGACAGAGTCACAAAATATTGAAAAGCATTTGATTTGGCTTAAAGCATTCTCTTCAAAGAATGTATTTACTAAAATAATCATGTTATACTACTTTTGATTATCTTTTGAAAGTGACTGTGAATTGATTCACACTGACAATAAAAAAATCTAAACTAGTTTGTATGTTTTTAGAGTCCTGAATCGGAACCAGTGTGTAGAAACAAATACAAAGTGAGTGCACTTCCATCATATCTCTCTATGCATCCTACAGGGCATGTAATAGTTTTCTATTGCTGCATGACAATTGAACAATATACCATAAATTTAACAACAGCCACTTATTAGCTCACAGTTCTATAGGTCAGAAGTCTGGCTCAGCTTCCTGCTCAGGGTACCACAAACCTGAAATCAAGATGTTCTCCAGGCTGAGTTAATTGGCTGGAGGTTCCAGGGAAAAGTTCCACTTCCAAGTTCATTCTTGTGGTTAGTAGAAATCAAGCCCTTGAAGCTGTAAGACTGAGGTACCATTTCCCTAACAGCTGTTGGATGACTGCCCTTAGCTGCTGGAGTCTGTCTCTTCCTTGGCACCTGAGAACCACGATGTCTGCTTTCTTCCAGATTAGCCAGAAGGCATCATTCTGACTGCCTCACTGTGTCTTGCTGGAGAAACTGCTTTTAAAGGGTTCATGGGAATAGGTCAGGTCCATCCCATAATCTCCCTCTTTGAAGGTTAGCTGTGCTATATGACATGATCCAATTATGGGAGTAAAATCCATCAGATTCACAGATCCAGAGGTTGGGCAGGGTGCCATTTTAGAATTCTGCTCACGACAGCAATTAAACACAGGACTTCAGAGCCTGAGGACTGGTCTTTACATCTTGGTTCTGCTGATTTCCAGTCATCATCTGGAGAAAATCACTTGATTTAGTCTTTCCTCAGTCTCATTATTTGTAAGATTAGTAAAATACTGTTGCTGTGAGATCTTAATACTGTATTAACTACTCAACATACGTTAGCTATTTTTATTAATTTATAATATCTAGACAGGCAAGAGAAAGGGTAGTGTGAACGAATGTTTTGCAATGAGCCTATGTCTTTAAATAAGCACGAGATGAGGTAAATGTTTTTATTCTTTCTCAGTGTAGTTTAGTTCCCATGATCCTACACTCCCAGGATGGCTGAATCTTGTAGCCCCAAAATTCTAAAATTAAAGATATGTATTCTGGTACAAACTGACACCTAAACTTTATCAAAGTAACTACTTCGTCTAGTATATCAGGAGAAACAATATAATGTTGGAGAGTAGATAAGAAAAAGTACATCCATCTTCAAAGAACAACAAAAAGAAGAATTTTTAAGGGTAACAGTAAGTTTATCTGAAGTTTAATTTATGCATTGCCTTTATATAATCACTCTTGAATAAGATATGACTCCACTTGTAAATTCAAATTGATCCAACTGTGGAAGCCAAAATTAAACAATTCAACAGCCCTGTCATTTTGACCATATAAAAATAAAATTTCATAACATCACCTACTGCAGTTATGATGTCTTTTCTCTCTTGCTTTCAGAACTATTCCTTACCAACTTTATAAAACTGGCTGCTAGCCTGGCCAAAACGGGTGCTTTTTTTTTTTTTTTTGGTATCTGGGTATCAACTATCTTTAAGGAAAACTACCTCCACTTTCTACGGAATTTATATTTAAAGCTCTGTGATTATGTTTTCTACTATGGTTATAAACCAAAGAACTTTAAGGGTCATGAGATTTGTGCCCTGACTGGTGTGGCTCAGTTGGTTGGACGGTCGTCTTATACATCAGAAAGTCAGAGATATATATACACACACACACATACACACACACACACACACACACACACACACACACACACACACACACACATATATATATACACATATACACACACACACACACACATATATATATATATATTAGTGGCCTGGTGCCTTGGGGGGGGGGAGTGTCCCTCAGCCCCGGCTTGCACCCTCTTCAATCTGGGACCCCTTGAATGATGTCCTACTGCCGGTTTACAAGGATCAGGCCTAAACCAGCAGTTGGACATGCCTCTTGTAATCCAGGACTGCTGTATCCTAACCGCTCATCTGCCTGCCTGCCTGCCTGATTGCTCCTAACCACTCTGCCTGCCAGCCTGCTCACCCCCAACTGCCCCCTGCCGTCGGCCTGCTCACCCGCAAATGCCCCCCTGCCAGCCTGATCACCCCCAACTGCCCCCCCTCTTGGCCTCTAACCACCTCTACCTTGGCCCTGCCACCATGGCTTTGTCCAGAAGAACGTCTGAAAGGTCTTCTGGAAGGTCTCCCAGTCTAATTAGCATATTACCCTTTTATTAGTATAGATAGAGGCCTGGTGCATGGGTGGGGGCCAGCTGGATTGCCCTGAAGGGTGTCCCGGATCAGGGTGGGGGTTCCCTTGGGGCATGGGCAGCCTGGGCAAGGGGCCTGTGGTGGTTTTCAGGCCAGCCACACCCCCATGGGGTGAGGGTCTCCACTGGGGGGGCGTGGCTAGCGTGGGTGAAGGGCTGATGGCTGTTTGCAGGCTGGCCAAACCCCCCAGCAGGGACCCTCACCTCATGGGGGTGTGGCCAGCCTAGGTGAGGGAATGATGGCTATTTTCAGGCTGGCCATGCCCCCCAGTGACCCACGCTCCCAGCCCCTCCTGTTTTCCTTTTTTTTTTTCAGTGCCTCCTTTAGCAGAGGCCAGGGCCAGCTGGAAGCAGGTATCTGGGATTTATTTAACTTCTATAATTGAAACTCTGTAGCCTTGAGCAAAGGCCAGGGCCAGCCAGGGCATGTGGGAAGCTTGCTTTCCTCCATCACTGGGGGAAACCCAAGCTTCCTGCTTGCTCCAGCTCCGTGGCCACCACCATATTTGTTGGATTAATTTGCATACTCGCTTCTGATTGGCTGGTGGGTGTAGCAGAGGTAAGGTCAATTTGCATGTTTCTCTTTTATTACTGTGTGTGTGTATGTATATTTTGTGTGTGTGTGTGTGTGTGTGTATATATATATATATATATATATATATTTTTTCAAATGCTTAAGTCCCATTGCATTCATAATAAATCAGATATTTGGGTATGGCTAGATCATCAGGTGATTTCTCCATTTACTAACTAGAACTACGTTGGCAAAAATTAAAAAGTCCCGCAATAAAATGTTAAAAATTCCAATCATATATTTCTGCCTGGCTGCAAGGTAATTAATTTGGTACTGCATATTATAAAAACAGTATAAGGTGAAAATTACAGTAAGGATATTCTGAATTTTCTGGAAATTCTATTACATTAGAATAGCTATCTTTGTTTTACTATGAAGTCAGTCATACAAAATGGGAAGTTTTCTTATAAAGGAAATGAAAACATTTAGATCTGGCTTGGGTCATGGCATAAAGCTTTCTGGGATCTTCAAAGTTCAAATGATCATATCCACTGGATAATGACTGCCCTTGGCAGTCAGTCTTACCCTGCGATTTTTTTTTTTTGTAATTTCAAAATCATACATAAATGCATTTCCTGAAGCCTGTGGTCAAGCTGACCTGTCTGTGAACATTAGTCTCCCCAGCCATAGGTAGAACTGTGATTTGAGGACAGAATCTTATTGAAGGATTCAGAAAAGATGGGATAGGAATGTACCACCTCACTGTAGGTTAGTTCATACAAAGGCATAGCAATATATACACAGAAGAAACTGTAGCATGAGCAGTTACATAAATCATGCTGATCTAACAAGCTTCAAGCGAAATGAAAGCTAGACCCCTGTCTTGTCTCTAAAGACTTTCACCGCCTTTTTCTTGAACTCCTTTTCTCTCCCCAGGTAGAGTTGACATCAGACTTTCCCTCTAACATCAATCTTGAATAGCTAGGTAGCAAAGGTAAATTCAGTAAAGGCATTACTGTCTTCCCGGGGAATTGGAGGGTAAGTTATAATGCCTATGCAGCAAAGCCAAGTAAAACAGAAATAAGAAAGATGAACAAGTACTGGACACAGTCTTCCCTGACAAACACATTGTCATCAAGTTGCCACAGTCAGAAGGTCCCAAAGGAGGAACTGGCAAGGAAAACACAAATGAAAGAAATAAAACCTATTCTCAATTTCAGTGTTTGTTGAGACCAAGTAATTGCAGAGCTATCAGGCTCAATTGCAAAACACACAGAGTAAATTGTCATAACGTATCGAGAAAGCCAATAGAGAGGCATTTGACCAGCATTCTTCCATTCAATGCAGCCCAACGCAGGGGCTTCATGCCTTCTGCTTGTGAAAAGTCAGGCAATGCACTCTGTCACCACACTCTTGTTCACTCTAACCGTAAACATTTACCACAGAGAATTAACTTTCATGAGATCTCTTGCTACTCAGAAAAAGCTGATTGTTTGCCCCATTCTCATTGCAGAGATTTCCCTGGTCTCTCACAACCCCACTCTTCTCTTCCTCTTAACATTTTGACCTATGTGATACCCATGCCAACTAAATTTGCTTCACAAGTTTGCATCAACTAAATACATTTTTTTGAAATATTCTGTAAATTCAGAACTTGAGAGTAATGTTAGAAATTTCAAAACTCCAGCTCTACTCCCATGCTCATATGGTATATACTAAATATATATATATAAAATACTAGAGGGCCGGTGAATGAAATTCGTGCACTGGGGGGGGTGGGGAGAGGCTCATCCCAGATTGCGAGAGGGCACAGGCCAGGTGGAGGGACCCCACACATGCACAATCAGGGCTGGAGAGGGGTGCAGGAGGTTGGCAGCCAGGGAGGGACCACCAGAGGACTCCAGGGCAAGTCTGGCTCATCGTGCTTAGTCCCAATCAGCTGGACCCCAGCAGCAAGCTAATCTATGGTTGGAGCATCTGTCCCCTCGTGGTCAGTGTATGTCATAGCGAGAGGTTGAGCAACCTTAGCATATCATTAACATATTATGTATTGATTGGTTGAACGGGCGACTGGACACTTAGAATATTTGGCTTTTATTATATAGAATGAGAATACATACATCTGTAATAAAATAAAAATGTATACATATAAAATAAACATGCATCTATAGAATAAATAAATATACATTAAATATGTATATCACAAGATGTATATGTATATATACATAAAAATATACCATACCCGAGAACCAGATTTTGAAGATGCCACCTGTTCTCCAACCTAACCTCTAAGCAACTTGGCAATGCTTAAAAGGAATGTAAAGAAATTTTGCTTACAGTGATTTTATTTGTAACAACAAAATAATCATAACAATCAACATCTGGACTGTGATAAACATATAGGTCACAAAAATTTCTACATGCACTATAAAAATGTGATTCTTCGATTACCTATAACATTTTTTGCAATCTTGAGTAGTATGATTCTTCTCCCACTGGAGAATAAGAAGAGTAAATAAGTAGCTTCTTATAAATTCTCAGAAAAGAAATGCAGCAGCAGGCATTAAAAGAATTTTTTATTACATAATACTTAACAAAAGGTTAATTGTTTAGTTTAAATGTTTTATTTTTTATTGTAAAATATTTCAGTCGTAAAAAAAATCTGGAGTAGATATACATAGAGATACCCAACAAAGATTAATTCAAATTCTTTTTTGAATAACATTGTAACTATGTAGTTGATGTCCTCACCTCCATCCTACCTCCTCTACCCAAATGTCACTACTTTTGGTAGTGTAATTGCTATGTTTTTCTCATGTATATTTTAAAAATGAATGCATGCATACATAAATATTAGTACTTCTCTTTATGGTTTTAAATGTACACAAAGTGTAATATAATTGTCATTATATATATATGCTTTCACTTAGTATTATGTTGATAAGACCTATCCAAGTTTTTTCAGCTTTATTGAAATGTAATTGGCATATAACATTTTGTAAGTTTAAAATGTATATGATATGATGATGACTTGATTTGTGTATCTATTGTGAGATATTTACCATGATAAGTTAGCACATTGTTTACCTCAAAAAATTATCATTTTGTTGTTATGGTGAGAATATGAAAGCTTTACTCTCATAGAAAATTTCAATTATACAACATAGTATTATTAATTATAGCCTCCGTGCTGTGCATTTAGATTACCAGAACTTTTTCATCTTATAACTGGAAGCTGGTACCCTTTGGCCAGTATCTCCCATTCCTCTACTTCTGAAAATCACCATTCTACTGTTTGTGTTCAATGTTTTTAAATTCTACATATAAGTGAGATCCTATAGTATTTACCTTTCTCTGTCTGACATACTGACATATTTTACTTGGCATACTGCCCTCAAAGTTCAGCCATTTTATCACAAATGGCAGGATTTTCTTTATATTTTATGGTTGAACTATATATAAATACTAGTACATATATTTTCAGTTTCTTTGTCCATTCATCTGATGATGGACACTTGGGTTATTTTCATATCTTGCCTTTTGTAAAAAATCTTGCAATGAATGTACAAGTTCAGATATCTCTTCAAGATAGTGATTTTATTTCCTTCGAATATGTACTCAAAAGTGGGATTTCTCTATCATCTGATAGTTTTATTTTTAATTTTTGGGGCAATCTTCATGCTGTTTTTTTTTTGTACCAATTTACATTTCCACTAACAGTACTCAGGGGTTCCCTTTCTTTCCACATTCTCACCAGCATTTGTTATTATCTTGTCTTTTTGATAATAGCTGCCAGGGTTCTTATCCCAGTGTTATAAAGGGTGCTGCAATCTGGAGAAAGGAGCTGATGCATAGATTAAGAAGGAGTCCAAAGATGAAAGATAATTTTAAAAGGCATTGGGAGTCAGAGGAGCTTCAGCTAAAGGAACTGAAGACTACCCCTTTTCTAAGGACCCCGTGCTATTTATTAATACAATTTGTCCTAAGGCAAGGTGGAGACATACACTTCAAAGGGTAAGGTTTACAGAAGCATTGTCAGTTTGGGGAATAGCCTACAGCTGTTCAAGTGTTTGGCCAACAGGAAGCCAACAGGAGGCCAACAGGAGGCAATACGATTTAAAATGCCCTGAGCTGTCTGGCAGCAAGCAATAATCCTATTCAGGTTTGGGGGAAGTGCCCATTCAGCTGTTCCAACAGGTAAACTACATATGTAGCTCAGCCCTTGTTGAGCCCCCCAAGCTTCACCAACCTTTTGGTGAAACTCTTGTAATTATGACATGCTGGAATTGGTTGCCAGCCGTTTTAGTTTTGAGATTTTATGGTTTTGATTTGCATATCCCTTTTGACTAGTAGTATCCAGAACCGTTTCAAGTACTTGTTGGCCACTGGTATGCATGCCATCTTAGGGAAAAAAAATGTCTATATTCTTCTGCCCATTTTAAAACCAAATCACTTCTTTTTTTGCTGAGTTGCATAAGTTCTTTTGGATATTAACCCCTATCAGATATATGGTATTCAAATATTTTCTTCAATCCTATAGATTGGCTTTCATTTGGTTGTTTATTTCCTTTGCTCTGCAGAAGCTTTTTATTTTGATGTAGTCACATTTGTTTATTTTTGCTCTTGTTGCTCGTGTTTCTGGTGTCATAGCCAAAAAAAACATTGTCAGACATTTGTCCATATCATCATCAATCTTTTCTAAGAATGAAATCTTTACTTTGAATATCACTTTTAATGATTTCTATTTTTTCTTATATTTAAATTTCTTTTATTCTGTTTCTAGGACCTAGTTTTATATTTTGGGGAGTTTTTAAAAAATAATGTAAATCATAACTATATATATAAAAGCCTAATATGCAAATAGACCGAACAGCAGAACAACCAAACAACCGAACAACCGGTCGTTATGACATGCACTGACCACCAGGGGCATGTGCAGAACATGGCAGGCATCAGCTGCAGAACGATGGTGGAGGTGAGCGGGGGCGCCAGACCAAAGTGGGGCACTGGCTGCTGTCATTGGGGCAAGCCTCTGGTGGTTACTGAAAATTATTTTGCTCCAGTGTGTCATAGTCCTGCTGGGCACTCACACCTGCTGCTGGCACTAATCTGCTTGCACCCACTGCTAGCGCCTGATGCTGGCCTCAATCTCGCAGGCCCCAATCTCAGCGCCATCAGCAGGTGCGAGCAGTGGCTGTTGGCCCTGATCACCCACCCCTCAGGGCTTCTCCACCTCCCCCTGCTCCTGAGGGGTGGTCGGGGCTGGCAACTGCCTCTCGTACCTGCTGGCCCCGCTCACACCCGCAGCTGGCACTGGAGCTGCCACTCGTACCTGCTGCCAGCACTGGAGCTGCTGCGTGCACCTGCAGCTGGTGCCCGATCGCTGGGTGCCATCAGTGGGTGCAAGCAGTGGCTGCCGGCCCCAATCACCCCTGGGGGATTCTCCACCTCCCCCTACTCCTGAGGGGCAATTGGAGCAGCAGTTACTGCTCACACCTGCTGACAACTGGCTCTGCTTGCTGGCAACAGGTGCAAGCGGTGCTGGCACCACATGGGAGTGGAGGCAGTGGGAGTGGGGCTACTGGCAGATGGGACCGGGGGCCATGGCAGGAGGGGCCGGACAGGGGCACAGAGGATGAGCAAAGAACTGCCCCTGTGCCCACTGCAGCCTCACGGCCCACAGTCCCTTTCAAGGTGCATGAATTCGTGCACTGGGCCTATAGCATTTAGATAATATATGTAATTATTTTTAAGAAGTATTTTGGGTATATCTTATAATTTATGATATCTAGTATTTTTGTCACTCACCTTAGAATATTTGGTAATTTCTCTTATAATTGGATCATGATTTATTTTTCATTTATGTATTATAACAATGTTTATTTATATCCAAGTATTAGAAGAATATGACATTTTAAAATCAAATCATTCCATTATTGTCATAGAATGTGTCATACTCAATGTTTATTATTTGTAATATATTTCCTCTTCCTTCAAGGATTAATATGCTATTAGTTTTTGCCAATGTTTTATATGTGCTTAAAATATGCATTCTCTAATTTTCGGAAATACTGTTATTATACGTGCCTATTATATCAATTTTAATGCTAGGATTATTCGCATTCACTTTATCTTTTAACTTTTAACATACCTGGTCTCTCTCTTTCTGAGAAAAGCATGTCATAAGATTCATTTAATCAGTTGTTTTTTTCATTCAGTTACTATTTAGAGGGCAATTCAAATGTATCATGTGAAGTATAATTGGTGGGAAATCCATTATTTCAATCCCTATATCCCCAAAACTTAAAATCATGCACACATGTCCAATTCAAAATGACAAAATGCTTACAATGACCTACAAGGCTATTACTGTTTGAAATGGAAATGATTGCAGAGTTGTTTTGAGTACAGGAAGACAGTAAGCTGACTTTATTTGGAAAAGATCACTATCAGCTATTATGGAAATTATTCAGGATGCTGTTGAAATAGTTCTGATGAAGGATGATGCTGCCTGGTTCAGGGAGGCAGGGAAAGAATGTTGAGGACTGATCATATTCTCTGTGCATTTTGAAATAATGTTAATGGCATGTTCTCTTGAATTGGATGTGTGTATCAAGTTTTTCTAGTGCCTGTGCAACTAGAAAAATGGGCTTCCCTAATCATATTCTATGATTGTATAATAATCTATCAAATTACTGAATCTTAACTTATGAAACCTATTCTTATTATTTTTAAAAATTTATGTGCCAATATATTTTAAGTGTTTGTTGTAATAGTATATATTCTTATGCTTTCCATTTTTGTAGAATCTGTAATCAGTCTTTTAAGGAAAGAGTATAATCTAATTACATATATTTTAGTTTCTATTATATTTAGGCTTATTTATGTTTTATATGCTATTGTCTGCTTGTTTTTCTTTCCTCTGTGACTTGTATTCAATCAACTAAGGCTTTTTTTCTTTCTTTCTGCTAGGGGTGCACTATATTTTTTTTCTAATTTACTTAATGTGTTTATTTGTTATATTTATTTATTTTATTTCTAAAAATAACATGAAATCAAAGCCTTACTGTATTAATTCCATGATCAAAGCATGGGCTAAATTGGAGATATTTTTTCTCTAAGGGTAAATTGAGGGGCCATTGCTAGAAATGGCAATGAAAGTTAAACAGAAAAAAAACAGCATATGTAATGTTCCCTTTTATCTCATCAAAAGTCTCTTTAGTAAGACATATATTAGATTGACCTACACAATTCCATTTTGAACCCGTGTATTGCACCATTATGATGGTTGTATTTAAAAAAATGTGATGGGTAACATATATTCACAATCTTTTTTTTTCTTTCATTTCTGACAATGTCATTTAATGCAAACTCTTGTGAAAGACTTTGAAATAGACCAATAAGTATTTTTTCATTAAAAATCTATAACCCAGATAAACTTATTAATGTATGGATTGTGTGACTTTCATTGTTTTTGAGTTATATTACTCTTATTTAACTACCCTGTAAGATGTAGAAAATGGATAGCAATGCTATTTTTCCCCCATGGAAACACAAATAAATTTGTTAGTTGGTGGTACAATATATTCCCTATCTCCCCAAAAATTTAAAATTTAATTTTGTATTTATGAAGCACATTTACTTTAAATTCTTGATTGCCTATACATGTATCTGCTTTTTGGATTCATCTTGAACCAATGTTTACATCTTATTGGATTCTTCATTAATTAATTAAAGTAATATTTTAAATGTGTCCAATTTACATTTTTACTGGAATTACAATATAGCTTTTAAGGTTTATCATTTAACAATTTATATTTAAATGAGAGGACTGGGTATAAAATTAAAAGTTTTTCAGGGCAATGGGGTGATAAGGACACATATGTAATATCTTAATCAATAAAGAAAAAAATTTAAAAAAATTAAAAGTTTTTCATTTTTTTTTTAAATTAAAGACATTGATTTTGTTTTGTTTTTTGAGCACCCTGTGTTGCAATAGAAATTCTGTTCAGATGTTTATTCTTTATATATAGGATTTCATCCTTTATTTGGAAGTTTTGATTATTTTGTAATATATAAATAGAATGTATCATTTATAAACTCTTCATTTCAACACATAGCAGGTTCTTTATGTCTGAAACCTTGGTTTTCTCTACAAATCAGAGACATATTATTCTAGCACTATTTTATTATTTAGTTTGTTTTATTCTCTACATGTTCTCAGCTATAGAGCTTTTATATTTATTGATTTCTTTTTCCTTTCTGTTCAAGTACATCGCTACTGGTTGAAGCTCATATGTGGTGAAAAGTGACTGAACTTGAATTTATAATCTAGAAGCTCATCCCTTATCATTAAAACTTTTAGGTTATTTTCTCTATTGTCTTATAGTACACAGAGCTATAAACAGGAAGCTTGCAGTGGTTAGTGGACTCTGGAACTAGCTGTTTATCCTACTTTTACCAAGGCCATAGAGATAAAAAATCTGAGGAAAATGGAATTTCCTTTCCTATCCTATTAAGGCCCCACTTTCACATTTTCTCATTTTATTTTCTAGAAAAATAAACTATACCATGTGATCATATAAGTCTCCTTATAAGAGCTACATCAAACTGAAACAACTTAACCTCGTTTAAAATCCTATGTAATAAAAGGGTGATATGCAAATTGACCCTAATGGCGGAACAACCAGAAGGACCGCTCGACCAGTCACTATGAGGCACACTGACCACCTCTTGGTCCCTTTCCCTAGCTGGCAGGCTCCCATTGCCCAATGGTGAACAGGGAACCGGGGGTGGGTGATGGGGGACACAGGTGGTGCCAAGCCAAGGCCCCTGCACCACTGGTTACCCCACAGACAGAGGGTGAACGCTGGTGGGGGCAAGCCGGTGAGTGGGCGGGAATGGCCAACCTCTTAATTCCTCTCCCCGGCCAGCAGGTTCTGATTGCCTGATGGTGAATGAAGAACCGAGAATGGGTGGCAGTGGGGGGCAGGGCCAGCTACGGGCAGCTGGGTAAGATACCCTGATTGCACACCAGCCCTAGGGACTGTACCCGTGCACGAATTTCATGTACCGGGCCTTTAGTATATTTTATTGATTTCAGAGAGGGAGAAGGATGGAGAGATAGAAACATCAATGATGAGAATCATTGAATGTCTGCCTCCTGCATGCCCCCTACTGGGGATTGAGCCTGCAATCCAGGCATGTGTCCTGACCCTGACAGGAATCAAACCGAGACCTCCTGATTCATAGGTCCATGCTCAACCACTGAGCCACACCAGCTGGGCTAAAACAGAAACAACTTAACCCTTAATTGTCTAGTAAGAGGATTAACTCAATATCAGAGAAGTCTGAAATTGCCCACTGTACTTAAAAGATAAAACCATGAAAGAAAACAGAAATTCAGACACGTAGTTCTCCACTTAGAGAGAAAGTACAGGCAAATCAGGCATGAATACAGCATATTGGAGGGGATTAAGTATTTTTTAGGCATCAATAAAAGCTCTTTTATTAAAAGCTATTATTTGAGCAACTGTATAAAAGAGAATAAAACAAGGTACTTTGAGTGTGAAGCAATAAATCCAGGGAAATAAATATATAGGTTACAGTATTTGGAAAATAAGGAAAGTATTATCAACTAGGTCAGAAACATTTCCTGAGCCATGCTGGTTAGCACTAGATACTTAGAGGAAAACTAGTATCTGAAATGAGAATCTTGTGTGCATCCTTTATATTTTTTTTGTGTAAAAATTGTGATCTACACTTGACATAGTCCCTCTTAAAATGTCAGTCTAGTCATTCCTTTGGTAGTCTTTGAAAGCTCAGAATAGAGAAAGAAAAAACAAACCTACTAATTTAGGTTACAAGTACATAGCTCCCCATGTATTTACACCTGAGTGGGGAGGACCCCTTACAGCACTCTAGTCGAGATTCAGCTGCCTAGAGCAGGCAAAAATAGGGAAGCAGTAGAGTAATCTTGGAGAATTTTTTTGAGCAATTTTGTCTTACTGTGTCACATCTATTGATTTCTGTAGACATTAGATTGACATAGGAAAAAATTTAAATGTAACTACTATGCTTTTGATTATCAGTTGGTAAAGAATATCTGATTTATCTTTACACATTGCCACCAGCAACTTTCTTAATCTCTTTGCACTACAGCAAATGTATCTCTAGCATGGGGATTTTGATGACTTCCACTCAGAGATTTTGCTAAGAGTAAAAGATTAAAAATAGAATTCATAATATATACTATGAAGCATTAATGCTGACGTACTAAAAATGTCCATGGCAAGTCTAACATGCTTTTCTAATGGGTGTCTAATTTTTACACTTGGGTTTATAATCATCTATGCCAAAGTTTATTGGTAACTTTAAATTATTGATAATTGTTTCTGATTTCTCTTTCTAATTTGGATTCTTCTAGTGCTTTCCTAGTCCTCTATCTTTTCCTTCTCCTTAAGTCTGTTAGCTGCTTCTCAAGGACTGAAGCAGAAGGTAAATGTTCTGTCTTGGCTTAACTAGCCCCTCAGGAGTGCTTCAGAGGTAGGGAAAAAAAAAGAGCACAAGACTTAGTGAAGGACAAAGGAAAAAAGGACTGCTCATGGTGAAAATCAACTTATGATGCCTGGTCCCTTGTGATACATTCCAACACCTTACTGAAAACTAATAGGAGGTGCTCTGAAAGTTTCATCTCTGCATTCTTACTAAGCCAAAATTTAGTTCTTAAACATACTAATGATATGCCACATAGAAAATACACAATCCCTCAATAATTTTGGCACTTGTTAGGATGTAATTCATTACTTTCTGCTAGTTAATATTTAGCTAATATATTACCAGTGGGCCCAGTTTTAAAGTCTAGTAGTGAAAAGAAATAGGTTTTTTTTCGACAATTTATTTTTTAAAAAATTCAAAGTGTCCTAACATTTTTTTTAGTTCAATAGCAATGTTATTAGAAATTCCCGCAATAAATGTGGACAGATAATAGTATTTAGCAAATGTATTTAATTTATTTAAGACTTTCACTTACCAGATATTTTTGAGCCTACTATGTATTAGATTATGAAGGCAAAATTAATCTTTTTATTTAGTATACATAATCTAATAAAATTTTTATTTTCTCTCTCTTTCTTACTCTCTCACTTTCCCTCTCTAGCTCTTTCTCTTTCTCATTCTCTGTCCTCTACCTTTAAGCACACACATTATTCTTGGTTGAATGAGAAAAATACATGTGTTTTTTAAAAAGAATGTTTTAACATAATTTGAATTAAATGATTTCAAATTGTATGGTCAAAGCCTTTGTTGAGGAGGTGATCTTCAATTTCCACTGAAGTTTGATGCAAAATTAAGAAAACATTTTTGCAAAGTTACAAGCAAGCAGAACAGAAGAATTACCTCAATGTCAGGGATTTTTTAAAAAAGCTATATACTATTTTTAAAATAAGACACACTCTGAAAAAGATTCCTACAATAAATTAGTCAAGAAAGTTAAAATTATAGCAAGAGTCATTTTATATAGCAACTACCTAATGATGGCTGGTTTCAAGAGATACATCATCTCCAGTATCAATTTACAATGACTAATTTTTATTATTGTTACCCTCTATAATAAAAACTTAATATGCAAACAGACAAAAAGGCGTAACTACTGGTCTCTATGTAGTCCACTGACCACCAGAGGCAGACGCTCAACACAGACCCCAGGTCAGCCAAGGTGGGTGCTCTTGCCCGCCCCCCATTCTCCCCCCCACCCATCATCCTGCTGGTTGTCCCACAGATTGGCCTTGATCGCCTGAAAGGCCTAGGGACCCTACCCATGCACAAATTTTGTGCACCTGGCCTCTAGTTCAGTATAATTGAACTTTTTATCAAAAGAGGGAAATACCAGTCATAGGTGCTTTTAACTACCTGTTCCAAGTTCAAAACCAACTGATAAAAATGTACATAGCATTTTTGCTAGGTGAATACATTGATGCCATAGAACCTTGGAATATTAAATTGAAATATACACTGAACCAAACTTTACTTAATATGTGAATGTTAAATGCAGGTAGATCAAGGTTATGTGACTGGTGCAAAGTTATCAGGCAATTTAGTCATATGACCCATCCTCAAAACATGTTTTTTCAATCTCAACCTGTGGCAAATTTCAGTAAGTAATTGGAAGACCATAAGGAAGAAACACTTCTATTTCCAAGTATGTCTCTATTGATAAACTTAAAAAAGAGAGACAGATTGTGGTGGGGATTAATTTTTATGTTTTATGACAGTTATTGAAAATGGATTTAATAAAGTTTAAAGACAATTTTCTCTAAAATAAGTGGAAATTTTAAATTTTGATTATTATATTTTTCTTTTTAAAATAAACGGTACTTTTAAGGAAAAATCAACACAGAAAAATATAAAGGTTATGTAAAATTGTTTATTAAATTGGTTGCTTAAAGCTTAATGTATCATTCACATATTTATTGTGCTAATCTAGTTATATCAGACAAAAAAAACATTTAACAAGTTTCATCATCTTCACAAGGTAGAAGATATAATTTAAAATTATATTTACAAACCTAGAATGACAAAACAATCTTAGAATTTTTTAAGGTACATTTTCTTTCCAAGACCATATGGCATGAATTTGTTTTGCAAATACGTTTATTTAATACATCACTGAAATGCAAAGGCACTTAAAAGTGAATGCAATAAAATCCTCCTCCTAAAACTTTTCAAACAAAAGAACTTAAAACAATAGAGATACAAAGTTTATCATTGACTTAATCATTTTATTAATTAGTTAATCAATATAAAACTTAAAACTTACTACTTGTAAGATTCTGGTACCAATTGGAATCTTTACATGAGGAAAAACAGGCTCTGTGTTCTTTGAGATTTTGGTTAGAAAGAAACAGCACACAGGAGTGTGTTTCCTCTTGAATTAATTAGCAGCTCCATCATTTTCTAGTCCTGTCACATTGGGCACCTCTTCTGTCTTAGGTTCTTCATCTGAAAAGCGAGTAATGTTAGTTATATGTATTGTGACAATTAATGAAATATTCCCTATGAAGATTTTGACATAATACTTGGCCCGTACTTGGGGGTGGTCAACAAACTATTGTATTGATGCACTTTAGGAAATGTATTACATATTGGAGGTTAATCTCTAGACACTGCTTGGGAAAAAAGCAGTCATATGGTTTGGGGGAAAAAAAAAGATACGAGAAGACACTGAAAGGTAAATTTATCTTTGTGGAAAGTAATCTCTTATGTAAAATCCACATCCTCAAATAATCAGAGAAGCAAATGTAGTTTATTCTGATAATGTCTAAGTGTGTTCACCTTTGCTTAGAGAAAGACAACTGATGGATTAGAGGAAAAGTATTTGTAATCTCTTCCTCATTGATTTTGACCTCCCACTTGGTACTATATTGCATTTTGTTTTTTTGCATTTTGATTTTAGAAATCTACCCCACTGCTGCAACTGTCCTACAGTAGGATGGCTGTAGCTTCTAATTGCCAAAGCTAATGGACCATTCTTAGTGCTGATATAACGGTATTTGCATGCTGTGATGCCAATGCTTCTGCTCTAATTTCTCCTAGCTCAGGCACTTTACTTATCCTATCTGTGCATCGAGTTTTCTTCTCTATAAAAAGAATTAAGTAACAGGACCTACATGAAAGTTTTTTTAATAGTTAAAAGAATTAATACTTATACAGTATTTATACCACCTGGTATATTAGTAATCATTCAGTAAATCGTATTGATTATTGATACTGATCTCCTGTGAAACTAATTGTTGGTTCTCCTCATATCTCTTTGACCACTTTCTGGCTGATCCATTTGACAAGAAAAAAGTATTGAACACTGAGATTATATAAGTCCTTACTCTTTCCTTTATTCTGTTCTTATTTGTATCTGTCTCCATAAGTGAACTCTTTTATTCTCAATGCTTTTCTTGTTCCCAATATATCATTGGTTACCATAAATACAACTGTTCTACTACCCATTCCACATACCCAAGCCTCTTGTACTCTTAATTTCTATTTCTGATTTTTTCACACCTATGTCTATATATCCCATGGAAATCTTTCACACAAGTCTAAAATCAAGTTGTCATTCCTTGGTCTAAAATCACTCTTTCATTTTATCACTTTATCATTTAACTAGATACCCAGTGCACAAAATTTGTGCACGTGTGTGTGTGTGTGTGTGTGTGTGTCCCACAGCCCAGCCTGTACCCTCTTCAACCTGGGACCCCTCAAGGGATGTCTGACTGCCTACTGGGATCAGGCCTAAATGGGCAGTTGGACATCCCTCTCACAATCCAGGACTGCTGACTCCCAACCGCTCGCCTGCCTGCCTGACTGATTGCCCCTAACCACTTCTACCTGCCAGCCTGGTCACCCCCTAACCACTCCCCTGCCAGCCTAATCAATGCCTAAATGCTTCCCTGCTGGTCTGATTGTCCTTAACTGCCCTCCCCTGCTGGCCTGGTCGCCCCCAACTGACCTCTCCTGCAGGCCTGGTCCTCTCAAACTGCCCTCCCTTGCAGGCCTTGTGCCTCCCAACTGTCCTCCCCTGCTGTCCTGATCGCCCACAACTGCCCTCCCCTGATGGCCATCTTGTGGTGGCCATCTTGTGTCCACATGGGGGTGGCCATCTTGTGTGTTGGAGTGATGGTCAATTTGCACATTACCTCTTTCTTATATTGGATTATTATATAGGATGTGCGGTAATTTAAGTCATAACATTCAGTTATTCTTGTTTAAAGATACCATATTAACAATGATAATTATAGCTAATACAGATTGAGTATTAACTCTGGAGTAAGTACTGGGCTTAATACTCACAGTGGTCCCAGGAGTTACATATTATACACACCAACTTTTGTTTTTTCACATCCTAAAAACACCTAGCTTCTAAATTACCTGCAAATAATCTCTATTAGTGTTAGTTTCTGACATCAACTCCTCCTTCCAACCTTTCTCTTGAGTCCATTCTATACATTTCTTTCTAGATATGTGTTTCTAAAATATACACTTGGCCATATAATTTCACCACATAAAATTCTTCATTCACGTCATCCCATAACAGTTACCATAAAAAAGATATTATGCCCAGTTCTTTACTTTTGGTCCCTGCTTATATTTCTAATTGCATTCTTTCCATTCTTTATTGCTCTCAAGTTCTTGCCAAGCAAAATAGTTTCTTTTTCTCTGCGTGCATGAAAACCTTTTCTACATCTCCACTTTCCCTGTGAGCTTTCTCCTCCATATGAAATCTTTCTCCTTCTTCCATAATAGTCCTCATCTTATAGCCAACATTTATCAAGGGCTTATATTGAGTCACGCTGTTCTAAGTTCTTTACATTGATTAATGCATTTGTTCTAAAAACAATACTATAAGCTTGGAGCTATTGTTAGTTCTACTTTATAGATGAGGAAACTCAGGCAAAGAAAGATTAAATTTTCAAAGATAAAGAGCTAATACGTGACAGAATTCATGATCTTAATCACTCTATCATTCTTTATTTGGAATATGTCTTTTAAATAAAGAAAATACTTGAGAGATAGTTAGAGGTCTAAAATAGAAAGTCTATACTAGGAAAAGCATAAGGCAACTACAGATTGGAAGGTAGTTTGCATTTGCTGAAAATGTACTTAAATGAGTATGTTCAATTGTTTTTCTTTTTTAAATATATTTTTATTGTTAATAGTATTACATATATCTCCCATTTCTCCCCCTTCTTCACCTTCCTCCCAGGCCCTAATCCCCCACAGATCTTGACTCCCCTATTGCCCTAAAGAACAACAACAGTGTGACTGAAAATAAGAAATATTATAAAATATAATGCAAATAAAAAAATCCATATCTGTCCTAATTCATGTGGTTTTAGTGTATCGTGTAAGACTATCTATAACTATTATTTTGCTTTATTGGTTTTTAATTATGTTCCATTAATTTATTTTACACTACAAACACTGGTGTAGTTTTTGTTGTTGTTTAGTATTTTAATTTATTTTTAGACCTAAAAATCCATTCCTTATTAAAAGCATGTATCAACTTAATATATTATATAATATGATTTAGTACATATATTTATATGTTTTATATACATATAATCATAATTTTTGTTTTTCAGAGAACATTGTTTGGTCTTCTAAAATTTTGATACTTGATATTTTTATTACTCAGTGTTAAAAGATGGGTCATGTGTATTTATGCTTTACGTCATATTCATCTTATAGAAATACAGTATCAAGAAGAAGGAAAATCCAGCCCGGCTGGTGTGGCTCAGTAGTTGAGTGTTGACCTATGAACCAGGAAGTCACAGTTGGATTCCCCATCAGGGCACATGCCCAGGTTGTGGGTACAATCCTCAGTAAGGGGCATGCAGGAGACAGCCAATCAATGATTCTCTTTCATCATTGATGTTTCTACCTCTCTCTTCCTCTCCCTTTCTCTCTGAAATTAATAAAAATGTATTTTTAAAAAATAAGAAGTGCCGGATTCTGGACATCATTTAGCGCTGGTGGTCTTAATCCAGTGTCTAGAAGGATTCAGGAATCTGGAGAAAGGGCTGTGCATAGATGAAATAAGAGTGCAGAGACTAAACATAATTTTGAAAAGCATATTGGGGGAGGCAGAGGAGCCTGGCTAAGGAAACCAAGTTCTCCTTGTTTCAGGACTCCTTGCTCTTTATTAACACAATTTGTACTAAGGCAAGGTGGAGATATACACTTCAAAGGGTAGGGTTTCCTCTACAGAGTCCATTGTCAAATTGGGGAATAGCCTACGGCTGTTCAGGTGTTTGGCCAGTAGGAGGCAATAACATGTAGCTTAAGATGCCCTGAGCTGTCTTGCAGCAAACAATCAATTTAATGCATCCTTTTCAGGTTTGGGGAAATCCCTTTAGCCATTCCCAACAGGTGATAACATATGTGACTCAGCCCTGGTTGAGTCCCCAAGTTCCATCAACCTATTGATGAAACTCTTGCAATTATGACATGCTGGAATTGGCTTCCGGCAAAGAAGGGCAATCCAGATTGGAGAATGATAAATGGATATTTTAAAGGCAATAAAAGGATGATGCTGATTTTTAACATCACAATTCTTTATGTGTAAAAAAACCCAGGGTCTAAGAAAATTAAAAAATCATTAAAGCTCTATCTAAAAATTGGCTGCAAACATTTGAAGAGCAGTTCACTGTCTGTAATTAATGCATAACCCCCACTCTCAGCTGCAAGAGGTTCCCAGTCATAATTGAGTAAAATGTGAGCTGTGCTGAGTTGGTCTGAACAGGAGATCACCAAGGTAAGACAAGGAAAATTACCCAGTCAAGGGCCCTGTGTGTGAGACAGAAAGCTAGCATTATAATAACGTAGCATAGCACATTCTTAAAATACCCAAAGGCCTTTCTCATACCAAGTCTTAGCCGGTGTCCTCATTATTCTCCAGATCAAAAAGCTTCCAAAATGTAATATGGGGAACTGAGAGTAAGAGAGGCAGGGAGCATTGGAATAAATTATGAAGTCTGTGGTAAAGTTTCTTACTCTATAAACTTTCATTTTCTTCCTCTCCTGCTCCCTGTATCTCTCTAGCTCGTTCCCTCTTCCCCCACTCTCCACTAACTTGATTTGAATGTTTCTGTCTGTAAAAAGGGAGGAGACATTTTTAGCTTTCAGACAATAACCTGAAGAAGGTTATCAAAACACACTGTCTGTGCCCATTATAAATGCACTCTCTCCCTTCTGCAGGTTTCTGCTGATCTTTTACGCGCTTTATCTTATTTCCTATCTGTGTACCTGTTTCCACATAATGTTCAAAGTCTCTATAACTCATGTTCATTTAAAAATGTATAGCCGTGTCATTCACTACCATTCTTTCTCATTCATTTACCAGCCCCACTGCTTCTGTACAACGTGAAACATATTCTTACTTGCCTCACTCTAAGAAACCAAATACTTCCATCAACTCTGTTGTACCTTAAACTACTTTTCTTTCCCTATTTCTTCTTTCTTTGTCAACATTTCTAATAAAAACTAGAGGCCCGATGCATGAAATATGTGCATGGGGGGGGAGGAGCCATGTGTCCCTCAGCCCAGCCTGCACCCTCTCCAATCTGGGACCCCTACCGGGATTGGGCCTAAACGGGCAGTCGGACATTCCTCTCACAATCCAGGACTGCTGGCTCCCAACTGCTCGCCTGCCTGCCTTCCTGATTGCCACTAACCACTTCTGCCTACCAGCCTGATCACCCCCTAACCACTTCCCTGCCAGCCTTATTGATGCATAACTGCTCCCCTGCCAGCCTGATCACCCCTTAACCACTCCCCTGCCAGCCTGATTGATACATAACTGCTCCCCTGCCAGCCTGCTTGCCCCTAACTGCCCTCCTCTGCAGGCCTGGTTCCCCCCAACTGCCCTCCCCTGCAGACTTCATCACCCCCTCCCGCCCCCAAATGTCCTTCCCTGCAGGCCTGGTCACCCTCAACTCTGCCCTCCTCTGCTGGCCTGGTCACCCCTAACTGCCCTACCCTGCTGGCCATCTTGTGGTGGCCATCTTGTGTCCACATGAGGCAGCCATTTTGTGTGTTGGAGTGACAGTCAATTTGCATATTACTCTTTTATTAGATAGAATGTCCATTAATAAACCAATAGCTACTATTTATTGAGTATTTTCTATGAAGCTGGGGTGATTCTAATAACATTTACATGTGTCATTCAAATTGACCTTCATTACAAAACTTTATGATTGGTACCATCACAGCTAACCCACATATTGAAAACTGAGGCATTGAGGAGATAAGTACCTATTCTGATGCTGGGATTCTGATTCTAGAGGCAACCTATGGCCCAATATGCACATGCAGTTCCATCATACACCTATGTGTTGTTTTTTTTGTTGTTTTTTTTAAAATAAACAGTCTATAGATAGTAACATTTTAAAAATCCCAGGGTAGAGAAAGAAATATATATATTTTTCAACCTTTTGGAGTTCTTAGCTAAGACCCCCGTGCTAATAAAAGTCAGACTAACGTGAGAAAAACAAGCAAACTTATTATCTGTGCATCATGTATACATGTGAGATACCCAGAAAAAGGGATTAACTCCCAAGGTGCTTATAATTCAGAATTGCATACCATCATAGGAAAAGGGAATATAGGTCTTATTCTTAGGTGAGAATAAATGATATTTAAGAATGATGAATGGGCCATTAGAAGAACAGCTGGGACTTTGTAACAAAGTTTATGTGGGTGTGATGTAACTTCTGATCTTTCCTATGATAGAATTAATATTTCCTGGTTGATGAAACTTCCAGGGAAGGGGTAATGACAATTGAGTTCCCTTTGTTGGATCTGCGCTTAGGCAGGTATGGGAGTTCAGAGAAAGCTTCTCCCTGCATTTGTGTGTGTGTGTGTGTGTGTGTGTGTGTGTGTGTGTGTGTTTTATTTTCTACAGATTAAAATAATCAATATATCAAAGCACCACATTTTAGGGTGACATGCCCTGAACTCCTGCAGCCATATTTAGGAGTGGCATAATCTGCTACCCTTCCCCAGTAAATGCCTCAAAGAAAAATCAGTGACATTTCCCTATTGTCTGTATTTTTTTTAATATATTGTCATTGATTTCAGAGAGGAAGAATGAGAGAGAGAGAAATAGAAACATGAATGATGAAAGCTGCCTCTTGCACACCCCCTACTGGGGATCAAGCCTGCAACCTGGACATTGCCTTGACCAGGAATGAAACTGTGAGCTCCTGGTTCATAGGTCAATGCTAAACCCCTGAGCCACACCAGCTGGGCCATTGTCTGTATTCTGGATCAAGATGTTTATCCCTGGTATCATGTGTTTCTGATAATTCTGTAATAGTAAGTATTCTAACACTAAAACTCCTTATAATATGTATTCTTTTCCCCCCGCAGATTCCTCTTTTTCTTTCTACCCTCTTATCTTATTCAGGCCACACTTAAGTATATGCCCTATCTTTCTGTATGCATTCTACCTTGGGATTGCTTCTACATTCCTTGTTTCAAAATTATGTATATTGTGACAGTTCTCAAATTGATTTCTCCACCTCTTAAACATTTGTAAGCCCTAATTTTTTCTTTCTTTCTTTCTTTCTTTCTTTCTTTCTTTCTTTCTTTCTTTCTTTCTTTCTTTCTTTCTTTCTTTCTTTCTTTATTTCTTTTATTTTTTAGCTCTGTTGAGTGTCTAAAACATAAAACAGGTCTGAGAATTTGTTAAATGCATCAAGTTGTTCCTGCCTATTTACCTTTTTTTTTGGTTCAACTACCCTTCCCTTCCATTCTTGTTACCTGGCAAATTTCACGTTATTTTTAAGATTCAACTTTAAAAGAGTACTTATCACTCACACCTAACTCTCTGTGTTGAGACCTCTAGTAGCCCTATAATAGTTCCTCTTGATCCTCCTTATAAAAGTCATGAATTTTCTGTGTGCAAATGCTTCCTAGAATAAAGAGTGCATTTTCCAATTTCTTTCCTAATCAGGAGAGGGCATCTGATATATTCGAGTAAAAAGTATAAAAAAATTGGGATATGACCAGGCCTTTTTAGTACATTTCTTCTCCTCCTTGGCTAGAATGCAGACATGACGGTGAAAGACTGAGAGACTGAGCAGCTATACTGGATCATGAGGCACCAGTCACACATGGCAAATGTTCCACCATATTCTCTCATATCGTTTCGCATGTTTTTTCCTCCTTAATTTTTAACATCATCTAGCATACTGAATCAGATAGGTCATGCCTATGATGCTGATGCAAAGTAGCCTCACAGCAATTAAACTTCTTCAATGAAATAGAAAGGTATTTTTCACTGCTAATATAATTCATGATGGCTGTTCAGATTCATAGAGTTCAAACTCTATAGTCATTGGGTAACCTTGGGCTAGACCCTAGGATATAATCTGGAGCATATTCATATGAAACAGTCTGGCCAGTTCATTTATAAGCACACCCATTTCCAGGTTTTTCTGACCAGGACTGAAAGACAAATCTCTTCTGCTTACCATAATTCTTGAGAAATGTGTCACATGGCTACACCAGTCATCAAGGTGAGCTTGGAAATGGAGGGTGGATTTAGGAACCCTCAGGACTGTGTGTTATATCCTTTTATTATTTACCTTATTTATGTTATGATTTCTCTGAATTTGATTGATAACTGCCACACAGGCAGAGAATTTGTTCTGTTCTTCTCCATGGTGTACCCCCAGTGCCTAGGGGAGGCCAGGTACATAGTAGTTACTCAATTTTTATTGGTTAAATAAGTTAATCATGAATTAATTAATATACTGTATGGATTTTATTGATAGCCTTGGCCCCTACATAACAAAATTTACACATAGTACAACAGTGCTGCAATGAACATGGGGTGCACATATTCTTTTAAATTCGTGTTTTAGATTTCTTTGCATATACTCCCAGAAGTGGAATGGCTGGTCATAAGGCAGTTCCACTTTTAATTTTTTGAGAAAACCTATATAATTGTATTAATGTCACCCCAACACATTCAATAACATTTTTTAAAGAAGAAAAAAAAAAGACAAACCCGTTCATGGAGGAAGTCAATAAATGCACACACAAAAGCTCAAAGAAAAATTTACACATAATAGATTCCAGTTTCAGAGTCTAAGGAAATGGATGGCTTCATCAAAGACATTCTAGACATCTTAGACTTATAGGTAGGTGTTTTCATGTTACGAACTTCCTTTTAGTACATTATATAACTAATCCTCTTGTTGAACATCTGAACACTTTTTGATAGCATTAAAATTCAGGTGCTTTGTTGTATCCATTATAAGCAGCCTTTTAAATTGCATTATAACCCTCTGGAAACATATTGTAATTGAATGAAAAATGTTGCATTGTGTTCTTAATTTATATTATCCACAAAAAATGGTTAGACATTAAACTGCTAATGATTTGTTTCCCAGAATTGCTATTATTATTTATTATCAAAGTAGACCCTCAGTAATTTACACTAATAACTGGGAGACTCACTAGAGATTACTGAATTTGGCAGATCAGTTAGTGAACAAATAAATATGAAAAACATCAATGCTGCTGTACCACAAAATGTGCTTTATTCATTATTTTGATAAGTGTAGCTTAATTATAATCATCTATGGTAATGTTTCACAGTATGCTAATAAACACATTGGCATATTTTATGAAATGAATGAAGTCTTAGAAAAATTGTTTGCTAGTCTGTCCCAGTTTTAGGAGAAAAATATAAATCAGTGATTTAGTATGTTTTGTATTACTTTTCTTGGTACTGCTTTTAGTCTAGAAAACTAGATCTCATATTATGTAGTATCAGTTTACTCATGCTATGGTTTTTGTCCGCTTTCTCTACTAGAAAATAAGGTTCATGAAAACACATTTGCCTCATTTCACACACGTTGTACATGTAATGCAGATATATGTATCTGAGTATATGTTGTATAGATATATAATACTTTGAAAATAGAAAGATAGTCAGTACAAACTTGAAAGACCTATTAATTTAAATATACATGTTAATCTCTGTCTCTGATCACGTATGCTTTTAGAGACCAGGAATAAATTGTGTCTATTTTAATTGTTAATAATCTCCAATCACTTCCTTTTTTTTTCAATCACTTCCTTTTTAATGTCAACATACCATATATAGAAATACTTACAATCATTGCTAAATTATAAAGGGATTGCTCAAGACGACCAAAAAGGTTGGCTTTGGTGTTTGTTTTGTTTTGTTATGTTTTCCCTATAGGGTCATCAATGAGTACCAATAGCTTTTAATCATGCCTCAAAATGTCTATATTTAAAGGAGTAATTAATTTTTGTAATCTGGTGTGTGTTTTTTAATTGATTTTAAAGAGAGAGGAATGGAGAGAGAGATGCAGAGGGAGAGAGAGAGAGAGAGAGAGATAGATAGATAGAGAGAGAAATAAGAGAAATACTAATTGGTTGTTTCCTGTATGTGCCCTGATCGGGGATCGAATCCACAACCTAGGTATGTGCCCTGACTGGGAATAGAATCCTAGACCCTTCAGTGCACAGGCTAATGCCCCAATCAACTGAGCCACGTTGGCCAGGGCGTAACCTAGATTTATTAGGTGATTCTTGCAAACATTTGAGAGATCGGCCATGTCCATTGAGTTATTGTTCATTGTGCTAAGAAAACAGAAGAAAAGAAAGAAATGTCTTTGTTCTCATAGAACATATTTTCTAGGTAGGGAGTCAGACAGTAAATGACATATACAAGTAGAATAATTATTGGTTACAGAATAATATGTGATGAAGGCAAAACAAGCAAGGGAGAAGTTGCACTGGGTGCAATTTCAGGGAAGGATGCCAGTGAGGTGACATTTGAGAGACAACCTGAGGGAAGTGAGGGAGCAAATTGTAGTTCAGTCTGAAAGGAGCACCTTCTAGCAAGAGCTATGCTAGAGCACAGGCCCTGAGGCAGGAGCGAGTGGTGTGTTTGAAGAAATGGAGGACAGTACCACCAGAGTGTGGAAAATGAAATGAGCAGGAAATGAGTCAGTGAAATGGCAGGGAACCAGAGTGAGTGGTATGGAACCTCATTCCTCTTTAGAATAACAATCTAATTCATATTTCTCATATTTTAAGTCACGGTTCAGTATGTATGTTATTAATTTTTTATTTGTTTCTGGAATTAGCAATATTTACCTTATGCAGACAAGAAGGCAGAAATACAAACTAATTATGGTATATTCAAGAGATGCCCTTATTCAGAAAAAAATACCTTACCCAATACCTCCTCAAGGTTTACAATCAGTTAAAATAAGTAATATTATCTTGTTGTGTTTTCACATTATATATTTTATAAATGTAAGTTAGGATAGAAAAAATGTTTTAAACAAAATCTCAAACCCAGATTATATGACACAAAGTAATGAATTTGATTATATAAAAATTAAGATTTTGTTTTGCCAAGAAATCATTAACAAAGTAAGAGATGATGAAGATAAGAGAAGACTTATCTTCTTATTTGTAACTTCAAAAATCTTGTGTATAAAGTATTAACAATAATAGACGCCAATTCCAAACGAAAAATGTACAAGAAATAAGAACATCATAATTTATGTAAGTAAAGCAACCTGTGGGAAAAGAAAGTTTTAACATTATTTTGGAAAAAAATGCTTAAAATGCTTGGAAATCACAGGCATGAAATTTAAGTTTTGCAGTTATGATGCAAAAAAGCTATTAGACTACTAGTAGCAAAAATTAGGAAACTGGATAGCATCAAGTGTTGACAGGGTACTACATACATAGGAATGCTTTTATTCTATGGGTGGGATTGTGGAATTGTGAAAAATTTTGGAATAATCTGGCACTGAAAATTCACAGTCAGTATTCATCCAAACTTAATTATAGCACTTCCTATCAAGGATTTATATCTTGAAGCAATTTTCCATACTTAATAAAAGAACAGGTAGAGCCGAAACTGGTTTGGCTCAGTGGATAGAGCGTCAGCCTATGGACTGAAGGGTCCCAGGTTCGATTCTGGTCAAGGGCATGTACCTGTGTTGCGGGCACATCCCCAGTAGGGGGTGTGCAGGAGGCAGCTGATTGATGTTTCTATCTCATTGATGTTTCTAACTCTCTATCTCTCTCCCTTTCTCTCTGTAAAAAATCAATAAAATATATTAAAAAAACAAACAGGTAGAATTTTTTTTATTACAGTAATAATTTGGTAAGTCATGCCTAACAGGTGTCCACCATCAAATGCATATCATGGAGTAACATGCACAAGACAGAAGGAGCAGATTGGATGTATACACAGCAACATGAATGAATAATTTCTAAATAACAGAAATTACAGTAACATTTATGTGAATTACAAATTACTTATATTCAAAACAATACACATTTTTCAAGAACAAATGTAAATGAGAAAGAGGAACATGAGAGTAAGATATGGATCTAGAAAAGAATTTACAATTGTTTAAATTACAATTTTTTCTCTTCATGCTAAAACTCTACCTGAAAAAATAGTTAATAAAGTAGCAAATTAGCAATGCATGTTTACAAATTTGTCTGGTTAAGACAACCTATTATAATAATTTGCTTTTACATTTTACTGAGATTTCATTATATTAAAGAAAATTGTCACCATTATATGATAAAGGAGATAAAGTAACTACAGGGTATCCCCTAAAAATGTATACACAATGTTAAACCATTATTAGTTATTATAATGGGTTAAATCTGGAAAGAAAGAAACATCAATTGAGCTATCAGCTGTTAAAGTATGTATACATTTTTGGGGGACACCTTGTCTTTTGTAGCAATAAGGTCAGAGTTTTACAAGCATGATCGAAAGAAATCCAATATTGATAAATACTTTCAACCAGAAGCATGTAGAAAATATTATACTTCAATGTGTTCACTTCATTATTATCCCAGGAACAATATAAAAGGCTGTCTTGAATGACTGCTCTTCACAATTTTACTAGTAATCATACTCAGTGCAATACGACAATAAATAAAATAAGAGAATGTAGTCATTAATTACAGATGATTTTTAAATTAGTGGATACCTAGGGAAGTCAATTAATAACTATTTTTCCCCTTCTGGCTCCTAAAAACATTGAGAAAGGAACAGAGCTATACCAGATGAGAGAGAGATATAGTACCTTCTCTACTAATAAAGCTGATATTGGTAGTTTTAATTGCAGTAAACATCTTTGCTTTTATAGAAACTCAAGAATAGTATTACATACCTATCAAAAATCTGCTGGACAATCATAAGGCTTCCCCATGGGCGGAGCCTACACGCTATGTGTACCACACGGTCAAGTGCAATTTAGAGAAATGCTCCTGTGTTGTTGCTTTTATAAATTCTAGGAGTAAACAACTTATACATTGAGTGGCCAGATTATTATGATCTCTGAACGCATAATAATCTGGCCACTCAGTGTGTGTGTGTGTGTGTGTGTATTAGAGGTCCAGTGCATGAATTCATGTATGGGTGGGGTCCAGCCAGCCGGGCCAGGGGGAGGGGACATGGGCGGTTGGTCGGCCTGCCTGCTGTTAGAACTCCTGGTTGAGGGGACAATTTGCATATTAGCCTTTTATTATATAGGATATACACTGAGTGGCCAGATTATTTGCATTCAGAGATCATAATAATCTGGCCACTCAGTATATATGCTACACATTTTTTCCCAAACTTATCACATGTATTAAGTTACTCTGCCCTGAACTGAGTGACTGAGAGGCCAGAGCAAGTGCAGGAGTGTTGGTCTCAGAGAGCTACCTCTAAATGGAAGGGCATAGTCTCAGGGAAATTATGTTTTTCTTAAAAATAGCCCACATATTTTTAAAAAACAAAAAATGCTCAATTGTAAAATAGTTTTAAAAATTGACTGTATGGACAGGTATAAGTGATAGATATGGAAAAAAAATCTTAATTTGATACCACCCACAACATGAAAACATAATAGAAATAAAATAGCCTATTCATAGTAGAGCACCAATTGTAAAATATCTAGTGATGAACTGACAGGGCTGGCCCAGAAATACATAAAATTTTATTAAAAGAATATAAAATTATCCACATGGTATCATCCCACTTTCTTCTATAAGAAAAAGTAATACTGTAAAGATGTCAATTATCTCCAAATTTCTCTATATTCCAATGTACCTTCCAATCTATTGCCAATAAGTTTATCATGTGGAACTTGACAAATGTGTCTACTGATCCAGTGGATCAGTCAGGGTCCTTAAGCTGGAAACTCAGGCAGGAGTTGACGTTGCAGTTCTGAAGCAGTATTTTCTTCTCTGATGAAGAAGAGTAGCACATGTCATCCCAAAGTACATCACTCTGTGATGTGGATTAGTTTGAGCTGAAGAAAACGAAGACTTCCCCCTTAACTGCAAAATAATTTAGAAGGGGTGTGTACAGCAAGTGCCAGAGATAATTTTTAAATCAAAAACACATACCTACCTGGCATGGTAAATATTTGTTTACTAAACATTTGCTCTTCTCATCTTCCTGTAAATTGTCTGTCTCCCCTTTGAAACTCTAGGGCCTATTCCTTTCTCCTTAGCTCAAGATGCTATATAAGCCACAATTGCTTGACTTTGCCTGGAAGTTTCACCATATTTATGGGGCTGGCATATGTACAATATTAAATTTGGTTTTCTCCTGTTAACCCAGTTTATGCTAATTTAATTACTAGACAAGCCAAAGATTCTGGAAGGGAAGAAGGAAACTACTTATGCCTCTGCTATGGCAAACCTGAGTGTATGCTCTCAAGGCCTTCAAGTGATTGAATGAGACCCACCACACTATCAAGGATAATTTACTCTTTTACTTGGAGGCAAATAATTATAGATGTTAGCTACATCTTCAAAATAGCATTAAACACTACCTAAATTAGTGTTTGATTATTAAAGAACAAGGTACTATAGCCTAGATACATTGATGCATAAAATTGTCATATTTATAAAAAGAATGGGTACCAGAGGAGCAATAAATACTTTGAGAAAAGAATAAAGACAAGGCCTCTTTTTATCCAGTCTAAAATTTCATTGAATATAATACTGTGTATCATAGATATATACAAGTAACAGTGAAAGATCAGAAAGTAAGAATATATGATGTTTTATTACATGATAGAGGAATAATTTCTAAACAATGGGATAAGAAATAGACTATTCAATGAATCTTATTGAATAATTTAACATATTATATATTAATATAATATATATCACATATTAATACAATATATTATATATTTCATATTAATAATATATTATTGTATAATAATACCAGAGACCCAGTGCACAACATTCATGCACTAGGGGGGTCCCTCAGCCTGGCCTGCATCCTCTCGCAGTCCAGGACCCCCAGGGGATGTCCGACTGCTGGCTTAGGCCCACTCCCTGCAGTCAGACATCCCCCGAGGGGTCCTTAGTGCTGCTGTGGAGATGGGAGAGGCTCCCACCACTGCAGCTGTGCTCGCCAGCCTTGAGCCCAGCTTCTGGCTGAGTGGCACTCTCCTTGTGGGAGTGCACTGACCACCAGGGGACAGCTCCTGCATTGACTGTCTGCCTTCTGGTGGTCAGTGTGAGTCATAGTGACTGGTCTTTCTGCACAGTTGATTTGCGTATTAGCCTTTTATTATATAGGATGTTATAATAATATTTTATATTTTATGTAACACTAGAGGCCTAGTGCATGAAATTCGTGAATGGGGTGGGGGTGTCCCTCAGCCCAGCCTGCACCCTTCCCAATCTGGGACCCCTAGAGGGATGTCTAACTGCCCTAGGATCAGGCTTAAATGGGCAGCCAGACATCCCTCTCACAATCCAGGACTACTGGCTCCCAAATGCTTGCCTGCCTGCCTTCCTGATTGCCCCCTAACCACTCCCCTGCCAGCCTGATTGATGCATAACTGCTTCCCTGCCAGCCTGTTTGCCCCTAATTGCCCTCCCCTGCAGGCCTGGTCACCCTTAATTGCTCTCTGCTGCAGGCCTGGTCCCTCCCAACTGCCCTCCCCTGCTGGCCTGATTGCCCACAACTTCCCTCCCTTGCATGCCTGGTCCCTCCCAACTGCCCTCCCCTGTTGGCCTGATTGCCCACAACTGCCCTCCCTTGCAGGCCTGGTCCCTCCCAATTGCCCTCCCCTGCTGGCCATCTTGTGGTGGCCATCTTGTGTCCACTTGGGGCAGCCATCTTTGACCACATGGGGGCAGCCATCTTGTGTTGGAGTGATGGTCAATTTGCATATTATTCTTTTATTAGATAGGATAAATTTAATATATTATAATAATTTAAATTATATATAAAGAAATACCATTGAAAAAATTAGGTCTCACAATATCACAATAAATATAAAGCTACATACTTTAAAATGAAAGTGGACTTTCAGTAAAAATCTGAAATTTGGGCACACTAAATTATAGACTTGCAATTCTTTCTCTCCTGCTTGCCATTGCCTTGGCTTTAGATTTGGCAATACACACATACATGTTCCATTATATTTGGACTTGAACCTGAGGTTTTATTTGATTAATGGTACATTAGTAGGCAAGACATGAGCAGGGGCTTTACATGTTATGGTGCAATTTGACTTGCTTTCATGCTTCACCATATATTATGGCAGGAACTTGTCCAGGGGAACTTTGGTCTTAGAATTAAAACATACTTAGAGTATTTTTGAACCCAATCTACACTCCAGACCAAAACCAATGAATTACAGCTCAGCCTAGCAGAGTTCCTGCTGACCCACAGGCCTATGAGCATGGAAAATAAATGTGTGTTGTTTAAAGTGCCTGCGATTTTGAAGATGTTTGTTATATTTATTATTGTGATAGTGAATATGTTATGGAAATGGAAGAATATTTGTTTGTTTATCTGTGCTTTATGTAAAGAATATTGAATGCTTTCTAAGCCCAAAATAAAAACAAAGCAAAGAAAAGAAAGCCAAATATTTTCCCTCACACAGATATTAAGTACCAATGAAATGAAATAAATAACAAGTCACAATGTGAAATAGGCTATGGGAAGCTGTGTAGCCCAACTGGCATACATAGCTCAGTGGTTGAGCATCGACCTATGAACCAGGAGGTCACAGTTCAATTCCTCATCAAGGCACATGCTTGGGTTGCAGACTCAATCCCCAGTAGGGGACATGTAGGAGGCATCCGATCAATGATTCTCTCTTATCATTGACGTTTCTATCTCTCTCTCCTTCTCCCTTCCTCTCTGAAATCAATAAAAAAATTTTTTAAACAAATCTATGTAACAACTATTGCTATGAATTGATATAAAATTTAAAGCCTTACATTCAAAGAGAATAATGACACTAAAGGAAAAAGTGTCAAAAATATTAACAACAAATTTATAGAATTATTAGAAGAGGAATATATTCAATATTCTCATCTGGTGCAAAATGCATGTTCAGTAAGAATCAGTGATTACTATTAATCAATATATTTTGTCCCAAATAAATCTAACAGATGATGTTTAAAATATTGTTATTCATGAGCATGAGTTTAAATAAAAATTTAAAATCTTATTATTGCTCTTAAAACAGTTCCCAAATTAATTCATACATTAAATGTGATCGCAAACCAAATTCTACAAGGCTTTTTCTTTTTGAATTGACAAGTTGCTTCTTAAATTTGTATAGAAATGCAAATGAGTTGGAATAACCAAACAATGAAAAAGTAGATCAAAGGTGGGTGACTTACATTATCCAATGTTAAAACATATTAAAACTACTGTATTGGGGCATAATGACAGGCAAATAAGTGAAGCAGAATAGAATCCAAAAATAAATTGTTAATTAATTTTTTACAAAAGCATAAAGGGAATTGGATGGAGAAAAGATAGACTTCAAAAAATAAGCTAAAAAAAAAAAAAAGGATAGTCAGATGCAAAAACAAAACAACAAAAACACACCTCAATCTATGCCTTAAAGGTATGAACATCAAAAACCAGAAAATTCCCCCAATAAATTTAAAACATTATCATAATGAGTCCAATTTGTAATCTTTATTATTGTGAAGTTCCAAATGGTATAATGGGGGGAAAAAGGAGAAAGAGAAAAAAAAATACCCCTTAGTTTTATTTCATTGTTATTATTGTTGTATTATTATGAATCTTGAGAGAAGCAATAGTTTCAGAAACTGAGAGCAGTGCCCGGATTTTGTAGATTTGGCATACAGAATAAATAGCATCTACTGCGTGAGCCATAACAAAGCTTATTAAGGGAGTCCTTGAACCTATAAAAGTAATTAAGCTTGAATATCAAAAGCTATTCTCAGTTATAAGTAAGACAGGGGAGGGAACATAGCTGACTGATTATATGGCCACATAGTGGTAGCTCTTCTGTTGTACGAACCCAGTTATAAACACAGGCATTGGGGGAAAAGAAATTAATGTGGAAGGTGCAGCTGAGTTAGAAAAAGCAATCAAGTTCCAAAATTCAAGTACGCTCTCTACTAAAAAAGTGCTAGTCAGGTGAGGTGGAAACCACAAGCAGCTCTGTGAAGTGCAGGACTTGTAAACAGGTGTAAAGTGTGTGTCTCCGGCCGCCAGCCTTCCCTGGTAAGCATGTTTCTGTGAAGCTGTGCAGTTTTACCGCCCAGACAAGAACAGGTTGCAGGTGCCATCTTCAGTTCAAGAAAACCATGCAGAATTTGACGTTTCTGAAAATAATTCTAAGGAGGTACCCCACCGAGATTTTCCATTCTGCATCTTCCCTCCCCACATTCCTTCTGATGTTGAAAAAGGAAACAAAATAAATTATGAAGAAGTTTCTATAGTGTGTCTCTAAAGGTGTTTGGATCTGTAAATCAATTTAAAAATATTTTGTGTATTGTTTTATGTTCTAATAAATGAGTAGTGGAAGAAACTAATACTGTACATCTATTTATAGAACTCAGGATTTTTTTTTGTTGTTGTTACCTTGAGGACCAAATAGTCTAAGGAAAAAAAAAAGTGTTTTTTTTCCCTCTCTTTATTGACTAAGGTATTCCTTATGCCCTATTTCCCCCCAAACTCCCCCACTCATACCCTCACCCTGCTGGTGTTCGTGTCCATTGGTTATGTTTATATGCATGCATAGAAGTTATTTGGTTGATCTCTCCCCTTATCCCCACTCTCCCCTACCTTCCCTCCGAGGTTTGATGGTCTGATCGATCGATGCTTCTCTGTCTCTGGACCTGTTTTTGTTCATCAGTTTATGTTGCTCATTATATTCCACAAATGAGTGAGATCATGTGATATTTATCTTTCTCTGACTAGCTTATTTCGCTTGGCTTAATGCTCTCCAGTTCTATCCATACTGTTGCAAATGGTAAGAATTCCAAAAAAGAAACAAATATGTTTTAATTCCCTATACCAGCGATGTTCGAACATTGTGCGCCACATTGGTTGAAAAGCTCTGTCTGTGCTGTATACATTAAACACTCAGAAAGTGCCTCTGTTTTACTTGTAGTTCACCTCTGTGTCCACACTTATTTGCAGCAGTAGCATCATTTCAACAGTATGGTCATTCTTACTGAAAAACACTTCACAAAACATAATAAAATATGAAAATAATAAAAGCAAAGCAATATCTTTAATATTTCCTGAGGTGTAAGATTTTCAGACATAAAATCATGTGTATGTTAATTTCAATTTAGTTCAAATACTTTTAAATTTTAAAATTACAGTAATATAATAAACTAGAGACCTGGTGCACCATATTCATACACCAGGCGGGGGGGGGGGAGAGTCCCTCAGCCTGGCCTGGGCCCTCTCGCAGTCCGGGACCCTTCGGGGGATGTCAGCCTGCTGGCTCAGGCCCATTCCTCTAAGCTGGCAGTCAGACATCCCCCAAGGAGTCCTTAGCAGAGCTGTGAGCCTGGTTTCTGCCTGAGCGGTGTTCCCCCCTGTGGGAGCACACTGACCACCAGGGTGTAGCTCCTGTGTTGAACATCTGCCCCTTGGTGGTCAGTGCGCGCCATAGCAACCAGTCCTTCTGCCGTTTGATTAATTTGCATATTAGCCTTTTATTATATAGGATACCCCCTTTGAGGTTAAAATAACTTTTGATTCCATCGCTCCAGCCATTTCTTGCCACTGTCTTCAAATGTACAAGTCTTCTGTTTGCTTAAAATTCTTTGGTACCTGGTTTTATGCTTTTCCCTATTACCTCAGTCCTTGCCAGTATCTTGGACAGAATTTAAGATTATTTTATTGTTGTTTTTATGCTAAGTGAAATAAGCCAGTCTGTGAAAAAAAAAATACAAACATGATCTCACTCATTTATGGATAATAAAGAACATTATAACCTGATGAACAAAAATATAGATACAGAAGCAGAGAAGCATTGAACAGACTATCAAATTACAGCAGAAAGGCTGGGGAGGGAGAGGGGAGGTAAGAGATCAACCAAAGGACTTGTGTGCATGCATATAAGCATAACCAATGGATGCAAGACACTGGAGGGGGTTAAGGGCATGTGCCGGGGGGCAGGGGAGGCCGGGGGGAAAGTCAATGGAAAAGAAAAGGAGACATATGTACTACTATTTGAAATACTTTAAAAAATTATATATATACACACACACACACATATATATATATATATATATATATATATATCCTATCTAATAAAAGAGTGATATGCAAATTGACCATCACTCCAACACACAAGATGGCTGCCCCCAGGTGGACACAAGATGGCCTCCACAAATGGCCAGCAGTGGAGGGTAGTTGGGAGGGACCAGGCCTGCAGGGGAGGGCAGTTGGGGGTGATCAAGCCTGCAGGGAGGGCAGTTAGGGGTGACCAGGCTGGCAAAGGAGGGAAGTTGGGTGACTGGGCCTGCAACAAGGGCAGTTTGGGGGGACCCAGGTCTGCAGGGGAGGGCAGTTGGGAGGGACCAGGCCTGCAGGGGGGGGGGGCAGTTAGGGGTGACCAGGCCTGCAGGGGAGAGCAGTTAGGGCCAAACAGGCTGGCAGGCGAGTGGTTAGGGGGTGATCAGGCTGGCAGGCAGAAGTGGTTAGGGGCAATCAGGAAAGCAGGCTGGTGAGCAGTTGGGAGCTAGCAGTCCTGGATTGTGAGAGGGATGTCCGACTGCCCGTTTAGGCCCGATCCCAGTAGGATCGGGCCTAAACGGGCAGTCGGACATCCCTCGAGGGGTCCCAGATTGGAGAGGGTGCAGGCTGGGCTGAGGGACACACTCCCCTGTGCACTAAATTCATGCACTGGGATGGATATATATATATATATATATATATATATATATATATATATATAATGATTTCAGAGAGGAAGGGAGAGGAAAAGAGAGATAAAAACATTAATGATGAGAGTGAACCATTGATAGGCTGCCTCCTGAATACCCCCCACTGGGGATCAAGCCTGCAATCCAGGCATGTGCCCTTGACCGGAATCCAACTGGGGACCCTTCTGTCTACAGGCTGATGCTCTATCCATTGAGCAAAACGGCTAGTGCTGACCATTGTTTTCTTAATCTTTGTTTATTTATCTTACCTTGAAAAACTGAAATTTGAGCATCAAAGTCAGTGATGGCCTTGTGTTTTTCTCCCTTTATAATGTGTTATTCCTAGCACAGCTTACCTTTGATATCAGTGGGCATTTGTATACCTTGGCTTCTCTACTTTGTCCATTTTTATCACTTTTATGACTCCCTTGCTCATCTTTCTAGTTCTTTGCTCCATTGTTCCTGAATGTTAATTAGCCCATAAAAATTTTATCCGAGATTCACTTCCCTGCATGTCTCCTTCTGTATCTGGCATCCTGATCCAGCTGGCACAAAACTAATCATGGAACCTGGACTTAGAAGAAATTCATTGTCCCCTATCTCACCTGAGCCCCAAAAACATTTTAGGAATTATTCCATATTTTCCCACTAAACTGCCTCTCTTATGCTTAACAAAGTCATTTCAAACTTCCTCCACTCTCCTCAAATTCCTCATCCCGCCAAACCATACTCAATCTCAGTAATAAAACAGCCATAATTTCCTGAGTACATAGTGTGCTGAACAATCTACTGAGCCCTCTACAGAGATCACCTCATTTTGTCCTCCCGATAGCCTGCAGAAGAGGTTTTACTGTTCTCATTTACTGAAGTAAACTGAAGGTCGGAGTGATGAAGAGTAATGTCAAGGTTTCTTAATGAATAACAGTTGAAGCTTGAATTTAAACTAGTCACCTCATGATCTTACCTGCCTCCTCCAGCAGAAACAACAACAACAAACAAACAAGCAAGCAAACAAAAACATGCCCCCTTCATTACTGAGAACTGAGAACCTACAAGAGGAGAACTGCCCTCTCTCCTGCATTTTCATTTTAAATGCATTGTGCCCTCTGTTTTTCGTTTTCTTCCCTTGGTCAAAGTTGTTCTAGCTCCTGAGTGTATGAGCACCTATTACGCTCATCTGCCTACATGTGTGCTCTTTTGTATAATTCATTTCCTCTTCTATGGCTTCAGTTTGCCTCGGGATCCTCTCCGTTGGTATCAAACAACAACAATGTTAATAATCCTCATCAAGTTCCAGATAAAATGTAAAAGGGAAAATGATCTCACTTTAAATATTATTCTAGGATTCTGGTTCTCGCATAGTGGACTTTTTCAGGGTGGCTATAGTTAGTATTCATCCCCCTTCCATCCCTGTCCCTGTTTTAAATAGAAAATGTTGTGTTTCACCCACCTTCCCACTGAAACTGCTTTCGTCTGTATCACCAAAAAACTTGCCAGTGAATCTAACAGAAACATTTTCTTTCTTAGTTCTTCAGTACTTGGAAATATTCCTGTGTTAATTTGATATTTCTTTCTAACAAATTACCAACATTTTACATTTTTTTATCTTAAAACAATATTCAGTTCCACAGGTCATAAGTCACAGCTCTATAGGTCATAAATCTGGCTATGGCATCTCTAGATACTCTACTAAGCGTTCCACCAGACTGAAATCAAAACATTGGTAGAGTGCATGCTCATCTTAAGTCCTGGGTCCTCCTCCAAGGTTATTCAGGTGGAAGGATGGGGTTCCCTGGATCTTGCTGCCTATTGACCAGAGATGGCTGTCTGAGCCTGGATGATGCATTCATGTCCTAGCCATTGGGCCTTTCTTACAACATAGAAGTTTTCCTCTTCAAAGCCAGCAGGAGAATCTTCCTCCAGCCTGAAAAAATTATTATATAAAACTAGAGGCCCGATGCATGAAATCCGTGCAAGGGGCCTGGCCCTTGCAGACCTGGCTTTGTCCGGAGGGTCATCTGGAAGGATGTCCGGAAGGTTGTTTGGCTGTTCGGTCTAATTAGCACATTATGCTTTTATTATTATAAGAGGTTTACACCACTACCTTTCCCATTAGTTCATCTAATCAGGAATAGAAGAGACTAACCCATCGTCTCTCCTATCCACAGTCCTGTCCACAGTCAAGGGGAGGAGCTCCAACTAGGCATTTACACCACTGGAATCTTAGAATCCTACTTACCACATTTTCTCTTCTGTGATATTCTCCTGATACCATTTTTTGGTTCACCTGACACCATACTTTCATAGATTTTTTTCCTTCTTCTTCAAACTTCTCTTCAAGTTACCATTTTTCATGACTTACCCGTAAAATATTTGATATTGTCCATCTCTAAGGCCTGGTGGCTAATCACCTAGTTTATTAAGTAAATTCATAATCTTTTATTTATTGTACATATTTTAACTTCAGTTTCTGAAAATTCTGCCCAGAGAGTACATTTGATCTATATTGAACCATACTCTATATTCTACTGGAATTTTTCTTCGTCTTAATATTCACATCCTCTAAGCCAGGACTGTCCAATAAAACTTTTTATAATGATGTTTATGTTCTATACTTGTGCTATTTAAATATTGTGGTTATTAACTACATGTGGCTATTAAGCCTTTGGAATGTGGTTAATGTGATTGAGAAACTGAATTTTTAATTTTGTTTAATTTTAATTAATTTAAGATTAAACAGCACACATCAGTAGTGGTTACACATTGTACAGTGCACATCTCAACTTTTAAACAACAGACTTCTATGAGCTGGAAATCACTGGAACTTGAGTTGCTGTAATTTGATTCAACTAAACTAAAATTTAAAATATATTTATCAAATCTTCCTTTGTGTCCTCAGCATTGTGCTAACCTCTGCAAAATAAAGATGCAAAACACTGAAAAACCTTAGATTCTAGATTTAATGAATTGTGTACTACAATTTGTGTACTTTCAAGAGTGCCATGTTTCTAAGAGGAATTTAAAATTACTTTTTTTTTTGCCCGGCTGGCATGGCTCAGTAGTTGAGCATCCACCTATGAACCAGAGGTCACTGTTCGATTTGATCCCAGTGTGGGGCATAAAGGAGGCAGAGGATAAATGATTTTCTCTCATCATTGATATTTCTATGTTTCTCTTCCTCTCTGAAATCAATGAAACACACACACATCCATGTATATACTTAAAGATAAAATAAAGTAAAATAAAATTACAGAACTTACTGCTAAAGTCAAGTATGTTTAAAGTCATCTTTTAATTTTACATCCTGTCAATACTTTTTTTTATCTACATGCATCGAAATTTGCTTTAGTAATGTCAAGTCTTTAAAATGTGTCAGTATTAGTGTCATAATTATCATCATCTGACTTCACTTTGCAGAATATTATTATTGAATTAATTATGGAATTGAACTTATAGCATGTGGTACACATTAAATGCAAAATTATCAATATAAAGCTAAGCAATCCAACACTTATTTTTTAAATGTTCTGCTCTATATGCATAACATCAATATGTCAAAAATGCCATATACATGGACAACATTAGCACATTTTTAAAGGTACTATCAGAATTCTTGAAAGTTGTAAAAATATTTTATTTACAGCTCTCAAGAGTTCAATTGTGAGAAAAAACCTACTTGTATGTCATGAACGACTCTTATATATACTATTATCAGAGTTGCATTTTTATAACTTTATTCATCTATATTTAAGTGTGATATTTATTATAAATATGGATTTCAAGTGATTTTACAGAGTGATGATCAAACAAAACCCATTGACCAAAGATTAGTGATCTGAGTCTTAAAAAATATACAGATTTGTTCTGTTCTTAAATTCCATAACACATAGACATGCTAAGGTCTGGTAAGTGATATCCTATAGTAAATCAAGCTGTTAAACTTTATCTAATACAACATGCCTTAAACTTACTTGGTTAAGAACATTTTCTGGTTCTCTAAATGAGAGTAATATTTATAACTTGGAATTATTCTTTCACAAACAATAATTTTGGATATGCTATTGTAATGTTTTGTTGGTGTTTTTAGCCTTTTCATTTTAAATGAAAATATTTTCAGGTCTTTGAATTTGCTTTTGAGACTCATTTCCTTAGCATATTCTAGCCTCAATGATAGGGTTGGTCCTCTTGGCTTAAGATTTGCACTAATGCTTTAAACAAAGGCTTCTCAATGTTACTATAGTAAGTTTCTGAATTCCAAGATAGATATTAAAGGCCAAGATTTTCCAAAGGTTAGAAGATTTAGTTTTTGATTTTTAATAATATTTGTATGTGGATATTTGCTTCCGTAGATTTTCTTAATATAGTAAAGCTTATACTTTGATATAAAAGGCAGAGATTACATGTGTATATGCAACTATATATAGGGTTTATCCAACTAATGTCACCAATGAAAATTTCTTATATAATGATCACATTATTTGTTCCCCGTAATTCCATCCTATTCATAGTAGTATAACACAAAGATATGCAGAAGCATCTTACCCTAAGTCAGACTGGGTACATTTAAATAATGTGAGATTATAATGCTGAATGTCATGGCAGATAACTCCTGAGTCTTCAAATTCTAAAGCATGGTTCCTCAGTACGATAGTGTCATATTATAAATATTCACATAATGAATATCATATCACAGTCTTCATAGCTGCTTACAACAAAACCTTTTCATTCAGAAAATGTCATGCACATTTAGGAGGAAGATTGATAAATTCCATCATATGAAGCCTTTTTTTTTGGGAAATAAGGTTGAAGAGCTGCCTAGATTTTCATTGTGAAGTGAAATGGCCTGCCTGTTTATTGGGACAAAAATCAAAACAGTGATCCAGCATCTGTCATGCTCTAACTGAAAATATATGTGGCTAAATAATGAGCAAAATAGATTTTTTAGTTGTGCTTGATAATCACTGATTAACAGAAAGTAATGTGTGTTTTTTTCTTTGTGATAGTCTTTTCTGCTATGTCTAAAATAAAACAAAGCAAAATCACTCTAGAAGTATTCATCAAAAGGAAAATGCTAACTTCTGGCACTTGATTTCTTGTGAGGATTATTTTCTTTTTAAGCTTATTGGGGTGACATTGGTTGATAAGATTATATAAGATTCAAGTGCATATTTCTATAATACATGATCTGTATATTGTATTGTGAGCTCACCAAGGAAAGTTAATTCATGTTACATCACCATTTATTTGACTCCCTTTACCCTTTACTACCCTCACACCCTTTTCACTCTGGTAACCATCATACTGTTGTCCGTGTCTGTAAGTTTTTTGTTTTTCTTTGTTCATTGTGACTTTCAGTTTTATATCCTACCTATGAGTGAAATTATATGGTTCTTAACTTTTTCTGTTTGATTTATTTCACTTTGCATCATATTCTCAAAGTCTATGCATGTTGTCACAAATGGCAGTATTTCTTTTCTTATGGCTGAGTAGTATTCCATTGTACATATGTTTACATCTTTTTTTAAATTTTTATATTTTTATAGAAAAATGTTCTATTATTGAATAAACATTAAACCAGATGGGACATACATCATGGACAACTCACGAAGATATTGCAAAGAAAGCAAGAAATTTTAACCTTTCATATGCCAAGGAGATACAATCTATTATATACATGTCTTCAAGGTAAATGATAACTTGTACTCCAGTAAGAGGATATGATAAGACCTCCTAAATTTATCCAGTAATTTGGAGTGACCATTTGTGTTAGTTACTTAACTTTATCTAGAGGAGAAGCAAACTTCTCATATATTTTTGACAGGAAGTAGCTTTGCAACTTGGAGCCAGGCATCTACCCAAATTTGACTTCTACCTTCTCACAGAAACTTGGAGATAGGGGAGTTATCTCCCTGGATGTTTATCTTTCTTTTAATTTTTAAATCTTTATTGTTGAATGTATTATGGCTGTCCCCCTTTTTCCTCAATGACGCCTTCTAGCCCACCTTTATCCCCCACCCCAGGCCTTCACCACCTTATTTTCTGTGTCTATGAGTTTTGAATAGCTACACTAATAAAAGAGAAACATGCAAGTTGACCATCATTCCACTACGCCCACCAGCCAATCAGGAGGGAATATGCAAATTAGAAGGACAAAGATGGCAGCCACCCAGCTGCTCCAGGCGCAGAGTGGCCAGGCAGGGCAGGGCACCTGCTATGAGAGGGAGGACAGGGAGTGAAGGGATCTATAAGAGCAGCACTCTGGCATCAGCGAAGATGAAGACTGCCTACTCCAGAGTCTGCAGTGAAGATAAAGATGGAAGACTCCGGCCGAAGTCTGCAGTGAAGCCAAAGGCAGTAGACTCTGGCTGGAGCCTGCTGGAGCGAAGGCCTGGTTCCCGAGTGCCGGAGGAAAACCGGTGCTGGAAGCCAAGGGAAGGAAGCCCTATTGCACGAATCTGTGCAACAGGACTCTAGTATGTATATAATATCTCGTTGTTTTAATTTGTACCACATTTTTTCTTTATCTAACCATCTATCAAAAGACACTCAGTTGTTTCCATGTTTTGGCCACTATGAATAATGTTGCAATAAACATAAAGGTTCAAGTCTTTGCAAATAAATGGTTTCAAATGTTTTGAGTAGATACCCAGAAAAGGGGTTGCTGAATCATATGGTAAATCTATTCTTCATTTTTTTGAGGAATTGCCAGACTGTTTTCCATAGTGGCTGTACCAGTCTACATTCCCACTGACAGTGAATGAGGATTCTTTTTTCTTCACAACCTCTGCAACACTTGTTATTACTTGCCTTATTGATAATAGCCATTCTAACAGGTGTGAGGCAATAGTTATCTCATTGTAGGTTTGATCTGCATTTATCTATCCTTAATAGCTAGTGAAGTTGAGCATTAATAGAAATGTTAATACATCAAGGTTGGTCCTAATACTAACTCATTTTCCTCTTTTCTTTCCCCTTTCTTACCATTGGTCTTTCCAGGTCAGTCTGAATTTCCTTTTACACTCCCAACATAGGTTTAGGCAAAATTCTACTAGGATACTTGCAAATTCATTTCCATCTCTTTCCTTTCTTTTTTTAAAAAAATATTTTTATTGATTTCAGAGGGGCAGGGAGAGGGAGAGAGAAAAAAACATCGATGATGAGAGATTATTGATTGGCTGCCTCTTGCATGCCCCACACTGGAGATGGAACCCAACAACCTGGGCATGTGCCCTGATCAGGAATGAAATCATTGAGCCACGCCAACAGGGCTCTTTTCTTTCTTAATCCATTTGCTGCAAAGTAAAATAGAATGTTTGGTCCAATTTTATTTATGATAAAAGTAAAAGTTTGATCTGAAATATTTTTATTAGCTTTACATCAAAATGTAGCTAAATATTTCATGAGATTATATAACAATCACTGTGTCTATGCTGAAGTTCTAAGGACAGCATTTTTAAAAATAGATATATCATTATGCTTACATTCTGCATACATTCCAAATGCGTCCCTTTCCCTCTCATTATCCTCACCTAGTCACTGTGGTACATGCTTTAGTCTAGATGAAAGCTGACATCTTACCTTAGCCATGTGGTCTTTTCTCACATTTGAAGAATTTTTACCTTTATAATGCTGAAGTGTTAGATTTTTTAAAAATATATCCTGTGGATGTCAGTTACCATGTTAATAGACTATAAGTGTTCCAGATACTACATTCAGGGAAGCATTGATCTATATAGGGTTGATGTGTGATGAAATTTGGCAATAAATTATTTTTCAAAATCTCATTAACTTAATCTTAAACAGGAAATATACAAAGCTTTAACTAAGGGAAATAACTCATTATATCATACACTAGAGGCCTGGTGCACAGATTTGTGCACTGGTGGGGAGCATGGCTGGTTAGCTGAGTGGCTGTGGTCGCGCCCTCTGAGTGGCTGCTCCTACTGTGGGAGCAGCTGCTCATCCTGGTCAGCCAAGTGGTGTTCTCACAGTAGGAGTGTACTGATCACCAGGGGGCAGCTCCTGCATTGAGTGTGGAGGTCAGTGAGCATCATAGCGACTGGTGGTCAGTGAGCATCATAGCGACTGGTCGACCAGTCGTTCCAGTCGTTCCGCCTTTTGGTCACTGGGCTTTTATATATATAGACTAGTAGCCCGGTGCACAACATTTGTGCACTGGGGGTGTCCCTCAGCCCGGCCTACACCCTCTCCAATCTGGGACTCCTCAGGGGATGGCCGACTGCCGGTTTATACCCACAGGGTATAAACCGGCAGTCGGACATCTCTCTTGCAATCTGGGACCACTGGCTTCTAACCAGTCACCTGCCTGCCAGCCTGATCCCCCCTAACCACTGTGCCTGCTGGCCTGATCACCCCCAACTTCCCGCCCTTGAGGTCTGATCACCCCTAACTGCCCCCCCTGCAGGCCCTATTGCCCCTAACTGACCTGCCCTGCCAGCATGTTCATCCCCAACAGCACCCCCTGCCGGCCTGCTTGCACCCAACTGCTACCCCTGCTAGCCTGCTTGCTCCCAACTTCCTCCCCGCCAGCCTTGTCACCCCTAACTGCTCCCTACTGCCGGCCTGCTCACCCACAACTGTACCCCCTGTGGGCCTGATTGCCCCTAACTGTCCCCCCCCGTCAGCCTTATTGCCCCCAACTGCCTCCCACTGTTGGCCTGCTTGCCCCCAACTACCCCCCTGCCATCTTGCTCACCCCCAACTTCCCTCCCCTCCAGGCCTGATAGCCCCTAACCATCTCTGCCTCGGCCCTGCCACCATGGCTTTGTCTGGAAGGATGTCCAGAAGCTCTTCTGGAAGGCCTCCTGGTCTAATTAGCATATTACCCTTTTATTAGTATATGTGTGTGTGTGTGTGTGTGTGTGTGTGTGTGTATTAATGGCAACATATTTTTTACTACTGTAATAGTAGTTATGGATTTATATTAATACAATTATACAATATTAGCAGCAAGGAAATTTACTTATGTATGTATTTATTTAGTCTTTGGTTTTAGGATATTTGGAGGAAAGGTCTGGCATTGTTATATAACTCAAGTCCTCCCAGGATTTCTTTACCTTTGTCAGTTTCAAGTCTTTTAATAAATAACTATATATGTCCACAATTTCATCTTCCATTAACTAATGACTTATTTGTTTATTTACAGAATGGCACCCAATCTCCTGGCAAACTTAAGTTGACATGTACTAAGTTAGTGAACTATATTGAGCAGAGTTTTTAGAAGTATTGACACTTGAAAGATGATCCATCATCTAAAGAAAATTTGACTAAGTCCAGATAACACATTAGAAATGGAATGCATTTTGTATGTCTAACATAAATGCCTGTTTTACTGACTAAGCAACAAAGAAATAAGGGTAAATAAATGATCCTGGAAATTATTTTCTCTTTCTTGTTCATTCCAGTTTAATATGCCATTGTTGTATAATTATTTATTGCTATTAGTTTGTGTTTTTAAATTTCCAGGATCTTCTAAGGCCAAGTTATTTAAAACTATATAGCAAATATCAATACAGTGCCTTAAAAATGCTGATTAATTTTTCCACTTGTAAAAAAATATTTTTCAAATTTATTACTGGTGCTATATTAGCACTCTGTGTGTTGTTGGCTACTAATTAAGCCAACAAATAAAAATATTTTGGGAGACATATTTTATAATGCTAGCCTATCTAATAAAAGAGTAGTAATATGCAAATTGACTGTACCTCTGCTACATCCACAAAGCCATGCCCTCCAGCCAATCAGGAGTGAGTATGCAAAATAACCCAACCAAGATGGCTGTGGCCACAGAGAGAGCAGGAGGCTTGGGTTTCCTCAGCAATAGAGGAAGTCAAGCTTTCTGCCTGCCCTGGCCTGCCTTGGCTTCCACTTAAGGCTACAAAGTTTCAATTATAGAAGATAAATAAATCCCAACAAAAATGGTGGCAGCCACAGAGCTGGAGAGAGCAGGAAGCATGAGTTTCCCCAGCGATGGAGGAAGCCAAGTTTCTGCAACCCTGGCCTGCCTTGGCCTCTGCTTAAGGCTACAAAGTTTCAATTATAGAAGATAAATAAATCCCAACAAAAATGGCTGTGGCCACAGAGCAAGCAGGAGGCTTGGCTCCATCAAGGCTACAAAGTTTCAGTTATAGAAGATAAATAAATCCCAGATACCAGGACCTCCACTTGGGTCACCGGGGGGTGTGGTCAGCCTGCAAACCACCACAGGCCCCTCACCCAGGTCACCCCATGCACCAAGGGAACACCCACCCTGATCTGGGACCAGGGCTCTATTCTATCTAATCCTATCTAATAAAAGAGTAATATGCAAATTGACCATCACTCCAACACACAAGATGGCTGCCCCCATGTGATCAAAGATGACTGCCCCCATGTGGACACAAGATGGCTGCCACAAGATGGCCAACAGGGGAGGGCAGTTGGGAGAGACCAGGCCTGCAAGGGAGGGCAGTTGTGGCCAATCAGGCCTGCAGGGGAGGGCAGTTAAGGGTGACCAGGCCTGCAGAGGAGGGCAGTTAGTGGTGACCAGGCCTGAAGCAAAGGGCAGTTGGGGGGGACCCAGGGCTTCAGCAGAGAGCAGTTGGGGGGGGGGGGGGTACCAGGCCTGCAAGGGAGGGCAGTTAGGGGCAAACAGGCTGGCAGGGGAACAGTTAGGCATCAATCAGGCTAGCAGGGGAGTGGTTAGGGGTGATCAGGAAGGCAGGCAGGCAGAGAGTTGGGAGCCAGCAGTCCTGGACTGTGAGAGGGATGTCCAACTGCCCCTTTAGGACAGGTAGGATTGGGCCTAAATGGGCAGTCAGACATCCCTCAGGGGGTCTCAGATTGGAGAGGGTGCAGGCTGTGCTGAGGGACACACCCTCCCGAGCATGAATTTCATGCACTGGGCCTCTTGTTGACTTATAATTTTGCATTAAAACTAATATAACTACTTTTATTGTAATACTTGAAGCCCAATGCATGAAATTCATGCAAGAGCAGGCCTTCCTTTCCACAGCTGCTGGCACCAGCTTCCCTCTGGCACTGGGACCTGGGCTTCTATCTGTGGGGTAATCATGGAGGGATGGCCAGGCCCCTGACCAATCATATCGCACCTGCCTTGGCACCAGAGGGTGTCATAGTGTGGCTCCAGATTGTTGTCCGGGTGGTCATCCAGAAGGTTGTCTGGGCGGTTGTTCCATGGTTCAGCTGTCCGGTCTTATTTGCATATTATGCTTTTATTATTATAGGTAACTATTTTTTCAGTTATTATTTTTATAAAGTGTTTATGAGATTGTATTTTCAATTGAATTAAAAAATAACCAAATGTCTTGAGAAATATTAATCTCGGATAGAAGAACAATCTTAAATATCTGAAATAATTTTGATAGAATTTTTTCTTGTGTCCATTTAAAAATAATAGGAAAAACCCTCTGTTCCTTAAAATTTCTAGATAAGTAACAGATATGAGAGATGAGGTTTGGAGCCAAACCAAAGTAAAAGAAAAATAGAGGTGAAAATACCAATCAGACTCTCTCTAGTTATTTGACTAGGGCGATTTTGTGGATGTCTGTTTCATTATTAATAAAATAAAATACCATTATTATGCCACACAAATGTACTATGAAATTTAATAGGGATAACTTTTACAGAAATGTATTCCATACAACTGTATAACACTTAAAATTATTAAGTGTTATTAGACTTGGTATGACTCTTGGAAGTGATATTTTCCAGTGCTTTAGCCTGTGAACCACACTCTGTTTTTAAGTCATTAATTGTCAATAATTTATTTCCAGGGTTATACACTTTATTGATCCATGTAATAATTAAGTTCATATATTCAATGATCTGAGTATGTTTGGCTTTTATCTATCATCCCAATTGACCAAACCATTATTTAGGATTTTTGTAAACCTTATGTAGCCAAAATTTTAATACTAAATCTCCTGTAAAAGGTTGCTGAAGTTATCTAGTTTAACAAGCATGAAGCAAAAGTATGTTCACAGTTATGAGTATGCAAAACACAGTTTATTCTCATATTACTTATTAATCATTGTATTATTTTCCCAGTGAATAACTATAAACCTACTTTTGCCCCATTCTGTATATATCTATAATGTATACTTAAAATGTAAAGAATAGTTGAGTTTTCCTTGAAAAAAGTTCTAATAAAACATATCTAGATATTGTTGCTCTATCTTTAAAGACAATATTAAAAGAGAATATCTTATTATGGGACCAGTTACAAATTATTTCTCATCTTTCAGGTCTGAGATAGACTCATGTTATACTGAATTTCAAGCTACAATGTATTGTAACATAGCAAGAGTCTAGAACTTCATGTGTTCCCCATAGTAACTTAATGAATATTTCACCAATATCATTAATGGTCAGGTGGCAAAATTTTCCAGAACACAAAAGTTCATCTGTGGACTTACACTTGCCCTCTACAGTATAATTAGAATATTGTAATACTATTGTAATTTTAAAATATTTTGCTTAGCAGTTTTAATAGTAAATATCATACGAATGATTTTTAAATACAGGGAAGAGAAAAATGTACAGTAATAGGAGTAAAATTTTGAGCATGATATGTAGTATGCATTCTGTGGCTTTTTTTGTTTGTTTGTTTTCATTTTTTTATACTGAAATACATTGCTTCTGTTGTAGAATAAAATTTGTAGTTTGCTTAGCAAAACAGAAAGCAATTCAACATAAATTGATGGGATATTGCAAAAAAAGAAAATTCTAGCTGGGTAAAACTTCAAGAACAACGTATTACCCAAACTGGTATATGACCAAAACGCTAGGATTTAATGGCTCTATATCATTTTTGTGTTTGTGTTTTTGTGAAAATTGCCTGAGGTTCTGTAGCTATTCCTATTTCACATTTGAAATATGGCTCTATTCTCCATCAGCTGAGGCAAGGGATGCAGAGTTATGTAATGAGCCATGCAGTAAATGCAAAAAAAAAAAAAAAAAAAAAAAAAAAAAAAGTCCTCTGAGATTTAACAAAGAGACACACTTATTTGTTTATATAAAAGGTTTTTTTGTGTTTTGTTTTTTTTTTTACTGTAGGTAATGTTATTGAATGAAGACAGAGTGAGTCTCTGAGGATTTTCCTTAATATAATGGGCAGTTTTTGGAATTTACTAAGCAAAAAACACAAGGTTACTTTAATCTTTATTTCTGTGTTTTTAGTAAGAACAAAATCTACCCTAGAAAATTACGCTCTAATTTGCTAGATATAGCAATGGTTTTACTTCAGTGCTGTCAGAACCACCATGTAAACCAAACACAATATATATATATATATATATATATATATATATATATATATATATATATATACAGAAACTCTCTCTCTCTCTCTCTCTCTCTCTCTCTCTCTCTCTCTCTCTCTCTCTCATACACACACACACACACCCATGTGGGAGTCAATGATGACAGGAAAGATGAAGCTAGCAGTTCATAGCTGGAGCTCTACAGTTTCAGATTTGACTCATTATTTTAAGAAATTCAAGTGACTCAATAATTCTAAATGGCTCACTATTATCCATTTTACTTGAGGGTTTGTTGTCAACCTAGATTGGTTCTGAGGAGAGTATAATTCTAGATGATGAGGTTCAAGAGATAGAAAATAAATCCTTCTAGTTCTAGAGTAGAGTGGTAGATGCCACAAGTGAGGTTGATTAGACATTTGAGTAACAAAGACACACAATGATTGCCTTAAGTTATTTCTTACTCCTTTTTAAAAGATAATAGTTCATGTAACAATATTTTTGTTTAATTTATATAAAACATAGGCAAGAAAAAAGAGAGAAACAAGAGGTCCCCAAACTGTACAATGAATCTGGAGAAGGAAGGTATCCTAATATGCTAAGTGTCTGGTCGTCTGGTGACTGGTTGACTGCTCAACCAATCAAAGCATAATATGCTAATGATATGCTAAGGCTGCTCAACCATTCGCTATGATGTGCACTGACCACCAGAGGGCAGACACTCTGACCGGTAGGCTAGCTTGCTGCTGAGGTCTGACCAATCGAGACTAGGCCAGATGGGGCCAGACACACCCTGGAGCCCTCCCATGGTCCCTCCTGGGCCTGATTGTGCACCGGTGGGGTCCCTTGGCCTGGCCTGCACCCTCTTGCAATCCAGGACCCCTCGGGGGATTTCGGAGAGCTGGTTTTAGCCCAATCCTGCAGGCCACTCCCCTTAGGAGGGTGCCAGACACAGGGCTCACAGCTGGTGCGGCAGCACGAGCCTCTCCTGAATGGGACTGATTGGACATGAGCCTGTGGCAGGCACAGTGGGGCCAGGATGAGCGGGACCTGCAGGTGGCATTGGACTGCAGGTTTCAGCCTGATCCCCACAGGCCACCCAGCGGGGCCCCACCCATGCATGAATTCATGCACCAGGCCTCTCATAGATACATATATTAGACAGTATCCCAAAGTTATACAGCACCAAGGAGAAGAATAAGTGGTGTCTACTCCCAGCATAATGATAAATATGTCAGTGAACTAAAAGCAATTCTCTGAAACACTGAGTGATAATTTAAAGGCTAAATGTTTCTTATATCTTGGTGATAGATACTTTCAGGTTAAGATGACTTTACCTGGACCTGTGTGCAGTCTTTCTTTGCGTTTCTTCATGCAAATAACATTTCTGAAACATCGAGGCTTCCACATTTGATGCATGCTGTGAGTGGCTTGGAAGTCACTTCCTGAGCTCATCTTTAATGAACATTTCAATATAGCAATGTGGTTGAGAATATTAGTCTTACATGTACCTGTATTGGAATCTTGCCTTGGATTTTTCTAGTTATTGACTATATGACCTTTAGCAAGTTATTTAACTATTGGAAACCATTGTTTCTACCAAAAATTGAAGTCCTTAATATTTGTGTTCTTGATTTAAAACATTTTAAAATAAAATTAAGCTCTTGAGTAAAGCCCTGATTAGTACAAATTGTCAGTCAATTATAATTACGATGATTATTGCTGTTTCTTTTTATTTATTCTTTATCTTCTAGATTTTAAAATTTCTTAAAATGTTTTTAAACATAAGCAAAGGTCTTTTTAATTAGGTCTTCGATGCTGAACTGTCATTACCGAGGGCATGACAACTTGCTGTGCACCCTAAGGTAGCTCTTTAATGACCGCAGCATTCCGCTACATTGGTTTTGTGTGGATATATAGCCTGGTTTCATGCTGAAGTTGAACCCAATTCACAGTAAAAAAAAAGTCTTATATAGTGATCACCATTTATTTTTATCCAGAGGGAAGAAGAGTAGCCACCGAATATCCACATTTATCCAGGGTTTCCTTAACTTTAACCTTCCATACTGTTTTGCAGGTTACAATAATAACAAAGGTAACCTGGCATAAATAAGTGGGAACATTTTCCCTTAAATCCTAATGACACACAGTATTAAGAAAATCCAAAATCCAGAATATTATTCTACATGATGTCACAAAATAGTTTTGAGCTTTCAAAACTTACATTATGATGCCCATTAACACTTTTATATGAGGACTATTAAATGCATTTGTTTTTCTTCTCCTTAAGTCTTTACAGGACAATATTTTTACATTCTAGTAATACATTGTTTTCACTGTTTGTCCCCTTTGTTCATGTATGTGGTGTGTGTTTGTGTTGTGTGTATGTGGGAGACCTATTATTATCAAAAGGCCAGCAGCATTGAGGGATTGAATCGGTGACCTGAAGGTTAAATTCCACAGCAGTAATCACTAAGCTGTTCTCTATTATAGTTGCACTAAAAAGATTGGAACTGCTGACATCTGGAACCTCCCCGTCTAAAACCTTTCAGCCACTTGGAAAAAAAAAAAAGCTTTTATTTAGGAAGTGAACAAAACTCTATAGGTGTGTGTCACTTAAAGATCTGGAAATTTCCTGTAAGATACACTGTACAAAAATGGTCAGAACACACCTATACTGGAAAAAAAATGTTAAACCTCATTTTTTTTTTTTTTTTACTTTTACACTCCTTTTCTTGACCTATATAAAGAATATAAATAGTGCATGCACAGAATAATTAAGTTTCACACTATATTGAACATTTTTCATAAAATAAAAATCTTTTGCTGTAATTGTCACTATCCCAACTCAAAATGACAAAAAGATGAAGTATATTAATTTATATGTATAAATTATTTAAAAATGTATCTTTTTTTAAATGTATAAATAGTTTAAATAAATTATCCCTGGTGTCTTATTCACTCAATTTTTAAAATCTTTTACTAAAAATAAACTTATTAAGTGGATTTGCAAGTACTAGGAAGTATAATTAGCAAACAATAAATATTCAGTCAAGAAATTTCACAATGCATTTCTCAGTTTTGGATAAAAATGTATTTAATTAAAAATTAATTCAGTATTTCACTATTCATATTCTATGATGTTACACTGACATGAATTTTATCACATTTTAGAAAAATTATAAATTTACAATAATCTACACTAATAAAAGAGAAACATGAAAATTAACCACCACTCTACTACACCCACAAGCCATGCCCACCAGCCAATCAGGAGCAAATATGCAAATTAACCCAACCAAGATGGCGGCCTGCCATGGAGCTGGAACAAGCAGGAGGCTTGGGTTGCCCCAGCAATGGAGGAAGCCAAGCTTCCCGCCCACCCTGGCCTGCCTTGGCCTCCTCTCAAGGCTACAAAGTTTCAATTATAGAAGATAAATAAAGCCCAGATACCAGGGCCTCTGCTTGGGTCACTGGGGGCTGTGGCCAGTCTGCAAACCACAACAGGCCCCTCACCCAGGATGCCCAACACCCCAAGGGAACCCCCACCCTGATCCAGGACACCTTTCAGGGCAAACCAGCTGTCCCCCTCCCATGCACCAGGCCTCTATCCTATCTAATCCTATCTAATAAAAGAATAATATGTAAATTGACCATTACTCCAACACACAAGATGGATGCCCCCATATGGACACAAGATGGCCACCACAAGATGGCCAGCAGGAGAGGGCAGTTGGGAGGGACCAGGCCTTCAAGGGAGGGCAGTTGGGGGCAATCAAGCCTGCAGCAGAGGGCAGTTAGGGGTGACCAGGCTGGCAGAGGAGAGAAGTTGGGGGCGACTGGGTCTTCAGGGAAGGGCAGTTGGGGGGGACCCATGCCTGCAGGGGAGGGCAGTTAGGGGCAAACAGGCTGGCAGGGGAGCAGTTAGGCATCAATTAGGCTGGCAGGGGAGTGGTCAGGGGTGATCAGGCTGGCAGCAGAAGCGGTTAGGAGCAATCAGGAAGGCAGGCAGGCAAGCAGTTGGGAGCCAGCAGTTCTGGATTATGAGAGGTATGTCCGACTGCCCGTTTAGGCCTGAACCTACTGGGATCAGGCTTAAATGTGCAGTCAGACATCCCTTGAGTGGTCCCAGATTGGAGAGGGTGCAGGCTGGGCTGAGGGACACACACCCCCGTTCACAAATTTTGTGCATCAGGCCTCTAGTAAGTTATAATTCTAGAAATAAATTTCCTTTGCAACATAATTTTTCAGCTTTCAAGGGTTATTCTTTCTTTTTAAAATATTTTATTGATTTTTTTACAGAGAGGAAGAGAGAGGGCTAGAGAGTTAGAAACATCAATGAGAGAGAAACATTGATCAGCTGCTTCCTGCACACCTACTGTCTGCAACCAAGGTACATGCCCTTGACTGGAATGGAACTTGGGACCTTTCAGTCTGCAGGCTGATGCTCTATCCATTGGCAAAACCAGTTAGGGCAAGGATTATTCTATTCTTTCCTCAAGGGAGGCTAGCAATATGCATACATTCTCATTCTTATACTGTGAAATAAGAGTAAATGACAAAAAACACCTAATGAAAACAACACATAACTACTTGCCCTTGATGAACATACAAGGATTTGTAGACAAAAAAAAAGCATGCATAAATTACTTAGAATCACTAACAAACAAATAATTGGCCAATGACTAGAATATAACCAAATGGAGGAATTGAATCCAGCTATCTTGTGAGCAGTATATTTAAATGATATGTGCAGGTTGGATCCTATTTATTTCTTTACTCATTTTTCTTTTATTTGTTTTTTTTTTATTAATTTATTTCATTTGTTTTAGAAAGAGAGGGAAAGCGAGAAAGAGAAAGAAACATTGATGAGAAAGAAGCATCATCAATTTGCTGCATGCTGCGCATCCCCACTAGGGATCAAGTCTAAAACCGGGGCATGTGGCCTGGAATCAAACCAGTGACCTCCTGTTATATTGGTTGATGCTCAACCACTGAGCAACCCTGGCTGAGCTACTAATTTTTTTTTTATTGAATAGTATTAGATGGAAATTTGCACAGTGTCCACAAATATCAATTTTGCCCTAAAAGGGTTACAGCAAAGAGTTAAAGAAAGCTCATTTAATTTGGTCCTAAAAGATCACTTTAACTAGAAACACCAATCAGAAAGGATATATGCACCCCTATATTCATAGCAGCACAATTTACCATAGCTAAGATTTGGAAACGGCCTAAGTGCCCATGAGCAGATGAGTGGATTAGGTACATCTACACAGTGGAATATTACACTGCTGTAAAAAGGAAGGAACTCCTACTACTTGCAACAGTATGGATGGAACTGGAGAGCATTATACTAAGTGAAATAAGTCAGTCAGAGAAAGATGAATATCACCTGATCTCATTTGTGGAATATAATGAACAACATAAACTGATGAACATAAACAGATCTAGAGACAGAGAAGCATGAATCAGACCATCAATCAAACCTCAGAGGAAGGCAGGAGAGGGTGGGGGTAAGGGGGAGAGATCAACCAAAGGACTTGTATGCATCATATAAGCCTAACCAATGGACACAGACACTAAGGGGGTGAGGGCACAAGTGGGGGGCTAGAGGGTAATGAGGGAATAAGCACACATATGTATTACCTTAATCAATAAAGAAAAAAAAACTATCTAAAAAATGATCAGTTTAATTCTTGGTTTTGCTACTTAATAATTTATGATCTACCAAAATGAGCAATCCTCTGAGTCAGAACTAATAAGACTGGTATAACAACCCCTTCCTGGTGGGGTTGTTGTAGATATAGAATGAGAGGTTTATAAAAGGTTCTTACAAATGGAAGTATTCTGTGTACTTAGAGCGATTGTTTTTCTTGATACGAACAATTACATGATAAAGTGCAATGCTTTAAAAGAGATAGAGTAAAAATGCAATGTGGAGAGAGTCAGAGAAGCACACACTCTCCCATCAAAGAAGACAAGTGAATTCTCCATGGAGAAGGAGCTTGTGAGCTGTGCCCTGAAGGGTTTCTATTTACATTTAGCTTCAGAGAATGACCACCATTAGAAAGATCATTCTAGAAGGAAATTATTCAAATGGAATTTTGAATGAGATGAAGAATTATGGCCTATTTTATATAAGAAGTACAAAATTAGATTTGGAATAATATCATATTCAAAGGGCTCAGAGAGAATCTAGCACATCCTGAGTGGGGAATGGCATAAAAATGTGCATGGTTGCATATAAAGGAGACTTATACATCTTTAGAAAGAAATTGAGACTGAAAAAATATATAGAAATTTATTCACACTACTTTAGAATTTTTTTTTTCTTTTCTATTTTTCCTATTGAGCAATTTGACAAGAAGTTGGGAAAAAATCAAATGTAATAATAGAGTAAAATATAATATTCATCATTTTCTTTACTAGAGATATTTAGGAGTTTTAGCATAGTTGGGGAATGTTTTATAAGTATAATGAATGAGGAAATTCATGAATTCTATACTGTGTCCCTGAGAAAAAGAAGAGCAAGACTCTGAAGAGGAACAAAGGAAACAGGCACCAGGTAAATGTAGACCTTTGCATCCTTTTCTTCAGGAAACAATATATGATCCTGCTGTTTCCTGTTCTATTTGATTAATTCATAACACTTATCCTCCATTCTCATTAAATTTTCTCTGTCGAAATGGAAGGAGTGGGTTGTGCATTACCCCAGGCACAATTAGGGGCGTGGATGCCTGTCAGTATCATTCTTGTATTAATACTTATCTCACTCAAACTCAGTTATGTACTTTAAGCTGTCACTACCTCAGTAGAAGAAAAAAAAAGATTATATCTTATGCCTGGCTCAACGTGAGTAATCATCACTCTAACCAGTAAAACTACCCAGGCCCTGTTACTAATGTACTACCAGCTATTCATGACACAGAGGTTGAGAAATGATTCAGAACAGAAAATGGCATAAAGAAAATTATATAGATGCACATATATTATATATAAATATAGAATTTCCCCATACCTCTTATAACTGGTAGCATCCATATGACATGAGACACAATTGAATCCACACAGGAAATCTAGGGAAAAAAATTCAGAATGTTTTAAGTATCAAGCCAAAAGTAACACAGCTACCAAGTGGTAATGATGGCGTTTCTCCCTTCTTTTTTTTTGATCTCAAAGAGTCAAGGGTACGTCTTTTGTAGGTATATTGCCATGCATTGTGGTTTAGGCTAGAAATTCATCACAGCAGAGAGATTAGGGTTTAATTACACACACACGTGTTGACTTTCATCCATCAGACCACAGGGGCTCTCATCTTTTAAACAGAGTTGTACAGAAAAATGATCTCATTTTCTTCATTTGCCTCTAGAAACACTTTAGAGCCATTTTCATTGAGTGCTAGGATATCTTTGTGTTTTTCCCCCCCTACTTATATTGTTTCTGCACTGTGACAAATGCTGGCTTTTAGCACATTTCCACTTCAAATACTCCACGTTATGATTTTAAAAGTAACACCCCTCATTTGTTTTGGAATCCTGCATCACCAGAACAAACACTAATGAATTAAGGGACGATGTGATGGATGGCAATCGTCTCTAAGTAAGAGTCTTAGAGCCTAATGCGATTACACAAATGCTCATCTTATTACATCCTGTATTCTGAATTTTTAAACACACGCAATAAATGGTCAATTACTTCCGTGACTGGTAACACCAAGGAGCGACTGGGCGCGAAGGGGGACTGTGGTTCCTTCAACAGGCATTTGCCTCCAAGCAGCGGGCAGTCTTGCCCTTTGTTACAATTTTGCAATGAATCCTATGCTAATCAACTTAGTAAGAAATGTGCTGGCTGTCTAACTCATTTAGAATGATCTTGCCAGCGCTGCCTGACCCCAGAGCGCTCTTCCCCATCCCATACATACTTGATAAATCAATAAGTTAGTAAGCATAGCCTTGCAGATGACATAATTGTGACATTTTCTTCCATGTCGTCTTAGACAAGACAGTTAAAATCTGGAGAGATCAATTGGTTTAAGAATGCGGGAGACCGGTGTGTTCATTGTTAGAAGCAATTCCTTTTTTTTTTTTTCTGCCTCTGATAGTATTTGACTTTAAAAATAGCCAAAGTCTATTGAGTGCCTGATAATGAGGGGATGTTTGCTGATTGCACACAAGAGATACTGGTTTTGTCTCTGTTTTTGTGGGTAGCACAGTACTATTTATTTCTACATGCCCCCTGAAATTGAGAATTTTCTACTTCATCAAAATAGTCACTGATGGCGGCAGGCAATTAGATGAGAGTAGGTTTTCCTGAGTAAAGTCTTGGAATGCCAAACCTTACCTACTGGCTTGCTGAGTGATTGACCTTGAAGGGCCATTTTATTTGATGTTCTGCACCCCAGAGCTTTGACAGGGCTACGATTCCCAGAGAGCCTCACGGCACCAAGAATCTGCCTTTCGTGGCAGGAGGAGGCTGACTTTTATATTAAATCTCTCTCTCTCTCCAAATTTATTTTAAGAGAAAGGAAGATAATGGAGCTCAGAAGAAACACACTTACAAGCTTAATTTGATCTATTTATCACATCTATATATTTCAAAAAAGTTATGCTAGAGAGCATGATTAAAACCAATGTTAAAATAATTTATTGTGAGTAGGTTGAATTTGATAAGGGATGAATAAAATCAAAATCGACAATATAAATATGTCATGCTTTAAAGTTTCTATCTGGGGTGCTCACTAGAGGTGTCTTTGTTTACAACAACGGATTCATTTTCATATACAATTATAAGGAGCTACTTTGTATTTTAAAGTGGTGAAATGAATTGATTAACCCAAAGAGAAATGAGAGTTCCTTTTTGAAAAAGAGTTAAGCATTTCCCAAAGTAGTTTATGATAGATGTATTTTAAAAGATCAAAATCATTTACTTAAGTAAGCATACTATTGCCCTTGCTGTGGAGGGTTAAGTAATGCTTTCTGCCTTTCTTAAACGTAAAATATGGATATAGAAACAACATTTACACGAGGCTGCCACAAACAAACATAAAACTTGGTTAACCTGATTGAGTTCACTCTAGTCTGTGTTGGACAGGGAAGGCTTATTAGGTGATGGGTAACATAGGCATCTTCCGGTAGTAATCCACAGGCTAAATCTAGCATGAAAATTGTTTTAAAACATCAGTACTATGTGTATACACTACATGTATGCACACACACACACATGCATAAAATGGTTCAGCAGATCAGCTAGAAAATGTAAAGTTACTATAAAAAAATCTAAATTTGGATCCTCTTTCCTGGTTGATTGTGGCCCTATAATAGTGTAGGACCAATGCTGCCAAACACTGATTTCCTAAATCTCCTACCTACAGTCAGGCCATATCTCATCTGTAGGCCACTGGTGAGTTACCTCTCTATTGTTGTTTTTTCCACATTGTGCCATTAAGAAATAATTTAATAATCATTAATATACAAATCTAACTTGCAGTACAATGTGACTTCCAATATTGGCAAGACCAATTTATGGAAGCTACTGATCATTTAGGCTGTAAATCTGTGGAAGGATTTCATGGTCAATGGCAGGTTGGATTATATGAGAAGAAGCTTGGACAGTAAGAGAATGGACTCAGCAACCAGAGGGCCTGGGTAGGAATCTGAATTCTCACTCATCCTAGATTTGTGATCTTGAAACATGTAGTTTCATTCTTCCTTATACAAAATGGGGTTACGAATAGTAGACCTGGCAGGTTTGTTCTAAGTTTAAATGGGCTGATATTGCAAAAGAGTTTTTGTAGTGTCTCGATCAATCGTGGATCTGACTCATGCCTCAGAACCTTTTATGTCTATATGGATGTTATGAATCTCCTACAGAGGGGTGGAGTGTGCACTAGTTCTTAAACTTGGTTGTGCGTGTCGTGTAGTTTTGCATTTCTAGATCATGAGTCATAAGTGCTTTATTGTACAAGTTTAGAAATACTAGGAGAGGGAATAGCAAAGTTTGCTTCTTGGTTTTCTTCCAAAGTTGACATTCTAGAAATATGTGAGAAGACAACAAAAGTAACAAAGGAGGCAACTCTAAGGCAATGTAATCAAATAAGTTGCAACAGATGGTGCCAGATGCTATAACTTGCAGCACTAGTACCAATTTTCTATTTCTCTCTAGTTTGTGTGCTTTAAAAAAATGAATTAAGAGCTCTTGACACCAAGAGTTTTACAGCAGACTTGCTTATAAGGTCCAATGACCAGAATAGCAAATAGGACATTATTTCAGACAAGTTAAAGCTTCTACTTATTTGGTCACCACAGTCTCCACAATCAACTATGTTTCCCTTGCATATACCCTTGTTACAAAGCAGTGTAAAGCATGAGTGTGAATGGTTAATATTTATTAACTAAAGGCCTGGTGCATGAAAATTCATGCACTGGAGGGGGGTCCCTCAGCCCGGCCTGCCCCCTGTCACAGTCTGGGAGCCCTCAGGGGCAGGAGGTGACCCAGTTATCAGGGGAAGGCAACACCCCCATCACACTTCTGCTGCTTGTAGCACAAGCTTCAGCCGGCCCTAGTTACCTGAGCCTCATTTGGCCCTGGGAAGCTGGGCAGCAGACATCCAAGGCTTGCCTGTACCTCGGGCCAGTCCTGAGCGGCTGGGCAGCCAACATAGAGGCTTGCCTGTGCCTCAGGCCAGCCCTGGGCAGCTGGGGGACTGAGGGGACTGGGGTACTCTGGAGGCAGTTGCGCAGAGTGGCCGGACCTGCCTGGGGTTGGGCCCAGCTGTGCCACATACCTACCACCCCATTGGGGCTGAGGGGACTGGACACCGCCATCTTGTGGCTGTGGGCACAGCCACCTTTGAGGGAGTGGCAGTCAATTAGCATATTCCCTCCTTATTGGCTGTGGGTGCCTCCATCTTTGTTAGGGTGTGATGGTCAATTAGCTTTTCCCTCTTTATTAGATAGGATAGCTCACTGTGTACAGATCTTGTCCTACCAGTAAAAAAGCAGTCCTTAAAGGGCACAGATCTTATGAGCAGTGAGGCACATATGAAGGGGAAGTGTTTCCTAAAATGAGTTTATTCCATGACAACTTGGCTGAGACAGCACTATTTTGGAATCTCCATTTTGAAGACACAGGGAAAGTTCAATGGATAACAGGTGAGCTGAGTTTTGAGGAGGCGGAGGGAGGTACAATTTAGGTAGGCGGAATGTAGAAGAGAATTGGGTGCTTTGAAGAGAAGAAAATTACAAAGGTGAGAAAAGTAAAAGGTGTGGGCAAATATTAGTAGACAACTTGTCCTGAAGTGAATGTTTGTGAAGACTTGAAGATTAATTTGGTGCCATAAAAAGGATCAAGTACAACTTCAGCATCAGTATTTATTTGTTTGCTATATATTTAGAATTTTGAGCACCTGTTGTGTGAGAGGTACTATGCTGGAAATTTTATAAATACACTCATCAGGTATTTGAAATGCAAATATGTTTTGGTTGCTGTTTGCACAGCCCCTAAAAACACAAAAAATTCACAGCAAATATACCTTGACTTAGGAGAATCAGACTCATTATTTTTACTGTATTTCAGGTCATTACTCTCTAACGTCCTAATTAGCTTTGATATATGAATGTGTGAAACATTAGAACACAAAAAAATTGTAAAAGTAAGACAAGATGGACATATGTTTTATTTAGAAATCTATGGTCAAGGTTTCAGTGACATGTAATCTTTGCTCTTCATCAATGTCAACTTCATTTTCTTGGTGTTCTCTGGTGACAACAGTCATATTTCATGGTTACACTGACCTTTGGAACACTGTGTGTTCACCAGGCATTACAATGAAAGTGAGAATGTTTTACTTTTTGAGATTGGTACCAGGGTCTCAATTTGTTGATTACTTTTTTATAGGGTGCCAAAAAGCTTACATGGTGAGAAAGGGGGAAACAATTCTTTCATGCGTTAACTTTGTTTTACTCTTGCTCTTTTTCTCTCTTACTAGTCATTTAGATACTGTTAGTAAAATAGTTATTATTCCATTTTGGATAATGGAACTCAGAGATAACTTAAAATATGCTTTATTTGAGTTCTATTATCAGAAAAACTCTATTTCTATGTTGCATGTTTCTGCCAATGCTTCTCAGTAGTCACATAATCATTCTGAATATCTGATTATGTTTTTTTCTCCTGGGACACATATATAGGCAGAGTAAGTTAAGAGATATACTAGTAATTCTCCCTCCCCTGATAATTGGAAAGGCATATTTTTTAGAGCCAGTGGAAACATAAGCCTTGGTAATATTAGAAAAGGAGATGTCATATTGATAAAAAAAGAATACCAGACTCCTCTTTGAAAGTGGTGTGCAGAGAAAAAATGTAGAAGAAAACAAAAGCTATTATTTATATTGGTAGGGATACACATAAGTTTCTGTTAATAAATTGGCACATGGTAGTTTTTCCTAAACATTATTTTATAATGTATCACTGCCATTACCAATGGTCAAATAAGCTGTTGCTATATCTGACAGCCCGTGGGTCTGCTGAGCATTGCTCTACTGTCTGTGGTGGGTGAGTAGTCACTCAAAGACCTTGTCACTTGGGTTATTGAAATTTATGCTCTTCTAGCAAAGAGGATGTTTTCAGTGCAAAGCTGAGGACGACTGGCTTTCATGGGCCATCCTTCATTTCTACATCTAATGTAGGAACTGAAAATGATTTTAAGAGTGCAGATAAGAAAGTTAGGCGCCAGCTAAGTTTATAGTAACGTAAACATTGTCATTAACCTGATTCATGACCTCAGAAATATACTTTAACCACACCGAACTTTGGGGTCCTTATTTATACCTCAAATACATTATTAAAAAACATAATTTTAAAATCTAAGATTTACGTGTCATGTCTGTTGCAGACTGTACTAGAATTGAAGAACCAAACCATGTAATGTGATTGGGAGCACAGAGAATCACAGCAGCCCCCGTAAGACGTGTTTTTCTGGAAATGAACTGGTGTGCACCGTTTGGATTATTATTAGGGCAAAGACCCTGATTCTAGGGCTTCAGTCTAACTTGTCCAGAAATCTTAAGACTCCCAAAGATGCCTCTAAATGAGCTATTGCTTGGTGTGTATGACTCAGATTAGAGCAAACACTAGATCCTGAAACAAACCTTGGAAAAGGTCAGAGGATAATTATTTTCTCTATGCATTTTCATTTTCTAAGGCACACAGAACAAATGGAAATTGTAATTCATTGTCAGAGAAATACAAACAAGAATTAAATGAAAATTAAGGAGTCATGTTGTTTTGTGTGTTTTTTTAACCCATGTACAATGCACATTCCTCTTAGAGAGATTTCTACTTGAATTAAGATACTATGCCTCTGTTTACTAATAATAATGAAAAAATAATGGAAGGAAGGAAAGAAGGAGAGAGCCAGACTAGAGAAAGAGAGAGATAACCTGTTTAATCTGCTTAAAATAAATCTTATGTGAAATTTCTTACCCTGTATATTAATGTAAAGTTGATCTCTCCTTTTCAAAATACTAACATTTTATTTTATACATATAATTTAAAATGAATACAATCATATTTTACCTTCTAGTAAATATTTGCTTAAGCAACATACATCCACTAAGCTATATTTGCTCTGCTGTACTCAGAAACTGTAAACAGCAGAGTGCTGTAATATTCAAAGATTATTGTGGTGTGTTGCATTTTACATTCCCAAGATAGTATTTTCCCCCACAAATGCCCTTTTTTAAGCACAGTATGTACTCTGAGGGCCCCTGTAAGAATTTAAATGAGCATTCATCAGAAGAAATAGTGTTGCAGAGTCTTAACATTTAAACCTCTACTAATCCCTGAATAGCACCAAATATCTTTTCTTTTGAATCAGGATACTGTATTATGTTCAAAGAAAGGAAAAAAAAAAAAAGAGCAAGTAGCTTGGACGGCATAAATATAAAGCATTTGGGTAATTATAGATTTCTAGTCATGTCACCACAACTGTTAGTCCCATTGTAGATTTTTATTACAAACTTCGATTTTCCTATGGCATATAAAGTGAACACTACTTCTTTTTTCTTTTTTCAAGTAGGTTAGAAATAGTCATAAAGCAACTTTGCTCATAAGAAATGTATAATTAATTTCTACCTTTTTGGGGGGAGGATACTAAATCCTAAAATTGTTTTTAGCCATTTAATAAAAGTGAATTACTATGGATTGAATACCTTGCAGTGTTAACCTTTCCCATAACTCAAAATGATGATATTTTTAAAAACAAACCAATGCAAAAATTTGAAAATGTAATATTCTTATTTTATAAAGCCCATTTGAAACTTCTTATTCCTTTTAAGATATATATTTTTATTAATTTCAGAGAGGAAGAGAGAGGGAGAGTGAGAGAAACACCAATGATGAGAGAGAATCATTGATTGGCTGCCTCCTGCATGCCCCACTAGGGATAGAGCCTGTGACCCGGGCATGTGCCCTTGACCAGAATCAAACTGGGACCCTTCAGTCTATAGGCGGAAGCTCTATCCACCGAGCCAAACTGACTAGGGAGGAACTTCTCATTTTTTGACACATAGTAAATATTTACCTCATTACCTATTTTTGAAGTTAGCTATCCAGAATATGACTTCAATGCAGTTTTCCCCTATTTAATATATTATAGTCCAGAGGGAACCTGCTCCCATAAATATTTTAATTTCATTTTTTTTTTGTGGATATACCTTGAGATTTGATGAAATAGCAAGAAACAATTGATAGATTATGTTTCATATGTTTCCATGTCATCATACTTGACATGCAACTGACAAGGGGTAATGTTACCGTGCAGAAATACACAACTTCATGGAATCATAATGCGATCGGAACAGAAATACGGGCAGCAGTTTCTCTGTTTGGCAGTGACTCCATAATCAAGTGGAAATTTAAAGTGAATGCTATGATCAGAGTTCACATTTTACAAAGCTTCCTGAGTGAATGTCATAATACTGACATATGCAATCCGTACTACTCACAGGTAAATTTCATATGAGGAGTGTATGTGAATCACTGGTTTGGACATTTATTTCACGATGTGCTATAAAATCAACTCTGCTTTTTGTTCTTTTTTATTTCTCTCCAATGAACAAATTTTTTTTCCATTATAGGGAAAAGTTCCATTAAAAATACTTACACACTGGATATTCATGTATTTGAAGCATTCGTAAAATAATGTTTTAATTTGTATAATTTTATATCTATTTAAATAATTTGAACTTTTGAATATCACTTTTAACTCCCTTTGTTATTTCAACATATAATATTGTGTCATTTTAAGTTTATTCTTTAGTCTCAGTCAAAATCCCTTCTCAAGAAGAAATATTCATGATTTGTCTTGACCTTAAAAATTAACCATGTCACCATTTCCTACACATTAATTGCTGACATTTTATTCAATTCATTAAAGTTATATTCCAAAAAAAAATTGTGTCCTACTTCTGCGCCTGGCACTTTAGGTTGTAAGACAAAGAAGGCTTATACAGAGGGGCAGGGCATCCCTTCTCTCAGGGATATTGAGATCCTTTATAAGAAATTATACAGATATTAATATAAAAAACAAGAAAGAACATAGTTTTCTATTATGGTGAATTGAGGCATGAAAGCAGCTATCACAGAATGACTTGAAAAATGAATAGTATTTTGACTATATATTCCTTTTGATTCTAAAATATGAGGAAAATGTCATCATCGTAGTAATACTCTATAAAAATACTGTCAATAAGAGAATAAAATAATGTATAATAGTTTATACCATGTATATGTGAACAACTTTAAAAATAAATCTTAGATGATATAGACTATACTATTTTTTTCATTTTGTTGTTGCTGTTAACCACATCTTTTCATTATGACCTTTTCTAATGAATGAGATTTTAGAAACAATGAAGAAAAGTTGCTCTAAGTGAAGACAATTTTAAGCAATGTTGGGAATGCAGGAAATGTGTTTAGAAAACAACAGGACATTTTGTGCAAATTAAGCTTTAGAAAATATGAATAGAAAGTTAGGGACATATTTTGGAGTATCATAAATGTGGTACAAATAAAAGTATATCTAATACAGGTAGAGATGGAGATCCAATGAAGGGTTTTGAGTAGAATATAAAATTATCCAAAGTGTATAATTTTGGATAATTAATATAGCAGTGATGTTAAGATCTATTTGTTTACCTGAAAAGCATGAGAGCTGTTAAGCAGCTTTCAAAAATCTAGTTTTTGTTGATTCAATTAAACTTTATGCTAAAAAAGGTTTTTTTCAAATTGTCAGTTTTGTTTTATTTTAAGACATTATTTTGGAAATAGATTAGTTTAATAGATACACATTAAATTTTATGAACCTTTTCTTTTATAAATGTTTAGAAATGCCTTGCAGGTTTGGTATTAAATTATTATTTAATTATACTTTAATTTTTATGAATTCACAATTATTTTGCCTTAATAAAAATTTACATTGAATTCTAAAATATTTAACAAGATTTACTTTTTATAAATTTTCCTTGAATCACAAATTATTTTAATTAAGAATGTAAAGTAAAATCTATTATTTAATTTAATCTGAGTTAATTGTTAACATCTCCTGTGTTTAAATGAAGATGTATATCCTCTTATATAAAATGACTTATAACAGATTCAGTTACCCTTAATACCTCAGTGTATTTTGTAACACATACCTTATAGTATACATGGTATGCCATATGTTTGGTGTAACTAGCTGACTTTCAAAGGTGGTAGTTAGATTAAAATCTTGATCATAATTTCATATGTTAAATATCTTGACTTACCCATCTTATTGCAGTCACTCTTCCCCACAATTGTATACACTATAATGTACTATTTGGAACCCTAAACTGAAAAAATGAATTACAGCCAACTCTCTCTATATGCTATCTATATATATAAAAGCCTAAGTCACCGTCTGACCATTTGACCATTCAACCGGTAGCTATGATGTGCACTGACCACCAGGGAGCAGACGCTCAATGCAAAGTCATGGAAACATGGAACAGACTGGTGAATCTCAGAAGGAAGGAGGCATGGGGGAGGGCGAGAAGAGATTAATCGAAGATCTTATATGCATACTAGAGGCCTGGTGCACGGATTTGTGCACCAGTGGGGTCCCTCGGCCTGGGCTGCAGGGATCAAGCCAAACGGGCTATCCAACATCACCCGAGGGGTCCTGGATTGTGAGATGGCACAGGACAGGCCAAGGGACCCCACCAGTGCATGAATCCTTGCACCGGACTTCTAGTTTATAATAAAACTAATGAAGTAATGAGCTCTTGCTTTAGACTTTTTTATTTTATTACATTTTAGAAAAATAATCACAAAAGACAGCTGATTTGTTCATCCCACATGCCCCAAATCATTAGGCAATGCAACTCATCAATACTACCATCAGGAAAATGCTTGATAATAAGGTTCTCTATACTTATTTGGAGAAAAAAATCATGAGACCAAAGAATCTAAAGTTGACCCTTGAACTACACAGTTTTTAACTGCACTAGTCCACTTATACACAGATTTTAAAATAAATACTGTAAATATATACTTTTCTTTCTTATGAGTTTTAAATAATATTTATTTTTCCCTAGTTTACATTATTATAAGAATAGAGTATATAATACATATAATATACAAAATGTGTGTTAATAGCATGCTTATGTTATCAGTAAAACTTTTGGTCAACAATAAGCTGTTAGCAGATAGGATTTTGGGAAGTCAAAATTCTATGTGGACTTTTTAAAAATATATTTTTATTGATTTCAGAGAGGATGGGAGAGGAAGAGGGAGAGGGAGAGAGAGAAACAGCAATGATGAGAACGAATCATTGATCAGATGCCTCCTGCATGCCCCAAACTGGGGATTGAGCCTGCAACCCTGGCATGTGCCTTGTTTGGGAATTGAACCATGACCTCCTGGTTCAAAGGTCAAGGATCAACCATTGAGGCATGCCAGTCACTGCCTATGTGGATATTTGACTGCAAGAGGGTTGGTGCTCCTAACTCCCATGTTGTTCAAGGATCAACTATACTTTATTTGTAAATTTGATTTATTTATAGAGGTAATAGAGTAGCATGTGCATAAAAATAGACTATCTACTGCCCTAGAGTAGTTTATATATTTATTTACTAAAACCACAAGTTAAAACAAAATGCTATAAAGTGTTTGTATTAAAGAAATGGTGCTACTATAAATTAATATAATATAATATAAATAATATCACAACAATAAATAGGTGAATAGATATTAACTTCTGTACGCTTTTCTGAAAACATTTTTCCAAATATCCTTAATCAAAATCTGTTGATATTTTTAATGTTTTACTGAAGGGCAAAAATAGGTATGTCTTAAAATCTGACTGATTTGTGATTTAATGTTTAATTTAAAGCACAAAAATATAATATTAATACTCACTAATTATAAGGCACAATGCGGGGAGTACATTAACTTTATCCAATTAAGATGTATGTACAAAAGTACGATGAATTGTGGCTAAGCTCTGGACATGCAGCCATTGTAGTCAAACTGTAGACTAATTTTATTTTAAGAGTTATTCATCCTTGTTGCACAGGGATGATCAAGCATGATCTGAGTACATTGGAGAGAGTAAATATCCTGAAAAATTCATTATTCTTTAACTTTATTACCAGATCTTTATGTGCTTATTGTTTGAGGACTAGCTGTATTTCTGAAGTGCAGCTTTTGGAAATTACACCGAGTCACATCTGTGTAGTCATAATATATGTTCACTGAAGGAAGAGATTCTTAAGAGATTCATGAAGCTTTAGGAATTTTGCACAAAAGTGTCCCTGATGGTTGAAATGTGCTCTTCATAAATGAGGACTATGAATGGGTGAAGCAGTCCATCACAGCAGATCAATACCCAGCATGATGTACTGTCTCATGGCAAACTTTCTCTTCTGAGTACAACATAAAAGGGATCAATAGAAAAAATAATTCCAAGCAAGAAGGCACTGGCAAATAATTATATTTGAATTATTTCCATTGATATTTTTCCCTCTGGTATTTTAGCTCAATTTAAACTCCCAGAAAAAGACAGAGTAATACAATTTAATGAGGCAATGGAGAATTTGGAATATATTTGACCTATTTCCAATGGAAATACTAACTTGCCAATTTTGTTTAGGAGATTTTTCCTTCTCTCACTACTGATAACTGTGTTTTCTGTTTAGTCAGTACCGACTGTAGACCATGAACGACCCAATGGAATACATTTTCCTTTTAAATTCTACTCAGTCATGCCATAAGTGTTTATAAAGCACATCTTTATGCTTCAGACTCAGTGTGAGGTGCTGAGAAGTTTTATAAAATGTTAAACTTATCTATGATTTTGTAGTTTAAACATTTTTTTAAAAATATTTTTTATTGATTTTAGAGAGGAAGGGATAGGGAGAGAGAAATAGAAACATCAGTGATAAGAGAGAATCATTGATTGGTTACCTCCTGCATGTCCCCAACCAGGGATCAAGCCTGCAACTCAGACATGTGCCCTGGCCAGGGATCAAACTGTGAGGTCAATGCTCAACCACTGAGCCACACCGGCCTAGCTAAACAACTTTGAAATTACTTTTGACGTCACCACTATATGTAAGAGGTATATAAGTGAATCAGAAAAATGGAAGGGAATGCATTGAGTATTCATGTTAAATACTCAAGAAACCAAGGTAACAATTTTTAGTTAAATAATGCCTAAAATGATTAAGCGTAAGATCATTTAGGAAAAAAAGAATGGTTTGAAACTCAGAAAAATTACTTGGGGAACGTATACCAACTAGGGTTCTTGTTTGCAAGCTCCAAATCACTGACAGATTTACTTAACCACAAAGAGAATAGTGGTCAGTTCACGAAAAGGGTAGTTGCTGAAGAACCAGGCCTGTACAGAAGAGGAACAGGGCTTTTGGTGCCAACAACACATCCTCTGGGCTAATCTATGATTTTTGTCACAGCTGTGTATGCTGACAGTGACCTGCCTGCAGCTAGTACTCCACCAGCATCTTCACTTTCAGCCTCAGGGCTTTCTCTGAAGCCTGGGGAGTCTGCTCTGCCTGCAGGTGTAGCCTAACTTGGCAGGGAAAATCAGTGAACCAGAGGGCAGCTTTCCACCAATGGGAAAGAACTGCAATGCACAAATGTGCCAGCCTTCAGACACACCAATGTCTAAGGCATTCTGTATACTTTCTTAGCACCTGCTGCTATGCCTAATTCAGAAAATTAGATTAATTAAAGATCTTTTTCTAGCTTTTTCTCTTTCCCCGTTTTAATCTCCCTGCTTCTCCATCCCTGTTATATACAGTAATATTCTTGTTTCATGATCTGCTTTTGGAGAAACCCAAATCAAGGTAATGAAAATAGAAAAATGCTGTTAATTTCTCTAGAAGTAATATGCTTTCTTCAGAATATTATCACAGATTTAATTACTGGCAGACTTGAACCACTCGAACCCCGGCTTGCTATACTTGAATATTCAGAAGCAGTCCAGTTTGGACATGATCTGATAATTCTGATCTGATAACTGGAGATAGATTAAGTGATGCCAGAAATCACAAGCAACACATGTCCTTACAAAAATAAAAAAATTCCCACTACATGTAGTTTTTTTTTTCTCCAACCATTTTTTGAAAATACTAATTAACACTCTGCTGTATGTCAGCTATTGTGCTAGACCCCAGATAAACAAAACATTATCCCTTTCCTCTAAATATTTTGTAACCTGTTTACCTCAGGAAAAATAGGCAAGGGCCAAGTTTTGAAGAAAACAGATCATTTTTGTCTAACAGTAAATTGAAGTTTTTATTTAATGATTTAGGTGGAAATTTCGAAGACCAACTACAACTTTCTTTAAACACAGACTTCTCAAATTTAACAAGTTCTAAACACAACTCAGCAAACAACGCACATGCAGTAACACACACACACACACACACACACACACACACACACTTATACTTGAATATATATTATTTATTTTTATTGATTTCAGAGAGGAAGGGAGAGGGAGAGAGAGCTAGAAACATCAATGATGAGACAGAATTATTGATCATCTGTCTCCTGCATGCCCACCACACCCCCGTGGGGATCTAGCCACAACCCAGGTATGTGCCCTGACTGGGAATCGAACTGTGGCCTCCTGGTCCATTGGGAGACACTCAACCACTGAGACATGCCGGCTGAGCTATACTTGAATATTTGGAAGCAGTCCAGTTTAGACATGATCTGATAATTATTGAGTAGTAGGCCCTACAAGAAAACGCTATCATGACTATGGAAGTGGCCTCCTTTTCTAACATGTTGTACTGTCTCTTCCCCTATCTTGTGAAACTTACAACAATGGAATTTTTTAATTATTATGGACTGAAAGCTTGTTTTCCTCCAACATTTATATGTAAAAATTCTAACCTCAGATGTGATAGTATTAATGGTAAAAATTCTAACCTCAAATATGGGACATTTGGGAGTTAATTAGGTCAAGAGGATGGAGAGCCTCTTGAAAGGGATCAGTGCCTTTATAGACGGAGCTTCAAAGAGCTCTCTTGAGCTCTAGCCATTATGTGAGAATACATCTATAGGCAGCAATCTGCAACCCAAAAGAGTGCCCAGCCTGGAAACTGACTCTGCTGCCACGCTGATCTGCGACTTCCAGCCTCCAGAACTGTGAGAAAGAAATTGCTGTTCCGTATAAGCTACCCAGTCTCTGATAGCTTGTGATAGCAGCTAGAAACAACTAAGGCAGTAGTTCACCAAACCTGCAACAATTCTTTGCTATTCAACCTACTACCACAGTTTGTCTCTACACTCCCCACCCCCACACATAAACTTTCAGCTGAAAGGCCATTTTCAGGTTCCACATCCTTGCTCATTTGCCTGGCAGAGTGTTTTTAATCTTTCAGCACACAACTCATAAGTGGCCTCCTATTTGATTTTTTACCTGTGTCCACTAAAGAATAACTATTCCTTTTCCATGCAACCCTTGTGATATAATTAATTACATGTGCATGTTCATCCTGTATTGTAATTCTTATGTAAACACTAGAGGCCCGGTGCATGAAATTCGTGCAAGGGGGTGTGTGTCCCTCAGCCCAGCCTGCACCCTCTCCAATCTGGGAACCCTCAAGGTATGTCCAACTGCCCGTTTAAGCCCGATCCTACTGGAGATCAGGCCTAAACAGGCAGTCGGACATCCCTCTCACAATCCAGGACTGCTGGCTCCCAACTGCTCACCTGCTTGCCAGCCTGATCACCCCCTAACCACAACTCTGCCAGCCTGATTGATGCCTAACTGCTCCCCTGCCAGCCTGTTTGCCCCTAACTGCCCTCCCCTGCAGGCCCGGTCCCCCGCAACTGCTCTTCCCTGCAGGCCTGGTCACCCTTAACTGCCCTCCCCTGCAGGCCTGGCACCACCCAACTGCCCTTCCCTGCAGGTCTGGTAGCCCCCAACTTCCCTCCTCTGCTGGCCTGGTCACCCCTAACTGCCCTCCCTTTCAGGCTTGATTGCCCCCAACTGCCCTCCCTTACAGGCCTGGTCCCTCCCAACTGTCCTCCCTTGCTGGCCATCTTGTAGTGGCCATCTTGTGTCCACATGGGAGCAGCCATCTTTGACCACATGGGGGCAGCCTTCTTGTGTGAAGTGTGATGGTCAATCTGCATATTACTCTTTTATTAGATAGGATAGAGGCCTGGTGCATGGGTGGGGGCCAGCTGGTTTGCCCTGAAGGGTGTCCCAGATCAGGGTGGGGGTTCCCTTGGGTCATGGGGCAGCCTGGGCGAGGGGTCTGTGGTGTTTTGCAGCCATCCATGCCCCCAGCAACCCAAGTTGAGGCCCTGGTACCTGGGATTTATTTATCTTCTATAATTGAAACTTTGTAGCCTTGAGTGGAGGCCTGGGCCCGCCAGGGTGTGTGGAAAGCTTGGCTTCCTCCATTGCCAGAGAAACCCAAACCTCCTGCTCACTCTGTGGCTGTAGCCATCTTGGTTGGGTTATTTGCATACTTGCTCCTGATTGGCTGGTGGGCATGGCTTGTGGGTGTAGCAGAGTGATGGTTAATTTTCATATTACTCTTTTATTAGATAGGATATACATTTTTTTATTTTTTACTGGGGCATGTGTTGAGATCAAGTTCTAACACATCGTCTGGTAAAACACATAGTTGCAATAATGATTTTAATAAATTGCACAGAAATCATTTGAAACTAGTTAACACAACAGATAGAATGTGATCAGATTACAGAACAGTTAAGAATTGGGCTTTTCATAAAGCAGCAAATAGTGAGCAGAGTTACAATTCTAAAGCTATTAATGTGCAAGGAGGGTAAACAAAGAAAGAAAAATTGGATTTAGAAGTAAGATTGTAAGCCCAGCTGGCATGGCTCTATGATCGAGATTCAACCTATGAAACAGAAGGTCATTTTTCTATTCCTAGTCAGGGCATATGCCTGAGTTATGGGCTCGGTCGCCAGTGCGGGGCATGCAGGAGGCTGCCCATCAATGATTCTCTCTCATCATTGATGTTTCTACCTCTCTCCCATTTCCTTCCTCTCCGAAATCAATAAAAATGTATTTAAGAAAGAATAAGTAAGATTCTTATATAATACAACTAAAGAGAAGTAGGGAATACCATTAGCCTTATCACTGTAAAAATGAGATATTGACAACTTTGAGACCATATTTCCATTTAAAGTTTCACAAACTATAATTATTCTTGAAAATATTTGCTTAGGTCAACTTGTTCAAGAAAAAATTTTATTCCAACATATGGAGGAAAATAAAAATGCTCTCCAGATGTTAATCTGCAAAGCAGCAACACAAGAATCTATCTGCAGTTACTATGTTTAATTCTTCTTCATAGGACTCCAATTAGATTTTCAAGTTGTTTAATTTAGTCTAATTTTATGAATTTACTTTAAAGCTTTTTCTGGGAGTTCTCTAGGCAGTCTCACGCAGCCTTCTGAGCTAATGAGCGGTAACACATTCACTTGTTGTTATGGGCGACAGGAGTGTTTCCCAACATATTGTTAGTCCAGTGATGTTACAACATTTTGATTATTTGATTCTATTTGGTCTTTATAATTGTTACCATGGAGAAAGGAAAAATATTTTGATTGCCTCAAAAAGTATGTAGGAGGACATAGTTTGTCTTCAGTTTTGTTCTTCAGCCCAGAAGAGACAGAAATAGTTCTTAGAACTTGTGTCATATCTCATTTTTAACGCTTCACTAAAGCAAATGAATTTTTCTTAAACCCTCTCTGGAAAGTAGGTATTTCCTATGTTTGTTTAAAAAATTATGTTGTTTTAAAAATTATGTGTTTTTTTCATATTTAACCAAGTGGTGACTAAACTAGTGCTAGAGAAAAAAAGGTCTTAAATTAGTTTAAACTTAGAAACAATGCTTTTTCTAAACTAAAGAAGAGCTATCTTTTGAAATTTATAGAAAGCATAATTGGGCGTTATGGTAAAGTATTTTAATGGCATATATTTTCTACTATGCTGGCAATGCTAAGTTTTCTTGTCAGGTTAAATCTTGCTCAAATTTCTGTCACATAAAATACCAACTGTAAGTGTAGAATCAATAATAGAATTTGAAAAGTCAGCATTTCACAAAAATACAGTAAAAATTAATTCAGGAAAGATTTATGAATTGTTGCTAAACATTGAGCCAAAGATTGTTAAACAGAATACATAACTTCAAATTATCACCTCACAGATGAATAATTCTTTACAAAGGGATAGTCTGTACTCTTTGATATAACAATTAGACAGACAGACACCACTTTAATTAAGCGATGAAACTTAACATCAGCAATAATGAAGCAATCTGACAGCACAGGCCTCAGGATGTGATACCCTGAGAATAACACAAAATCACTTAGAAGATATATCTGTTAAAAAATTAACTCAAATCTAATTATGAGAAAACAATCAAGCAAGCTAAATTGAGAAACATTGAGCAAAATAGATTACCTGCAACATTAAAAATATAGCAATGCTAGCATTGCCCTGAAAAAAATATAAAAATAATAAATATATCAGGCTAATAACTGTTCTAGATCAAAGAGACTAAAAACAAGGCATCAATTGGGTCCTCGTTTGGATAAAGAAAAGAGTGTAAAAGACCTTATTTGGCTAATTAGGAACTTAGAATATGGGTTCTATGTGGAATAGTTGCATTGTTTCAATATTACATGTACTTAAGTGCAACCAGTCTAGTCAGAAATGAATGTGGACTTAAATACTAGTTACTAACTTACGTCTCAGCTTCACTCTATTCCAAATTTCTACAAAGTTGTAAAAATAATTGTAACCTTATACCTTCCTTTCATGTGACAACACACCAAACTTCGGTTTCCAATGACACTTCATTAAACCTCACCTGCCATCTATATCTATATATCTATATATCTATATATCTATATATCTATATATCTATATATCTATATATCTATATATCTATATATCTATATATCTATATATCTATATATCTATATATCTATATATCTATATATCTATATATCTATATATCTATATATCTATATATCTATATATCTATATATCTATATATCTATATATCTATATATCTATATATCTATATATCTATATATGTGTGTGTGTGTATATATATATATATGTATACACATACACATACACACACATATATATATATATATATATATATATATATATATACACACAATATGGAAATAGACCGAAGAGCAGAACAACCAAACACCGAAAGACCGGTAGCTATGATGTGTGTTGACCACCAGGGGGCACACGCGGAACATGGTGGGCATTGGCAGCAGGCAGCAGAGTGTGGGACATGGCAGGCGTTGGCCATGGTGGGATGGTGGAACAGGTGAACAGGGACGCCAGACCAAGCCAGCATGCAGGTCGCTGTCATCAGGGCAAGACTCTGGTGGTTACTGAAAATTCTTTGCTCCTGTGTGCTGCAGTCCTGCCTGGCGCTCGCGCCTGCTGCTAGTGCTGGCCCCGCTTGCGCCTGCTGCTAGTGCTGGCCCCGCTTGCACCTGCTGCCGGCGCCAGCCCCAGTCGTTTGGTGCTGTCAGTGGGTGAGAGCAGCGGCTGCTGGCCCTGATCACCCTTCAGGGCTTCTCCACATCCCCCTGCTCCTGAAGGTGCCAGGACCCACTGCTGGAGCCAGCCCCAATCACTCCGCACCATCAGCAGGTGTGAGTAGGGCACTGCGTTGTCAGCGTGTGGGAGCAGCTTGCTGGCAGAGAGGGAATTGGGGGCCGTGGCTAGAGGGGCCAGGCGGTGGGGTACGGAAGATGGGCCAAGACCTGCCTCTGTGCCCACCACAGCCTCACAGCCCACAGTTCCTTTCAAGGTGCACGGATCCGTGCACTGGGCCCCTAGTTCATTATAAATAAATTGGAATTATTTCAGTGTTTCTCATTTCTCTCTTCCACATTTAACACTTCCCTCAAACTTCCTATGTTCTTAATTTCTGGAGTATTATCATCACTTCTCTTTCTGGTTCTCAGTTGTTTCTGTTTTGTTAGTTTCTCTTTGTTCACATCATAAAAGTGAACGTTTCCAAGGCTTTTTGTCTTCATCCCTGTTTCCTCTCACTTTACATTCTTCATGCTATTTGCATTTAACCCCAACATTTATGCTTTTACTTTTGTAAAAATGATTCTCACCTACATAGTTACCTCTAACCTACTTCAGATCTACACATCCAGCAGTTCTACCTGGAGAGCCAGAGCCCCTCTAGTTTATGAAATCTGGTATTGTACTTTATTATTTTATCCCCAGATCTACTCACCTTTATTTGTTTTTGTAAATGTCCTTCCAATTTACTCAAAATCTTTAGATTTATCATCCTTCCTAGAAAATCAATATTTATTAAAATTTGATGTCCTATCAGATTTTCCCACCTCACTTTTCTTTCACTTTGGATTAATAACCAAAGCCTGCAATTATAACTTTAGAATATCACAAAAACTCAGCTCTGTTGCTCATCACCATTGACATTGGCTTTTTGCTACCATTTTTTGAATGAGAGTAATAATTTCCTTCTGTCAGGACCCACTTGCTACTTTATAGTCCCAAGTCTGCCACCAGAGTCATATTTCATACATATATTCAACAATTATATATATCTTATTTTTCAGTGCCCTCATTAATATTCTTCATTTGCCAACCATAACCTTCAGAACACATTTTAAAATCTATGTATAACATACAATATGATTCATGAATATTAACCAAACTCATCTTCACTTGCCTTATCTTCACTCTTTACAATTGAAAAACTATTATGTTTCTTTGAACAAACTATGCTTTCTCATATTTCAAGTCTTTGCCTGGAAGTTCTGGCCCTGAGTTTTCATCTGATAAACTCTCCCACAAAAGTTAGTTCACATGCTATGTCATGTGAGAAACCTGTGCTGGCTTCCTAAGGCACATTTCAGCACTACTTCATAAAATAATACCCTTATGCTTTGTATTTCTTTACAATTTCATAAAATGCATTATTGGGTTGTGATGGTTATGTTACCTGTACTTCTTAGCTAGAAACAATTTTATGTGCAAAAAACAACAGTCTCTTCTTCCTGTATTCTCAGACCTATTGTGTCTCTCAGTGGTTGGCAAACCAAAACAACTTATTAAAAATAATTACATGAAAAGTTAGTCTTCACCTGGCCTAATTTTATAATTAGAACTCAAGTAGTTTAAAGCAATTTCTTCATGATTAAATCAGTCATACCAATAGTATTTGTTATGACTAGTATAAACTTATTGGAGTCTTCTGGAGACATATGATGGACTTCACCTGACAGAAAACATGTATGCAAATATAATGTGCATTGATACTGTTACATTTATATGAGCAAAAATGCATGTATTGGGTATTGTTTAATCTTTGTTTTATTAATTTCTTTGATCAACTATTATCATCTATGTTTTAGATATAGAATCATAAGAACAGAAAATAATTTACAAAGTCTTAAATCATTTAGAATCACAACACAAATTAGTTTATCTATGAGAAAAAATTTGTACTTCTATAAAGATTATAAAGATTCTGATGATCACTTTGACATTCTACTTAATTTTTAAATTGCTTAAATTGTGTTAAAATAAAGTTTATTTTTATGATTATGGTAATTCATGTCCAATGTAGAAATTGCACTAAAATATTGTATGCAGAAAGAAGAGACATTGACCAGAAGAGTTTCACAATAAAATGGAAGTGGCTCATACAGGATCATGCTACCTGTGGAATTCAAGGAGGATATATAAGCAGGGAGCCTCTCTATCCTAGGACTGACTCTTGAACTGTCTGAGTTGTTGCTGGATTATCCTATCTAATGAAGAGGGAATATGCTAATTGATCCTCATGCTGTCACAAAGATGGTGGCGCCCACAGCCAATAAGGAAGGAATTTACTAATTGACTGCCCTGCCCTAGAGATGGCGGTGCCCACAGCCACAAGATGACAGCGCTCAGTCTGGCCACTCCTCACACCTGCCTCGGGAGTCCCCCAGTCCCCTCAGCCACCCAGCCACCCAGGGCCAGTCCGAGGCTCACGCAAGCCTCGGATATCAGCTGCCCAGCCACCCAGGATGGGCCTGAGGTGCAGGCAAGCCTTGGATGGCAGCTGCCCACTGCCCAGGGCCACCCAAGGCTCAGGTAATCAGGACAGGCAGAGGCTTACACTGCCAGCCATGGCAGCAGCAGAGGTGTGATATGGGCATCGCCTTCCTCTGATCACTGGGTCACCTCCCACCCCTGAGGGCTCCTGGACTGTGAGAGGGGCAGGACCAGCTGAGGGACCCCTCTTCAGTGCATGAATTTTCATGCACCGGGCCTCTAGTATCCCTGTAAACAGCTCACAACAGAGCTTCTTGGTTTATAAATGGAAGTTTCAAGATGAATGGCCAACATCTGCTTGGAAGGTTACCCTCTGATAAAAGATAGTAAAAATACCTCAGCTTAGCAGACTGAATAGCATGATGTTTTCGTAGCAGATAGAACAGAACAGTGATAAAAGCCTCGATGCTTGGTTTTTTGGTGACTGATGTGCAGTAGCCAATGCCTTGGCCATGTGGTCAGGCAGAAGGGCAATGAAAACTTGGCCTATTACAAGCATCCCCATATGGGCACAGCCCTATGGATTTGACAGGTGCATTAAAGTAGAATATATTGATGCCCATCAGGGGAACCTCCTTCCAGGTTTAGAAAGTGATTGAATCAACAAGCAGATATTTCATGTGCTGATTTAAGGTGGCTACCTGGGCCCATGAAATAAGTGGACATTGAGTATCTGAAGCAATGCAGAGATGGGCTTAATATAGACATATTCGTCTTGCACCTTCTGAGGCACAAATCCCAATAAGAACTGTCTGTAAGAAAAAAAAAAGACAGAAACTGCAGATGGCCATGTGGCAGATTCTCTGGTGGGAAGCTCCAACATGCTGGCAGGTGAGACTGATGCTGGTGGCTCTGAGAGGCTACAAATGAGCTCTGAAAAGAATAGACATTGACTCTAGACTGAGCTTTCTTTAGCTGGAGGAGGATTTAAGTGCTCTGAGCCATCAATGAACCAGAGAGAAGATATGAACCCAACCTGGGCAGCTGAGCATCATTTCTTCAGACCAAGGAACTTACTTTATAGCTGATAACGTCCAACAAGGGGCAAAGAGACATATTCCTCAGGCTACTCATTTGATAAGCTAGATCAGGTCATTAAAACAGGGTTGTTTAAAACAGGGAGAAATAAAAGCATGAATAGCTGGCTTGTATGCATTCACAAGTGTGTGCTCACACTCAACATGAGCAAGGAGGGCTAAAGGAGTGTCCCGCTGAGTAGACTCATCTTTTTTTTTTCTGTTGGATATGGGGATTATGGGATAGAGAAGGTGCTGGTATCCCATCCTCCCATCACCACAACTTGTTTTTTATTCCCCTACTGGAAACAGTGGTTAGAGAACCAGGGCTCCAACTATAGGGGCTGGAAGCCGAGATACTTTCTTCTTCTTTTTTTAAAATATATTTTTATTGATTTTTTTTTTTTTTTTTTTTTACAGAGAGGAAGAGAGAGGGATAGAGAGAAACATTGATGAGAGAGAAACATCAATCAGCTGCCTCCTGCATGCCCCCCACTAGGGATTGAGTCTGCAACCAAGGTACATGCCCTCGACTGGAATCGAACCCAGGACCTTCCAGTCTGTGGCCCGACGCTCTATCCACTGAGCCAAATTGTTCAGGGCTGAGATACTTTCTGAGCAAAATACTATAACTATGTTTTTAACCTTTATGTCACAGTGACTGAGGGCCTGGTGGGACAGGATTTGTCTTCACCCCATCTGCCAAATCAGGATTCACAGTGAAGTCAGCTATATTTCCCGATGGTAAAGAGAGCCCAATAGTGGCTTCTATAAAACCGTACTTCATGTGAACAGTAGTGCACTGAGGGGAGGGACTTGCTAGACTAGTATTGCCTCCTGCTATCCAGAGGAGCACAGTGGCCAGACCTTTCTTTCCAAAGTTGGAAATGTGTGAGTATAAATGGTGTGAAAATAAATAAAGGAAGCCTCATTTAAAATGCAGTTTGGTAGCCCTACGGGGGAGCTATCACAAATATACAGCTTTTTTCAGTCTATATAACTAGCAGGAAGAAGGAAGATAACAATTATTTTGATAAGGAGGGATATTTTTCACATAGGAATTTTCCCTTTCATGAAAAAGAAGGATGTCCTCTCCCTGCCCCAGCAACAACCTACACACCACAGCTTCTAGCTAATGAGAAACCGCCACAAACTCAAACTCTAGTTCTTCTCCAATAAACTTTTATTCAAAAAAATCCTTCCAGTTTTCTCCTAAAACCTAATAAGAACTAGCCTTCCCTCTGTCTCTTCAGATTACTTATGATTTGCCATAGCTTATTGTCCCACATTGCAATGTTCTCTCCTATTCCAGAAGAAACTAATTTTGCTCGTTAAATGACTACCTATTTTATAGTTGAGGCAGGCAATGAAGAAAAGGAAAAATAGCTGCTACTGATGGTAAGGGAATGAATACATGGGTTATGTACTAATGAAAAATCAATATTACATTAACAATTCAAAAGAGGCACAGAGCAAGAGATGATTATTATATTCAATGCCTGACAGGGTGAAGCCACATCTTAACTGATACCAACATGCGTTTTGAAACCTGACAATTTGAATGAAAGCTTGAAAACCTGAGTGGCCTCATCCTGGAAGACATTTTTTTTATGATATGATAATGGACTGGATAGTTACTAATGACAGAATGCGATTCTAGTAATGTGGTAGTGTCCTTTGATCTTTATGACTGTTTCGCTAAAAAGGATCCATGTTAAAGATCAAGGGTAGACTGTGATAATGTGATTCATAAGAAATACATATTTGGTCTTCATTCCCATTTCTGGTACAGAACTGCCAGAACCCTAGGGATTTCTAAGTGATGGGAGCCATTCAGGTACTTTTATTAGGTTAATGAGGTGAATTCTGAGCTACACCTAAGGATGGGGGCTGGTTGCCTAGGAAAACTAACCTTGTGGTTAGGGAGTTGGAACTGTCAGTCCTACCCTCCAAGAAGGACAGAAGGGCTGGGGGATGAATTACATGTCAATGAACCAATGATTTATTCAATCATACTCATGCTTCACTAACTGGTTTGGCTCAGTGGATAGAGTATCAGCCTGTGTATTGAAGGGTCCCAGGTTCGATTCCAGTCAAGGACAGTTGCCTGGGTTGCAGGCTTGATCCCCAGTAGGGGATGTGCAGGAGGCAGCCAATCAGTGATTCTCTCTCATCGTGAATGTTTCTATCTCTCCTTCTCTCTCCCTTCCTCCCTGAAATCAATAAAGATGTATTTTTAAAAATCATACTCATGCTATGAGTCTCCATATAGATCCAAAGGACAGGGTTCAGAAAGCTTCCAGGTTGTGAACATGTGGAGGCGCAGAGAGAGTGACTCATCTGGAGAGGGCACAGAAGCTCCACAGCCTTTTACCATACCTTGCCCTATGCATCTCTTCCATTTGCCATTCCTGAGTCATATTCTTTTATTATAAACCAGTAATCTAGTAAAAAAAATGGATATACTGTCTCTGCCATCCAAAATACTAAGAATCTAGTGGGATGTTGAGGTCTATCAACAATACAAAAGACAATAAATATCATGTGTCATGGTCTACACATTTTGCTAAAGCTTTGTGTATATTAAATACTGTAACTTAAAAAGTAAAGTTCTTGTGGAGCTGGGATTATTATCTTTATTTTACCAAATGGGAAACTGAGTAAGAAAACATCTCACCTGTCATTGCACAGCTTAGAAACTGTTTACACCAGACACCAATGACGCCAAGTTAGCTGTAGCATGCCCTTTTGGTAGACTGAAGGAGGCCTATACCAGAGCTGCCTGTAGTTGCCAGGGAACTCCGAGAAGAGTGCATCTAATCATGATGGAGGAAATTAGGAAATCTTCATATATGTGGTGACATTTGAGATGGTAATAAAAGAGTTGTAGGTAGCTAGGAGGCAAAAACAAGAAAATATATTCCAGGGAGGTTCTTGCTTATAAATTCAATTTGGAAAATTCTTATACATTTTGGTTTCCTAAGAAAATATTTAGTAAATAACGTAAAGAGAGTTCTAGTAATCTAAAACCAAGTTTACATTTCTTGACATGGAGTTTTCAGCATTTTAGCTACTGTGATATATAAAAACAGAGCATCTCTCCAAACAAAGTCAAGTGTAGGACCAAGGTAATAATTTCAACAAATCAAACCAAATCATATCTTATTCGCCTACACTCTGGTTTCAATGGCTGTGCTGTCTTGAGACTTGTGCATCTATTTAACTTCAATTTGCTTATATAGGCAAGACTTCCTAAATGAATGGGACTCTTGTCAAGAAAGAGATTTACTTTTCTATATTTGGTTCTCTCAATGGAGAAATAAAACTATGTAATAAAATATGTTGCACCTCATATTTAGAGAGGAAATCTGTTTAACATAAACATTTTTTTTCCTGGACCTGTTTTGTATGTTAAATTAGTGATCACACATGTTTTATTGCCAAGTTGGTGTAATATATCTCTCAGATGCCAATACCATCTGGCCATCCGTGACCACTTGCGAATCTCACGTGTCATTTTGAACCCAGTGCCATACTCATGCTGCTCAGCATCTGCCCGAAGTTAAACACTTCCTTTACAAATCACAATTAATGAGAACATCCCTATTTGTGAGTAAAGAATTTGTGGGAAAGAAATTGTCACGCATCCCAAAATATAGTCTGAGATGTCATTGAACAGATGTTAAACTAAAATATGTGTGATAATATAAAGAAACAAAAATACTGTATCTTGCTGATTTGAGTAGGCTGATTTCACTTCTCTTCCCTATTTCTCTGATAACTGGGTAAGAACATCTTTTGCATAATGCTTTCAAGGAAATAGCCGTGATTTAAAAAAGTTTAAAGTGGCAATGTATAATTGAAACACAATTCCATTTGTTTTCTAAATTATGAATGAAAAAAATGGAATTGCTGGTTTATAGTCTCTTTGCTTTGGTAGCTTACAGAGACATTTTTGTGAGCTCTTTGAAAAAATTGAAATATTTTCATTGAAATCTAAAGCTGGCATTTCCACTTTAAACTTGTTAGTAAGGTAGCTACTCAGTAGTCATAACCATTCTAATCAGTACCCTCAGTATAGAAATAATTTTCAAGAGGCAAACTATATGTTGTCTGTCTTGAGTAGCCTACAAATATACGTACTCTCTACTGGAAAGTCATGGACCTCTTCTAAATTCTTCTTACAAAAGGTAAGACTACCGGTAAAAGTGGGTGTCAAGTTTCTCCATGGACCCCTGTTTCAGGCTGCACTGACAAAGGCATGCTGGTGCTTTTCTGGCAGAAAGATGTGAATCTAATCATGAGGACACCGCAAACATAAAATTGAAGACCATTCTCCAAGAGTGTAAAAGTCATGTGAAAAAAGGAAGGACAAGGGGGGCGTGGCTAAGCAGACATAAGTAAATACAATTTGTGACCCTGAATTGGATCCTTGACTAAAGAGGGGCATTATTTGGAAATTAGCACAATTTTAATAAGTTAAATAGATTATTTATGGTATTTTATCAGGCTATTTTGCTGATATTAATAACTGTATGTGATTATGTAAGATGTTAATCCTTGTAAGAGCTAGGTAAAAGGTTTATGTGAATTATTTATTCTATTTTTTGATATGGATAATAAGCATAAAATTATTTCAAAACAAAAGGTTAAGTAAAGGGAAAATATTAAAATAATGAATGAATCATTTCATTTTATATAAATTTAAAATAAAAAAAGCACTTTAAACAAATATTGAGCTCTACTTAATAAATTACATGGCAAAAGATATAGGGCAATTGTACTGATGTCTGCTATTTATCTTGATATGTATCCAAAATAAAAGAAGTAAATACTTGTATAGATAAATAGAGAAATGAACAATGGGTATACGTTAATAACTCAAATGTTATTAATGGTAAACCCTACAAGGTTGGTAAAAAGACTTTCACTGTAAAATGTTATAAACATTGGTCTTATTCTATGTGCTTAATCATGACACTATAGTATATCCCTTCTGAAAGAAGGCCACTTATTACAATGGGAGAGAAGCTATGATTTATTTTCCACAAAATAAAGCAGCTATTTAAAAAAAAAAAAGATCTGTCCAGTAGAGTGTAATCCCAATGAAAGTGTAGACTAGGATTTGTTCACCTTAATATTCCTAGTGCTCAGAATATTGTCTGATGCAGAGTAACTGTTTATTAAATGTAATTACAATTATTTAAGACAATTAATTGTACTTCTCCTTGCTATATAAAATAGTTTCCAGTAATTTGATTTTCATTTTGAATGTCTAGGAAAATAGTCTTCAGTAACACAGTAGAGTTTTTTAAAAGAGGCTTGTTCTTACTTTTTTTTTTTCTTTAGCAATTAAAAGAACTGCTGTACTTGTATAATGTTTATTACATGCCAGACAGGGTTCTAATTGTTTTGTCTCTATTAATTAATTTTATCATTTGGTAAGAAGTTGTAGATAAAGACCTTGTGTTTATCAGTATGACAGCTATGTGAAATGCCATTGTTCCATTTTAATGTCCACCTCACTTATGATAAAATGTGCTAGTATATAATTTCATAATCAAAGGATAATAGTTGAGATTTGTGTGTTTGCTGATTTAGATTTCCTTCTCCACTTACAAATTGATTCACTAATAAAAATATAGAGTTTATCATTTTATTTTCTTAAACTTTTAAATTTGGAATTTATTTTAACACAGAAACGTAGCTAAAATTGTACAGAAAGTTATTGAGTACCCCTCCCCCCAAGATCAGCACCTTACATAACTATTCTAAAATGATCAAAACCGGGAAACTAACATTGGTTCAGTACAATTAACTAAAGTATAGACCTTACTGAAATGTTACCAGTGTTTCAGTAATAATTCTTTTTCTGTTCTATGATCTTATTTATTTACTAGAGGCCCAGTGCATGATATCTGTGCACTGGTGGGGTCCTTAGTGGTTGCTGGCTGCCGGCCAGGGCCTCCTTCCCTCCCTTCCCCTGGCTGGCCCTGCCCCCTGGTTGAACTCCCAGTTGAGGGGACAATTTGCATACTATGCTTTTATTATATAGATTTAGTTGTTACATCTCTTTATAAGGCTATTCCCATTTTTTCCACAATAGAGCCACCCATTCTCCACATACTTTATGCTGTATGCATTTTGAAACCAAAGTCATATTTTCGGAAAGTACAAAGACAGAGTGATTCTGGCCAGGCATGGAGGTATAGAAGGGACAAATGTATGTCAGTGGTGCCAAATCATGTTACACATGAGAATCACTAGGAGAATTTTTAAATCCAGGATCCTGAGCACATTACATGGATATCCAGATTTATCTCATCTGGATCCATATCTAAAAGCCACTCCACTTTATGAAACTACAATAACTTAAGAAAATATATCATCATTGTGTGATGAATGAGAGAATAATGAGGAGAGGCCTATGGTTTCCTGACTGGTCCAAATTCTTTAATTCAAATATAGTGTCAAAGGTTACATGTGACTGAGAGGATAAGAGGATATTTCTCTGGAAACCCTATAAATTTCTTTGATTTTGGCACTAATCTTTTTTTTTCCTCATTTTTTTAATAGAGAATTTAATTGGTAGACTTCATAGGATTTGAATTTTATTGTATTGATCAGAAGGGCAGGTTAGGAGATAAAAGGATGCTGTTAGTCAAGATAAAAATCCTTTGGGGGAAAAATCGTTTCATAAAAGTCCATATAAATCATCTGTTATTTTTGAGAATAGCAAAAGGAAATTCCTTAGTGAATGATGAGCTTTTGTATTCCAATTTAGAGTTCACTGTATAATAAGTAATAATCTGAAATGCCACTATAGCAATACAGAATCCAACTAGATAAAACAAAATATGGCTTTGTCAAATCAGGAATTCTGTTTGTCTAGGTCAGTGGTCGGCAAACTGTGGCCCGTGAGCCACATGCGACTTGCTAGCTGTGGTTTGACTAATGAGTTTGCCGACCACTGACCTAGACTCTCAATTCCAATAATTACAGGCTGTTGTTGTTCCTTGTAATTAAGCCCCTATCCCAGTGGTCGACAAATTCATTAGTCAACAGAGTGGCAAACCATGGCTCACGAGCCGCATGTGGTTCCCAAGCCACAGTTCACTGACCACTGGTCTAGGTCATAGGTATAGTATTAGAACTACAGTAACTGCTTAAAGAGAATTAGAAAAAGTCAGGGAGAGGAGGAAGATATTAAACTAAGGGAAAGATATATTTGTGAGGCAAAGAAAGATTCAGACTGATAAAGTTCAATAGCTTATATTTCTGAGAAATAGGATAAAATGTGATTTTACTAAAATATGTACTATACTTTTAGCATAAACATTCTTTCTTTTTCACACACACACAAGTGCACACACACACACACAAACACACAAACTTTTCTATTTAGTGTTTCAAAACAAGACATTTTTTTCTTAATTTTCATACAGTTTGGAACTGAAATAATCAATGAAAACAAAGTAATAATTATAATTTATTATTTTTATTTATAAAATAGAATTTTGAAGTATTTATGTTCTATCTACACTAATAAAAGAGAAAGATGCAAATTGACCATACCTCTGCGACACTCACCAGCCAATCAGGAGTGAGTATGGAAATTAACCTGGCAAAGATGGCAGGTTAGTTTGCATATGTAGGCGCCGAGCACCTTGGGTCCTGGGAACATCTTCGAGACCCAGGTAGCTCCTAGCCTATAGGGCCATGCATAGGTCCTGAGCAGCCAGGGTCCCAAATGCCCTGGCCACTCTGGGCCTACGGCCGCAGGAGCTGAGCGCCTGGGGGTAGGGTGGATGTTCCCGCCTTGCGACCACTTGCGCATGTGCCAGTGCCAAGCAGCAGTCTGGGTCCATGACCCCCAGCCCGGCACACACAATGTGGGGCTGCTGGCCTTGGGGGTGTGCCCTCCCCAGGCCATGGCACACACTTCTAGCCCAGTGGACACAACGCAGAGGGTTCTCTGTGCATGAGCTGCAGAGGAAACACCTTTTTTTTTTTTTAATATATTTTATTGATATTTTACAGAGAAGAGGGGAGAGGGATAGACAGTTGGAAACATTGATGAGAGAGAAATATCAATCAGCTGCCACCTGCACACTCCCCACTGGGGATGTGCCCCCATCCAAGGTACATAGCCTTAACAGGAATCAAACCTGGGACCCTTCAGTCTGCAGGCCGACACTCTATCCACTGAGCCAAACCAGTTCAAACATAAACATCTTTTCTGACTGCTCATTGAATAAGCTCCCTGTATACCACCAGTTGCAGTGTTCTTCGTAACTTGGGTAATAAGAATCCAAGAAGGTGAAGAGAGAGGAATCCAAGATGGTGGCGTAGGTAAACACCTAAACTGCTGCCTCGCACAACAATTTCAAAACTGCAACTAAAAGACAAAAGATCTATCACCCAGAACCACGGGAAAGCTGGCTGAGTGGTAGTTCTATAACTAGAAGGAAAGAGAAAACAGCATTGAGACATGCACAAGCTCGGAAAAGCTGAGGTACGGAGGCGCGGGATCTGGGCTGGCTGCAGGCGTTGCTTTTTTCAACCCAAAGGGGAGACAAGCCCCCTATTACTCTGAAATACAATTTCTGGGGAGATGCGGGGGACCCAAACTCCTACAGGGAGAAGCTGGATTGTCTGCCACCGGGTCGGAAAGTGAGGGGGGCCTGCTTGCAGAGCTGCGCGCAAGAATAATTGTTTACTGTGCTGGGGCACTGGACGGCATCGGAGACACAGAGCTGGCTAACTAGCAGCCATTGCTGTTTGCCATGCCCTAGCCTAGTGAAGCCCTGAGACTCCGCCCCACACAACCTACAAACCCACCCAAGCTCCAAGCAGCGGCTTTTGCATATGAATGGACTGCCCTATCGCAGCTTAACCTAACAAACTTGCAGCCTGGATCAGACAGCTCCAAAACCTCCAAACCCCAAGCAAAGAGGAGAAAACTGTAGCTCTCGCTGTAGCTCCTGCTGGGTGGACTCAGACAATAGCTGACCTGCACCCCATTGGAGATCCAGAAGCCAGTATAACTAGTGGTCAGTGTGAGAAACCAGATTTCAACTCCTCACATCCATAAGTGACACATTCAGGAGGCAGACTCAGCGAGCACCAAAGCCCCACTGAAACAAGTCCTGCACCATAAGCGTGTCTCCAGCACAGCAGCCCTTATAGACACAGAGTGTCCTCACAGCCAATTGGCCTGGAGGTCAATTACTCCCAGCGTACAAACAGAAATTAAGGCTTAACTACACCAAGACTTTGCACTCAGCCCACAAAGGGGTGTACCAAGAGCGTCCACATCAGTTGATTGGGGAGGCTGAGCTACTGCCCCCTATAGGTCACCTACCACACAGAGCCACTCCATCAACACAGGGAAGCAGCCAAAATGCAGAAACAAAGAAACATGTCACGAATGAAAGAAACGGAGGAAAGCAAACTACTGGACGACATAGAGTTCAGAACCACATTTATAAGATTACTCAAGAATCTTCTAAAAACCGCTGAGAAAATTGATGACACTTCTGAGGAGCTTAGTGAGACCTTCAAGGACCTTAATGAGAATGCCAAAAAATGGAAAAGGACCAGTCAGAAATGAAGCATACACTGTCTAAAATAAAGAATATACAGAAACTCAACTGTAGATCAACATACCCCAAGAATCAAACCAAAGATCTGAAATATGAGGAAACAAAAAACACCCAACCAGAAAAACAAAAAGAAAAAAGAATCCAAAAATATGAAGATAGTATAAGGAGCCTCTGGGACAACTTTAAGCATACCAATATCCAAATTTTTGGGATGCCAGAAGAAGAGAGAGAGCAAAATACTGAAAACCTATTAGAAGAAATAATGACAGAAAACTTTCCCTACCTGGTGAAAGAAATAGACTTACAAGTCCAGGAAGCGCACAGAACCCCATACAAGAGGAATCCAAAGAGGACCACACCAAGACACATCATAATTAAAATGCCAAGGGCAAAAGACAAAGAGAGAATCTTGAAAGCAGCAAGAGAAAAAACGGTTAGTTACCTATAAGGGACTACCCATACGACTGTCAGCTGATTTCTCAGCAGAAACTATGCAGGTCAGAAGGGAGTGGCAAGAAATATTCAAAGTGATGAATAGCAAGAACCTACAACCAAGATTACTCTACCCAGCAAAGCAATCATTCATAGTTGAAGGTCAGATAAAGAGCTTCACAGATAAGAAAAAGCTAAAGGAGTTCATTGCCACCAAACCAGGATTACATGAAATGCTGAAGGGTATTCTTTAAGAAGAGGAAGAAGAAGAAAAAGGTAAAGATAAAAATTATGAACAACAAAATTACATCAAATACATACCTACCAACAAGTGAATCTAAAAATCAAGTGAATAAAAATCTGAAGAACAGAATGGATTGGTGAATATAATAGAATCAGGGACATAGAAAGGGAGTGGACTGACAATTCTCAGGGGAAGCAGGTCTGAGGGGTGCAGGAAGAGATTGGAGAAAAATCTTACTCCTATGGATGAAGACAGTGGCGGGGGCTAAAAGCATGGGGTGGGGTGGGGAATCAGGTGGAGGGGAGCTATGGGGGGAAAAAAAGAAGAACATGTGTAATAATCTGAATAATAAAGATTTATTTTAAAAAAAAGAGAATCCAAGAAGGTGACCTAGGGTTTTTCTACCAACAATCCTGGAGGAAAAAACAAAGGTCTACTGCTGGAGGTGCTAAGAAATGTCATATCCTGCCCTAGCCAGTTTGGCTCAGTGGGTAGAGCCTTGGCCTGCTGACCACAGGGTCCGGGTTCGATTCTGATCAAGGGCATGTACCTCGGTTAGAGGCTCCTCCCTTGCCGGGACCCAGGTCAGGGTTCATGCAGCAGGCAACCAATCAAAGAATCCCTCTCACATTGATGTTTCTCTCTGTCTCTCGTTCTCTCTTCCACATTCTCTAAAAATCAATGGAAACATATCCTCAGGTGAGGATAAAAAAAAAAAGACAGAAATGTCATATCCTATGAAAGAGACATCTTGAAAATGCCTAAAGAAAGTTGTCATTATTTCATGGTGAAGGGACTGGAGTCCGTGTTGATGAAAACACCTTGGCAGCTGCGGTGACTGGCAGTGGCTGCAGCAGCAGGGTGATGGGGCTGGTGCCTTCCTCAGATCAGCCCAGTTGCCTCCCTCAGAGGACATCCCTTAAGGGCTCCCAGTCTGTGAGAGGGTGCAGGCTGGGCTGAGGGACACCCTCCCCGTGCATGAATTTTGTGCACCGTGCCCCTAGTAATTTAATAATTGACACAGATATTTCATCATCAGTGAATTATTGATGGATGTGAATATAAATATGCAAAAGCAATTGCTAGAATACTATATTTTATACTTTATGCAGAGTAGCACTATACACAATACATAGATTTTATATATCTGTTAATTATTTTTGACTATTTCCTGAAATGTTATTTCATTTCCAGGTTTCTCCCTCTCTTTTGAACGAGGTAACCTCATGCTTTTATATCCCTCTTAACCATATCTTTGATATAGATTCAAATTCATTTTTTAAGATATTGCAAAATGATTTCTTAATTAAAGCTTTAAAATATTACAGTATGACAAATGCATTTGCACTCTTTCTTTCATACACTATAATCCTACTGTTCTAGCCCTAGTGAGACATCTTGCATAATAAAAACATTATCATGCCTGCTCCTAAATAGCCTTATATTTTTTGCCAGTTACTGATAAGGTTTTTTGTGTTTTTTTTTTTTCTCATTTGCTCCAGTTTGTTCCTGAATTATTACTAGATTTTAGTGATTAACCCAATTAAGCTCTTCTCCTTTTATAAAGAGCAATCCTGGAAAATATAATGGATCATATTTTCTATACCCTTTATCTTGACACTCCCTGTGTGTTTTGAATTCTTACAATGGATTCCTCTCAGTGAAAAATCGTTCAATGTAGAGAAAATGCCTTCACGTTGACAGAATTTGTTTAGGTCTCAGTATAATCACTCATTGCTGTATAATTTGTTACAAAGTACCTTTTCCTATGACCATTTTTTTCTGCAATTAAAAGCTTTATGATAATTAATTGAGATAGGTCATAGTGAGTGCTCTATAAGCATTAATTTATTTTCCAGTTCATTTCAGCTGCTAACCAAAGAGCTAGAAAGTGCTGTGAACATGCTGGATGCAATGAACGGCATTAAAACACAGAGCAGAACCAACATATGTAGTGCCCAATCATCGTGGCATGCAAGGGAGCAATGCCAACAAGCCGTCCAAAATTGTGTGCAAGTTATGAAACACATGCTGATCAGCTCTGGCAATGCAGCTCTGGTCTAGGCAGAGCCAAGAAAAGCAGGAAGCCTTGCACAGATTGAAGATAGAAAAAAGTCCTGGAAAAGCAATTGATTAACTTCAAAATATAGAACTAACCTTGGTATATAATATACTCTTTAGAAGCATAAAAGTAAAAAGTATAATGTGGAAACTAGATGAACTTGTTTCAATGACTGAACTCAACGATATTTATTGAACTCTTAAAATAGAAAAAACACCATCAAACTACAAACCTGAACACAGATCCAGTATTAGAAACACCTTTATATAATCTAATTTAGATTTATCTGTCACTCTCCTCCAATAAATCTATGTTTTGTTTGTCTGTTTTATTTTGCCTTTAAAATTAGGTGTCCTATATTTATCGCTTTTGCTTGAACTGTTTAATTTGCCTTTCTTCCTTATTTTGTTGCAAGACATTTTATCGTTCCTTACATTTCAATTCAAATACCTCTTCCTGCACTGGAAATCTTCTCATAATGTTCTGGAAAGAATAAATTGCTTAGTCCATTGTATTCTGCTAGTACTTATCTCACCTTGCTATGATACGCTCACAACAATGTAGGGCGTCTCTCTGATACAGTGAGTTTATTGAGAGCAGTGGATGCTGAGATTATTCTTTATGACCACCATGCCCCCAAATAAGTGACTGTACAGGACCTGATCATAGGAGACGCAATATAACATTGTACCCAAGATAACTTTGTTTTCAACTATTGATTTCTGACCTGTAAGAAATGGTGGAGTGGAACCAAGCTTTCCATTGGATTTTACTTACTATACACACTACATTATCCCTTCTCTCCCCTTTCCCCTTTTTTTGTACCTCTTTTCTTTCTTCTTTATTGTCCTCTATATTTTCTTATTTTTTATTTCTAAATAGTATATAAAATTATGATAGGCTTTTATATAACCACAGGTTGTTAGAAAGAATAATTTATAACCCAAGATAGAGTGGCCCTTAATGTGTTTTTAAGAACAAGAATGCATTTTCAAAGTATGAACTGATATCCTTCTGTTTCTATAGACATCAACAAATGTACCAGAAGAGGGAAAAGCAAAGTATAACAGATGCAGGACAAATAAAAGAGAGGACCTAAATGTAAAAGTGTGTGTGTGTGTGTGTGTGTGTGTGTGTGTGTGTGTGTGTGAGAGAGAGAGAGAGAGAGAGAGAGAGAGAGAGAGAGAGAGAGAGAAGGAGAGAGAGAAATACAAAGAAAAAAGTGGAAAAATGCAAAATAAACAATGATGGCAATTAAAAGATACAGGGGCAATTACTTCACATAGAAATTAAGCCCATATTAAAGTATATGTATACCATTTCTTTGCTTTAGTTTCTCAATGTGTGAAAAAATAACAATGCTTAACATTTATACGTCCAAAAATTTGTACCAACAGTTTATATATGGGGATCGACTAACTTAATGTTCTCTAAGTCATAAGTTATTAAATATCCTAAAAATCATAGAATAGGTTTAATTTATAGAATTTTAGAAATGTTCATTTAGGCAGCACCTTCTTTATATATAGTTATTTTGTTTAGTGAGCCACTATGTCTTAAAAACATTGTTTGAATCATATAAGTTTATAATTCTACAGAGAAAGAATCAATAAATTATATAAATTTTCAAATAATATAAACAAAAAAGTATTGCATGTGCAATATCAAAAATTTATGCTGTCCTTAGTTTTAAAGAAAGTTCTTACAATTAAAACTCTAAGCATTTTGTTTTAGTTACCCATTTCTTTGGCTGTAAGACTGTTGTAGCTCTATGTATATGTCTATGAGTTTAAAGTTGTTTATAACAAGGAAATGAACTCATTTTCAAAATGTGGTCATATCTAGTGATTTCTGAAAACCCATGTTACTTTCTTTTATTCTGCCTTATATTTTTATTTTGCTGATATCAACCTGGTTAAGAAGTTTAATCCTTTTACCTGTTACTTTGTCCCCAAAAATCAACTTAGATAAAGTGCTGTGTAAGTTTACTTGTCAGGAATGTTATTTAGCTAGAAAAGGTGTTATGATTAGTGTTATATTTTAAATACTCTGTCATAAAAAAGTTAAACTGGGATTTAAAAAGGAGAAAGCAGGCTTATTAATAATTTTCTTACTAAAATAACTGTTAGTAAAAATATTTCCTCAATGCAAAGATATTTTGTAAGTTGCAATTAAATTATAAAAGTAATAATATAAATTATTTTAAAAATATTTATTTGATTTTTAAAAAATATATTTCTTTATTGATTTCAGAGAGGAAGGGAGAAGGAGAGAGAGATAGAAACATCAATGATGACAGAGAATCATTGATCGGCTGCCTCCTGCACACCCCCTACTGGGGGTCAAGCCCACAACCCAGGCATGTGCCCTTGGCTGGAATGGAACCTGGGACCTTTCAGTCCCCAGGCTGATGCTCTATCCACTGAACTAAGCCGGCTAGGGTTACTTGATTTTTTAATTTATGATTTTCATAAGGTAGACCTCAAATCTTACCTTAATTTTGGGAAATTTCCTGACCAAAATAAGGTACTGTTTCTGTTGTTTTATAAACTGGTCCCCATATATGGAGGACAAAAAGAGGCCAAAGTAAAAGTCAGACCACTCCAGACTGGAAGATGGTAGGTCTAATAAGCAAGGAAACTTATCCTATAGTCTACAAGACTTGTCTTGGACAGCTGAGAGCCAAGTAAATCTCTGTCCCTGTCTGCAAGAATCATAAAAGTTTATATAGAAGCCTTAACTGGGTTCAGTCATGTATTCAATTCAGGTGGTCTAAACAATATGTTACTCTATCAAGGCCATGTCCTTGAGGCAGCTCATAGTGTAGGAATGGTGGGTGCAACATGCCTTCTAAGGGAGGAGGTGAGGAGCCTCTCTGCCCCAGGGTCAACTGGCAGACATGTCCTCCCAATGACCTCCTCCAACAATGTTTTAAAAACATGAAACAAAATGTATAGGTCCTCAATAGGTGGACACAGAGGCAAGGATGTACCAGAGAGGAAACACAGGTATAAGGCACAACCCATTTATACATCTACAAGAACTAGAGTTTTCAGAGTTCAGTGATGACAAGTGATAGAAAAATGATGCAGGAAAGATATTCTAACCTTACATTACCAAAGACCTTTTAAAGGCATGATTTACAGGTGTATATTATTCAGTAAGAGATAAATAATTGAAAGATTTTAAGTAGAAAATAAGTAGGATTTTATTTTTCTTTTAGAAACATTAATGTTAGTTTGGAGGACATAATTGACAGAGGTATATAGAAAATTGAGATGAGATACATAGGTTTTGGAGTACACCTAACAGAGATTACTCAGTATATTTATGAGGTTTACTTCTACACATCCCTTCTTTAGGAGGCACTCCTAAACACATTATTCTTTGTTTTGAAGTTCTAGAAAAGTGTTAAGGGACCTTATTTGTGCCACATGTGTCCCTTGCTACATTTAGGAAACACTGATTCTAAAAAAGCTGAGTATATTCCCAGGACAGGAAAATGAATAAAGCTGATTTTTAAAAAAAGTCACATCACATGGACTATAAGAGAGATAAAAAGATTTGTCATATAAGGCTTCTTATTATGGTGAAGTATGATACCTCTATTCCCACTTTGCTGAGAGTTTTTATCAAGAAAGGGTATTGGATTTTCTCAATAGCTTTTTCTGCATCCATTGATATGATTATGTGATTTTTGTCTCTCAATTTGTTTATGCAATGTATCACATTTATTGATTTGTGAATATTGTACCATCCTTGCATCCCTGGAATAAATTCCATTTGGTCATGGTATATGATCTTTCTAATGTAATTCGGGATCTGATTTGCTAGAATTTTGTTGAGGATTTTAGCATCTATGTTCATCAAGGATATTGGCCTGTAGCTCTCTTTTATGGTGTCTTTATATGGTTTTGGAATTAGGGTACTGCTGGCTACATAGAAAGAGCTTGTAAGTGTTCTTTCCTCTTGAATTTTTTTGGAATGGTCTGAGGAGGATAGATTTTAGTTCTTTGAATACTTGGTAGAACTCCCCAGCCAACATAATGCTCCATGGGCAAAAACCAAAACCATTTCTCCTAAGAATGGGAACAAGATAGGGATGCCCACTTTCACCATTCCTCTTGGATATAGTACTGGAAGTGCTAGACATAGCAATCAGACAAGAGGAAGAAATACAAGGTATCCAAATTGGAAAAGAAGAAGTAAAACTATCATTATTTGCAGATGACATGACACTGTACATAGAAAAACCCCAAAGACTCCATCAAAAAACTACTAGATTTAATAAATGAACGTGGCAATTTAGCAGGATAGAAAATTAATACCCAGAAAGCTATGGCTTTTTTATACACCAACAATGAACTCACAAAAAAGGAAACTAAAAAAAAAAAATCCTGTTTACCATTGCACCAAAAAAATTAAGATACCTAGGAATAAACTTAACTAAGGAGGTAAAAGACCTGTACTCAGAAAACTACAGGACACTGAAAAAAGAGATAGAGGAAGACATAAACAAATGGAAGAACATACCGTGTTCATGGATTGGTGGAATCAACATCAATAAAATGTCCATACTATCGAAAGCAATCTATAGATGCAATTCACTCCCCATTAAAATACCAATGGCATATTTCACAGACCTAGAACAAACGCTCCAAAAACTCATCTGGAATAAAAAACAAAAACAAAAACAAAACCCTGAATAGCCACAGCAATCCTGAGAAAGAAGAACAAAGTTGGAGGGATCGCAGTAACATATATCAAGCTGTATTACAAAGCCACTGTTCTCAAAATTGCCTGGTACTGGCACAAGACCGATGGAACAGAACAAAGAACTCAGAATCCGACTCAAGCCACTATGCTCAATTAATATTTGACAAAGGAGGCAACACCATATAATGGAGTCAAGATAGCCTCTTCAATAAATGGTACTGGGAAATTTGGTCAGATACATGCAAAAAAATGAAACTAAATGGTCAACTTACACCATACACAAAAACAAGCTCAAAATGGTTAAAAAACTTAAATGTAAGACAGGGAAACTATAAAAATCTTAGAAGATTCCATAGACAGCAAAATATCAGACGTAAGAAGTAGCAATATCTTTACTGATACAGATCCTAGAACAATGGAAACTAAGGAGAAAATAAATAAGACTACATCAAAATAAAAAGCTTCTGCACAGCAAAAGAAACCATCAACAAAACAAGAAGAAAGCTTACTGCATGGGAGAACATATTTGCCAATGCTATTTCAGATAAGGGTTTAATCTCCAAAATTTACTGGGAACTCATACAACTTAACAAAAGGAAGATAAATAATCTAAGCAAGAAATGGGCAAAGGACCTAAATAGACACTTTTTTGAAAGAAGATACATAGAAGGCCAAGAGACACATGAAAATATGCTCAAAGTCACTAATCATCTGAAAGATGCAAATCAAAACAACAATAAGGTACCATCTCACACCTGTCAGAATAGCTATCATTAACAAATCAACAAACAACAAGTGCTGGCGAGGATGTGGAGAAAAAGGAACCCTCGTGCACTGCTGCTGGGAATGCAGACTGGTGGAGCCACTTTGGAGAACAGTATGGACTTTCCTCAAAAAGTTAAAAATAGAACTCCCATTTGACCCAGTAATCCCACTTCTAGAAGTATATCCCAAGAAATCAGAAACACCAGTCAGAAAGGACATATGCACCCCTATGTTCATAGCAGCACAATTCACCATAGCTAAGATTTGAAAACAGCCTAAATGCCCATCAGCAGATGAGTGGATTAAAAAACTGTAGTACATCTACACAATGGAATACTACGCCGCTCTAAAAAAAGGAGTTCTTTCCATTTGCAACAGCATGGATGGAACTGGAGAGCATTATGCTAAGTAAAATAAGCCAGTTGGAGAATGATAAATATGAAATGATCTCACTCATTTGTGGGATATAATGATCAACATAAAATGATGAACAAAAATAGATCCAGAGACAAGGTAGCACTCAACAGACCATCCAACCTCAGAGAGAAAGCAAGGGGGAGGGCGGATTAGAGATCAACCAAAGGACTTGTATGCAAGCATATTAGCATAACCAATGGGCACAGACCCTGGAACAGTGGGGGCTTTCCCTTGTGGGTGGTTGGCAGGGGGATGGGAGTGTCAATTGTGAAAAAAGGAGACATGTAATACTTTACACAATAAAAAAAGAGAGAGAGAGAGAGATAAAAAGAGATGAAGAACTGAAATTACTTTAGATCCTAGAGTCTTCCTGGTCTTTAGCTCCCAGTTCTTAGAGTCCAAAATATATTTAGATTTTGTGATTCAGTGTATCTTGCTAATGTGGATTGAGCACTTACTAAAAATTAGATATTTCTTAAAACCAAGTTTATAGGAACTTCTGATTTTACACAGTAAGAAAACAAAGCTAGGAAAGTATAGATACTGTGACACATTTTCTAGAGTAAATCAAAGGACCCAAGATTGAGGAAATTTAATTCCTGGGCCCATACTTAAAATTGTTACCTCATGCTGCCTTTCAGTCTCACAAAATCATTGTTTCCATGCTATTAAACTAGCTTGTATATTACCTTGAAGTAAAATAGTTTTAATTAAACAGTCAGAAAAATTGTGAGAAGAAATAAAAGAAGTGAAAAAGAATGTATTTACATGATGGAATACTATGTGGCAATAAAAAAGAAAGAACTCTTACCGTTTGCAACATCATGGATGGACCTAGAGAGTGTTATGTTGAGCACAATAAGCCAGTCAGAGAAAGATAAGTGCCACATGATCTCACTCATATGTGGAATCTAGTGACCCGAATACACTGATGATAAAAAATAGTCCCAGAGTCTTAACCGGTTTGGCTCAGTGGATAGAGCGTTGGCCTGCGGTCCCAGGTTCAATTCCGGTCAAGGGCATGTACCTTGGTTGTGGGCACATCCCCAGTAGAGGATGTGCAGGAGGCAGCTGATGGATGTTTCTCTCTCATCGATGTTTCTAACTCTCTATCCCTCTCCCTTCCTCTCTGTAAAAAAAATCAATAAAATATATTAAAACAAATAGTGCCAGAGTCATAGGAGCATGAACAGACTGTTGAACCTCAGAGGGAAGGCAGGGGAGGGTGGGTGGGAAGAGATCAATCAATGAACTTGTATGCATATATGCATAACCAGTGGACACAAACAATGGGCTGGTGAGAGCTGGGAGGTGGGACGGAGGGCGTTCAGGAGCAGGCTGGAAGGGGTTTATGGGGGAAAAAGGAGGACCTATATAATATTTTCAACAATGAATTCAGCCCTGGATAATTTCCACTTTCTATTTGTGGATGACAGAGGAATTTTCTGTAAGGGAAAAAAGTAAAAGTTCTCTGAATATAAGGCAAGGAAAGATATAAGGAAAATGCAGTCACATTCAGTACTACCGTGAATCTGTCAGATCAGATGACAGATAGCCATTTTTCTAGACTATGTATTTGGCTTTGGGTTTGTATATTACAGATATTCCATTTTAGTTTAAAAAGAAGAAGAAAAAAATACTATCTGATCAATGGCTTGGGCTATGTGAAGAGTCATCTTATTTTAAGGAATACTCATGATATGTGAAAACACAATAAGCACACAGAGGGTTATTGTTAGGACTTTGCTACAAATTCTAGTTCAGCGGAATTATAATCATGATTCTGATCTCCTTATTTTAACTATGAATGTGGATGTTCACCTTTTCCTTTCTCCTCCGTGTCATCTTTGGAATGTCACTTCCTAGTGTTGTCACCCTCTCTTCTCTCATTGAATCATGCTAAGAGAAACAAGGTTCCATTCATTGCGGGGAGGGTGTTCTATTCATGAAACTATATGCAAGGTTATCAGTTTCCCCCCTCTCCCTGACTTTTCAGCTGACATGTTTAATCAACATTGCTGACTGCTTCGTGAATGACAGCTTCAAGTTCTGGGAAGGAAAGTCTCTCCACTCAGTGCATCCCAGTGTAGCACATGCTCACAGAGCTAATCTTGCCTATCACAGTGAATACTTTAGGTTACTAAGCTCGTAATTAAAAGTCTTCACTAATGACATGGTAATTGTTTTAATGGATTTTCAATGAAGTGTGAAGTTCCCTGCTGATATGTCAACAAAATATGAAGCATTGTGAGAAAACGACTTAAAGCTTCACAGAATTTATAGGTAGAGGAGACCTGCAAATTATCTAGGGTAACTCTTTACTATCGGGAAAGAGAACACCAGCCCCAGCAAAGTGAAGTGTGTTGCTGAAGGTCATTGCACTGAGTGGATAGTACGAGTGTCCTGACTTTAGTAGTTATTTGTTTTTATTTAACTGCTTATTAATTTTGATCTACTTTTTATTTAGATTGTCTCTATAGCAGGAAACATTTGTCTGTACATTTATTTTATTTTATCAATGGGAATATTTATTTATTCTATCAGTGAAATAGCACATATGAAAATAATTTGTGTTACATCAGTTTCATGGGAAGATTGTAAAGGTGACTTTGGGCATGGAAATCTACGGAGCTGAGAATTTCTTGGTTCAGTGCCTCTAGAATAAATATCTTGTGATGTCAATGAAGCATGAGAGTTACCAGGAAATATTGGAGTGCTCTCATAGTTAAAAGGATGGTATAAGAAGTAACTAAAATTGTTTACATTTTTATAATATTAAAAATATTTCCCATTATTTTAGTCTTAAAACTGTGAAAGGAGATAGAGGATGGATATAAGAACTTTTCATAGCAGAAAACTGAGGGTAAGGTTAAGCAATTTAGAGCAAAACCAAACCTTAATTTCTTACTCTAAGTATAAGCCATGTAAAATGACATAGGTGGCAGACATTTTATAGATCCCAGTTTCATTTCATAATCATCAGTGAAGGAATACGATTTATTCAATGTGAAATCATATTATATTCTTTAGAATTCTATGATAAGTTTGGGGGCTTTTTTTTTTCTGTCTTAAGTTGTAATAGAAAATTTTTTATTATTGATTCAGAAATGCTCCTACAACAGGAAATAGTTTTAGTAGTTTTTATAAACGTTCTGGTATTTCAAAATTATAAATCAAGTTAAAGGTTATGTATTCATCTAGTTTCAAAGTAGGTTAAAACATATATTCTCAAGGAATTTATATTTCCAATTTTCCAAAATATTGAACAGGTAATTGAATGAACTCTAGAAACTACAAGCCCCAATGAATTAAAATTAATATGCATTTTAGCTCTAGTCTGAGTTTCATTTCAAGACAAGGATAATATTCTTTCTACCTATCTTCATTTGAGAAGCATTCTGAAAATGATAATTGTCATTGAAACAAAAGGTTTGCACAAATAAGGCCCCATTTAAATGCAAAATACTCTTATCACTGTGTCAGTACCCTGGCTTATGTATAGAGTAAGCAATGTTACTGCTTCCTCACTTATTTCTAGACTTCAATAGTGTCTCAGGCTGTTAAGTGAACTGTTAGACTTTCATTTTCCCACTTGATGAGAGAAAGTGGTGTTAATTTTAATTGGATTGCTGTATTTCATTACTTTTTAAAATTCTACTCTTTCTATTTCTTTTCTGATAGAGTTCATCAGAAACCAACCCAAAAACACAGTTTATAGTGGATATTATTTTACAGTTTGCCAAAATGTACTATTCACATTTAAGCTTAAGCATCTGTTGAGTTGGTTGAATGAAAGAACCTTTATGTTTGATTGCATTATGTAGCCTAATGAAGCACATTTTTTCCAAAAGGCAAACATTCTCTGTGCTTCCTTTCCTCTACATGTACCCTGTCCCTTTTGCCACTGATGGCCCTAAGCAGAAAAACCATGTTGTATCTGGCCAGCTATCTGTGCTTGGTCCTTAGCTTACCTTTCCCAAATTATTTAGCTTTATTAAAATTATCATATTTTAATGAGTGAGTCTTTTAAAGATTGAGGAGGAAATGACCCATATAACTCATTAAGTTTATAAGACAGGTTGGAAAATATGAAATACAATTCAAATGTTAACCAGATAGCCCGAGCCGGTTTGTCTCAGTGGAAAGAGCATCGGCCTGCAGACTGAAGGGTCTCGGGCTCAATTCTGGTCAAGGGCATGTATCTCAGTTGCAGGCTCACTCCTGGCCTCCTTAGTTGGGGCATGTGTGAAGACAACCAATTGATGTGTCTCTCTCACATCGATGTTTCTCTCTTTCTCTCTCTCTCTCTCTCGCTATCTCTCCCCCCCTTCTATTCTCTCTCAAAATAAATGGAAAAATTGAGGTGAGGATTAACTAAAAAATGAAAACAAACAAAAAAGCAAATGTCAACCATGTAATATGGGTGTATTGTATCACCATGTAGTGTCACTCAAATTCAAGGGCCTGGATCTTCATCTTCTACAATTCTATAACCTCTCCCAAAGAGCACCATGGACCTATTATTGTTATCATCATAATTGGATAGTTATTAATATTAATAATAGGAAGAGAGAAAAGGGGAGGTCTGACCTTATAAGCATGATTATCTGGGCAGCTTCACCAGCCAGCTACTGCTTCATGCTCCCCAGGGAACCATTCCCTGCAAACACTGGAGGGAGAGATTGTACAAGGGGGAGATACACACATGAGCAATGAAGTCGGGATGACATAAGGAAGGTTCTTGCCTATCTGTCTAGCCTGGGAAATAATGGATTGGCTGTGGGGTGGACCTCATCAGAAGCATGTGAAATTGTGAAGAGCTAATTGGTTAGTTTGAAAAAGCTCCTGGTTAAAATCCCCAAAGAGTTCCTTCTCCTCTTGTGCTCTTGCTCTCTCTTGACCCAGACTTGCCAGTGTGGTAGCCTGCTCTCTCTCTATAGCCATGTGGCCTTAAGCAGCCACATGGCCCATGGCCATGTGGACCCCATACCTAATGGACTGCAGCTGGGCATATAAGTTAAGCTGCCAGATGCTGGACTGGACTGTATTGTAACATGGAAAAGAAACTGCACAATGGCTGTACTTCTGGTCCTGATGAAGAAAAAAATTGACTTCTTCCATGGCAGGATGGACAGAGGTGAGACCTGAGAGGGGAGTCCCCTTAATTTTACATCATCAATAAAGATTTCCCTGAAACCCCATCCTCCCAGAGGGGCTTAACGTTATTTTCCTTGTGGCACCCCAAGAATTGCACTTAGAACACAGAAGAGCTAAAATAGGGCTCAGGAAATTTTCTGGGTATGGGCACATGCCATTTCTGATGGAAGATCAATAGGCCTGCAGAGCCAGCAGTTAACAATATGCCCCTCCTCCCTAAACACACATACATACAGAGGCTCCTCTCCATGATGCCTGTCATTCATTTGTAGAGCAATGGTCGGCTCCTAAGTTTTGGTTAGATGATGCTCTATAGATCTTCCAACAAAACATGTTGAGCTATGATGACCCTGCTCCTTCCTTTCAGGGCCCTGTGGCACTTGTGATCTTAGGATTGACACTCCTAGATTAAAACACTTTTTAAAACATACAAAAAAATGAATCTCATCAGTACACCATGGTTTTCATAAATTATAAAAAAAACTTTCATAACTTTCTCACTGTTTCATAAACTTCTTAAAAATAATACAGTATTGAAATTCTTAAGTATCTTCTCCTAAAGCTTTTACTCTGATGAAAAATTCTAGCATGACACAGAAAATCAGAAAGAAGGAAAGTGATTGTGGTATATTGCAAAAATGATTGTGATTCTTTGTAGTTTATTTCTGGAGCTTATTCCTCCTCCCCTGAAATCTGAATTGGCCTTGTGTTTAGATTTGGCTAATAACCATGTAGCAAAATTGCTGTTGTATCGTTATAAATCTAAGTCTCAAAAAGTTCTTCCCTGTTCTTGGCATTCTAAGATAGCCATGTGCAGAGTAGGTTAGCCTGTGTGGGATCATGGGTCCAACTTGCAGCTGAATCATAGTTTAGAACAGTTTCATGAGTGAGGCCAACCAAGATCAGGCAATAATGACAAGTGTTCAGAGCTCAGGTCTTATATTTCCTCTGGACAATGCTCTCTCTATCTATCTAATTTCTTCATGGGAAATACCAATAATTGCTTGAGCCTTTTGTAGTACTGGGCCATCAATTGGCAAAGCTTTTGTACTAAATAGAAAACCAGAAAAAAAATATCAGCCTGTTATTTAGTAGTGCTGAGTTTTTATTCATTTAGAAAAAATTTTTTTTCCAGTATATGTGCCTAAAATTAATAGCCCACTATAACATTTTATTGATGAGGTAAGAGGTAGGGGAAAAAAGCAGTCCAATTTATTTAAGAATCTTTTAAATAAATAAAAGTGCATCATAAATTCCTCTAAATGACCACCCATTCAGTTTACAAGTTTATTAAAAAGATACTTCCTGAAAAAGACTGTTATTACCATTAATTATAAGTTATTGAGCAATATAATTATACTAGGGGCCCAGTGCACAAATTCGTGCACCTTGAAAGAAACTGTAGGCTGCAAGGTGGGCATAGGGGCAGGTCTTGGCCCATTCTCTGCACCCCTGCCCAGCCCCTCCCACCATGGCCCCTGGTCTCCTGTCTGCTGGCAGCCCTGCTCCCGCTGCCACTCCCATGTGCTGATGGCGCCAGTCCCGCTAGCACCCACTGATGGCGTAGAGCAATTGGGGCTAGCACCAGCATCAGGTATGAGTGGGACTGATGCCTGCCATATGCCACGTTTGTCTCCTGGTGGTCAACGCATGTCATAGCGACCGGTTGTTTGGTTGTTCCACCATTCAGTCTATTTGCATATTAGGGTTTTATATATATAGATTTGAATGTCAGCATTTTATAAGTTTGGAAATCACTACTCCTAACAAGTAAAAAGCTGACCAAACTAAGATATCTTCTTGGATTAATGCAAGTTCCAAGCATTCCCCTGGCTCTAAGAGTTTTTCTTGTTTTATCTTTTCTCCCTTTGCAACTCCCTAGAAACTTCATTTGTTTAATATGATCTTTTCTTCTTTCTTTCCTTTTGATTCAAACTGGCCTCTTCAAGCACCCTAACTCATCTGCCTTCTCCCTTGCAAGACCACTCCCTTAGTCATTAAGCCTTCAGGACCATAAGGTTCTGATCAGAATCAGATAATCTTAGGAACAATGCCTCAGGTTTGCTGATCCAAGAAATAGAATTTTGGTCAAACTAGAGATAACATCTTGGCCTCAGTTGTGTTTCATTTCCAGTACCAGAAAAGTGGTGAAACCAGATGAAGGGAGGCCATGACTGACATCAGGACTAGGATGCACTGATGAGCTACCCATAAACCTAGCACCAACCAATCAGTAGAGACGATGACCCTTACCATGACCCTAACTCCTTTAGTCACCGTGAATAATAATTTTGTCTCTATATAACCCATTTCCTGGAAGCCTTCAGGGATCCAGGTCTTTGTGTATTAGCTAACTTGTCTCTAGGTGTAGGCCACTTCCTAAAAGTAAACCTGTACCTTCTTTGCTGCAAACTCCTGTTCGTGTATTATTGGGCTTTGATGCCTGTAGACAAAAGAACTCCTTTAGTACGGTAACACTCCTCCCCCTCTCTCCTCTAATTTCCTCTTCCTCCCTTTCTCTCCCCTTTCTTCCCTCCCTCCCTCCCTTCCTCCTCCCTCCCCTCCTTCCTTCCTTCCTTCCTTCCTTCCTTCCTTCCTTCCTTCCTTCCTTCCTTCCTTCCTTCCTTCCACACAAAGTTCTGTATCCTAGCACTCAGGAAATTATAATACATTGACAAAGAATTGGGAAAAATATTGGTAGAGTTTGAAAACCCAGATAACTCCTTTATCTTATTGATGGTACTTTGGTAGACAGCCACTTGTTTATTACAAAATAATTACTAACAATAGTTAAACAGATTTAAAGATATAGAAGCAATGTGAAAGCATCATTATGTGTATTATAATAGATAAAATATGCTTTTAGGAAAAAATAAAATATATCATTTTACATTTTTTAAGAAGAGACATTTCCTTTTCTTCAGTTTCCATAAGAGAGCGGTTTTATGAGCTCGGGGGAAGGGCTTATAAAAGGGTATTTGAGAACATTGACAGAGGGCAGCATGCTCTTCTTCCTCAGGTCTTCTTCAGAAAGAAGGTTTCAAATCCAAATATGATCACTTGAGCTGGTTCACTCGACCAGTTCTTCTGAATAACAAAGAGAGAAAAACACTTACTAGTCCCTGTACTCTCTATTGTAATTCAGCCAGGCTTTATGTGAGAGAGAAAAGATCCAAATTCATTTCAAGAAAACAATAATGGGAATGATGCCTTTTGTTTCTAACTGACAAAACTAGAACCATATGAAAAGGAGAAAGATCATTAACTCTGTATGAGTTAATTGAATCACTAAAAAACGTGTCACTAAAGCTGTGCTTATTTCACACACAAAAAAATAACTTTTGTTGGTAGGAAGACAGAATAATTGGGTCATTGCATTAGATTTCATTCTTGGAAGCGCTTATTCTCTTTTGAGGCCAAAAATTTTGAGAAGAAAATATTCACAGCCATGTGGCCCAAATCTGAGGAATTGCTCAAAGTAGCAGAAAGTTAGGAAAAGGCAAGATAGAAAACTTCTTTCAATGCAAGAGTTAGAGGTTTTCTCAAGAATATGAGGCAAAGGTGTGGAAGGACTTGAAACAAGTACTCTACTTGGGTGGGAGATACCAGAGAAAAAAGACAAAGGTTAGGATGCATTACCCATTGAGAATTCTGTCATCATCAAAGTGTAAGACTAGAGATCCCACTTACTGTGCAACACAATGGATTTGGCTACATTATCAATTCCTTTATGCCATGTTCCATACTTTTGTGATGGCCTTCACCTTCCTATAAACCACATTTTTAAATAATATATATTCAACCTAATCTGGAGCATAAAGTCCCATGACAGTTGTCAAGAAGTGGGAGAGGAGCTAATACTGATAAGGAATTTTTGGACTGGAACCCTGATTCTTTGTCTACCAGAGTCAAAGAATGAATCCACGGATAGAGGGTAATATAGCAAAGGTGGAGTTTTATTGAAAAACAAGTACAGACTCCCACGTGGGGAGACGGAAAGGGTCTTTGGCCCTGTACCATGGGTTTTCATATATAATATTCTAACTTTTATTAATGTCTAAGCTATCTAAATAAATTTTGTATTTTCTTTATAACTTAAATTATATTTTGACAATTATTAAAATGTTTTCAAGTTGTTATATTTCTTAGAGTTATTGATTTGTATTGATTTCTACCTTTAATACTTTATTGTTAGAGCAAATTCATATAATTTTCACACCTTTTGGGATTTAAAATATTTATCTTGTTACATAATATCTGCCATTGTCAGTAAATATTGATATGTTATTAGGATAAAAGTGTTTTATATATGTTCATTTTTGTCTAATGCATCATCAGGCCTGGAATAAACCTGAAAAATGAAAGGAGCACTTAATAAAATTTCTTAGGGGGAAAAAAGAGTAACCTGACCATACTCTTGTTTTTCCTATTTTTACTAAGAACTTAATTTAGTAAACAGGTATGAGAATGGATTAATAAAGTAAATGGTAACTTACAAATGTAATTAATGTTTGATAACGGCAACTTACATAGAAGACCTGCCCAAATAGCAAGTCGGTGGAAATCGGCAGTTGCTGGTAGTGCCTCATCATCCCTGTATTCTCTGGTCCTATCAGACATATGAGGCTAAAGCTCTCCTAGCATGCCCACAGGAGAGATCCACTTAGATTTCAGTTGCCAGAGTCATGGTACATATTTATTCTTATCTTAAAATATTTAATTTTTCAGCCTAAATATTAAACTTGTCAAAGAAGAAAGGAGTTAAAATAGGAATTATCTAACTAATAGGTTTGGGGTTGGGATTCTTTAAAATGTGTGCTACATTCAACTAAGATGAAATTGATATTCTAGTTATACATGTTTCTGAAGTGTATTCTACCTCAGAGAAACAAAGACAAAGTCTGGAGAAATCATCATCTTAATACAATTTAATAAAAACATGTTTAGTATCCACTATACCTTATATGTTATATAAATATTTCTTTCTGTTCAGGCAAAAGATAGATAGCTAAGACGAGTTTCTTAATTCAATTCTCCTAAATTCCTGTTATTTTGCAAATGATTTTGCAAGAGTCATTCTCTGCAATAAGTGAGACTAAAGATAGTGTCTTCACCCAGTTTTGTCTTTATTTCTTTAAAGTACACTAGCAAAGTAGAGTTCATTTATAGTTATCTTGCTGAAATAGGAAGATGTATGAGATGTTAATGCAACATAAATGCTTAACTTCATTTTGGCTAGAGTATTGCAAATGTATCTCAGAACTCTTCTGCCTCATTGTTTTTTGGAAAGTCTGGAACAATATGCAATGATACTCTGCACAACCTGCTGATTGCTTAGTATAATATATTCATCAAACAAGTACACACTTAATTCAGCAAAAAAAAACAAAAAAAACAAATTGAATTGAAGAGGAGATACTGGAAGGTCTCATTAAATATATTTATTTATCAATGGTACATATGACTTCTCCTGTTCTCTAGTTTATAAGCCTGGTGAGTTACTATAAATATACATCCAAGATCCACCCAAAAACAGTGGATTAATTATGTCTCTGATAATTGTGTTTTTGTGTGTGTGTGTGTGTGTGTGAGAGAGATAGAGAGAGAGAGAGAGAGAAAATCAGTGCTTTATTTGATTCATTAAAGAAGCATTCATTGATAGCTCTTATATCTTCAGAAATATGCTAGAATTTAAAGATGAATAAAACTAGCCCTGTTATCAGGCACTAACAATTTTTGGAAAACTATGAGTTTGAAACCAAGAGACTGGTTTGATAAGAATGATCTCTGGTGATTTGATACATGGTTTGAAAAGTGGCTAAACTTCTCAATAGTTTAATGACTTAAGGACAGTTTTATGCATTCTGAAATGAGATATCTTTATAGGGTAAACAAAGGATATAGTGTTTTAATTGTATCCTTTTAGCCCTTTCATTTTTGTTTGCATTTTTAGGGTATATAAAAATCACAGAGAAGATTTAAATGATTTTTAAAATTTTTCCTTATGTGTATACATTTATAATATCAAAGGAGAATCAGTAATGCTATTAAATTGCTTATTCTTATTTACCAAAATCCTCAGTGTCCCATTAATCTATATTCCAGACTAGCCAGTTATTTACATTGCGTTACCTAGTGTATTGGTGTCACTGACAGTAATTGCTGTTATTGCTGAACTAAGTAAAAACACTGACCTGAAGTTATTGTTATCCATGCAATTCAAAATTTCTTTTAAGAAATGAAGCAGTCTACTTAGTAAATACAAATTAGCTATTTAATTCTTAGTGTATTGTGAAGGAAGGAGGAAAGCTGCAAAATACTAAACCATATTTGACAGGCTGGGATTTGAAGATCTCCTCAAAGAGGTCACCAAATATTGATTTTCACATTTTTTCACTTAGCAACAAGGCATGTCTTCTGATTATCTCTACACATTCTGGTACTAAAACCAGGCAGGTCATTCTTCAATTCAAGAAACCTTGGGTAGACACATGATTTCTTTCCAAAAGAAACAACTGTTCAAATAAATGTGTTTAAACTGGTGTGTTCACTTAAATTAAAGAAAGGTTTCCAGCTGATACAGGCGATTGTTCTAGCTGATATGTTTGATTGCTCTCCTGTAGGCAATTACAAGGCCACACGGAGAAGTGCATAGAGTCTGACTTCCAATCACAACCTGACTGAGGGCGTGCTGGAACGTGACAGCCTTTGATGGAGGAAGCCTGGAGCGAGAGACTGCAAAAATTAACCTCAAAAGAAAATAGTAATAGTGGTATTTAGAAACACACACACGAGAGAGAGAGAGAGAGAGAGAGAGAGAGAGAGAGAGAGAGAGAGAGAGAGAGAGAGAGAGAGAGAAGGAGAGAAGGAATAAGGGATATTAACTAGAACAGGAAATAATTTAATTTTTCACAGAACTCTAGTAAATAAGTCAGTCTTCTTTCTCCTTGTAAGTTTCTGTGTTCTCTATCTTCATTCTACATACACTTAAGGTTTACTTCCTTTACCTTGGAAGAGCTAAATGAGCTGTTAAAGTTTTGTTTTGTTTTTAATATATTTTTATTGATTTCAGAGAGAAAAGGAGAGAGAGAGAGAGAGCTAGAGAGACATCAATGATGAGAGAGAATCATTGATCAGCTGCCTCCTGTACACCCTACTGGGGATCAAGCCCACAATCCGGGCATGTGCCCTGACCAGGAATGGAACCTTGACCTCCTGGTTCATAGGTCAATGCTCAACCATTGAGCCAAGCTGGCTGGGTGAGCTGTTGAAGTTTAAGATAACCATGGTATGAAAAAAAAAAAGTTTTTATTCCATTTGTTTTTATCATAGTTCATTAAAATAATTAAAAAATTGTCTATATTAGGCAGATTTTCTTTTTTTTGTATATATGTTTATTTGATTTACTTTGAGGTTGATATGTCACAAATTACAACCTGATAAATTATAAAGAAAAAAAGGGACTAGCACCTCTCTGTATTTTATTTGTAATTTGGATTTCTGCAAAATTTTTCTCTCTACATATAAAATTATTTATACCATTTTGGAGAAGAAAATACTATCTCATAGCCTCAATTACTAGTAGCCTATGCTTTTGCATTTTCAACATATGTTGTTGTTTTGCTTCTGTGATGTCTTTATATATTTCCTTAGTGTGATATAGTAATTTCTACTTTTCAGTAAATACTGATATTTCCCTTGTTAAATTTAGTGATGGAAAACCCCGTTTCAAGAATTAACAAAAAGTAAAAGATTACTGCTAACGAGTTAAATATGTAATTAAACAGAATTTACTTTCAGCCTATTACATAAATTGTTTTTCCAGAATGAAAAGTATCTGTTAATATCAACATCACTTGGAAAATGGTCTTTCATCCAGTTAAAAACTAGATGTTAAGAAGACGTGAGGGCAATTGTGATCACATTTTCTACATCTCTTTTGTGTTAGGAAAACTGAGGAAATTATGTAATTTCATTTCTAACTCTCATTTCTGTGCTGGACTTTAGAGGACATTAATAATAGAAGGAGGAGAATTTAATATTTTTCAAAAATAATATTTCGGTTAAAATCAAATGTAAAATATAAAGTACATTTTGAGATTTTTATTTATGGCTGAAAACTATAATAATCCATGGAAGCGGTGAGGTAAAGTGTTCTCACAAGCAAAGGTTAAAAGTTAACTTTAGCATTTTCTGAAGGCACACTATGTCTGGGCATGTACGAAGCCATCCAAGTGAATGGCAGCCACATGTGTCACCTTCAGTTAGATGGCCATGCCACTTTTTGGAGCGGTTGCTCATCATGAACTGACATTTTCCATCATTTGCAACTGACAGTAAAAAGCAGGAATGACCTCAATATGTAGGTTTGTAGAACCAGAGGCCATAAAAATTCCAGCTGGTGCTGATCTGAACCAATGAATGCAATAAGGATAAGTGCTTTTATTTCAACTTTAGTGGGATTTTTGCCATATGTAGAAGAAGCAGTTGTAAAAACGTCAACAAAAGCTAGATGAGAAATAAGAAGACAGAAAGGTGCTGTTTCCATGGAAATCACACTCCAAATAAAGCCTTGCTCAGTAGTTCCCTGCAGTGTGCCTCACTGGAAGGTACTCTCCATGTGTATGCTTGGGGTGCATTTTCAAATGGGGGATTCAATGTATTAACCATCAGAATTAACAGCACTCCGTTAGTAAAGGCTTAGAAAAATGGCTATGGGCCCTTTGAGAAGATGTACAACTCATCCCCGATTATTCCAGAGTGGTAAACGTATATCTGAGAGTCTGAAAATTTCCCAAATATACCTTGCTCTATCATCTTTCTACAGTTTATTTTACCACTTAGAAAACAAAGGCAGAGAGAAATTATTGTGCAAAGTATACTTACTGGGATAATTATTGATGGTTCAACTGAGACCAGTTTCCAAATGCATTGCAACTTATTGCTGCTCTTTAGAAAATATGCCTCTATAATTTTTATAGGAACCTAGCAATAAAGCCAAGCCTTTGTATGTATTATAAATTATAAAAGCTACACTTGGGTTTTTTTTTTTTTTAAAAGGACATTTAAATGCATTTATCTATTTACTACCTAAAACTTCAAATCACAGAAATTTTGGCCAAATATTTTTATCACTAATAATTCCTATATGCATGTTTATTTCCATCTCACAACTATTGTCATGGTTTCTATGTTTATCCACATTGTGATTTTGATTAATGGATTTGAGTGCCACATTAATATTATCATGCCTGATTTCAAATTTTAGTTTATTAGTCATTCTTATAACTAAAATTATATTATTTCATCTGTGTTTGACCTTGATTTTTTTTGGGGGGGTAGGACAGTATTTTATAGGGTGGTTTTGAGTATTAAAATATATTCTTGGCATTATTCAGCAACATACTGTTTTCATTTTAAAGTTATATAAAATTTGAACAGCTCATAAATCTATACATGGCTCCCTATAGTATAGAAGTTACAACTTCTTAAGGAATTTAGGTATACAGTGATAATCTAGAATCTCTCATAATTCACTGTATTATACATTAAGGGGAAAAGATTTCTGACAACTTTGTATGGATATTAAGAAAAAACCTATTAAATTCTTTTAATTTAGAAAGATACTCTTTTTGCATTTATATGCAGTTTTATAAGTAAAACAAATGTTGAGGTTGAATATAACATGATAAAAACAAAGACATCATTTTAATAGCAGCTATTAAAATAAAATGTCATTTTCTCTTGAAATTGCTCTGATAATGTTTCTTTATGGTGCCATCCAGTACACAGAAAAGAATAAAACTTACATACAGTTGTGAAGCAGATATTCTTTTCTTCAGGGGCTCTTATTATTACTGATTTTGGTTTCAAAAAATGCCTCTCTTTGGGCAACTGCTGTATAATCTCAACTCAAGACCTTTTATTGACACATTTTATTTGATTGCCTTTCCTGTTTCTCCCTCAATATCAGAATGACACAATTTTTCCTCCTTTGGTACGTTGGTCAATAAATAAGTAAACCATAAAAAAAAAACCCCACACAACTTGAGTATTTTACCCGAAAAATCTGAAATTAAATATTTACTCCCAAATTTTCTAGTTTTGAGATATTAGATTAACTATTTTACTATTTGAGTCTGGATTTTCTCATATTTGAAATAGGGGTAAAAATCACTGTCAAGCAATGTTGTGATAATACACATAACATAGTGGCTACATGTCACTCTGTGATTACTATGATTCCAAAATTCATAATCTTTCCATTAAACCATGAGTGGCACACCCATGGCATATTCTGTCAACTTCCTCACTGCAAGCATGAGATACATTTGTAACTTCACTGTGGTCTTTTTGGTGAATGTTGATGTGCATGAGACACATTTGTAACTTCACTGTGGTCTTTTTGGTGAATGTTGATGTGCATGAGACACATTTGTAACTTCACTGTGGTCTTGTTGGTGAATGTTGATGTGCATGAGACACATTTCTAGCTTCACTGTGGTCTTTTTGGTGAATGTTGATGTGATGTACAAGTCTTTTTCTGTAACTGTGGATAAGAGTTGTCACACAAAAAAACAAAAACACAACATGCTTAATATATGCACATGGCCATGTCAACTCCTTCAAAAGTTTCCTCTTCATGTTCTAAATAAAATATAATTTTTTAAATAAAAATTGTTGAAGCAAAAAAAAAATTCAATAGTGCAATTATTCCCTTCTTTTTCTAAACAAATTTCTTGTTCCATGTTTCCTAAAGCTCAAGAATCTTTTGTGTGTATTGTTATGTACTAATCAAAACACTTGGTAGAAATGTCAGGAGCCTATTCCCGACCAGAATAAAGGAAAAAATTGATGTTTTTTTTATGGTATTGTGATTGAGTAAATGGAGTAGAGGTGGCTTCACGCAACTCTTACCATTTCCCATTTGTTCCCTTCTGTTTGTTCTTCTGATGGATAGCTTCACTGAATAGCCAAGATGTTTCCAGAGAGCTTCAGACTTTTGTGACCTCTAAGGTCTATAACCTCAGTAACATAAAGATTCTCATTTTCTCCAACATCCTGTAATTGCCTAGAAAGGGAAAATTTTTGTCATCATTTAGGTCACAAGCCCATACCTGGACTAATCCCTGTAGTCAGGAGGATAATGTCTTTCTGGGCCTGCTAGTCACTCCAATGGCTGATGCCAAGAATAACACATAAAGCCGTTTACCACTAAGCCTCCCCAAAAAGAAGTCTATGGTAACACAATAAAAGGAAAATATTACCACTTTTCCATCTATGTATTATTTTTATAAAACAACTAGTGGCCCAATGCATGAATTCATACTCATTGAAAGGAAATTAATTAGAAGAACTATTTTAATATTCTTATTCACCTTTTCTCTATAATAGAAGTGTCAACCAAATTCATGATCAACAAAGACAGATTGAAATACCTGTGTGATTGTTGCCAGTGAGAACTTTATATGTATTGTGCATGTGCGAGTGAACTTAGCCTTTTATAGATATAGAATAAACTTGCTTAATTAGACCTGCTTTCTGATTTAGCTAAACTTTTCCCAGCCCAATGAAGCACCCCAACTTCTCTTTCAGGTAATTGTCAGCAACACAGCAGTAAATATCAACATGAAGCAGATTATTATTGTAGATCACTCAGGGAGAACAAAGAGTAAAATATTTAACTGCAGCAGTGTTTGACTATATTCTGCGCAGTGAGAAAACCTGAAGTCATTTTCAAGGTCCACTATTTCTTACTTCTTTTCAGTAGGGTCAAGTTTCTAAGCTTTTTAAATCTTGTTTTCTGGCTAATGAAAAGAAAATAGGATTCTAATGAGTCTCCTATCTACCTACTCCAGGACTTCTGTGAGGATCAAATGAGATGAGGCACGGGAAAATGCTTCACAGACATTTGGTTAAAGTGTAAAATGTTTCCACCTGGCTACAAAGCAAGTTGTTTTCCTGGGTTGAAGAAACTCCAAGGAGGCTAGTCATCGCTAGGGAGAGTAAGCCAGGCGTTTCTATATGAAGTCATTACCCAGAAGCCACAGCCACTGTTTCTGGACTGGGCTAGGCTGTGGGCCGCATTTTGTGCCATGGGTCTCAGCAGGATCAGCTTTGATTTGGTGGGCTGTCACTCCGGGGTGGTGGTGGGGCCTGTGTTCTACTTGGGGATAGCAGAGTGTTGCTTTGTGGGCATCAGGTTTCTCTGTAAATGGCCAGTGTGCATCATGGCAGCTCCTGTGTTGAGTGTCTGCTCCCTGGTGGTCAGTGCACATCATAGCACCCAGTTGGACAGTTGGACACTCAGCATATTAGACTATTATATATATAGATTAGAGATTTTTATTATTTAAAGCTACATAAAGAACAACATTGTGAAAATAAAACTTTATAACACATTATTGTAACAGTTTATCTGTGTCAATTTCCCTGTTCAAAATGTACACATCTCTAATGTAGAATTGTCTTGCTATCATAATATACTAGAGTCCTGGTGCACGAATTCGTGCACCAGTGTGGTCTCTCAACCTGGCCTGCGGATCAGGCTGAAACCAGCTCTCTGACATCCCCCGAGGGGTCCTAGATTGTAAGAGGGTGCAGGCCAGGCTGAGGGACCCCAGCAGTGCACATTCAGGGTCAAGGAGGGATGCAGGAGGTTGGCCAGCCAGGGATAGACTACAGGAGGGCTCCAGAGTATGTCTGGCCCATCTCGCTCAGTCCTGATTGGTCAGACCCCAGCAGCAAGCTACCTTACCGGTCGACTGTCTGCTCCCTGGTGGTCAGTGCATGTCATAGCAAGTGGTTGAGTGGTCTTATTATATCAGTAGCATATTACCCTTTGATTGGTTGAATAGACGACTAGACGACCAGACACTTAGCATATTAGGCTTTTATTATATAGGATATATTTTCTGTACCACTGAAGGATTCTGGACAGTACTCTAATCAAACCCAACAGTTTCAGGTTGAATATGTAAGTGAATAAGTTTATATTTCCATATAATTTAAAGATTAAATATGCTTGTAAATATAGAAAATTTTGTCTGAAACTATTAATGCCATTTAGAGAAAGTTTAAAGACAATTCATTATAGCTTAAAAACACAAAACTGGTTTCAGGGAATATTCCCAGAACACTTGGTCTCATAGGCTGAAGGATAGATTAAGTGAAGAAGAGTGGATTGGGATTGGGGATTGGGGACAGTGGCAAAAGAACAGGACACATGTGAAGACATACGAAGTAAGTTTTGTTTTTAGCTCAGAGAGACAGGATATAGATAATGTGTGACAAGAAGGTAGAGAAGTTAAAATATATTTATTATTCATTAATTGTTGAGCCTGTAAGATTGTGACTCCAGAGAACTTTTACTGGAAAATATAAAACAAAAATGTCAACGGGACTTCAGCGCACAATCTGCAAATTCATTAAATTTCATCTAAGGGGACAGAACGAAAGAGGAACTGATGAAGAAAAAGCATGCATAGGGGAATAGTGAAGTGTTTTTTATTAGTAAACGAGGTAGATACCAAGACAATCAGAGGGAAGAAAAAGTGAGAGAGATCAAAAGGTAAATTAATAGCCCTGGCTGGGTAGCTCAGTTGGTTGGAGCACTGTCCTGATATTCCAAGGTTGGGGGTTCAATCCCAAGTCAGGCCACATACAAAAGCCAACCTATGAATGCATAAATAACTGGAACAACAAATCAATGTTTCTCTCTCCCTCCTTTCCTCTCTCTCACTAAAATTACTAAACAAAATTTAAAAAAGAGAAATAAATATGCTTTTATAAACCCACATATGATCTCAGATAAATGACACTAATAGTTTTTAAAAAATTATGATATTAATATTTTTGGGAAATATTTATTTGTTGCATGGCCTTAACTGATAATAAATGCCAGCATATGCTTTCTTGGGAAAATCTGTCATTTTTTCTTTCCATTTGAATGAGAGGTCAATTTTTCAGTATTTCTATTGTTTAATAATCAAGAGGGTGGATGGAAGCTCACTTTGATTAATGGGTTTTAACAATGGAGTAATTATGTTGTCTAACTTCAAACTTTATTCCATCATTCAGCCAGGTATTGTGGTTCACACTGATGAAATAGAATTTGAAGGTTGGAATAGGTTAGATGAAGGACAGCGAGAGATAGATTTATATCTTCTTTATATATTTGACTCCAGTTCTGATGAATGATAACTAAAGTCAAATTCTAATGGTTGCAATGTAGCACGTGAATCCTAATCTTTAGTAGGGGGCTGGAAGAGCACATAGCAAGGGCCCTTTATGATCTGAGCACAGGCATGTTTTAAGAGAATGTGTCTCTGAGTTGAGTCTTAGGTAAATTAGAGGATCAAGAATACCTATGCTGAACTCAGGACATCTCAGTCCCTGGGTTGTTATTCAGCATAGATCCTTCTGCTTCTTCCACAAACCTCAGACTCAGATCAAAGATAATATTCTCTTAAAATGATCCTTAATGACCCCTTTAGGCTGAGTTTGCTATTCCTTTCTTTCTGTTTCCACAGCACACAGAAAAAACATATTTTCCTCAATACTCATAACATCTACTTACTTGAAAAATAAACACATTACATAAAGCTCATTAAGATATGGATTTTGGTCAAGTATATTTATATTTTCAGCATCCAACTTGGAGAGTTTAGGGAATTATTATCATACTATTGGCCCGGTGCACGGATTCCTGCACATTGGAAGGAAATTAATTAGAAGGTGACCTGAAGGGTGGGACTGGGTGAGACTGACCAGACATACCCTGGGGCCAACCCCCTTCAGTTCCTCCCTGCCACCTCCACCTGGGTTGGCACTGCAGGAGAGTGAGCGGGGTCCCTCCAACAGGTGTGGTCTCTCAGCCTGTTCTGTGGGGAATCAGGCCGAAACTGGCTCTCCAACACCCCCCGAGGGATCCTAGAGCATGGGAGGGCACTCTGCAAAGTTGCTGTCTTACAGGGTCTGGAACGCAAATGCAAGTGTGCAGTAAACCAGATTCGGGCCTACAGTGCCCCAGCAACAACATGACCCACTGCCAAAGGTGGAAACGCATGGCGCCCCAAAGAATCAGGCTCCCTCCTCTCTGGTTTTGGGGTGTGTCACCCAAGAACTGCAGCTGCCAAGTCACTGCAGATCAGCAGCTCCTGCATTGAGCGTCTGCCCCCTGGTGGTTCGTGCATGTCATAGCGAATGGTCGGATGAGCAAAGGGACACTTAGCATATTAGCCTTTTATATATATAGATAGTAGGGGTCTAATCCTTGTAGATGGAATGAATGAATGAATGAATGAATGAATGAATGAAAAAATTAAAGAAATATGTAGAGAGAGTTAAAGCATCAGACTACAACCTGGAAGAGTGTGAGGTGATGGTAACAGATTGGAATTCTGTCTGAGTATATCACATGTAGCACTGTATCCCTGGAGATTTGCAACTCACATAAAGTTGAGTTGAAGGTAATCAGAATGGATGAGGTCAATTATTTGTGAGATTAAGATATCTTCATGGATATTATATTCACATGTAATGATAGCAGCAGTTGTAAAAGTGAGGGAAACGATGAACCAGATTTTGTTTTTGTTGGTTAACCATGCAGAATAAAGAAAAAATAATTTAGAAAAAATGTCAATGTCACAATTCAGAAAAATAGTTTTATATTTCCTCACTTAAATAAGTGCCTTTCATCAAGGAATAGGACCCCAAGTAGATGTTTATCTTTCCTGTTGAGTGCAGTCTCCCACAGGTTGCTAATCAATACACAGGTTCAGCAATCCCTTTATGGAGCTTACACAAGAACACTGCTAAGCTTAAAATCCAGCTGACATTTTGGAACCCTGTTAGGGATTGAATATCTGACTCTCTGGATTCATTTTTCCTTGTAATGTAATAATTACTCAAGGCTACCAATGGGCAGATAAAGCTAAAATATGACATCTTTTCTCACATGCTGTGTTGTAAATGTTCTTCCTTGCATTTTATTTTGTCTGAAAAGAACAGATGTTCTCAGAGGGCAGGGTCAATATAATACCACAATTTATGAACTACTGTACCTGAAACTTCTGTCCCAAATATTACTTATCTCAGTTACCAGCCTTTTCTGCCTCTGCTTAAGAGGCATTTTGACTTAGGTGTTCTACTGAATATCCCTGCAACTTTTTAGCTGTTACTTTATGAACCACAAGAATAATCTTAAATATTTACTCAAGATTTTAAATAATATATAAATCAATCTTTCCATATTATAAAAATGTACAGTTTCCTTCTAAAAGGCTTGCACATGCACACATTCTCACCATCTTGAAAGATGATTTCAGTATCCCTGAGGTTATGATAAGCTTCACAATTTATCCATCTCTTCTAATATGTCCCATTATCTAAGCTCCACTTGAGTTAACACTCTAAATCCAACTACTTTTTTTACAACCACATAAACTACAGTTGTTGACAGGTGTATAAATCTTGTCATGTAATAAATATTAAAAAAATAAATATTAAATAAATAACATACGTAGTTATGCATTAATCTATTTAATGCATTGGTTCCTCAGTAACAATAAAAGGAGAATAAAGACATCATGATGATTTCTTCATAAAAATTGTTGGAATAAGTTTAAATTATTATATCAGTAATAATTCCTTCCTTTGTGGTACATTTATTGGGGTTCATCTTGTTTATTTCCCTTCTCCCATGGAAAACAATTTTTGTTCTGAGTATTATAAAATGTCTGCCAACAATTGTCTCATGTACTTCATCCAATTATATACTAGTAGTTGTCTACAGTGATAGGATTGAGTTAGTACTCATTACCCCGTTCTAGCTGGAATCAGAAATTCTACATGCCATGTTTTCTCCTCTGCCAGAATATCTGTTTGTACTCCTTCCTCTTTGACTATCTCTTGTTGCCTTTTCACAAAGTATAAACTCAAGTATAGACTGCTGTGTGAATACCTTAAGATCTATCCCAGTGAAATAAATGCTTTCTCCTCATATTTCTCAGAATTTTATTCATGTCTACTAATTTCATATTACACAATTATCAACTTAGATCTTTCTAATCTTCCTTTACACTGTGAGCATAATCATGATAGGGCAATAACCACAATGACCTCAAACTGTCTATCGTTACAAGTATCCTGGCACATAGTAAGCATAGGGAGGAATGGGGCTGAATTATCTCGCTCCTTAAACAATATACCTTTTTCCTCTTCTTTGACATATTTTCAGTTATCACCAGTTAGAAATAAGCAAGTGAATAATCCAAGCTGATAACCTCAACAGTTAATGTCTATGGTTTATACTAGTGTTTAAAAAGAAAAAAAAATGGTTAAATTTTATAGAATAACATTAAGTATAATAATTAAATGAGAGAGAAAGAGAGGGGGAGAAAGAGAGAGTGAGAGAGAGAGAGAGAGAGAGAGAGAGAGAGAGAGAGAGAGAGAGAGAGAGAGAGAGAAAGAGAGAGAATGAGAAATACAATGTCATTGTCAGACAGCGCTTTTCTAAGATGGTCTATATACAGATTGTCTATATACATGTTGCTTGTAGATTTGTAAATGTGCCACATTATGTTTCCATGCCTTTTTGTCCCTCTTTAAGATTCAACATAGGTGCAATTCAACTTGGAAACCATCAAACAAATACACATAAACATACTCCCTGTCTTCATCACCATCACTCCTACATTAACTCTCTGAGAATGTCTTCTAAATCAGTTTATATTTATATTTGATACTTATAATAACACATCATATTTGCTATTTTTCTTCCTTGTCTTTACCACTGGTCTTTGAACTCATTGGGAAAAGAAATTGTCTTGCTGATGCTGTGATTCCAAGGCACCAGCATAGTGCCTAACATATAATCTTTATTAATTTAGCAGATTTCTTTATGATTTTATTTCTAGGATTTATGACTACTCATTCATTATATCCCTGTTCCATATCAGTTTTCTTAAGCTCTTAAATTTATTTAGGGATTCTCTAATATTCATTTTTATAATTATTCCAAACATTTATTTCCTTCCTCTTTATCAATATTCAAATGTATTACATGTGACTCAAGATTATGTTTCTGAAACATGATTTTTATTACCCCCACTACCCTTTTTCTATTACATTATCTAGAGCCTTCTATGATCGTTTGCCTCAGGGAATAGATGTCACAGAATAGAGCATGGAAAAATGGGAATTCATTCCTGAATTTTAATTTTCTGATCTCTAGTCACCTAAATGAAAGTAAAGGAGTTCGATAACAGGGACAACATATTTATCAGGATAGAGAATGAGTGAAAGCAACACTGTCTTTTCAAAAAGAGAAACGACTCTCCTGGGTTTGAGAAATCAATTCCGTGGGAAAACCAAAAGGTATGCGATTCCAGGAAAAGTGAATCTGAAACCACTTCTTATAGCATTGAGGAATTTAAGGGAAAAAGATAATTTTACATGACCCCATAGATCCTGGAGGTAAGGCTATGCAACACTCTAACAGAGAATTGTCTGCATGATGTGTATAGGCAGGCTGAGCTTTAAACAGCGTTTTTTATTGGTTAGCGTAGAATGGGAGCTAAAATTATTCAAATACAGACACTAGGGGCAAGACAGTGGCCAAGGTACCTAAAACATCTAGCAGAGCTAAAGATGGAAAGGAAGAGCATCTCTGCAGCATTTTGTGTGCATCAGTGACCAGTCACCTGAGGTAATGATGGATATCTTGGGGAAATGTTACAGTGTGGATATCTGACTTAGAGAAAAAGATTTACTACTCTCCCCTTACAGATCTCAACACAAAGTCTGTTCACCCAGAACTAAGGCGAAGAGAAAAGAATGAACCCAAGTTAAAATTGTATTTCCATAGTGGCAGCAGAATGAGGATTAAAGATAAATTTTGAGGTAAGATTTATATTCAACACACATGCTAATTATTTTTGTGACTTAACAAAATGAAGTATCAATGTGAAAGAATATTTGTGTGTTGCTTCATTTCAGCACAGATCGATAAAACCACATATTCAAAACAAAGATAAAGGAGTCTCTTGAGAAGGTATGGTTTGGCAGGCTATGTTTAAATCTGAAATTTTGGGCATCACTACATACATTTTTATAGTAATAACTAGAGGCCCGATGCACAAAATTTGTGCAAAGGTCTCAGGCCCCATAAGCCATGGCGGCTTGACTTGGCACCCACAGCCCCAGTTTCATATGGAAGGTTGTTAGGCTGTCTGGTCTCATTAACATATTACACTTTTATTATTATAGATAATTGCTAAGAATTGCTTAGGTGGTTCCCAATTTTTTCATCATAAGACATAGACTAGAAAGAAATATTTGATTCTAAATATATAATGTTTTGAAAAGTTTTTTTTAAGAAATTCTCTGTTTTGCTGAAATAATTTTCCAGCTAAGATCATGAAAGAGACCAGGTCTTCTAATAGCAATTCTGTCCTATTTTGTGATTTCAGTTATTACCATTTTGTTGTAATCAAACTGATTTGCATAAACTTTGCTCTATATAATTCTTCCAAATGTCCCCAAACATCAACAAAATTGCAAATGTCAACACGGTCATATTATATCCAAGATAGTGTTTGCCTTATTGACTCCTTATATGACTAAAAAACAGAAGGGCTTCTGTTCAGTTAATGTTGTGTCTAAGAGATAGTCTTACATGCACTATTAAATAAACTTAAATGGCTCCCTGACACCATTTTCATTGCTAAGTAAGCTCTGGCAAACCAAAGTGCAATTTGAAGCAATTGCCATTATTCTGTTGACACAATATTCAACCACACTCTTTGCCCTTGCTTTTGCTAAAATTAAGTCTGCTATGAGACTTACAGTCTCCTGACCCCTAGCCCCACTTTTGAGGATAAAGATAAGAGCTTTGTTTTCTTTGAGAAAATGTATTTCAAGGGTTCTTACTCTGTCTTCATAGTTTTGCCCTATTATCTGATCCTTTAATCCATACTGACCTTACAGATGCCTCTGTATGCCTGAACATGATTTATAAGATTGATTTAAATTATTTTTTGTGGAGGCTGTTTAACTGCTGCACATTTCAATTAATAAAAATATATACCATAAGGGCAAAGAGGAAATAGCAATCAACAGAAGCTGGATAATTATGAATGCTAGCTCTAGCTAGCTAATGAACCCTATTGTATGATTTAACTGTCCTATGTTATGTTAAAAAATATAAATCATCATTATGAATATAATCCCCTCTAATTTCAATTTATTTCACCTCTATTAAAAACAACTAGTCAAACAACATATCATTAAACCTGATAGGAGTTGAAAGATTGAGGACACAAAGAATGGCTAATTGATAAGTACCATGTATATAACATTAAATGATTAAAAATAACTTCATCTCTGCATCTCTGAGATAATCAATTCACATATTTGGATCTTGTATATGTTTGAGATCTAAAAGAAATAAAGATCCCTTGAGTAGACAACTTATTATCAATCAACAGAATATACGCATTTACAGCAATAAAATTTTTATAGGGGGCAATTTAAAATGATTTTAGAGTACATAAGAAACACACACACACAATGAAGTGTGCATTTAAAAACTAGTTGAGAATTTTTGGGTGTTTTGGTTCTGAATCTGACACTTGGGTGATTTATTGCAAGCTATCATTGGTTAGCAAGAAAGAAATGGAAATTTGAATTTCCTTTAACAAGGGCTCCTAAGATTTATTCCTGCTATCTCTTTGGATCTATATGGATGTTGGTGACTTTTAATGTATGTTCTGTGTTATTCCTTGTACAACTTTTTTCAAAAATTTACTTCCTCTTAGATGTTTGTCATACCTGTTTTTAGCTTATAATCTGTATCTGACCCCTAATTGCTGCTAAAAGACCTCGACATTCCAACAGTTATGATGGCATAGAGTTGACTATTGTTAATGTTATATTTTGAAAACAAAAAAAGACAAAATAAAACATTTACCTCCAAAGCAATACTCTTCTAGGATAACAGTAGTGTAATATTCATATAGAATATTTGCAAGTAGGTCAAACTCAGTTCATTTAATATTTATCTGCATAATGGTACATATAATGTTATTACATTTCAAGCTCTTTACACACTACAGTTTAAATAATGAAATGCACTCAGTATTGTTACTTATTGCTTTTTGTGGAATCACATAATTTTAATGTTAGTTAATAATTTAATAATCATTAATTTTTATACTATTAATTTTCAAATAATAAAGCTATTGTTTTATTCAGTACTTTCTGTTCTTAGTAAAAACTAATGGTGGTTTTTATTTGCTTGCTTATTTTTGTATACAGGCACATAGATTTGAACATCTTTTACATTAGAAAACTTTTGTGTTAATTATGGGTACCAAAAGAAAAGAGTGGTCTCAACCCTTTGTAGCAACTTTAAGCAAACCTCTACTAAAAGGCACAGCCTCGGAGAAGTTAATTTCCCCTGGGCTGCTGTGTATATCCTGTACACCTAGGTCACCTTTACGTTCCTGATCTTGACATTCAAGAAACTTGCAAGTAATTCTTTGTCACATAGTGCAGCATCGCAAAGTAAGGTAGAATAATTTTTTCCTCGGGAAGCACTCATTGTTTTTAATAGTCCATGCTAGGAAAAGTGTTGTACTCCTATCACATTTAATCCAGAATTTTCCATTGATTCTCCCCAAAGGCAGGTCTAACACTCATTTTCCTGGTGTCATCAGCACTATGAAATTCTTCAAGTCTTTTTTCCACTGAAAACGATTTTTTTTACTTATATTTCTTTATTTTTATTATTTTTTATTATTTTTCTTTATTGATTGAGGTATTACATATGTGTTCTTATCTGCGCATTCCCCCCTCACCACCCACCCCACTCATGCCCTCACCCCCCTGTTGTCTGTGTCCATTGGTTAGGCTTATATGCACTCATATAAGTCCTTTGGTCGATTTCTCCCCCTTACCCTTACCCTCCCCTACCTTCTCTCTGAGGTTTGACGGTCTGATCAATGCTTCCCTGTCTTTGGATCTGTTTTTGTTCATCAGTTTATTTTGTTCATTATATTCCATAATGAGTGAGATTATGTGATATTTATCTTTCTCTGCCCGGCTTATTTCATTTAGCATAATGCTCTCCAGTTCCATCCATGCTGCTGCAAATGGTAAGAATTCCCTCTTTTTACCACAGTGTAGTATTCTATTGTGTAGATACACCACAGTTTTTTAGACCACTCATCTGCTGATGAGCGCTTAGGTTGTTTCCAAAGCTTAGCTATGGTAAGTTGTGCCGCTATGAACATAGGGGTGCATATATCCTTTCTGATTGGTATTTCTAGTTTCTTGGGATATATTCCTAGAAGTGGGATCACTGGGTCAAATGGGAGTTCCAGTTTTAGGTTTCTGTGGAAACTCCATACCATTTTCCACAGTGGCTGAACCAGTCTGCATTTCCACCAGCAGTGCACGAGGGTTCCCTTTTTTTCCACTGAAAATTTTTAAAGAGACAAGCCTTCGAAATTGTTATAAACTTATTATAGGTTAAAGACAGATTATTTTATATTCCCAATGCAATAGATAACATTGCATTTCCTAGGTTCAAAGTGAGAAAACAATTCTGCCCCAGTTTCCCTTTACACTGATACCAAGTACAAAGTACAAGCAAGTACCTGAATCCAGAATATTTTTTCTTTTATTTAATGTACAAACTTCCATAGTTTCTTCATAATGTAAATTTGCAAGTTAGACCCACAAGACTTCTCTTAAATCAAACAGATAAAATAAATATTTTTAAATGAAGTAAACTAAAGATAAACTATAACTGGATCAGCTTCAAGAACAATAGAGTTGTTCCATGAATCCTAGCTTCAGATTTGCCTTTTCATATGCTCACAGGCTTCATTATCTTTTTCTAAGGTAAGAGAGATCAGCCAGTTGAATTCATAATCAGGAGTTCCATCCACATCGTTGTAATGCACTGTTAAAGACTGTTTGCAACTATACTGTTTTGTAAAATGGTAGAGATGAACAATAAAGCACCTGTGGTTCTCTTTGCCAATTCTATTTATCATCACTTTCTTGCTGACTGTGCTGCAGCATTAAATCAAAATTCACACTCTTTGAGTCATTTTGGCAATTACGAAACACACATATCAAGATCTAGCCTAAATTGTTTTAATACCTAAATCATTCGTGATTTAGTTTTAGTCATAATTTGTTTTTGAAAAATAAATAAATATTGACAATATAAAATTGCAAAAGTGAGGAGGTTCACTATATTATTTTAAATATAGCTCTTAGATCTGACACTGCCAGCTTTTTGTCTTTTGCAGAATAAGAGTAATTAATTTAGGGAAATAGAATAACATTTCTTTTGAAATAGACATTAGCTTAGAAAGAAAGACTAGATGTTAAGATTAGAAAAAAGATGAATGCAATACCTGAAAATTTTGTTGCTAGTAAAAAATGCCTAAGCAAACAGACCATCCAAAAGAGGTAAAAATTATTTAAAATCAATTTGTCTGGGGATACAGTGGCCCCCCTTTATCCACGAGGAATATGTCCCAAGGCCCTCAGTGGATGCTTGCAGCCGTGGATAGTACTGACCCCTGTATATACTGTGTTTTTTCCTATACATACAACCCCTTGTTAAAGTGTAATTTATAACGTAGGCATAGTAAGAGATTAATAGTAACTAATGGTAAAATAGAAAAAATATAAGAACATATCATAATGGCTCTAGCTGGTTTTGCTCAGTGGATAGAGCATTGGTCTGTGGACAGAAGTGTCCCGGGTTTGATTCCAGTCAAGGGCACGTACCTTAGTTGCAGGCTGGCCTGGGCCCTGGTTGGGACATGTGCAGGAGGCAACCAATTAATGTGTTTCTCTCACATTGATATTTCTCTCTGTCTTTCTCTCTCTCCCTCTCCAAAAATCAATGGAAAGATATCCTCGGATGAGGATTTAAAAAATAAACAAAAAACAATATACTGTAATGGATGTTATGTAAATGTGGTCTCTCTCAAAATATACCATTGTACTGTACAGCATGGATATGCTGGGCAAAGGGATGATTCATATCCAGGGCAGGGCAGAACAAGAAGGCACAAGATTTCATCATACTACTCAGAACAACACACAATTTAAACTTAGGAATTGTTTATTTCTGAAATTTTTCAATTAATATTTTCAGTCCACAGTTGACTATAGGTAACTAAAAATGTGTACAGTGAAACCAAGGATAACAGGGTACTACTTGTAAGTGAAAATTAAGTGGATGTGTATTCAATACTAAATTGTTCATTCAAAGAAGTTAAAGGAATAGAGAGCACAAGAATTCTGAAAATCTGAAGAAAAATAATTGCGCTGTTAAAGCAAATCCTAGTAAGTTGAAATCCTAAAAAAGTTAAGTCACTTTTAAATATAACATTTTAATTTTTCCAAAACTCTTAGAAACAATAACTGATACTTTGTAATGAGATCTAAATGAATATTATTTTTGTGAGTATAGCCCAAACTAAATTCAATAACTGCTAATATGTCAAGAATCACTTACTAGAACATAAGTTTCTTTGATACCTATATGAAGCCTTCTTTATTAAAAAAACTATTATCTCTTAATTGAGAAGGCTTTAGAAATTACTCAGGGGAAGTTTATATTATTTTTTTCATTAAAAAGTCAATCATGGGCTGTTCAGATGTTAATAATATTTTATTATGAAGCACATCTTTTATTTTAGATGAACAGTTTTTAAAACTAACCAAGATACTTCTAAGAACCTCAGAAGAATAGAAATAAAAATGTAAAAATTTGCTAAATCCCATCATCTAGAAATAATCATTGGCAACTAGGTGGACATCATATCTTTTATCTCTCAATGTATATCTACAGAAAGAAAAAAATAAATAAGCAAGAGACAGCTTCATATAAATTTAGAAAATGACATACAGAAGGCCAAGAGACATATGAAAACATGCTCAAAGTCATTAATCATCTGAGAGATGCAAATCAAAATGACAATGAGGTACCATCTCACACCTGTGAGAATGGCTATTATCAACAAATCAACAAACAACAAGGGCTGGCAAGGATGTGGAGAAAAAGGAATCCTTGTGCACTGCTGGTGGGAATGCAGACTGGTGCAGCCACTGTGGAAAACAGTATGGAGTTTCCTCAAAAAACTAAAAATGGAGCTCCCATTTGATTCAGTGATCCCACTTCTAGTAATATAGCCCAAGAAACCAGAAACACCAATCAGAAAGGACATATACACCCCTATGTTCATAACAGCACAAATTATAATAGCTAAGATTTGGAAACAGCCTAAGTGCCCATCAGCAGTTGAGTAGATTAAAAACTGTGGTACATCTATACAATGGAATATTACACTGCTGTAAAAAAGAAGGAACTCCTACCATTTGCAACAGCATAGATAGACCTGGAGAGTATTATGCTCAGCAACATAAGCCAGTTTGAGTAAGATAAATATCACATGACCTCAGTCATTTATGGAATATAATGAACAATATAAACTGATGAACAAAAATAGATCCAGAGACATAGAGGCATGGAACAGACTGTCAAACTCCAGGAAACAGACAGTAGGGGGGTGAGGGCATGTGTAGGGAGGTGGGAGTGGCTGGGGAGAGGTCAGTGGGGGAAAAAGGAGACATATGTAATACTTTAAACAATAAAGAATTTAAATTAAAAAAGAAAATGACACCACGGCATACATGCTGACATACAATTACTAATAATTCATTAATTAAAATAAAAATTTAATGAATTAATATGTATTGTGTCAAATTTCTTGTATTTTAAAAGTTGGGGTTTAGTTTTTTATGTTGCTGCAACCTTTTGCAGCAAGGTTTCAGGATCTGGAAAAGGGGCTGATGCACAAATGAAGACACTAGACAAGAAATATTAATTTAGAAGGCATGGGGGCCAGGCAGAAACCTTTCTCTATTGGAGAGGCTCTCTGAAGCCCTGGACTTGTTAGCTTTTATTCAATTTTAGAATACACATCATGCCCTCATTAGGCACGGCAATCTAGTAGCAGACAGTCTATCTCAAAGGTTAGTAAATATCTGAAAAGATTGACTTTGAGACTATTAGGTCAGGAAATTGCTTGAGCCACCACTATCTCGACAGAACAATCAGTTCACAGCTTTTAGCCCTTGCTAAAGCTCAAGATTCATCAGCCTTCCAAGTTCCTTGTTGCACTTTCATGATGGTGTTTGACAATGGATAACTCCCCATATTATGTGTTTGTTTTACTTCCAGAGGCTTTATTTATTTTAAATCATAAATTGCAGGTCATTTACTAGGTTCTGACTATACATATGTGGAATTAGTACACTTATTATTTCTCTCATATGTTCCTTCTCCATCTCCTTTGATCTTTTACCAATTTTAACTTGTCAAAAAGTGTAGTATTAACATTTTACAAAACTTTATATTTTGGTATCCTTCAGTTATTGTGCTGATATACAAATAGATTGAATTTTTAACAATTTTACTCTTCTTAATACAGTGAGGTCTATGTTTTGGTACATCCATCATTTCTCAGTATGTTATCATCATGTACAAAATTCTCAGCTAATATTAGCTGCACTTATGATTATATTTGTTATATATTATAAATTTTATGGCTATAAAATCATAGCAAGAATTGTACTTACTATTTTATATGATTTTTTTAGGCTACCATAAATACTTAACAATGCTACCATGAAAAGTTGTCATTAAGATATAATACCTATACCAGAGTTCTAGTAAGTGTTGAGTAAACAACAAAAGAAGCATTCAAAATAATTCATTTAAATACAAAGAATTAGAAACCTGGGTCTCAGAGTTCAAACATGTGCAGTGATGGGAAAGGTGGGGACATGGAGATAATTGATAACAGAGATTGTTTTTATTGAATAAATGTATAACTTAATTGAACAAAATAATTAAAATGTTAAAGATAATTAAAGTTCAATTTCTCACTGCCAGAAAAGATATTTTAAAACATAACAAGAAGAAAGTTAGAAACTTGAAGTGTTGAATTAAAATTATAGATATTACTGCATTACAGATAGATAAATAGAAAAATATAAATGCAGAGGAATATAAGTGTGTATGAGTCCTATCTGTGTCTGCTAATAGAACCTAGAGACAATAATACCTTTGCAACTTTTCTCATGGGCTGATGAAATTCTTAAGAGAAATAATATGTGGTTTCTTAATTTTTTTTGAAATTCTACTCTTCTAATCAAGAGACCTATTTTTACTTTTATTGTTTTACTATTCAGAGTATAATAGATTTTACTATTTTTTGTCATTGTGCAGGAGGGACACAATAATGATGAATTTGGGGTTTTAACTCCTTATTAAACAAATTTCCAATGAATCTTCGCCCCACCTCCCAAGCAATTATATTCACTTTTATTTTCTTACCAGTACATTCTGTAAATTCTTGGGTCCTGTACATGTTCTGTTGTGCATATTGGAATCCTTCTCAGATTTCACCATTTTGAGTTTGGGATTTAACTTCCCTGAGACTACTAAATCAGTAATAACTTCTACTGCCTCCCATCTTCCATTTTCTAAACTATATTTGCTATTTTTTTGGGTTGTTATGTTTTTCTTTGGAGATACATCTTTGAAAAATGTCCTACTTCCATTAATTGAGAATGCATTTAATTTAGCAAATTCATAAAGATTTAGGAAATTCAAAAAAATGTTTGTTCAGTCCACCATTTTTGAACTAAAGTTAGTTTTACTTTACCTTTTAAGCTAAAATACAAAAAAAAAACCCAAAAACTTATTCATATTTAATATACATGTTAGCACAAGGACCCTTATTAGGATTGACTGTCACAGTTATATATTATATGCATTACATGAGTCACCTGAATGGAAAATAAAATAATATTTTCCAGTTTACATACAGCAGGATGGCAGAATTTTTATTTCTTACTTTATTCCAGAGATCATGACACATTTCTATTTATTCATGTCCTTTTGAGAGACCAATTGTATTATCATAGACGGCAAACATATGGCTATATTATAATTTTTCTGAGATTGAGAATTTTCAAAACTTTTTAAAACCACTGTAGGATTTACCAATAATCTTCTGACAATCCTACTTTAAAATTTATTAAAGATAAAAATGAGTCATAACAGTTGTTCTTTATAAAAGACAAGCATACCCAATGTAGCAGTTTTCTCTATAATAAAAAGTGTTCTTTAGTGGAACAAATCTCCATTGTTAGAAATGCTTTTAAAATGCTTCAAGATGCTTTTGATGCCACGACAATAAAATCAGGCTTACTGTGATAGAAATAAGATAGGGGTCACTGGAAAAATGCTCATGCTTGCCGTGCCTTAGCTGCTCCGTGAGGTCATCTGTGACACAAATACTTTCTTTTTGTCTACTTCTCTGTCATTTATGTGGAGGTTGTTGTCCTCTTTCTTTTGATGAAGCATCATAATCACAAGACATGCGTCATGCCTTTAGTCAGTCACATCTGAATCCAGGCATAAAGAATGAGTAGAAACAACAACGGTTTTCTTCAGGAAGCCTTGGTTTATTTGCTTTATCTCTCCATCTATCTATATTTATCTATGCATTTGTTTATTATTTTTTAATAAGAAGAAACAAGCAAAAGAAGATAGTTCATATCTCAAAAGAGTTGGGATAGGTCACTTAAGATCAATAGAAAAATATTAAATGAAATTGACAAATTATTACTGACCAGTCATGATTTATTCACTGTGGAATAGGATTTTATACTCACTAAAATCAAATAAACTGTGATTATGTAAAAAAGAAAATATAGTGAGATTGACTATTCTTAAGATAAAAGACAATACACATTGTGACTATATGACACAGTTTTGAAAAATAAATACATTTACATCTATACACACAAAATACAAATTTAGTAGTAACTTAAAATGTATTGAAAATGGGTGTTTTAAATAATTTTTCATTGTGGAGTTTTCCTCCAAAAAGTGTTGTGCCTCCCTCATAACAGCATGTCATAAAAATATATAAAACACTCACACACTCACACACACACACACACACACACACACACACACACACACGCACACACACATATTGCCCAGCTGGCATGATTCAGTGGTTGAGTGTCAATCTATGAACCATGAGGTCATGGTTCGATTCCCAGTCAGGGCACATGCCCAGGTGAAAAATAAGTAACTAACTCTAAAAAGAAAATCCTTCAGGGTTGGGGGGGAGAGGGTCTGTGCCCCACCTCTGTTGACCCCCAAGTTCTCTCCTGATGGCCCCTTTGCGACTGTGCCTGTCTTAGGTTGTTCCTTCCCTGAGGAATCTTACCCATCTCTGGCTAACCAGTCATCCTCCGGGGCCAAGAAAAGTGATGTGAGGTTCAGTTCTGTCTCCTTAGTAGCCTATGCCCCCATGGCCTCCACGCCTAGCACCTGCCTTGGGAACCCCTGGCCTGCTGGTGGGGTCCTGGTGCTGATCACATATCTCGGGGAACTCAGGTTTCTTCTCCAGGGAGGGCCCAGCTCACACAATTGGACGTGAGACAGATCCATGGTACCAGCCACCATGAGGCTTCAAGCTAAGCATGAACAGAAAGCTCAGGCAATAGCTGAGGGCAATTGGGTGTGAGAAGAGGGTCCCTCTTGGCACAAAAGGCAAGAGGGGTCAATATAAGATGCTCAAGTGCCTTCCCAGTGCCTTAATTCCTTCTGAAAAAGATTAAATCCTTTCATGTCCATTTTTTTTTTTAAATTGCTGCCAACCATTCAAAGAACTAATTTGTAAGTTTGTTTGGGATAATTGTACAATATGCTGTTGTAAAATATCTAAAATTATAATGACATTGTAGAATAATATCATGTAAGGATATTCTTTGCTCTAGGCCCTGGCAATTCCATTTCAAACTGGCTGTCAATTTCTTTTTGTAACTTTATAAAAACTTTGTCAGGGAGGCAAAAACACAAATTACTTACTTTAGTTCAAGAGGCCAAATATATTGACTTTCAATTACAATCCTTATGACTTTTGAAGGAAACTTCTCTGTTTCCTTCCAAAATAATTTTCAGGCTACAGAGAGTGTCATTTAAAAATCTTTGTCACATGAAACAATTTCTCTTAAGGTTATGGTGACCACTAGTATGGATTAGATTTAATATTTTATTTTATATGTATATTTTTAAATTTCTTTTTTTCAATTTTTATTTTTAACCTATGTGTCCTTATTCCCCCATTACCCCACAACCCACTTATGCCCCACCCCTTGTTGTCTGTGTCCATTGATTAGGTTCATATGCATGCACACAAGTCCCTTGGTTGATCTCTCCACCTTACCCCCACCCTCCCCTACCTTACCTGAGGTATGATGTTCTGATTGGTATTTCTCAGCCTCTGGATCTGTTCTTGTTCATCAGTCCATGCCATTCATTATATTCCACTAATGAGTGAGATCATATGATATTTATCTTTCTCTGCCTGGCTTATTTCACTCAGCATAATGCTCTCCATATCCATCCATGTTGTTGCAAATGGTAGAAACTCCTTTTTTACCACAGTGTAGTATTCCATTGTATAGATGTACCACAGTTTTTTAATCCACTCATATGCTGATGGGCACTTAGGAACCCTCACCCCTTCTGAGGGAGGTCTCCTGCCCCCATGACTGTTTTGCTTCCCACACTCAGCTCAGATTGGGACACAGGTGACAGACAGAGACTTGGCCGACAGCAGTTGCCCTATATCTACATCCAGCCTAGCACCAGGAATGCTCAGGACCTACTCAAGAATGCAAATATTCCTTTCCACTAATATTTACAGGGTACACTAAAATTGTTGGTAGAGTATTAAATTTGACAGTAAAATTGTAATCAAGTTTTCAGATTAATTTAAATAGGCTAATTGAATTAAGTGAATATTCAAGAAAATTTAATTTTACTGGCCAAAAAGCTGTTCCTAAAGTAATAACTAAAATTTCTATTGGTAGTTCATCTCATGGTAAAATTCCTGAACATGCAATGAACCTAAAGCAGCCATATTTTTGGGCAAAAAATTAAAATTTAAAGTTATCAAGACTGCATTATAAAATTTACAAAAGCCTCCATTAATAAAAAAAAAAGGGGGGTATAGTAGGGTAATCTCATGTAAGGTAAAATATCCTATAAGTAAATTACATCTAGAAATTTTTACTTTACAAAATTAATTTTCATTTGTAATGCTAACAGCAAGATACCCATGAAAAACACACATGGTGTCTAAATAAGACAAAGGAAAATCGTTTGGGCAAAAATAAAAAGGATCCCAAATCAATTATATAGAAAAGATTCCTTTATTAACTTGTGGTCGAGAATATGTCTGTATATTTTCAGAAAACAACTCCAAGACCATGTGGATTCCTGCAACAGAGAAGAATTGACAGGTCTGCTCCAACCACAAAGACAAGAGGAAAAAACAGTCCAGAGATGGAAGACGCTGACAACGCCTTGCCACCCTAGCAGTCAGCAGCTGTGTGTTGCTGCAGGTAGCCTAGGACCAAACCAGAGAGGGTCAGACCTGCATTGCCACCATGTGCCCACCATCCAGATATCATTGCTGACATGTACACATAAGAAACTGTTTGACATTGAAATGGGGACTCAGAACTGTTGGACATTGAAATTGGGACTCAAACATCTTTTGTTATTATATATTTATTTCTAGTCTGTAGAGGCAAGATTTTTTAAAGGAAAAAAAATGGGGGGAAAAATAGATACAGAGGCAAAGAAGCATTGAACAGACTGTCAAACTATAGCAGGAAGGCAGGGTAGTTTGGGGGTGTGGGGGCGGGCTGTAAGAGATCAACTGAAGGACTTGTACGCATGCATAAAAGCATAACCAATAGATACAAGACACTGGGCGAGGGGGAGGGAGGAGAGCAGGTGAAGGCATGTACTGGGGGGTAGGGGAGGTCGGGGGGAGATCAATGGGGGAAAAAAAAGGAGACATATGTACTACTACTTGTAATACTTCAAACAAGAAAAAAAAAGACAAAAAAAAGGAAAAATAAAAAGAAATTCTGTTAAATTGGTGTATTAGATAGAAGAAAAAAGCACCATGATTTAATTAGAAAATAAAATACTTTATTTTTATTTGCATCTGTATTTCTTTATGAACTATAATTTTCAGCTGGAGCAGTCACTAAATGAAATATTACAATAAATTTATATTAGATTTTGAGGTATCAAATCCCAAAACATAATAATAAGATTTTTAAATAATAATTCAACCAAAATGATTCTTTATAATGTATTAAAATACTAATAAATAATTATACACTTTCAATATCATGATAAAATATTGTAAGAAATATTTTGCTTTATTGAAAGTATTATAAAATAGCATTGGCACACATTATTAATTTCAGCCTTGGCTAAAAGAAAAAAAGAGTATATGAAATCAAAAGTATATTGGAACCTAGTTAATATTTAATGAATATTCTTAAATGAAAAAGAAGGAGCTGAATGAGTGCCTAGAAGACAAAAGGAGTAAACACACCTTACAAACTATTACCTATATAAGTAAAATTCTTTCTCTACATTATAGAATTTTTCTAAGTCGCTTAAAAAAACAAAGATCATTTAAAAAATAATATGTAAGTGCAATTATTAGTTCTTTATTCTATTGACTTTACCCTGAGTCTAAAATGAATCTTAAAAGAAATTACATGTATTAAAAGGATTAGTCTAGGAGACATTTCCAATTAAATTATAACCTGTGACATTTTAAGAATTGTTTTCTACTAATGAACAATGAGCTCACTTACTTATTCTTAATGACTTCTATTCATATTTTTAAAAACTATTTAAAACCTATAATATTAATTTTAAAATTATATACACTAAACATTATATCTGATGTCTTTTCAATGTTGTTCACAATTACTAACCATGGGAAAAATGAGTTAAGTAATTGTGATATAGTTCTTCAAGGAAAGAAAGAATACAGATTTTCTTGACTTTTATCTCTCTGCAAAGAAGCCGATAACTGAACTTCAAGAAATAAGCTGATAATAATTGGTTATAACAAAGATTCTCAAAGTAGTTCTTTGTACCTTTATGGCTTTATCCCGCCAATTGCGAAGGCCCATGAGGTTAAAACAATTTTATTAAAATGCTAAGGCATTATTTGTCCTTTTCAGTATGTTGGCATCTGCACTTCTGGGTCAGAAACAGTGTTAGTTAAATTGCTAGCACCTTAGCCTGGATGAAGTCAGTGGCATCAAACCCTATGAACAGTCATTGATTCTATATCGCTATGAACTGAGAGAGAAAATAAAGCCAGTTGCAGTTAACCATATCTTGGCTGAATGCAATGGTTAAGTTTTATGTGTCAACTTTGCTAGCCTATGATGCAGAAGGTATAGGCCCAGTCAGACACTAGTCTGGATGTTAATATATAGATAATATTTTGTAGAAGTGATTAACATCTAAAATCTACCATAGATAGACTTAAATAAAGGAGATTACCTTAGTAACAAAATAAGTGTACTATTCAATCGGATAAACCCTTAAGAGAAAAACAGGTTTCTCAGACAAGAAGGAATATTGAGTCAATACTGTAACAAAACCTGTGCTTGAGTGTCTAGCCTGCTGGGTTGCCCTATGGATTTTGAACTCAAAAATGAAAACATGGATTCTTACCTGAGTTTTCAGCCTCCCAACCTTCTATACATATTTTGGACTTGCTAGCCCCAGTAAACATGTGAGCCAATTTCTATACATAAATAATTACAGTATATAGATTAGATAGATAGATGATAGGTAGATGATGATAGATAGATGGTGATGATGAAGATAGATGATGATGGATAGGTAGATAGATGATAGATAGATGATAGATGATAGATAGATGATAGACAGATAGACAAATATTTTGTTTCTCTGGAGAACATTGATTATTATAGATTTTGGTCCTAAAAGTGATTCTAGAGCAGTGGTTCTCAACCTTTCTAATGCCGCGACCCTTTAACACAGTTCCTCATGTTGTGGTGACCCCCAACCATAAAATTATTTTCGTTGCTACTTCATAACTGTAATTTTGCTACTGTTATGAATCGTAATGTAAATATCTGTGTTTTCCGATGGTCTTAGGCTCTACAGCAGTGGAGCCTAAGGTTGAGAACCACTAGCAGGGTCGCCTGAGACCATCGGAAAACACAGATATTTACATTACGATTCATGAACAGTAGCAAAATTAGTTATGAAGTAGCAACGAAAATAATTTTATGGTTGGGGGTCACCACAACATGAGGAACTGTGTTAAAGGGTCGCGGCATTAGAAAGGTTGAGAACCACTGTTCCAGGGGAACAGAGGCCTAAGGATGAGGTTTATAAATTAGTTCTGAGATTTTTGGAATTGTCTTGATTATGTGGCTATAATTAAAAACACTAATTATGTCTAATGGTAAGGAGAACACTGTTTATCCTTCTCATGATGTGGCAATAGAGATACACAAATTTCTGCTGTTGGATACTCCTAATCAAATACGTAGAAGATGCAAGGGTTTGAATGAACATGTATTTGCTATCTTAGAACATTTTTGTCAAATTAATGATTACAGTGAGATAAGCTGGTTGTTTTTCACTGTGCTGGACAAAGTACAAATATAAAAATTTTAATTGAAAAATAATTCAAAGTGATGAGCTTAGAGCTCCAAATTTCCTGCATGGATGACGTGAAAGTATCCACATCTGCCCTGAATGGAACCTGTATCTTCTGTATCTATAGAGATGAGATTTCTAAAATAAAGCCCACTCTCCTCCTGTGAGTGGTTGAATTATAACACATATTGAGTTCCCAACCTTACAGGCTGTCTGCTGTTGAAGTGACTGCATGGATTGGGAAGGGGCGTTATCCAGAAAATCAGACTGGGTACATAGGAGCAGACCCTGGTATAGCTGGGGACACTAGACCTACAAATTCAGCCAAGTTCTTTTCTAAAGAGATTAATACTGCTGCTCCAAGGAATCTGTAATGGCTTCCTTTTAGATAGTTAGTTTTCAAGATACTTTTGATTTTTAACAGCAGCCACCTTTTCTAATCCACTCTGCTTCTAGACCTTAAATTAGACTGCTTACAGACCTGACATCCCTTGAATAAAAGGGGGTCTGGTCCCTTAGAGGAGGGAACCCAGTACACAGCAAAAATGTATACCATTAATGTTTTTCTCAACCTTCCCCGGAAAGACCTACATCCTTTTACCAGAGTGCTGTGCTTTGGGGGAAAAGAATTAATCTGTCAGGGGATTCCTGGACACATACTCTGAACTGAAACTTTTCCCAGAAGATGTGAAATATTACTGTGGGGCAAAGTCAGAGAAAAGATTAAGAAAATCTGGTGTGCAACAGACTTTTAGCTCAGATTTGTTTCACAGTAAGTTCAGTGGGTCCTCAAACCTACTTGTTGGTTATTTACCCAGTTCCAAAATTCATAATTGCCATATACATACTCAGAAATTGGTAGAATCCCAGCATTTGGTCCATGACTCTCTTATGGGGAGAAAGGCCAAGAGGAAGCCACTAAAACTGCCCTTCGCTAGAAAAACAGAAAACCCAAAGCAAATCACATTCCTGGGGGGATTGCTGATGAGTGCTGCCATCAAAGACTTGCAAGATGCAGAGGGGGGTGGGGGTGGTGGCTTCTATCATATCTCCATTTGCTGCAGTATTTTGGCTTGTGCAATGGATGGTTGCATAAAGGTGAGAAGAAAATAAAGGAGAAGTTTTTTAGGAAAATACTATGAGTGTATACTTTTCTATTGCCACATGTAAAATTACCACCAATTTAGAAACTTAGAACAGCACATATTTATTATCTCATAGTTTCCATGCACCAGAAGTCTAGTACACTTTTACTGGGTCCTCTATTCAAGGTGTCACCATGCTGAATCAAGGTGTAAGCCAGGCTGTGAGGTCATCTGAGGCTCAAAGTCCTTTTGATCTTCACTGGTTACTGAGAGTATGAAATTACTTTTGGAGTAGGACTGTGGGTTATACTTTCTTGCTATCTGTCAGCTGGGGTTATTTTGAGCTCCTGGTATGCAGCCCGCCAGGTGCGAGTTTGACATGCTTGCAATCATTCCTGCAACATGTCTCTCTCCACATATCATGGCAGGTCGCTCCTTCAAGAATCACTTCAATTCTCCCCGACCTTTCCAAAGGATTCACCCAGGATAATGCCCATTTTGAATACACTCAGAGACAACTGATTAGGAATATTAATTGGTCCTGCAAATTCCTTCTGCCATATGAAGTGCTACAATTATGCTAATGATGTCCCATCATATTCACAAGTCAAATTTATAAAAAAATTATAAGGAAATATACAGAACATTTGCAACAGGAAATATGAAATATGAAATGCTGTGTATCAGAGAAACTTTGAGTGCTAGGCTGAGTATTTAAAACAATATGTGTAACTAATAAAAATCAAAGTACCTTTTAGAAATAGGTAGGAGTAGAATAAAAACAAAGAGAGAGCCCTAACTGATTTGGCTCAGTGGACAGAGTGTCGGCCTGCGGACTGGAAGGTCTCAGGTTCAATTCCAGTCTAGGGCATGTACTTTGTTGCGGGCACATCCCCATTAGGAGGTGTGCAGGAGGCAGCTGATTGTTGTTTCTCTCTCATCGATGTTTCTAACTCTCTATCCCTCTCCCTCTCTGTAAAAAATCAATAAAATATATTAAAAAATAAAAAAGAATGGAGGAAGGTGACCTCTAGAATCTGGAAGATAATTCTCTTTAAAGCAACAACAAAAACAGAGAGTACTTTAGCAATTTTTAAAAGACAGATTTGGAAGAGTGGGATACCTGAAGCATTCATTTCAGGTTGATAAATTAATAAATTATTAACTAGAAAATTGTGACCTGAATTGAGATTACTTACCTCAGAAATTATGTAGATTAAGAAGGAATTTGAATAACATTGTTAATAAAGAGTGTGAATAAAGAAAAAGAGTGAAAGATAAAAAGTTATCCACACCTGAGTGCCTGAAAAAAGGCAATACAGAGGAGAGTTCTAGTATTGAATGATAATTAATTTTCTATCAGTGACTTAAAAAGTATCATGAAAGTAGGGATTCAAACAATAAATTTATTATGTTGTACTTTTTGAAGGTCAAAAGTACAAAATTGGTCTTCCTCGGCTAATATCAACATCTCAGTATGGATGTGTTCTTCCTGGAGGCTGGAGAGGAGAATCCACAGCCTTGTGTTTTCAATAGGCACCCACATTCCTTGGTTTAATATTCTTCCTCCATCTGCAAAGCCAATGGAAGTTTGATCTCTTACCATATCTATTCATTCTTACCTCTTCTGCTTTCATCTTTCAATTTAAAGTAACCTTAAAAGTACATTGAGCTACTTGAATATTTATAGATAATCTCATTATAAACTTAGTTGTTAAACTTAAGATCATCCACAACCTTAATTCCCTTTTCCCATCTATACTAATAAAAGCTTAGGTGGCCTTTGTGCCCTTGCACGATGCTCTCACGTCATCACAAGATGGCCGCCACAAAGATGGCCACCACAAGATGGTTGCCACAAGATGACGACCACAAGATGGATGGCAGGGGAGAGCAGTTGGAGTGACGAGGCCAGCAGGGGAGGGCTGTTGGGGGTGAACAGGCCAGCAGGGGAGCAGTTAGGCGTCAATCAGGCCAGCAGGGAGCAGTTAGGCATTAATCAGGCTGGCAGGGGAGTGGTTAGGGGATGATCAGGTTGGCAGGCAGAAGTGGTTAGGGGCAATAAGGCAGGCAAGGCAGGTGAGCGATTAGGACCCAGCAGTCCTGGATTGTAAGAGGGATGTCTGACTGCCAGTTTAGGCCTGATCCTGCAGGCTTCAGGCCTAAACAGGCATTCAGACATCCCCCAAGGGGTCCCAGATTGGAGAGAGTGCAGGCCAGGCTGAGGAACACCCCTCCTGTGCATGAATTTCATGCACTGGACCTCTAGTAAGAACAATAATGGCTTTGGAGGTTTCTGCTCTGTCTGTCTTTAGAGCTGAGTCTTAGGTCTAATTTTTTTCATGCAAAAGTGACAGTTGGTGGTTTTGTGAACTGGTCAGAAATTCACAGGTCTACAATGTTCTGGGGAATTTATATTGGACACTGCTTTGATCTAGCAAATAAAGATGTTAATATATTCTTATTGTTGGCATGAGCATGACTGTGTTATTAGAAGCCACTTTATCATTTTCCTGCTTTAAATAGAAATATCTATTTATGAATTCTGCTTGTAGTTTTTTCACAAATAAAATAGTAAAATTTTAAAAAAAGAGAACAATAATGGCAGCTTCAAAAGATCAGGATGTGGGCATTTTTCTGAATCCATTATTCTGCCTACCACACATGGGTAGAAGAGAAGCCATCCTATATAATAAAAGGCCAGTGACTATCAGTGGAAAGACTGCTCAACCAGGTGCCATGAGTTGCCTTAACTACCTCTCAGTCCCTCCCCCCACTCCAGCCTGCAGGCTCTGATCGCAGCAAGGTGAATGGTGATCCAAGGTGAGTGCCAAAAGGGTGGGACTGGCAAGCGGGCAGAACGGCTGAGCTCTTGGTCCCTCCCCTAGCCCCCAGGCTCTGGGGAATGGAGCCATGCTGCATTGGGGAACCATGGTGACTGGAGATTGGTGAGCAGGCGGAAGATGGCCTGATCACAGGATAAGCCTAGGGACCGTACCCATGCACGATTTTGTGCGCTGGGCCTCTAGTTTATATATATAAAAGCCTAAGCGACCGTTACCACTGAATGACCAGAACGACCAGTCGACCAGTCACTATGGCGTGCACTGAACACCAGGGGGCAGACGCTCAATGCAGGGGCTGCCCCCTGGTGGTCAGTAAACTCCCACAGCCAACCTCCTGCAGCCAGCCAACCTCCTCTTGCCCTTCCCTGCAGCTGGCCAACCTCTCGCAGTCCCTCCCCCCTGGCCGGCCAACCTCCCAAGGTCCCTCCCCCTGGCCAGCTGGCCCTGATCTGCCTGCCCCGGTTGGGACTGGGTGAGATGGCCTCGATCGACCTAGGGACCCCAGCTGTGCATGAATTCATGCACTGGGCCTCTAGTCCTATATAATAAAGGGCTAACATGCAAATCAACTGAAAGGCAGAACGACAGGTTGCTATGATGCACACTGACCACCAGGAATCAGACGTTCAATGCACAAGCTGCCCACTGGTGGTCAGTGCACCAGAAGCCGGACTCATGGCTGGCGAGCACAGTGGTGGTGGCTGTAGCCTCTCCCGCATCTGCTGCAGCCCTAAGGATGTTCAACTACCAGCTTAGGCACGCTCCCCACAGGCCTAAGCCATCAGCCAGACATCCCCTGAGGGCTCCTGAACTGCAAGAGGGCACAGGCTGAGCTGAGGACACCCCACCCCGAGTGCACGAATTTTGTGCAACGGGCCTCTAGTTTAAATTATAAATATTTTGGTTTATTATACTTATTTTAGTCCTTCTATTTTATCTCTATGGCACTGTGAACTTTATTGGCACTCATCTTAATCTGTATTAGTCTGTCCGATTTGCTTCATTTTAATAGATCCAACACACGTGTCCTAGATAAACCTTTAAAATATCAATTCCTTAATATTAAAAACAAATGCAGAAGAAAACACTTCAAGCTCTAAATGTTGAGTGCTGACTAGAAAATGTAATTCAATGAAAGTACTAAATGTCCCTCACCATAAGATCTGATTTTTAAAACAATTCTCATAGAACACTGACACTGATGAAAAAATTGTGCTAAATTTTATAATTTTATATCAAATTTAGAATCTTTTCATTAACTTTTTAAAATAAGTGAGATATTGGATCTACAAGTTTATGTTTTGTCAATATAAGATGATTTTTGTAAATCATTGAGAACATGTTGAACTCTTGTGTAAGGTCTGTGGGCACCACAGATGTTAGCTGGTAAATTTTTAATGTTTTTCTTTTTTTTTTTTTTTTTTGCATGTGAACAGCACCACACACAAAAAATAAGAGTGCCTCATTAACATTTATTATTTCTGCCAGGTTAAAAAGAGAACATAGTCAGCTCTGATTATAACTCTTATAGATTAGAAGTGATGTGTTACTAAAAAACATCCTCAACTTCATTTTCTTGGATTTTATTGAAAACTGGTGGCCTGGTGTATGGATTTGTGCACATTGAAAGGAAATTAATTAGAAGGTGGCCGGCAGGGCGGGACTGGGCCAGATGGGCCAGATATGCCCTGGAGCCAACCTCACATGGTCTCTCCCTGGCTGGTTGCACCTGGGGCGGTGCAGGGGCTCGAAGGGCACCTGCGGAATAAGCGGGGTCCCACCAGCAGATGGGGTCCCTCGGCCTGGACTGTGGGGATTGGGCTGAAACCAGCAGTCTGACATGCCCTTAGGGGTCTCAGAGTACAAGAGGGCACTCTGCAAAGTTGCTGTCACTTGGCAGCTCCTGCATTGAGCATCTGCCCGCTGGTGATCAGTGTGTGTCATAGCTATGGGTCAGATGGTCGAATGGTCGGACAGTCACTTAGGCTTTTATAAATATAGATGAGAAAAATGCACGTATCTCTAAAAGCATCAACTATAAAACATTTGAATTTCAATGGGTGGCATTCATTTTAAAAGAAAAATGAGAACAATTTTGTTTGCTATTAAAATTACTTTATTATTATTGTTATTATTAAACTAGAGAAAAATATTTTATGGTAGATTTCAAAGGACTCATATTTTTTTATCCCTTGCTTTATTGTGTGTCAATCAACTTTTTATTTACTTAATTATTTTAATATTTTAATTTATTTATATTGTTTTTAGAGAGAGAGGAAGGAGAAGAAGAAGGAGAGAGCAACATTAAGGTGAGAGAAAAACATCAAATGGCTGCCTACAGCATGCACCCTAACCTGGGATCTATCCTGCAATCTGGGCATGGGCCTTGACTAAGAATCAAACTCAGAGACCTTTCAGTGCTTGGGAGTTTGCTCAACCAACTGAGCTCAATCCACTTTTTATTTTTTGTTAATCCTCACCTGAGGATATTTTTTCCATTGATTTTTAGAATGAGAGGAAGGGAGGGGTAGAGACAGAGAGAAACATCTGTGTGAGAGAGACATATCGATTGGTTGTCTCCCACATGGGCTGGGAATGGAACCTGCAAACAACTTATGTGCCCTTGTCTGGAATTGAACCCGCAACCCTTCCGTCAGAGGGCTGACATTCTAACCACTGAGCGAAACCAGCTAAGGCTCAATCCACTTTGTAAATGGTTGAGAAATATTTGATTTAATGAGTGATATATAGCTTTCTCTTAGATAATTCATTAGGATTCTAGGAACATAAACAACCCAGGTACTAAAAGAGCTCTAGAAATGAGTTAATCTTATACTCTTCTTTTTCTTGTCTTCTCCTCCTCATATCCATAAGTTGCTATTTTCTTTTCTCCCTTTTTCTCTTTTCAACTTTTCCTGTTTTTCTCTCTCTCCTTTTTTATTTCTCAAGTCTTACAATCACAACTTTATAACTCCATCCAGGATCCTCCATTTTATTTTGCACATGGTCCATAGTAGCTCTAGACTGATTCATAGTTTACTTCGAACACATTAATTAATTTAATATTTTGTTCACCTATTATTTTCTTGTAATTATTGAAGGACTTTAGTATAAATCTATGAAGCATGAATAGATTCCTGTTTTCATGAATTTTATATTCCAATGAAGACAGACAGGCAGTAAACAATAAAAAATGAAGAGTAAATTATGCAACTATGTAAGGAAGTAATGAACATTGTGAAAAAATATATAAAAAATACCCTCCTATTTTTAAATTATTGTTTTTTCTTGACATTGAATATATTATTTGTATTAGTTATTTCATTTAGGACAAGAGAATTGTCATGTTCATGACCATAGATGCACAGCCTAAACACAGCATGCCCGGTTATTTCATGAATCTTTTTAACTACTAAGAAATTGGATTCAGCATTAACATTCCAATCTCTGTCTGAGCTGGGAAGTGGATTACATTTCTTTGTATTGTTCTACTTTTTTATTGATTTCTTCGGGGAGCATCGTCATAACCCACTTTACTTCTTCCTTTAAATATAAAAAATTTTTTCCGTAAATGAGTACTGTATATTGGGTTCATTTATGCCCAATCATTAAAGCTTATTTGTAAAATAGCATAGTGAATCCAGTGGCTAGAGCCCAAGAGCTTGTAAAATGAATGATCCCCTAAAAGTGGGAACATAATTTTATTCCATTAGTAAGTAAAGAGCTTGTATCTCTGCCCAATGCACAGACTTGCCTTAACAGTCTTCCATCAAGTTTTATTTGCATGCAGTCATAATAGTGCTGATTTCAAAAGAACGACCTGGGCTTCAATCTGGACACTCCCATCTGTGAACCAGGAAGCCTGTTCTGTTTTGGATGGGAGAGAATCATAGAATTCAGACCACACAGCAATGGTATTGGGGATGTACTTGGAAGGCGCTATGATTGGCATCTAGGGGCAGTGAACCTATCTTTTCATGTATGGAGTGTACCACTCCCTGAAATGTATTCTTTAGCATGCTCTTGAATATACTATTTCAACATAATGGGTGAGCTTTGGCGTGCTGCTCCCTGACTCTGTGAAGAAGTCCTCTGACATTTCCCAAGATATGATTGGGTATTACTGTGCTCAGAATCATCTGATACCCTTCAAAAGTGTGGACAGTTTTGACCAATGCCCAATAATAAACTAGCAATTATCTTTCAAATGGCCAATTCTAAGTCCAAATCCAAGAGTAGCACAATTTTTTTTAAAAAATTCTCATCTGCATATGTTTTGAATGCAGATATTTGTCATATTGTCTGAGCTGCTGGACCACAAGTTCCTAGTGGGACTGCCCGTGCCACCACTCTGTAAATTATTTAGTGCTTGCCTCTGCTCTACTCAGATTCAGTTACTTTCTGAGGGCTCTGTGAATTGGATCCAACAGGATTTCTATTTATGGAATATGATTTTGCCAAAAAACTGAAGAAACCACCTACCCTATGAGCTTCTTGATTATTGCCAGGATCTGTCCAACATAGTAACATATGCCTCACAATTTGAGGATTGTCTCTGTTTACTCAAGACCAGCTCATTCCCAGGGATTTCATGCATTGGGTTAGGCACTGAATTTACCTGAAGTCTTCAGCAGGCCTCCATTTGTCATAGAGGTGACTAAGGTACTGAGCTTTTCCTGAGCTTCAGCTTCTTTTTCTAAGAAAATTGATGATCGCATTATCACCAGTGTAGGCAATAACTTATATTAATGATTATGGAGTCCAAGTTCTGCCTCCATAGATTATGACAATATGCAGATGAATCCAAATATCTCTTTGGCAAAACAATGAATGCATACTGTTTTTCATTCCAAGACAATCCAATCTCTGAATGGCTGCACTGCAAGATTGGGAATTTTTAAAAATTACAGTTTGCATTTTAAATTATTTTGTATTAGTGTCAGGTATACAGAATAGTGATTAGACAATCATATACTCTACAAACTAGTCTCCCTGAGATTTATTTTTCAAAAGGCAATGAATCCAAATTTATGTTATCTGCAATTATTTGAATTATAACATCATTATGCCTTCTTTTAAACTGGGATTTTGCTGTTGAAAATCAGCAAAATAGAAAAGTTAAACAAAAGCTTAAAATAGAAAAGGTAAACAAAAGCCTCTGCATGAATACAAAAAAAAATAAAGAAAATCCATGCCCTCCATAAGAATATAAACCAGGAAGATGTTTAAGAAAGTATATATCTTTAATGAAAAAAATGCCTATATTTCTGCAAATCTAAAACCTAACACAGTATCTTACATATACTTAGTACTTAAAAATATATATCTTATTATTGAATAAACATGATTATTTTAACAAGTTAATTTTGGAATTACCATTTGGCAGAATGGGGGAAGGAGAAAAGGAAATCACCAAATGTATGTCACTTTAACAGTCTACATTTCATAGAATCTTTCTACTTAACTGCTTCACCTCTCACAAATACCAAAACAGGGCTCCTACTGTTCTGAGCGATAGCAGCGCTGGGTGGATTAATAAAGATGTGCTGAGCTGTATAAAACCTACGTTGAGTTGTCAGACTGAAGAGCACGTACCAACTGCTGTCTCCTGCTTCCTCGGGATTTTAACTATGTTCTGTGCACAGCAAAACAGTCTCCAAAAAATAGATTAGCATACGGGAGGCAACAGTACGTTTCTATCTTGCTTCTGTCTTTTATTATTGAGACAGAAGCCTTCAAATTCTCTTTCTTTTTTGAAAAGTGAATATTCTAAAGAAAACTGAAATGGTGTAGGGTAATTTTGAAAACCATCTTCTCTAAACTTTGCAGAAATCCATCATTTAGAGTTGTCATGAAGCACATATTAAGCTATGTGAATTGAATAGTGGTGCCCTAGAAATAATAAATAAAATTAATTCTATGTTATATTAAGTTTAATACATAAGAAGTCTCAGCAGGCACCAAATTAGTTAACTACATGATCATAGGCTAATATAAGTAATGTTCATTATTTATATACTGGCCGCATGTATAATGTCCATTTTTCCCCTGAAAGTTGTTTTTCCACACTTCACTTTTTTTTCTTCTTTTGTGGTCCCTAAGTGTCAGAATCTTATTATTTTTATCTCTATTTGTTGTTGTTGTTTACCTTTGAATGCAAAACGCATCAAAGCAAATGGCTGTGAAAGAGTAGAAGAGGCATAAGATTTCCTCCAGCTTTTAGCAGAGCAAGTCAGGGGCCCAGAGCTTGGAGGGTAAGAGATTGAATTTGATTTGGAAAATTAGGCTTTGCTGTTACACTTGTATGTAAGTTTGTTTGTTACTTATTTTTTATTATTTTTAAATGACTTTTTAAAAGAATAATGTTAGATTTATTTTAAAAAAGAAAATAGTACAGAGAGCACCCAATATCTCTTACACAACTTATGTTATTAAAATCTTATATTAGCACTAGAGGCCTGGTGCACGAAATTCATGTATTGGGGGGGGGTGTCCCTCAGCCCAGCCTGCACCCTCTCCAAACTGGGACCCCTCGAGGGATGTCCAACTGCCCTACCTGGATCGGGCCTAAACGGGCAGTCAGACATCCCTCTCATAATCCAGGACTGCTGGCTCCCAACTGCTCACCTGCCTGCCTTCCTGATTGCCCCTAACTGCTTCTGCCTGATCACCCCCTAACCACTCCCCTGCCAGCCTGATTGATGCCTAAATGCTCACCTGCCAGCCTGTTTGCCCCTAACTGCCCTCCCCTGCAGGTTTGCTTCCCCCACCCCAAATGCTCTCCCTTGCAGACCTGGGTCCCCCACAACTGCCCGTCCCTGCAGGCCTGGTAGCCCCCAACTTCCCTCCTCTGCCAGCCTGGTCAACCTTAACTGCCCTCCTCTGTAGGCTTGATCACCCTCCCTTGCAGACCTGGTCCCTCCCAACTGCCCTCCTCTGCTGGCCAACTTATGTCCACATGGGGGCAGCCATCTTGTGTGTTGGAGTGATAGTAAATCTGCATATTATTCTTTTATTAGATAGGATTAGATAGGATAGAGGCCTGGTGCATGGGTAGGGGCCAGCTGGTTTGCCCTGAAGGGTGTCCCCGATCAGGGTGTGGGTTCCCTTGGGACATGGGCGGCCAGGGTGAGGGGCCTGTGGTGGTTTGCGCTCTGGCCATGCCTCCTAGCAACCCAAGCAGAGGCCCTGGTATCTGGGATTTATTTATCTTCTATAATTGAAACTTTGTAGCCTTGAGCGGAGCCAAGCCTCCTGCTCGCTCTGTGACCAGAGCCATTTTTGTTGGGATTTATTTAACTTCTATAATTGAAACTTTGTAGCCTTAAGCGTAGGCCAAGGCAGGTTGGCAGGTAGAAAGCTTTGCTTCCTCCATTGCTGGGGAAACCCAAGCTTCCTGCTCTCTCCTTGGCAGCACCCATCTTGGTTGGGTTAATTTGCATACTTGCTCTTGATTGGCCCATGGGCGTGGCTTGTAGGTGTAGTGGAGGTACAGTCAATTTGCATATTACTCTTTTATTATATAGGATGTTACATATGTTACATCGAAAAACCGAGATTGATAAATTATCATTAATTAGATCTATATTTTATGGAAATTTCCCTGCTTTTACCTTCTTTCCTTTTTTTTCTCCCTTATGATACCACCATGTATCCTTAGAGATATTTGTCATATCTTCTTTTTTTCTTTTTGTTGATCTTGACATTGTTGAGAAGTACTGTCCAGTTTTGTTTGGTTGTCTTTTTTTTTTATTTTTGTAGAATGCTCCTACAAAAATCAACGTTTTTGATATATTTGTTATGGTTACACTGAGGTTATCAGTTTTAGAGAGGAGAAGCATAAAGTGCCATTTTAATCATATCATATATTGTGTAAATACTATCATTCATATATTGTGTAAATACTATTATCATGATTTATCTCATTTGATGTTGACCTTGACCCCTTGATTAATGTAGTGTTTGTCAGCTCTATTTTTTTCATGATTTCCATGTACACTTTGTAAGGGGGTCACTATGAACTGCCTACATTAAGAAGAGGGAAACATGCTCCCCAGCTTGAGCATATTACATACAGTATTCAGAATGTTTCTGCATGGAAGGTTTTTCTGTTCTAACGCCTTTATTAATTCCATCATTCATCTATATTAATATAGACTCATGGATATTTATTTTACATTTTGACATATAATTCAATGCAACTTTATGTCTTTTATTGTTGCTTTTGTTTGTTTGTTTGTTGCTGTTTTGCTCAATTTTTTCCAGTTTTAGCCAGTGGAAATATTTTTGTTTGGATCATGTGTCCCTTTAACATACCTCCATCTGTATGGTGTCGGTCTCCTGTATTTTTCTTCTTCCTCTCCTAGCTCAAGATGCTCCAGGCTCATCCTGTAGGTTGCAAAACTAGTCCTATAATCATCTGTTTCTTCAAGAAACTCTGACTCCTTTTTCTAAGACTGAGTAGAAACCCAGGTATGAGTGCTCTGTGTGCTTGCTGCTAGGGGGTTGTCTTTGATTTTAGGGATTCTCAGCTGACACAGCAAAGCAATATGTGTGTTAATAAACTTGGGGATATATACATAATATTTTAATGTGAAATATGTAGTTTTATTCAGTTGAACATGTGTTCATACTGACGTCTCAACTCTGATCCATTACCACATGGATCATTCCAACTTCCTCCCCTTGCTTAATTATAAATTTCCATTCAGCAGTGAGAAAACTGACTACCACCATACACTCTCCTCTTACTTAATTTTCTAATTTCAGTATACATTTATAGCTAGCTGTATTAGAGGTATTAATCTCTACTCTCATGGAAAAAACTTTATGAGTTAGAATACAGTGCCTTTGTACATACCAGTTTGCCTTTAGTATAACAGACATTCCTAATAGTATATGTTTGCACCATTTTCCTCTATCTGCTTCAGCAAAATTCATGCATATATTTGTAATAGAGTTAGATCATTTGTCACAGACTGACTGCATTCTTGCCGACACTCCCCAAAATCCTATGAGAATTTTTGCAAAAAATATTTTTAAACATACATTAAGGTTCATTTCCTGTACAATAAAGTTCTTTGGGTTTTGACAAATGCTTAATGCTATGTATCCACCATTACAGTATCATATAAAATACTTTCACCAGACTAAAAAATTCCCTGTACTTTATTTATTTCACCTTACCTATATCCCCAACACTTGTGATAACTAGCCACTGATTTGGTGACTATTTACAGCTTGGATGTTTCCAAAATGGCCAATATTTGGAATCATATTTGCTTTTGTCACCTATTAATATTTGTTTAAGGTCCATTGATGCATATTAATGTTTTAATAACTCATTTATTTTTATTGTTAAAAAAATTATATTATGTAAATATACCATAGTTATTTTATTCATTCACCTATTGGATGACTTCTTGTGTTCATTGACATGCAGATTTTTGTGTGAACATAGATTTTCAAATCTGTTGGGTAAATACTTAGAAGCACTATTATTGAATCATATGGTAAGATTAAACTTAGGTTGGTAAAAAGCTACCACATTATCTTCTGAAGTGAACTGTATCATTTTTTTCATTCCCACCAGCAATGAGAGTTCCTTTTGCTCTGCATCCTTGCAAGCAGTTGGTATTGTTATTGTCAGCTCTCTATTTTATTTATCTTATCCATCCTAATAGGTTTGCAATAGTATTTCATTGTCCTCTGACTGGATGTCCTGGAGGTTTTAACTCTCAGAGTTGTCGACACAGAGCCTTCGGCAGTTCATAAACTACAGTTCAGGTTTGCCTACCACTGGCGCCGGCTCCCACAGCAATTGCCACGTGGAACTCTGCTCTGTGGTTCTCCATCTGCTTCACTAAACTAGATGGCAGAGATTTGCCCTGTGTACTCACCTCTCTTAAGGTTCCAAGAAAAGTTTATTTTAAATTCTGTTTAGCTTCTTATTCACTGTTAGGATGGATTGGAAATTTCTAAGCTTTTTACATGTGGTTTTTAATTCTTAAATGTAATTTTTAAGAAGTATAGTTGCAGAATTTTTGAAAGATAATTTTTTCCTCATCTGGTTTTAAATAAGTATTAGTCCTTTTCAAGTATTTTATTTTATTTTATTTATGTTGGTTTGAGTGATCAAGTAATTATTTCCAATTTAACGTGGTACCTAATAATCTTAATAAATTGTCCCTAAATGTCCTTCGAATTACTTAACTATAAATATATTCTATCTTGGATTCCTTTTGTAGCTTATTCTCTCTCCCTCTCTCTTCCCTTTTTCTCCCCTTCCCTCTTTCTTGTGATCATTCAAATTGTGTCTTTCCCTTTTAAGCTCTAGACTTTAGAGTTTTTTTTTATACAATAACTTAAATGAATATTTTTAAAGAACTATCTCTTTTTTTAAAATCCTCACCTGTAGATACATTTTTATTAATTTTTAGAGAGTGGAAGGGAAGAGAAGAGACAGAGAGAGAGAAATATCGATGTGAGAGAGACACATCTCGGTTGTCTCCTGCATCAGCCCCATCTGGGGTAGAGATTGATCCTGCAACCTAGGTATGTGCCCTTGTACAAAATCGAACCCTGGACCTTTCAGTCAGCAGCCGATGCTCTATCCACTGAACAATATAATGCCAATATATTTGAAGATTTTGATTTGATATATTCATTTCAAATACTTCAAATATATATATTTTTTCTTCATGTGGTAGTTTGTTTTATCTAATAGATTTTGTTTATAAGGCTGAATATTCTTGTTATATATTCTATGCTCTGTTTCTTAGGCAATTTATATACTATGGAGATTTTTATTTTTATTTCTCTATGTGGCATATTATTTTGAATTACATTATGTCTTCATACTTCTTCTGAGGTTTATCTTTGGTTCTTTAGATGATCTTTTTTGTGGTCTTCTCATCTACATAGCAAAAATCCGTTTGTGTAATTTTCTCCTCATAATGGATATTAACATGGGTTTTGACAGTGATTTCCTGAGTATCATTTATGCCTGATTGAGAAGAAAAGTAAAGTTTTAGATTTGCTTATAAAGCCATCTGAATTTAGTAGTCACAGAAATATATGATAACCAAACACATGTGATTTACAAGTTATTTTGAGGAACTAATGAATCTCTATGGCCACCAGAAGTTTTTTCAAAACTAGATGAATATTCTTTCTAAGGAATATATTATAGAATAAATGACATATAATATCAATTTTATTAATAAACTATATATCAATTGTTAATATGTTTATAGTAATCTCTTATTATTTTTGTATTTATTTTATAAATGCTGAAGATGGTTCCCTCCTATCTATTGGGAGTCTGATTTCATCCTCACCTTCCCTCTGAGGTTCCACAGACAGTTCCGTGATTATATGTCTCTGGATCTATTTTTGTTCTTCAGTTTATTTTGTCCATTAGATTTCACATATCAGTGAGATCATGTGATACTTATCTTTCTCTGATTGGCTTATTCACTTAGCATAATTCTCTTCAGGTCCATCTATACTGTTGTAAATGTTAAGAGTTCTTTATTTTTTACAACTGTACTGTATTCCATTGTGTAAATGTACCATAGCTTTTTAAAAAAATTTTCTTTATTGATTAATGTATTACACTGTGTCCTTATCCCCATATTGCCTCTCCCCCCACACCCCCTCCCCAAGCTCATGCCCTCACACCCCTGGTATCTGTGTCCATTGGTTAGGCTTATATGCATGTATACAAGTCCTTTGGTTGATCTCTTTCCCTGACCCCCACCCTCCCCTGCCTTCTCTTCTGAGGTTTGACGGTCTGATCAATGCTTCTCTGTCTCTGGATCTGTTTTTGTTCATCAGTTTATGTTGTTCATTATATTCCACAAATGAGTGAGATCATGTAATGTTTACCACGGATTTTTTTATCCACTCATCTGCTGATGGGCACTTGGGCTGTTTCCAAATCTTAGCTATTGTAAAGTGTGCTGCTATGAACATAAGGGTGCATATATTCTTTCTGATTGGTGTTTTGGGTTTCTTAGGATATATTCCTAGAAGTGGGATTACTGGGTTGAATGAGAGTTCCATTTTTAATTTTTGAGGAAAATCCATACTGTTTTCTGCAGTGGCTACACCAGTCTGCATTCCCACCAGCAGTGTACTAGGGTTCCTTTTTCTCCACATCCTCGCCAATACTTGTCCTTTGCTGATTTGTTGGTGATAGCCATTCTGACAGATGTGAGGTGACACCCCATTGTCATTTTGATTTGCATCTCTCAGATGATTAGTGAATTTGAGCATTTTTTTATGTGTGTCTTAGCCTATTGTATGCCAACTTTGGAGAAGTATTTATTTCGGTCCTTTTCCCAGTTTTTAATTGGATTGTCTTCCTTTTGTTAAATTGTATGAGTTCCTTATATATTTTGGAAACTAACCCCTTATTGGATGTATCATTGACAAATATGTTCTCCCATGCAATGGGCTCTCTTTTCATTTTGTTGATGGTTTCTTTTGCTGTGAAGAAAAATTTTATTTTGATGTAGTCCCATTTGTTTATTTCTCCTTAGTTTCCATTGTCTTAGGAGATGTATTGGTAAACATATTGCTAAGAGAGATGTCTGAGATTTTACTGCCTATAGTTTTTTCTAAGATTTTTATGGTTTCACAAGTTACATTTAAGTATTTTATCTATTTTGAGTTTATTATTGTGTATGTTGTAAATTGGTGGTTTAGTTCCTTCCTTCCTTCCTTCTTTCCTTCCTTCCTTCCTTCCTTCCTTCCTTCCTTCCTTCCTTCCTTCCTTCCTTCCTTCCTTCCTTCCTTTCTTTCTTTCTTTCTTTCTTCCTTTCTTCCTTTCTTCCTTTCTTCCTTTCTTTCTTTCTTTCTTTCTTTCTTGCATGTATCTGTCCAGTTTTCCCAGCACCATTTATTGAAAAGACTGTCTGGACTCCATTGTATGTTCTTGTCTCCTTTGTCAAATATTAATTGAACATAATGGCCTGGGTCGATTTCTGGGTTCTCTGTTCTGTTGATCTCTGTTCTATTCGTCTATATTTTTGCTTTTACTTTTAAAAGTGTGCATCAACATGAAAAATTAGGAGCCATTAACACCAGAGGCCACAAGATTACATGCAGAGTGCAAAAATGACAAATACTAAGATTTAACTTTCTTGACCATATAAGAATCTCTTTATGGTTCACATCTGAGAATTCTTGATTTAAAGTAACATCTCTTTTTGACTGAGAAATAGCTGCAAAAATGCATCCACAAATAATAGTTTAAAAAGTAAAATTTAGATAAGACTATTTAGACTATTATATTTAAACACTGACCAACCTGTGTCCAAAGCAGAAATAATTTAGTTGCATCTTAAGCATACCCAGGTTCATAATAATAAAAACATACAATCAACAAGAAATAAATTATTATGCTTTGACCCTTGCCACAGTAAGAATATAAATACAAATACATTTAAATTATTTAGATTTAAAAATAAAATTTGGATAGATGATCAGTCCTAAGTTAATTTGCATAGAAGATTAAGGGACAATGTTATTTTGAATTGTAAGGGGTCAGTCCTTTTTATATACAACATTTCAAGGTAATAAATAATCTGAGATTCATAGAATTATATTAGATTAACAGTGGAGATTAGATGTTTAAACATGTTTTTTGTAATATTGTAAGTCTGTTAGGAGCTAAAATCAGCAATCTGTGGACCAAGTTGTGTGGACTTAACTATGTTTTATTTTTCTGTTCCTCCTTCAAAAATTTGTCATTGCATTCTGGGTATGTGTGCACTCTACCCTGCCAGTATGCGAAAGGCTTCATTACTCTTTATTTTATTAATTTCTTAGTCCCTGAATATATATTTCTGATTCTTGTACAAAAACTTTCTTATTTAGCATTCAGAAAGAAATAAGATTAAGATACCCTCATCTACTTTTACTCATGCTTCTCTCTCTTTCTTCAAAGTTTGCAATGATGTTCATTACATAACAATATTGTAATCTGGGAAGTAAAGATTATATTTTAAAACTATACTATATATTGAAGCTGGAGAAATTCACACTTAGAGAACATACTTTATCAGCTAATTACATATTTAAGAATAGGAGGTTATCACTCCTGACAAAATTTACAATGGATTTTAATTTTTTCTAGGTTTTGCTATTCAATAATATAAAAATTGTTGAGGATATTAGAAAGCAACTGGAGACATTTCTAAAATTTGCCAAACACATGTGTATATTATACAAATGATAAATTTGTTAATCTAAATAAGTGCATGATTAAAAAAAAATCTCTTTTGCAGATATTTTATTTTTGGTAATAATATCCTGGAAATTAACTTCATTATCTCAAACATGAAATCAAAGCTCAAAAAATCAATTTCAACACAACATTGATTAAAATATATTGTTATGAAGTGTTTAATTTGAAAATATTGAGTACTTTTCTCTGAAGAAATCTTAAAATATTATCTCTTGAAATTCGCCAGACTAGTTTATTAGGATTGGTTTATAACTTCTAGGCAGTCTTGCACAATCTGAAATAAGAAGGCAAGCCCCAAGTTTAGGATCAATTTCAAATCTTCTGCTCTAAAAAATGTATTTAAAGTACTGTAGCCTTGTGGATATTTTCTTGAAATACACTGCTGTGAAGAGGACAACGTAAGGGATAGACCACCTAATACAAACAATGATGGCGGCAGCAGCACCATGGATCAATAGAACCATAAAGCACAGTCTACCCCTATTATCTTGGCCCTATGATAGATTGTGATGAGGGACATTTGACATCACAGATGAGGGACATTTGACATCACGTGACCACATTTCATGACCAAAGATGACCAGAGAATTATCTTGGCAGCCTCAATATTGATGTATAGAGATTTTTTTATATTACTATTTTCCCACCCCTTACTTCCATAGAATACACTTAGTAAGCTTTGAGATTCTAAGCCTCTGCCATAAGCTGTAATTGTTGCTGTTGTTGCTTACTCTTGACTACACAGCAGATGGCCCCTGGTGCCGCCTTAGCCCTCGTTGTCCCCTGAGCACCGGATACCTCTGTATTTCAAGGGTCAGCTTGGTTTCTGACTCATCTTCTCCTGTTTGCTGCTGAACATAACCATCGACGTATGTACTTAGTGTCCACCTCATGGTTTTTCCACAGAAAATTATGACTCAAGTTTGAAAATTCAGAGTAAGTGATGTCCAGTAAGATGTTGTTAAAATTTCTTTTTTTGATACATTCTTTCTGTGTTCGATGCATAACAATGATAGAAAAAAATATCAAACTGAAGACCAAATAACTAAAGCAATGCTGAGAACACAGGCTAACATATGTATGAACGGAAGGTGGAACAACACTGTAATGAGGGAAGCAGGGATGAAGCTTGAGGAATGATCTCAAGCTTCAGCCAGTTCAGGTAAGGAGAAGGCCATGGTAGCTCAGAATTTGGCATTTGCAGGAGAAAGGAGCTAAAACCCCTTCAAAGGTGGAAGTGAGCCAGAAGAGGTTTTTACAGTGCCCGAGTATGTGTTCCCATTGTGAAAAAGAAGTCTGATGGAAAACAAAAACAGAACAACTGTGTCCAATTACCTGATACTACAGATTTTAGCAAGCTGTTGGCCCTGTGAAGCAGGCAGACCCACCCATGGCCATACTCAGGAAGTAAACCAAGCTGCCCACTGGCTTTTTGATTGGGTTTATATTATCCCCAATGCTGCTGTAGGCAGGAGCTGCGAAATGCCATCTGGAATGACAGGGAAGAGCACAGGAGTGATGGGACCAACTATAAAACTATTGGCCATGAAAAGGTGATTGTAGAAAAAGAATAAAAAAGAAGCAAAGAAAACATGAGGAATACATTTTAAAAAACAAATATTTGAAAGCATTACTGATGATTTAGTGATTTTGGGGATCACTGAAATAGTTTGAGAGTGATGATAGAATTACACTATGGCTAGGATCTTTAAAACGGGTCCCAGATATCAAAGAAGTGGCCATGTTAAATGATGATTTTCCTCAAATTATAGCAATAAATATTATCACAGAAAGTAAATTTAAAAACATGAAAGATTGCATTGTTAAGAAATAGTCAATAATCTTGAACATTTGAATATAAAAGTATTTCTCATGAAATGAAATTTATGGGACATTTTCAGTCTTTGGAAAAATATATTTAAAATACTCAAGAAAATAAATGAAGGGATAATTCCACCAATAAAAGAGCAACAAATTAGAAAACAAACAAAATGGGCAGACATTTAAAAACACACAATAGAATATCAATTAGATTAAGAGAAATAGTCATTGGAATAAAAGTTCACTTAGAAGTAATCTTTCTCCCATATGAACTTATTAGGTGATGCTTTCTTTATTCATCTCTATTGTAAATATGGGAATTATCTGCAAGTTTCTGTATGTGGTTGATGATTTAGTTGGTTGTTAAGTTCAATGAATTTAAATAAGACCAATTCAATTTAATTTCTCTCTTTCCCCAAATGTTGTTCATTTCACACAGAGTCTAAATGGTTGTGCATATCCCTTTGTAAGGGTTCAAGATTTATTTTTTTGGGGGGGATGCTAAAAAATACCTTAAAGAATCCTGAAAACTCTTAAAAATTTTATTTCATATATTTCCTGCATTTTTGCTGCTCTTTTTTGGTTAAGTTGACTTTCTTCAAATATGTGAAGAGCTGTCAAATAAAGGAGTCAAGTTGTTTGCCCTAAAGAAATGGAAGTCACAAGAGATAGATAATTTTTCAAAAAAAGGAAGATTAGAATGTATCACTTAGGATTTCCTCATCAATGGAATGGTATGAAGTTAGAAATACTTTAGGCCTAGGGAGTTCAGAATTTATCTCAAACATCAATGTAGTGGTCAGATGAAATAAGCTTTGCCCTCAAAGAATCTCCTAAAGAAAGTCTTAAATGTTATCCATCTAAGCATTCCAGGAAGCTTCTCTCATTTTTTTTTTTTTAAATCACTTACTTGAAATTTTTAAAAAGCCTAAAAATAAACAAGCAAACAAAAACTAAACTAAAGGTTGTTAAAAAGTTTGACATCATTGTAAATGGCCTTTAAGTTCCTCTGAAACTGAGTGTCTATCACTATAATGAGCATAAAAATTTAATTACTCGCTGGCCCATCGATTAGAGACACTTGGGGCAAACAAAAAGATGGTTATTTGTACATAAGTTGTGTAATGGTTCTGGAGTCTTTTAAAAAAATTATGTGTTGTCCTCCATAGCAAAAAAACAATCAATATCTTTTTTTTTCCTATGAAACTCCCAGTAAAGAAATATCAGAAAAATGCTGAACTGGTTGTTTTACATTACATCATAAGTATATTCCCAACTAACAAAAAGCACTAGAGTATGAGAATAATACATGATTTTAAGTCACTCGTGTGCTCTTTGATGCAGATAAAATTTTTTGGAAATGTCATAATTTGGGCAATAAAAGAGGAGAGAATAAAGCCTTACTTGAGCAAAGCTACAGAAGATGCACACACATAAAAATAAAGGGAACATAATTTTTATTTCAAGAATCTTGAAATAAAGTCAGGTATACTTAATATGTCTTACATGCTTTTAATTACAGAGGTTGTGCACTTCTAAACTTATTCAAAAAATAGCAAACACTCTTTAAAAATCCATCACAGATTTGTAAAAAAATGGGAATAGGAATGCGCCCTAAATTAAATACCCAGATGATATTTGCAAAACTGCCTGATAAGAAGCATGAATGTACGTGGATACCTTGATTTTCTATAACAGTTTCAATCAAGAAACATGGATCACTCTACATATTTCCAACAGAGGGAACTGACTACATGGATTGATTAGACATGTTCTGAAATGGTGAGAGAACAAAATGTGAAAGTTACTTCTAAGTTGAGTAAATTAAACTGGCAATGAAAGAAATTAGAGTAGGCTAAAGAGCTGAGACAATTCTTAAGAAGACGAGAAGCAAGGTGAAGGGAGTACTTTGTTTAACTATAGTCTGATCGCGTCATAATCCACATACCTATTCAGTGACTATGTGCTTTTTAATTAATAACTACAAAATGAACATTTCTTAACTTCTGGGCCCTTAGCCTCTCACTCAGTAAATTTTTGCCAGGTTTGAATTTGTAAACAAAATGGACACAGGTCAGGTGTTGGATTCTGATCTCAACAGTGTGAAATGGTTTAGTGAGTCATGAAGCAGTATATTTAATCTGTGTCTTGCCTGCCACACTCAAACATTTCTTTCTAATAATGGACAATAATAAATTATAACAGTTTTATACAAAATATTAGTATAATATGGAATAAAACCTAAAGAAATATCCTCCTACACATACACTTTTACCATTTAAAAGTGAATGAAACTGATAAGAACAGATACCACACTTAATCGTAGTCAAAAGGCCTGGGCTGAGGGGCAGGGGCTGGCTGGGAGAGGTCAATGGGGAAAAGGGAACATACATAATACTTACAATAAAGAATTTTTAAAAATCATAGAAATAAAAAGTGAATTAATAATTAATAATAATATAAACAAATAATAAAATTTGCAATACATAGGTTTAATTTGGCTACATTTCAAAGGGAAGTGAAACATATACCTTTGTGTGCAAAAGTTTTTGAATAATACTATGTTAGGATAGTTTCCCTAGAAACAAAGACTGTGATAAGTATTTTTTAAAACAAAATGTTTTTTATTGATTTTAGAGAGAGAGGAAGGGATAGAGAGATAGAAACATCGATGAGAGAAAAACATCATCGATTGGTTGCCTCCAGCATACACCCTGACCAGGGATTGAGCCGGCAAACCTGGGCATGTACCCTGACCAGGAATCAAACCAGTGACCTTTTGATTCAGGGGTCAATGCTCAACCACTGAACAACATAGGCTGGGCTAGATTTTTTTTTTAATTTTTTATTTTAATTTATTTGCTTTGGGAGTTTGCACAGTTGGAGACTAGATTCCCTTTGATTTCAGGGGAAGACCAAGAACACAACTTGTACCTCAGAGTTGGTCTCACCTGGAGTGTAGGGGACTGTCTTCTCTACCTCCCACAACCTACTCTTAACGCTGCTGTAGATGCCTATGATAAGAGCTGACTGTATGGTATCAATATCCTGGAAAAGAATGTGGAGAGAAGTGAATCCAACCATAAAGCAGCCTGAGAAATCCATCAATCACACAGAAGAGCTGATCACCAGAGAGGGATCCAGATATCAAAGAATTTGTGACATGTGCCCAGAGACAGAGCAGGAAAAGAATCACATCTGTGGAACTATTACTAACATAATGCAGAAAGAAATCACGTGGGACTGAGAACACTAATACATTGGTGCCAGGGAAACTCTGAGTCTGTAGACTACACAACAAAGATAACTTGTATAATGTCCGTTTTGTCCATCACTGTAACTAGGTAACTAGAGAGATGCCTGATGTGTAAGAGAGACTAAATCCATATTTGTGAATGAATTTTCAAGAGAATAAAAAGTAATTGAGCTGTGAATAGAAATTTTAGCCACATGCTGGTGAGAGATAATAGGCATGATGCTATATAAGGAAATTGCAGTTTTCATAGGGTTCTTTGTTTCCTCTGCAGCTGAACACAATTCTATATGAATAATATTGGATTCTGCTAAAGATTTACTTCAGCTAAATAAATGGATAATGTAGTCTGTTGGAGATATTGACATACAAATGGAGTCATTTCTATTTTATTGGAAATCTCTTACAGTGGTGAAGTCTATCATTACACCTTCTGCAGAGTTATGTGTATTATTCTGGATTTAAATATTATGATGTGTCTCAGAAGATTTAAATTAACATTTCAGTCTACACTTTAGTTCGAAGCCTTATCAAAAGGGTGCCACATTATAGATTAAATGTTTGTATTTGTCTTTTTCTGTGCCTTTGCCATCTAATCGTAGATGGGGGCCAACATAGGTGAGTAAACATAAGGTTCCCCAAGGTCAGGTTAGCAGTTATACACAAACCTAATTGGTCTTGGAAAAAGAATACAGAAAAAAAAAGTGTTAGTAGATTTAAAATATAAACTGAACCCCCATTCAAGCTCTGAACCCAGAAAAGACTTGCGTACTTAATGGTGCTGGGATCCTGTGTTTGCTGATGCTAGAACCAATTCCAATTTATTGCATTTTTATTTGATTGGTGCTTCTTAATGGGAGATGTTTGTTGACAAGCAAAATGCTTCTTTTATTGGGATAGAAGCTAGTGAGGTTATGATGTAATAAGTGGACATATCTGCAGTGTGTCTTTCTTTGGCTTAATAGGATTTTGGTAGAGTGAGTTTTTCATGATTTGTCCCCTGGATAATTTAATATTCTTAGCTCTGGCTGGTTCTATTACTGAGTTTAGTTTGGTTGCCACATTTTTCTTAATTACTGCAAGATATCAAACATATAAGGAATTTGAACTATATAAGTATGTCTGTAGTTAATATATTTATGTCTGATACTAATTCTGCTATGTCATAGATTTGTCCCAGTAAAGCTACATTTAATCTATTTGTTTAAATCAACATGAATACCTCCATAAAAAGTATAAATGGAGTGCTAAAGGAGATTATGCTTGTTTACTTTCTTAATCTTTGTCAGTACATAAATTTACATGTTAAAATACATCATGATGTATCAAAATACAATAGGAAATTATGTAAATTATAAATGTCCTAATATATTAAAAAAAGTATTAACCATAGTAGTATATGAATAATAAGTATGATGGAGAGTAGAGGAAAGTACTTCACACACATGATGGATAATGCTTAATATTATTGGATACAAGAAAATAACAGAATGAAAGAGTAAATAAATTAATGGATTTAATTTGATTATATTTTTATTAATAATTTTTAAGATCTCATATATGTGGAAAATTCAACAAGAAAAGTACTTATGAGCCTGGCTGGCATGGTTCAGTGATTGAGTGTCAACCACTGATCCAGGGGATCTTAGTTCCATTCCCCTTTAGGACACAGGCCTGGGTTGCAGGCTTGATCCCCAGTGTGGAGCATGCAGGAGGAAGCTGATCAGTGATTCTCTCTCATCATTGATATTTCTATCTCCCTCTCCCTTTTTCTCAGAAATCAATAATATTTTTAAGAGAAAAATGTATTTATAATATGTCAATATTTGGAATAATATTTTAACACTCATTCCTGTTTATTCTTAGTCATCTCACCTTAATTATATATTTCAAATTAATGGATTTAATTTGATTATATTTTTATTAATAATTTTTAAGTTATAACGTTATTAGTGGCCCGGTGCACATAATTTATGCATGGGGGGGGTGTCCCTCAGCCCAGCCTGCACCCTCTCCAATCTGGGACCCCTTGGGGGATGTCTGACTGCCGGTTTAGGCTCGATCCCTGTGATCGCCCCTAACCACTCTGCCTGCCGGCCTGATCACCCCCAACTGCCCCCTCTTCTGGCCTGATCACCCCTAACTGCCCCCCACCAGCCTGATAACCCCCAACTATGCCCCCTGTTGGCCTGATTGCCCCAACCACCTCTGCCTTGGTCCTGCCACCATGGCTTTGTCCAGAAGGACATCCAGAAGGTATCCTGGAAGGTCTTCTGGTCTAATTAGCATATTACCCTTTTATTAGTATAGATTTCCTATTTTTTATGAATCAGTTAAAAAATATAGTCTAGCTGAATGCTGGCTTTCAAAACTTTCTGGCAAGAATCTAACTTCATTTGTCATTATACTATTAAAGGAGTTCTTGTTAAGCTAACAGACTTTATAATAAATTGAAAAAAGTAATTATACCAATCCTATATAATAAAAGCATAATATGCAAATCAACTGAATGTTGGAAAGACCAGTTGGCAGGGGGCAGGGCCGGTGAGCAGGCAGCGCCAGGCCAGCCAAGGTGTGTGCCAGTGGGCAGAGGGAGGGGACAAAGACGGGGGAGCAGTGGAGAACAACAGTGGCTGAGGGGTGATCGCAGAGAGTGGGGCCGGCCAGCGCCATGCCCTGATCAGTCTGCCAGGTTGCCTCCTGCAGAGGGAGGCCACTGGTGGCAGCAGTGGCAGGGAGGTGGGGGCAGGGCCAGCCACTAGCCTTTAGCCCACTAAGGTTGCGGGAGGGGGACTAAGCCATCAGTTGGACATCCCCTGAGGGCTCCTGGGCTGTCAGAGGGCACGGGCCGGGCTGAGGGGGACCCCCCCCCGCCCCATGCACGAATTTCATGCACCGGGCCTCTAGTATTAATTTACATTGTCCTGAGAATCAAGATCATTTAGAGTTATTCTTTCACCATGCGTTCTTTCTGGAGGTGAACAGGATATTGCTCAGTAACATAGAGAAGGTAAGCTAAATTATGAATTATAATACATTATCACTTGTAACAGTGCATAATAGTGGTCATAGTGAATTGGAATTAATGACTATTGAAATATATGCTTTAAAAAGTGTTAGACTTTAAGCAGTCTGGATGCTCCCTCCTTAAAAACCCATGACACTTGGTAGTACTGTAGCACATCTTACATGCTCAGTAAATTTGTGTAGGGGAATTACGTTCATACCCATGCGTTGGAGCCAGTAATGAAGTATTATGTCCATACTTTTCAAAGTTCCTCAAAGTGTGGATAAGATTTTAAAAATAGTTACATCCATCATTTTAACATTTAAAAAAGTGGTTCATTCAAAATGTGAACTCTCAGAAATTGAAAACAGTAATACTATCAGTGATAGTATATTATGATGATTTTCTGCTGGGTAGTACCTTTGCCCTTTTTCATGCTTAATCTCCAATATCTGACTTTTCCATGTTTGGGACTCCTAAAATCTCTGCATTGTTTGACTTATTAATCCCACCACAAATGAGACACTGAAAATCTGACCAAGTCACTGTGGCAGGGGCAGAATCTGTGGACTGGGTTGCTACTCTGTCATGTTATCTGATTCATTTTGATTGTTGCCTTAAACCCAGTTTCCATACTCTTGGAGCAAAGTTGGACAAGTGGCCCAGGAGAGGTATCTCCTGGGTTTTCGTTGTTGTTGTTTTCATGTAGACATATTAAATGCTCCTTTTGAATTCTCCTTTTGTGGGTTTGTATTCCTACTCCTGTTCTGGAGTCTAGAGCCATTTATTTCTACGTCTCTTGAGAAAGAGTCATATTAATCCTTTTATTTCTCTAAACGTCAGCTTGCATATTATCACTATCCCTAAAATGAAATCTGTGCCCTGCAGGGGTCACAGATGTTTTCTATAAAAACGTTTCTAAAAGCTTTTAAGTGAAAGCAGAAAAAGAAGTAGTAACAGAGTTTGAGGACGCTTTAGATATAAATTCAACATGGAATGACCTACAATTTTGTTTCCTAGTCTTTTGTTGTTATTGCTAGAGTCTTTGCAGAATTACAAATTATATAATGGTAGACTGGAAGTGCTCACTACTGAATGCTCTTGAAAACAGCCCTAAACTAATGACTGACAGGAAAAGGTGCATAAGCAACCCAGTTCTCTTCCAGTAAATTTGGGGTAAATGTTTCCCATTGGGCCCCAGGTTAGTATTCTCTCCTGGATTAACTTCCACTCATATACAATGTAGCTACCTTGATAATACGAACTTCCCCCAATTACTTGTAGCCCCCTTCTTCCTCATATTCAATGCCCCCTTCACCCAATTACTTTACTTTGTGTTTTTGTCTCAGGATCTCTTCTGGATAACCCCAGTGTAAAATAGTGCTCTATCTTGTCCCCTTCCAAGTTTAGCCCAATTATTTCCCATTGTTATAACAAGTGAAAATATCTTTGGACTTTTTAAAAATATCAAAGTTGTAGTTTTAACTTAAACCTAGTTGCTAAAGCATCTGATATATATATATATATATATATATATATATATATATATATATATATATATGACAGCCACTATATGATAGATGTGAAAATTCTGCTGCATATATAATTAAATCGATGCATTTCAGTCTATATCAAAATATTTTATTTATATGCTACCTATTACTAGTGTAACTTCCTTTCTTGTGAGAGCCCATTTACTTTGTGGATTTTCTCCTTTGGTGGGTTAAACGCTGAAATATATAAAGTCAGGAAAACTGTTGTATGCTTCCTTAGTATTTTATTACTCCGTAAACAAAACTCATTGGATTTCAGAAATTAACAAAGACGGTTCCTTGACTTAAAAGAGCCTCTGTTAGGTCCTCATTTTATTTTGTACACATGAACATGGATACAACATTTTAAATTATGCTTCATTCCTATATCTCAAAGAATATGTTTGTGCTTTTATGATGTCAGCTATAAAGATGGGAGCCAAAATGACATGTCAAAGATATATAACATGTTAATGAATTATCTTGCAAAAATAACCACTATATCACAAGATAAAGGCTTTTCTTAATTATTTTATAAATACTTTCTTGATACTGTTGATAGTATATTTTAAATCCAATAAGATTAATACCAAGAGAGTTTAATTTATACTAATTTGTGTTATTCAGCAATTCACTTTGAAGTGTTTAATGATTATTAGGAGATGCAACAATTTATGTTTTATGTCTTTGAAGCTGTGGAATGCATTCAACATATATTTATCAAATAATTACTGTGAATCAAACACTTCTCTGAGTACAAGAAAATTCAGTTTTTAACAAGTTCTGTAATTAATAAATTGCATTGTATTAAATAGAAAAGTCATTTGTCTATCAAATGTTCAGGGATAATTCTCAGTGTTGGTGTGGGTGCAGGAAAAAAAATCTTCATACCACTTTTGAAGTATAAATTGGTTCAAGATTTGAGAGTGAAATACATTAACATATGTTCAAATTTTTACAAATTGTTTATAACGTTTGGCATAGAACTTCCTTTATCAAAAATGTATCCCAAGCAAATACTTATACATTTGTATACATTTATATACAAAAGACATTTGGAATCTGATAATTGACTACTGTGCAAGTAATATTGATAACAATAAGATATTCAGTAGCTATTAAAAATCCAATTTGGAATATTTATGATGAGAACATTAAGGTATACAGAGAAGATATTTCAGGTTGTTAAAATGTTTGTCATCACAGAAATATATATATATATATATATATTTTTTTTTAGAAATATATTTTTTTAAGTAGAAGATAAACACCAAATTGTAAACAGTGTTTCTTTCTTAGTACTATTTGAAAGATTATTTCTTAAAATGTACTTTAAGTATTTTTGGACAAATCAATTGGTCCATGATGAGGTTTCATTATTTTTGAAATACAATTTAATGTTATGTGAAATGATATATACCCAATAAAAATGGTTCAAGTTTAAAGACATTTTGATTATTGAACTTTATGATATAATAGCAGCTAACAAGTACAATTGTGGGGGAACAAATAAGTGTATCAATAAATTTTTCATATTAGATCACTAATCTTTATAATAATCTCATGAAGAAGTATGTCACGCTCTTATTACTTTTGTTTTTACAAATGAGAAATATGAGACTTAGAGAAGTTAATTGTTTAAATATATCTGACTTCAAAGATCATTAGTTTGGCCACAAACAAAAATATTTTCATATCTGTGGTTATATTTAACAGGTCTCAACTTTTGTCCAAATGTAATGCTAAAATAACCATAAGATCTACTTAAATTTTCCCTTCTATTATTCTTTCTTCTTATGCATCTAATCTGCATCTTAATCCATTCTAATTTTAATATATGAAGTCCTTTGAAGCCTACTTCTTCTTGCTAACTTTTATTCATGGAATTATCAGAATATCAAGGTGTTTGTATTGAGGCTTGTTGTGGAAAACAGACAGCATACTGAAAGTTATTTTTTAAAAATGTATTTTTAAGAATATGATCCTATTTGTTTACTAAAATTCTGCCTTCAGGAAAAAAATGAGAGTATCTACCAGCAGGTGCCTATTCCACCTTGGTTTTTAGCATACTAGTTTTATGGGTTCTCTACACTTCATGATTACAGCTTATGGTTTTATCTCTGCCCCCACTATACTGCACACTCTTCATCTTTCCAGATTTACGTATGTATAAATTCAGAGGTATCTTGGAAAGAAAAAGTTAAGCATTTGTTCCAAATAGTTCAGGTAGAATGATGTAGATGGGTTAAAGTATTAAATTTGCCTGCTTTTTAAAAAAATAGTTGTATTTGAACACATAAAACATTTGTGTTGGAGGTTACTGATATTCCTCCCATGTGTATATCCTATATAATAAAAGCCTAATATGCTAAGAGTCTGTTTGTCCAGTTGCCGTTCAGCCAATCAAAGTGTAATATGCTAATGATATGCTAAGGCCGCTCAAACACTCGCTATGGTGTACATTGACCACCATGGGGCAGACGCTCCGACAGGTAGGCTAGCTTGCTGCTGGGGTCCTGCAGATCGGGACGGCACAAGATGGGACGGACATGCCCTGGAGCCCTCCCGCAGTCCCTCCCTGGCTGGCCAACCTCCTGCATCCCTCCCTGGCCCGATGGATGGCTAGCACAGTGGTGGTGGTGGGAGCCTCTCCCGCCTCCACTCCAGTTTGACATCCCCCGAGGGTTCACGGACTGTAAGAGGGTGAGGCCGGGCTGAGGGACCCCCCTGAGTGTACGAATTTCATGCACCAGGCCTCTGGTGTATACATAAATCCATATCTATATCAGGCCATGATAATGCCTATCTAGGGATTGTGTTTGTTTACTATTACATAAGAGACAACTAGAGGTATGGAAGGTGATTGGTAGGAAAAGAAGATCATTCTACCAGCAAGCTGCAATCCTAAACAATGCAAGAACAAATGCATGCTGCAGTCAGTGCTAGCCCAGGGAACTGTTGGTTTGTATTACTAATCCTAAAGATATGTTTCCACATAGCTCTTCAGACTTTATTGTGGTTTTCATTAGGCAGCTGTAAATGCTATGAGGTTTCCGTCTGCAAAAATATGCTGTTTCCTTCAGGCTTCCCAGGGTTAACATGCCCTCTGGATTTGCAGAAGAAGCAGGCTTCCCTTGTTTTGATGGCAGTGTCAACATGGTTGTTCCAAGCAGTTCTTTCTCCATAGTTTTTTATACAAGTGAATTTTGTCCAGTGTTGGCACCCTGGCAGCCCACATTTACAGAAATATGCAGCCGGCCAGTTTGGCTCAGTGGATAGACCATAGGCCTGCAGACTGCGGGGTCCCGGGTTCGATTCCAGTCAAGGGCATGTGCCTTGGTTGCAGGGACATCCCCAGTGGGGGTATGCAGGAGGCAGCTGATTGATGTTTCTCTCTCATCAATGTTTCTAACTATCCCTCTCCCTTCCTATCTGTAAGAAAATCAATAAAATATATATTTAAAAAAATAAAAATAAAGAAATATGAAATGGAGAGCACAACTTTGTCAGAAACATGTATAAAACTCAATTTGTCCTCAAAATGATTTACAGTGATCTGTAAACTGGAAATAAAAAAAGTCCTGGCCAGTTGCTCAGTGGTTGAGCATTGGCCTATGAACCAGGAGGTCATGGTTCAATTCCAGATCAGGGCACATGCCCAGGTTGCTGGCTCAATTCCCAGAAGGGGATGTGAAGGAGGCAGCTGATCAATAATTCTCTCTCATCTTTGATGTCTCTCTCTTTCTCTTCCCCGTCCTCTCTGAAATCAATAAAAATATATAATTTTTAAAAAGTATGGGTCCAAGTAGGGTGATAGTGATGTAAGGACAATACAGGCTGACACAATTTACCAAGTTGTCTCTTTTTGCTGTGAGGCAAATTGCACCTCAACTACCTTCACAAATCTATCTATACTAGTAAAAGCCTAGGTGACCCTCATGCCCTCACGTCATCACAAGATGGCTGCCCCCATGTTATCACAATATGGTTGCCACAATATGGCAGCCCCCACATCATCACAAGATGGCCACCCCACATCGTCACAAGATGGCTGCCCCCATGTTGTCACAAGATGGCTGCCCCACATCATCACAAGATGGCCACCCCCACGTTCTCACAAGATGGCCACCACAAGATGACTACATCAAAATGGCTGGCAGTGGAGGGCAGTTGGGGGTGATCAGGTCAGCAGGGGAGGTCAGTTAGGGGCGATCTGGTGGCAGGGGAAGGCAGTTAGGGTCGATCTGGCGGCAGAGGAGGGCAGTTGGGGGTGATCGGGCTGACAGGGGAGTGGTTAGAGAGTGACCAGGCTGGCAGTAAGAAGTGTTAGGGGCAATCAGAAAAGCAGGCAGGTGAGCAGTTGGGAGCCAGCAGTCCCAGATTGTGAAAGGGATATCCAACTGCCAGTGTAGGCCCGATCCTGCAAGGATCGGTCCTAAACCATCAGTCAGACATCCCTCAAGGGGTCCCAGATTGGAGAGGGTGCAGGCTAGGCTGAGGGACACTCCCCCAGTGCATGAATTTCGTGCACCGGGCCTCTAGTATATATATAAAAGTCTAAGCAACCTAATGTCCAAATGACCGGAATGACCAGAACCACTGGTTGCTATGACCTGCACTGACCACGGGGGGCAGACAGTCAATGCAGGAGCTGCCCCCTGGTGGTCAGTGTGCTCCCACAGCAGGAGCGCTGCTCAGCTGACTGACCTGTGCAGGCAGCCCACCAGCTTAGCGGCAGCCACTCACTCCCTCAGTAGTCCTGCAGGTCTAATCTCTAGAGAACAGGCCAGGCACGAGGGACCAGCACCACCAGCAGGATCCTGACAGCACTGCCTTCTGGATGTTGGCCTCAGGCACCATGCCACTTACCCCCCCTAGATGCTCCGCAAGGAAGAAACAATATAAAAGCGGGCGCCAGGTGGCTCCTGACAACTGGCAGGAATGTCAGTGGGATGGATCCAGATTCCGGGCTGGCAAGGACATCCCATTGCCCATCCAGAGGGCGCCGATCGTGTCCCGGCCCCTCCCCACCCCTCTCAGGACCCCACCCATGCATGAATTTGTGCATCAGGCCTCTTGTAGAATATAAACTTTGAAGGTCCCATGTCTATGAAATGATACAATTCCCACCATGAATGGAACTTATACATTTCTTCTCTCTCCAACATATGCATCAAGGTCAGGATTTCAGATATTGGTAAATGCTTGTGGGTTTGAGTACTTAGTTACCATTGATTTTAAACATTTATTTTCACAAAAGGGATTTCCTTACACCTTTTTATTTAGCTATGCATTCAATAGAATATATGTTGCAATCTATTCCGAACATGTAAGTATATTTCAGAGTGATTTTAAATTTTGTGGTTCAAAATATCAAGTTTATCAGGACACTAAAAGTGGAATTTCCTACTCAAACTAGTTTTGATATGCATGATATAAAATGTATAGACCCATTCCTTTGTTACATTCTTAGTTCACATTTTCTCTTTCTCATCCAATTTTCAAATAAAAAGACATTCTTTTGGAGGCAAAGTAATAATGGCTCTAACTCAACATTTTCATTTTTTTGGCAGGAGATTATTTTTAATATTGATTTTATTTCTAAATAATTAAATACAGTAACTTATTTTCTTCTTCTATGTATGCTTTTAGTAATATTTATCTTCCGTGTCTTCATCCTAGTCATGTCTTCCTGCTGGAGGAAATTAGATTGCAGTATATTTTTTATAAGAGTAAATGCGCTTTATGATAATTTCCAGTTTACAAGGATTAATGTTTTATTTTATTTTTCTCATAAATATTGAAATTCCAAGTTTGTCTGGTTTATGTAGCAAAGGTAATTATACCAAATATATTGCTTAGAAAAAATAGCTTTACAATAACTCTCAGTTAACATATTTTTATGCCTCTCACAGCAAGGGACTCTTTTCATTTTAGTTGTGGCAATATAAAAGCATGTGAATTTCAGTGGTATAAAGAATTCATTTGAAAAATAAAGACATGCTTTACAAAACAGTTGGAAATACACAGCTATGTGTAGGTAGAGGAACTGTTTGCCGGCACTCTATATTCTTACAGTATACACATATTTTAAAAACTGAACAAAGGCAAATAAACTTGAAGTTCTAGTGCACATTTATAGAATTTTTTATTTAGAATCAGTTTTAAAATTGTAGATATAAAATGTAAAATAAAATGAGCTATACAATTTTAGGAGAGAAATTCTTATTGAATTTATTGTAGTAACATTGGTTAATAAAATTATATAGGTGTCAGGTGTAAATTTCCATAATGCATCATCTATATATTGTACTGTATGTTCACCTAAAGTCAAGTCTTCTTCCATCACCATTTATCCTCCTTTAACCTCTTTTACCTCCCGCAGCCCCCTTTTCCTCTGGTAATCACCATTCTGTTGTCTGTGTCTGAGTTAGGATTGTGCTTTTCATTTGTTGTTTTGTTTTGTTTTTACTTAATCCCTTCACCTTTTTCACCCAGCCTCCCAGTCCCCACCTCTATATCAGCTGTCAGCCTATTCTCTAGGAGCTTGCTTCTAGAATCATTGCTTACATTGGCTTAATAACTTAATAACAAGACTCACAGTAGCAAGAAAAAGGAAAGGTTTTTAGTCTGAGAAAAGTTTGCACTCTCATTTATTCCATGTTGTTACATTACTTAAAAAGTTATATACTATATAAAAATTAGTTTACCATAAAATGTTCTAAACAAAATACTTCATTACTGAATTGACTTTGTATGGCTTGCAATTGATAGATTTTAAACAAATGATTATGATTCATACATTAATCACATATAGATCTCTTTTTCTGAAGTCTATTTGATGTAGATTTATTAATATATTAATATTTGTGTAAATTTCTTTAATCAATATCTACATACTTATAAACAAGTCCTGCTTTTTGAATCAGCATTGCAATTATGATCTAGTCCTGCCTTATCATTTCTGACTCTCTACCTTGCTCATTAGGCTCCAATAATATAAAAATCTGCACGTTCTGTTTGGTTTCTTACCAATGTATCATTGGATTCACTATCTCCAATTTTTACAGAGGGGGGAAGGGAAAGAGAGAGAAACATCAGTGTGAGAGCATAACATTGATTAGCTACCCGCTGCATGACCCCTACTGAGGATCAAGTCCACAAACAGGGCATGTGACCTGAACAGGAGTTGAACTGGCAGCCTTTTGGTACAAGGGATGACACCCAACCATCTGAGCCACACTGGCTGGGGCTAATGAAGTAATTATTAATATGATGGCTAAAATCAAGCACCAAATGTTTACCGATGCACATCCGATGAAATCAGTATGTCTAATATTAATGGTGAGAAACAAATTACAAAGAAAAATGTTTTCTGAAAAACAGTTCTTAGGATAATCATTTTGATTTTATATGGATTTCATCATATATTTAGGAACAAAATTCAGAACTTTTTTAAGCAATAGATTAGTAAATTTGGGGGTTTATTGAATTTAATTCAATAAAACAGAAAAATAAGCCTGATAATTTGGAATACAGTGGTACTTTGAATAAATCCTCAAATTTATTGAAACTCTATCCTATATAATAAAAGCTTAATATGCTAAGTGTCCGGTCGTCCACTCGGCCTTTCAGCCAATCAAAGTGTAATATGCTAATGATATGCTAAGGCAGCTCAACTGCTTGCTATGACGTGCACTGACCACCAAGGGGCAGACACTCCAACTGGTAGGTTAGCTTGCTGCTGGGGTCTGGCTGATCAGGATTGAGTGAGACAGGCCAGACATGCCCTGGAGCTCTCCTGTGGTTTCTCCCCAGCTGGCCAAACTTCGGCTTCCCTCCCTGGCCCAACACAAGAGCTGCCCCCTGGTGGTTAGTGCACTCCCACAGGGAAAGTGCAGCTTAGCCAGAAACCAGGCTCATGGCCAGCGAGTGCAGCGAGCACAGGAGCCCCTCCCACCTCAGCTGCCGGCAGGTGGTAAGAAGCGAGCAGTCCTGAACTTTGAGAGCCCCGGACTGCAAGAGGGATGTCTGACTGCTGGCTTAGGCCCAGTCCCCCTAAGCCAGTAGGTGGTCATCCCCTAAGGAGTTCCAAACTAGGAGAGGGAGCAGGCCGGGCTGAGGGACCCCCAACACCCAGTGCGCAATTTTCATGCACTGGGTCTCTAGTACAATATAACAGGACTACATGCATAGTCTGCCTCGTCTATGTTCAGGCACATAAGCAGTTAGCAACAAAATTATATTTTAACAAAAATTTTCACAATGTTGTGAGTGGATTATGAATCCATTACCTTAGCATATTCTAATGTATTTTACCTGTACCAATTTTTATGTAGATTATTTTTCAATGATTTTTGTAGAATATAATGGACTAGAGCAGCCTTATAGAATTTATATGGCAATGAGATTTCTCTGAGCGAAAGATTCTAGATATGTTCAAAGGATAAGTCTTCACACTTTAAAAGGGAAACAGATAATATAACTAATATTAGAAGGCAGAAATTTAATAAAAACTAGGAAAAGTTGAACTAATATTATTTTTCTGATCTCAAGTGCATACGTACCAAAAAAACGCAGATATTGTGAGTCTGTTTCCTTAGAAAAAAATATTTTTAGCTTAATTCTCATTTCTTTTCATAGATCTTGAAAAATACAGTCCAAATTTTGCAGGAGTTTATGTTTCCTGAGTACATTAACTTATTTGTATTTCACAATATTTCCCCCCTGCAATTCCTTTTCCCCTTATTTTACAATATAAACAAGTTATCTTATTCCTCTGGGTAAGTTTATGCTCATGGGATCTTGCTTCAGGAGAATAATAAAAGTTTGCCTTTTGCTTTTTAATGCTGTAGAGGTATCTTTAACAACTATAGAGAATAGTTTAGTTGGGCTATGGAAACATCATTTTATACTCCTCAGAGTCAACTACTGAATCAGGAGGTCACAGTTCAATTCCTGGTCAGGGCACATGCCCAGGTTGTGGGCTCAATCCCCAGGGTAGGGCGTGCAGGGGGCAGTCAATCAATGATTAATGATTCTCTCTTATCATCGATGTTTCTACCTCTCTCTCTCTATCTCACTTCCTCTCTGAAATAAATAAAAATATCTTAAAACATGAAAAATAATTCTTCAAGTTTTTCAGCTTTTGGAATTTATCTTGACACCCATATCGCTGATACATTTTTCAGCACTATGACAATAATCAGTTTTCTATATTTTTTATCTAATGTTCTCTCCCACTATTTTAAAGTTTTTTGAAGCAGCAATACTAAAATGTTAAAAAAAACTATAAAATATCCTATATATAAAAAAATAAACATGATCTACACAGTCACTTAGGATGGACTACATAATTATGACCCTTAGATAGATGAAGGAAGAAAATTTTGTATCTGCAAGTAGTTTAAAATCTAGAAAATCATTACGACTCTGGACAGGATTACTAGTAGTTCCTATATGTTTGACTAGAATGGAGAATCTAGCAATGTAAGCAATGCAAAAGAGATATTTAAATAAATGTGAAGTTGAGGTAATTTTATGACTTTAGAGGCAGCAAGTGAATATAATGCTCAGTTTGCTTGTTAAGCCTACAGTTCATTTACTTATTGTGGCCATTGATCACTGAAAACTTCATTGGACTATTGAACCAAGACAAATTTACAACTTAGTATTGCATACTAAATTATGCCACCTCCCTACCCCCAAAAAACATATCAACTGAAATCTAACTTCCAATGTCACATTGCCTTTAATGATGTTTTTTTAAAAGGCTAATCAAGAGCAAATGTGTCATTTGGGCAAAAAATGAAAAAGGATCCCAAGTCAAATTTATAGAAAGGATTCCTTTACTAACTTTTAGTCAAGAATATGTTTGTATATTTTCAGAAAACACCTCAGACCATGTGGATTCCTGCAACAGAGAGGAATTGACAGGACTGCTCCAGCCATGAAGTCAGAAGAGAAACAGTCCAGAGATGGAAGATGCTGACGACGCCTTGCCATACTAGCTGTCAGCAGCTGTGCGTCGCTGCAGGTTGCCCAGGACCAAACCAGAGAGGGTCGGACCTGCATTACCACCATTTGTCCACCATCCAGAACTGAAATATCATTGCTGACATGTACACATAAGGAACTGTTTGACATTGAAATTGGGACTCAAAAGAACGTTGGCCCAGAAAGAAACTCACTACAGACTGATTCATTTGCCTCTCAGCATAACCATTATTGCTTGTCTCATTTTCTGTTCTTATAAGGGTATTTCTAGTGTCACATGATCTCACTCATCTGGGGGAAATAATGAACAACATAAACTGATGAACAAAAACAGACCCGGAGACAGGGAAGCATTGATCAGACTGTCAAACCTCAGAGAGAAGGTAGGGGAGGGTGGGGGTAAGAAGGAGAGATCAACCAAAGGACTTGTATGCATGCATATAAGCCTAACCAGTGGTCACGGACAACAGGGGGTGGGGGCATGTGTGGGGAGGGGTCTGGGATGGGAATGGGGGGATGAGGACAAATATGTGATACATTAATCAATAAATAAATTTAAAAAAAAAGCAAATGTAGTCCTGAGAACAGGGTTCTGTTCAATAGGAGTAGTCATCCTCCTAAGGAAGAGACATGAGGAGTGAAAACACAGGGAAAAGTTGCCATCTGCAAGCCAAATAGAGAGGTCTCACCAGAAACCACCTCTGCCATCGACTTCTGGCTCCAGAATTGAGCACAAGAATGTTTCTGCTGTGTAAGTCCTACATTCTCTGGTATTCCACTATGGCAGCCCAAGCAGACTAATTCACCAAGTGATGCTTGTTCTTTGATTTGCACACTCTGCTCCCTGGGAAAATCGGTATTAGCTTCCAAAAGCTCCTTGAATCTTTAGATTGTTAACTTTTCTCTGGCTGTATATCTAGCTCCCAGTATATGCAATTCAGTTTTATAAATACTCTTTACTTGTACAAAATATGTTATAACCAAGTTTCATATATATCAGTTAAAGTAGTCATTTTTTCTTATGTTTTGAAAACAATGACAGATGTTTACAGAGTAATTGCTTGTTCTTCACATCACCTTTCTCAATTGACAAGTATCTAAACTAACTATATGAGTTATTTAAAGACCTGCAGAACTTTTTAAAAGCCACACTATATAATGTCTTCATGTTTTAATTATTTACACATTAGTATTTTTAAACTATCTAGGTAAGAATTCTTGCCTTTATAAAACAGAGGAAATCACTTTGATTTTACTTAGATGCAAATGTTGTCTCTAGAGTAGTTACAGGTAAAAATAAAAATGTCTTTTGCAGCTATTAAACTTACCTTTTTACAAGGACAGAGAAGCAATTAATTAAGATCAGTTTACCAATGATTCTCCGTATGCTTCTTACTTTAATACACAATAACTAATTAATAAGGTACGTTTCAGTATTATATTGAGAATAAGAAATGACAAACCCCAAGTCATATAACTATTGGCAGTATTCTTTCTTAATATTATTTTCTCAATATAAATTTAAATACTTGTATGACTTCAGTGTCCCACTGCCTTATTCACCAGAGCATTGAAATGAAAATGAGTCTTTCTCTTTTCAGTTTATTGGGTTCTGAGCCAAAGTCATGAATTAATCCTATTGTATATGGAATTTACAGCCAAAGAAGTTCCTAAAAAATATTTTCTGTTATCGAAGACATGAGTGACAACTGTAAAATTTTCCCCAGAGTATCGCCCCAAAACTCACGAGAGTGTAGTTTTTCCTTAGTGGCTGCTATGTTGTTCTTAAAAATTCAGCATACCATTTACTCTTCAGTGTACCAGGACATCTTATTATTGATGGTCCTTTCAAAAAAGTAGTAGAAACAACTTGCACTTAGAATAATAGTATTCTTCTCAAATAAAGAACTTAAAAAGTTATAGGGGAAATGTGTATGAGATTTTTGATTTAATATTTGAAATGATTGCATAAATTTATAGAGCTAGGTTGCACATTGAACTGAGCCAGCATAAATCAAGTTATACCTTGCAAAAAAAAGAGAGGAAATTTTATTTGAACCTAAAAAACATAAGAAAAATTTATAAAGCACAAAAAGTTGAAGATCAAATATAGTTAAATATTTGAACATGGATACTTAATAAAATTAAGTTGCTAGTTAACTTTGTGATCTACTATTCCTATAGAGATTAAATCCTCTGTAATCCCCCAGATAGCATAAGAATAATATATTAAGAAGGTGGAGCTGAAATTAATGAATTTATAAAGTTAGAAACTGTTCTAAGGAAGTGGTAAGCTCTACTTTTCAAGACCTTGATGGATGAGGGTTATGTTAATAATTCCCCAATGCAATATAAACCCACCTCTTCCTTCACTTTGGCACAGTGTTGCTCTATTGGTAGAGGGGCTGACTACCTCCTCTTCATTCCTTGAGACTTAGCTAAGCAATCACCTCTTCTAAATATAAATGACCCTTGAACAACACAGGTTTGAACTGTGCAGGTCGACTTACACATGGATTTTTTTCCAATAAATGCCCATACTATTTTTGAGCCACCACTGGGAATCCACATATGCCAGAGGAACAACTGTTTGTGTTGATCTATGACTTTCTATAATGTTGACTTGAGCATTTGCTGATTTTGGTATCTGTGGCAGGTCCTGGAACTAAGCCCCACAGATATTGAGGGACAATTAAGTTTTTGGAAAATCAGCAGTTTTACAGGGATTTTTGTCTGCCCAGGGGTCATATTATTTAGCCCCCAGGTTGTTATACAAGGTCAACTGTAGTCTTCACTAACTCTTTGGCGTCCTCTCCCTAATTTATATATTCTTAGCACAACTCTACTCGAGCACCCAGCATTTGCCAATTCATAGACAGAGTTACAACAAACTTACAATATAAATATATATTTTTTCATTGATACTACAATTTCTTCCTAGCATTGTTTTTTGTGTCTTCTACCCCAACTCAGAACAACCTTTTTTTCTTCTAAGACTGGCAATGACCTACATGCTACTAATTTCAAATAACGCACCTTGGTAATAAACTTCCTAGAACACTGGGGGAATATGACATAGATAATGCTCCTCAATATCTTAAAACGTGTGTATCTTGTGATTTCTGGAACACTGAATATTCCACATCTTCCCTCTGACCAGCTGAACTTTCCTTTGTTAAATTTATACTGGAGCAGTTCCCACTTCTCCTCTTTCTCTCATCCTCCTCTTTTCTCCATAATCAGCTAGTTTGTTTGCTTGAAATATGCTTTACATATTGATTCACAAATGTATATCTCAGGTATAGTTTCTCTGCTAAGCTGCAGACACATTTATCTAACTGCTCTCTTCCCAATTCCACTCTTTATATCTTCCCTTCAGTTCTCCACAGATTAGCAAGCCTAATTGTTTATAAAGTATTCATTACATCGTATAATGCCAGTCCTTTAAAACCTGCAATAGCTTCTCACTGCAATGCAAATGAAACCCAGTTGGGAAGATGTCCTTTGTGAGCCTGCGCATGCCCTTGTGTTCCCCTCTGTATTCATTCCTACCAGCCCTACCCCACCAAGTACATCCACAACCCTCTTAGTTCTTTAAAGATAATCAGTTCTTTCCCAGTCAAATTTTTCATACATACGGTTCCCTCTGCTTTAAATGTTTCTCCATACTCTTCATAGGGTGTGAAAGCCAATGTTTAAGTTAAGCTGCCCCTCGCCTCTCTAAAGAAGATCTTTCTATTGACAAGCTTTATACTACATATCACAACTCTTCAATGTAAAAACTGCAGTTACTTCTTTGGATGTTAATTCCTGGTTTTCTTATTAGGCTGTCATCTACATCTTACAAAAGAAAACGCTACTATAGCTTTGTTCCCAAATACTGGTTGCAGTGCCTAATATATAATGGACACAACACCAATGTTAGTTCAATGACGAAAGGAAATGAGGAAAATAATCTAAAAGGGCTGAAATTGAACAGTGTAAAACAAACTTACTTTCCTTGGCACCAATATGGAGCTGTGCTGCTTGATATTTTTAATAAGAGTTCAACAAATATGATTGCTCTGAGACCTTAGAGAGAGAGATTATATATTTAAGGGAAAGCAAAATACTATTATAACTCAGCTATTGATTTATACTCAAATATTTAGAAAGCATATGCTCTTATGCAATGGAGATAAACAGAGCAGAGGTCCTGCCCTCAGTCTTACACCAATCACACAAAAGTAAGTACTGAACTAGTGGCATTATACATTTCTCACATGAGAACCTTTTCACAAGCCCAGTGAGAATCACGTTTGTTTGACTGATATAGATGAAAGGATCCAGTGAAGGATATTCAAAAGAAATAGTAAGTGTATCTGGGGAGTAATCCTATAAAATAAAAGGCTAATATGCAAATACTAGTAGACTGAACAGCAGAACAACCAGAACCGAACAACTGGTCGCTGTGACTTGCGCTGACCACCAGAGGGCGTGTGTGGAACATGGCTGGTGTTGGCCACAGCAGGATGGTGGAGCAGGTGAGAGGGGTCACTGTCATTGGGGTGAGCCTCTGGTGGTTACTGAAAATTCTTTGCTCCTGTCCTCTGTTGTCCCGCCTGTTGCTCGCACCTGCTGCCAGTGCTGGCCCCTCTAGCACCCATTGCCAGTACTGCCTCCACTTGCACCCACAGCCAGCAATGGAGCCACAACTTGCACTCACTGTGCCGGCCCCAATCACTCAGCACCATCAGCAGGTGTGAGCAGCGGCTGCCGGCCCTGATCACCCCTGAGGGCTTCTCCACCTCCCCCTGCTCCTGAGGGGGGAATTGGGGCAGCAGCTGCCACTCACATCCACTGATGGTGCTGACCCCGCTCGCACCCACTGCTGGCGCTGTCCCCAATGGCTCCGTGCTGTCAACGGGTGCGAACAGGGCCAGCATCGTCAGCACGTGAGAGCAGTGGCGGCAGGAGCCCGGCTGCCAGCAGACAAGGGACAGGGGGCTGCGGCAGGAGGGGCTGGGTGGGAGAGCCGGGCAGGGGGCACACAAGATGGGCTGAGACCTGCAGCCTCGCAGCCCACAGTTCCTTTCAAGGTGCACACATTTGTGCACTGGGCCCCTAGTTTTTATATAGAATAAAGAAGATGCCAATGAACGAAAAAACATGAGAACTGTGAGAACTTTGAGCAATTTGGTTTTGGTAAAATGTTGGCTTTGTGAGTATGTATATGAGTGCCGTGTGTGTGTGTGTGTGTGTGTGTGTGTGTGTGTGTGTGTGTTCGTGCGTGTGTGCGTGTTGCAGTGGTAGTTGGTGATGACAGGGACTGTATGGTGTCCTGGGGACCCTGGTTGGTTTGTGAGCCTTGTTAAAGATCTTGAACTTTGTTCCATAGACAATGACAAGGCATACATGTTATTTTAAACCTGCTCAGCTTAATGTAGTTTGGCCATTGCAAGGAAACAATTAGACAAAAACTATTACTATCCGTAGTTTTTCAAATACAGAAAAAGACACCACATAGACTGTTAGTTTTTTTAAAAATGTCATTACCTAGAAATAAATGCTCCCACTTATTCTAACAAGATCATCTACTAACTTACCTGGGGTTCTCCCAAAGGCAGAGACTGAATCAAAGGCTGACAGACTAGTTCGTTAAGAAAGCTATTCTCATATGCTAAGAATGAAAAACTAGGAAACCAAAACCCTGTGTGCAGGGAATTCCTGTTGGCCTCCTGCATGTGCCCAGTGCCCCATCTCACCAGAAGGTCCGAGAGGCATGAAGAATCGCAAAGCTACTTGCCCGAGGGGGACATAAGAGGACACATTTCTTCATTGGCTTTTGTCCCTCATTGGTCAAGGGTGGTACCTCAGGTGGTAGCACTAAAGGACAAGACATAAGAGGAAAGCCGTAGAAAAAGGTGAAATCAACTCTCAGCTGCTTGCAAGTGGTCCAAGCTGCTGAGAACTGGTGCCTAGAGCAGTGGCCACAAGATGTATTCTATGTTCCCACATGCTGTCAGTCATCCTAAAGGGTGATTTTATTTTATATTATTTTATTTTTTATATATTTTATTGGTTTTTTACAGAGAGGAAGGGAGAGGGATAAAGAATTAGAAACATCGATGAGAGAGAAACATCGATCAGCTGCCTCCTGCACACCCCCTACTGGGGATGTGTCCACAACCAAGGTACATGCCCTTGACCGGAATTGAACCTGGGACCCATCAGTCCGCAGGCTATGCTCTATCCACTGAGCCAAACCAGTCAGGGCCTAACAGGTGACTTTAAAAAGGCCTCTTTATTTCCAAGGTAGCAGGATGCCTAGTAGAAATTTCACAAGCAAAACAACTTTGTGATTGAATGTTTCACTTTTCTGCCAGTTGCTGACACAGCTTCACATGCACTCACATTCTGTCTCCTAAGCATGTGCTGCCACGGCGATTTGGATGCAGATTGCACCTTGCTAGCCAGGGGAGAGGCCTGCTGTCTTTTCCCAGCTCCGGACTCACCTTGGCTTTGGCTGGGAACTGCCAGTGTTTCAGAAGTGCATTTCCGGGCTGACGTGACCTCGACAGAGGATCCTCCAGCCAGCACTGGAGAAACTGGTTTCTCTCCTCTTTCCTCTAATGCATTTTCATTGGAACCTTTTTGCAAGAACCATACACAGGTCTGCCAGTCAGTGTTTAAGGAAATGTTTGTCAAGCTCTCTAAAGTTATTACGTGTTTTTTTTTTCATTTTCGTTTCAAAGGAAAAGCAGACTTTTTTTGTAATATCAAAAAGAGAGAAGATTTGTGAAGGGTAATTCCTACAAGAGCTGATGAGACTAATCTTCCTTGAATGATCATGACTGCTTAAAACAGGGACTAAAACCATTCTCTTTTCAAATGGGATTTTTTTTTTTTTATTGAAATAGCCTATTCAGTGGGGTGGCAATTTAGATGCATGTAACTTTCTTGATTGTCAAGTTTATATTGAACCCCATTTATCCTTGATCATTTCCTCATGCATGACAAGAAAAGAAAAGCTTACAGCACAGAAGATTTTGTAAAAGAAAAGTAAATTTACCTCCATTGTTTATTTACAGATTGAAAATAAAATAGAGCAGTAGGTGGTCTGATTATGTATTTTTATTTTCAGTATCCATAACAGAATATCTAGATGCTGTTACAACCACAGAAAATACAATAGCAATAGTGAAAAAATAATAACTCTCATTTGATTGCTATCTTGAAAGCATGCTAAATCAGAGGGCAGCTGTCAGAATATATCTGACTTTAAAACTGCTTCACTTGTTAAATTCATAAAATTGGTTACATCCAGTACATTGAATGCTGCATTGCTCACGCCATTTGAGAAACTGTGCAAAAAAATAAAAAACAATAGCTAGTGCATTTTATACTTGACTACCATTAAACTACTGCCAGCCCATCAGTTATGCACTATTTATTTATTTTAATGCAATATGTTTAATACAGTACAATTCCGTTTTTTTTTTTCTGGAGCACATGCCATATTCAGGATAACACAATAGCTTTTTATTCTCCCTCCTTTTTTCCTATCTCTCAGAAAGGATCAAAAGCACAACCAGTATATTCAAAAAAAGAACTTTTTGAATGCCTCACCTTAAAACCCTGTTACTCAGGTATAACCTCCGATTTCTCTTCAGTAGCTAACCTCCTATTTCACTTCACTGCCATGGTAGCAAAAATTGAGTCTGTTACATTCTTCAAAGAAATCCGAACAGCCCTCTTTTTAACTTTGATTCTTTGTGTTTGTACGTATGGAGGAAACGAAGAACAGAAATCCTCTGATGTTCTGCAGGAAGCACATTAGAGATTATAAGAACAATTAGTATGTTTAATGCTTTATTTTGATAAGTAAAAGGAATAACATTTTTGCGCTAACAGAAATAGTCATCTCCTACATAAATGTAAAACATTACATCTTCATGAGAATCTATACATTTTTTAAAAGGTGAATGTTGAGTGGATTAAGTGAAGGAAGTGACTATGAATTATAGGTCTCTGCAGCCACCATAATTTACATGTGCACACAACATTAAAGCAAGTGACCGACTCTGTGCCATCGAGTCTGTTCCCGGAGCCTCCCTAGTCCTTCATCAGTCAGTTTTCTTGGGGGCTAAGGAGAGATGCATTAGCCTATACTAATTCTCTCTTACTGTAACGAGATAAACTATATAAACACCTCTGAAGGAAGCAACTGCCTGGCCAGTATTTGCTTCATGTTGGTCATCAACCCAACTAAATAGAATAATTTATAAACCAAAATTATTTTTGACCAAATTAATTTATAGAAAGTATATGGCCTGATCAAAATGTTCTGTTTTTAATTTTGCATTTTTAAATGTTCAGCATTGTATTATTTATACAGATTAAAATAATACTTTTGAATTTTTACATTGTGCCAAGCACACTGTTATAAACAGGTTAAATAGACAAGTGCAGTAGATTAAGTTTACAAACTGAAAGTCTTTGCCAGTGTATTGCCCCTCCAAATCCACTCATGAAAATGAGTAATTCTTCGCATCTACCACTTAGGTTCGTGGTAAAAGTTTTGGAATCAATTCATCTGAGTTAAAATTTTGAACCTCCAATTTGCTAGACAATTTTTTTACTGTTTAAAGTATTACAAATAGTAGTAAATATGTCTCCTTTTCCCCCCTGTTGACCTCCCCCCCCCCACATCCCCCATCCCCTAGCACATGCCCTCACCCTCCTAGTGTCTGTGTCCATTGGTAATGCTTATGTGATGCATACAAGTCCTTTGGTTGATCTCTTACCCCCGCATCCCTCCCCTGCCTTCCCACTGAAGTTTGACAGTCTGTTCAATGTAGACAAATTTTTCTTGAGAAACTACCCAAACCTTGTGAATCTCTCCCTTCATTTGTAAAATTTATTTATAGGAGTATGTGTCTGACACAACCTTCACAGATTAGTTTCAGAATTAGGTCGATGAATGTATTTAATGTCCTAGGTATATACATTGCTATATACTAGTAGTAAGTGGTCAATAATTGAGGCTAACATTAGTATTTATTTTCACACATTGTTTTACTCGGTTAGTCATTATTTTAAGGTGTGCTCTAGTTTTCACTTAAAGGATGTTGTCATTCAATCTCACATCTTTTTAAAATGTATATGTAATTTTTGGAAATGCTGGTAATTTGAGAGGGAAAATCATGCACATTTTCACAGTGGTTACTTGATGGCCGTGTTTAAATAAGCTGTTTGTTGCCTGCCAGGGGGAATAATATCTACTGCGATTCTCCTCTCCCGCTTTCTCTGTCACCTCCCTTTGTAGAAGTTAACCTTTAATGTCTTCCAACGCTTTTTCCCTCTTTTCACTGAGGCTATTAGACTTCAGTTAATCATAGTCAGTCACCCACACAAAAAGCCACTTCATTTCTTCTGCTTATTTTTAACAGACAACTATTTTGCAGTGAAAGTCGTTTTTATGCCAGCAGAGATCTATATTCTAGAAGTCAAATTTTGAACATTCTCTCTGAACTAATAATGTTAAAAAGAGTTTTGATATGAGTTACAGAAGCTTCTGCAGGAAGGCACTCATGCTGGTGGGGATAACTTAAGAGTCTCAAGGTTGGGAAACTGACTTAGAATCCCAAATATCTTCAAATACCCAAAATATTTTAGCACTGTCATATATTTTGAGGCAAAGAAGCGTTGAACAGACTGTCAAACTACATTGGGAAGACAGGGGAGGTTGGGCGAGGGGGGCTGTAAGAGACCAACCGGAAGACTTGTACGCATGCATATAAGCACAACCAATGGATACAAGACACTGGGGCGGGGGGAAGGCGGGCAGGTAAAGGCATGTACTGGGGGGTAGGGGAGGTTGGGGGGAGGTCAATGGGGGGAAAAAAAGGAGACATATGTACTACTATTTGTAATACTTAAAAAAATAAAAAAATATCCTGTAAAAAAAATTAAAGAGCTAATACTTTTAAAATAGCCCAAATGTTTTTGAGTAGGATTGTTACTTCAATATATTTTGGGACAGGAAATCAAATAAATGTTTCTTATTAACAAAGGAGAGTGGGGACACTGTGAAAACAGCTTTGTGACATTTCAGAGTTGAAAAGTTCTATTAGAACTTATTAAAAATAGGTTGTAGATTGGAGGCAAGAATTTATGCAGAGGCAGTGATGGTATATAAACCTGAGCATTAAAATTGACTGTTATTAATGCTGTTCTACCAACTGTAACATGGAAAAGCACTGCCAGCCTTTTTGTTTATTGTCAAAATTCAGAAAAAAACAGAAAGAAAATATGCATATAAACAAGAAATAGAATATATTTTTGTTTTCAAAAATATTTGAAACTTTTTACATTAGAAAAATTTCAGCTGCAATCATATTAAGAGTAGAAGAATATTTTCATGACTTCATTAATTTGTTTTATGTAATAAAGTGTTTTATTTTTCTTTCTTTTAGATGCATTGCTATGCTTGCCAAGAAGTGTTATGTAACTTCATTTTTACTACTTTATATTTCATAGGTATCTTCCTTTTTTCAATTTGGATATTTTTAAAACTATGCTAAAGATCAAGCAAATACTTAATGGTCAAGATAAAATTCAGCACCTTTATAGATACATTTGACTCACCTTTAGCCCTCAATCATTTTGAGAGCTAACTCAAATTAGTAAATGTGTCTATAACATCTTTAGAGAGGTTCTTAAAATCCTCAAATTACACGTTTGAAAATTTTATGAGATTTCCCAAATGGAATAATTAAAACGTACCAGCAATCCTCCTTATAATTTTAAGACATGCAGTTGAGCTACACAACTTCCCTGCAAGAACAGAATTACACATTGTGGAGAGAAATATTAAAATGCATATAATATAAAGCAGAATGAAATAAAAATTATTGTTTACATTTTAGCAAAAATACAATGAGGATAAAGAAAAAAAAGATGGGTTATTTTGGCCAAGAAAAATAACATGAATTGGATCTCGAGGATGGAAAAGAGTTTAAATGTACCAACAACAAAACAGTAAATAAGAAAACACCTAGTGTAGAATGGGCAGAAATTATGGGTATGTCACGAGTTTTAAGTTGTACGGTACTCTAGCTGTCCTACCTATAGGAGCTGGCTTATAATAAAGTGATCTTAAAGACTGTAGACTAAATTAAAAAATCAATGTTGTTTGTAAATAAAAGTGATATTGATGGTATTATGCTTTATGAAGTCAAATAAAGCAAGAGTAAGAAATATAGGTATAAGGAGAAATAAAAGAGCGGAAACAATGAAGGTACTGATTCAGAAGCAATAACTTTTTCGTTAGCAAAGTAAATCATTGGAATTGTGGAAGAAGGATGGATGCTGTTAGTATTCTGAGACCTGGGGCAACTAGTAGCAATCAGACTGAATCATACTGAAAGTGGTTTTATAATTCAGTGTTTTTCCCCTTTGTTTTGGTTTCCTTTAAGGATAACTCATTAGACACTGTTGAAGATATTTAATCCATAAGTACCAGTCTGTCCCTGTGTCCACCTCAGATAATAATCCTTAGAAATATATCCTTCACCTTTAGGATTTACATGTTTCTGTCTTATATTTGTGCCTATGTGTTTCTATGGCATCCTGCCTACTCAAGGATTGGTAGGACCCTTGGCAATGGTGGCAACAGCCGGAGGTGCCAGGTAATACTGCGTTTTAGAAAAGCATCTTCAGAAATTTTCTTATAACATCGGAAAAGTGGAAATGCAGGCAAGTCTCTTCTCTGACAGACTCGCCGCAGTGGCTGCACATGTCTCCACACATTTGGTGACACCTGTTCATGCTGAGTGTGCCAAGAGATTTTTCAAAAATTCAAAAAAGAAAAGAAAGCCAGAGTCTTCTCAATTTATGACCCTGTCTACATATCCAGATATAGCGATCAGTTATATAGTCACTTGGTAAATCAGATAGTTCATATATACACTGAGTGGCCAGATTATTATGATCTCAGAATGCATAATAATCTGGCCACTCAGTGTTATGTTGCATGGGTGGGTCCGGCCAGCCTGGCCCAGAGGAGGGGACAGAGACGGTTGGCCAGCCTGCCTGCTGGTTGAACTCCTGATCGAGGGGACAATTTACATAATATCCTTTTATTATATAGGATATACACTGAGTGGCCAGATTATTATGCATTCAGAGATCATAATAATCTGGCCACTCAGTGTGTGTGTGTGTGTGTGTATATATATATATATATATATATATATATATATATATATATATATGTAGTTTCAGACAAATCAGTATTTAAATAATTTCTATAGTGACATATTTTAGTACCTGGCCAGGAAATTCAATGGATTAGAGTGTCATCCTGATATATCACGGTTGCAGGTTCAATCCCCAGTCAGGGCACATGTAAGAATCAACCAATAAATGAATGCATGAGTAAGTGGAACAACAAAAATCGATGTTTCTTTCTCTCTCTCTCTCTCTCTCTCTCTCTCTCTCTCTCTCTCTCTCTCTCTCTCCCCCCACTTCTTTCTCTCTAAATAAAGCAACCAATCAATAAAAACATTTTAGGTAATAAACTATGTTTAAATGTGTGTGTATGGATCTCAAAATATTTATTCTATATACCATATATCTTCATGTAATTTGTACACTAACCCAAGACAAAATAATTAATCTTGGTTAAAAAAAAAAAGAAATAAAGAAAGACCCGAGATACACAATTTCAAGAATATACTCAAATAGCAAATTAATGAGATTGATTAAATGTGAATGAATTATGAAGTTTATCTGAAAACACCTCTTAAGATATTATTTAGCTCTATTTTTCTATTCTATCAATATTATGCATGATCAGAGAAATAAATAATTGCATAGTAAGTTTCTAATACAAATATTTTGTCTAACTGAAACCTAATAATTAAAAAAATAAAATATACTTTTTAGAGTATGTTATCAATGATATTTCAGAACATTAAGGATGAGCTTTCTATTAATTGTAGTGGAGAAGTGATTAACACCTTGGAATAAACAGGGCCACACACAAAGTTAGCATTCTGTGAAGATCAAAATGTCAGTGGGGTGTTGTTTTCAGCCTTGATTCTGAGGAATCTTTGCGAGGTCTCTCATGTAGGTGATAACTTGCACTTAATCAAACCATTAATAGGGGGAATCTAATTGAATGTCACTAATTACAGAGAATCTTCAAATCATGTTAAAACTCAGAGATAAATTTCTGCTTCATTCCATAAGTCCTCAAATAATTTCTGAGTATTTATTTCCCACTCTGTCAGGTCCTAGGAACACAAAGATGAGCACAATAAATCTCTACCCTGAAGGATCTCTGACTTGGTCTACAAGGCAGACATGTTAACAAATATTTATTTATAATGTTATAGAGTAGATATGGAGAGTGGGTTTATCCTGCATAAAATAGGATCTCATAAAGGTTTTGTTAGGTGAAATATATATGTTTTAAGACTAGTGAGAGTGTGGATGATGATTGAAGGAGTGATTCTTTGGTAGGATAAATTGGAGTCTACTTTAACAACTAGCAATGTTTTGGAAATATCTATATATTAGGGATTTTATGTTGCCTTTCGGTAAGTAAAAACTTTCAGTGAAATTTTCGCTGAAAAGTAATGGTTTTGTAATTATTAAATAAAAAGAAAAAAGAACATGGATATTTGACTGAAATATAAGTTTTAGAGTTGTAAAAAAACTCAAGTTAGATATAATATAAGCAAATATTCTTATTTTGAAGGTGTTAAACAGAGCCCCAGAAAGGTGAAAAGAAATACCTATTAAAAAGGACCCAAGAAATAATTAAGACATGATTTAAATCCAGGTCGAGTGACTACTTCTCACAAGCAACCTTGTGACTCAACTAGTCATATACATACAATCTATAATCATGGAAGAAAAGCAACCATAATTTTTAGGGGCTTCATTAAAAAAAATAAATAAGTGCATATTGGTTATTTAAGGGTTCAAAATGAAGTTATGAGGACTTTATACCATTGTTTTAAATTATATTACAGATGTGGAGTCAGCTAGGAATTAACACAAATTTCTAGAAGATTTTAGGTGTAGAAATAAACAAGTCCACCCAGATAAGAATGAGCAGAGAGTATTTATTCAGAGCTTGCTATATCAAAAAAAAAGCCAGCCATCATCGGTTTCATTTGGAAGTCTCAAAGGCAGGCAGGGGAGTGAAAAGCTTTACAGTGAACAAAAGAGAAAGCTTCAGTTGTGCTCTGAGTGGAAGTTGTTGGCATGGAGAAGCTAGAATCATGCAAACAAGAAGCATGAGGCATCCTATGTGATGGATCTGGAGAGCGTATTTGGTGTTTTGGTGGTTAGTCCTGAGCTAGCTGGGCCAGAGGGAGGGGCTGAAGAGGTTAGGAAGGAGAGAACAAAAATGAGCAAGGCTGGCAGTTAGTGAACATTTCCTGACCATTCTCAGCCAATTGCTGAAGAGATGGTTTGGAGTTCCCCACTGGTTGTTGAGTCAGAGTTCTATTTCCATCTAAGGTCTGACCATTGTCCATTTTTATATTTGGTCTCTCATAGGGAAATATGACCTAAATCTATCACAGTGTTATTCCTTTTTAAAAGTGTCTATTGGATATCTCTTCTTAGACCTGAATATTTTTCTATCACCAGAAATTATGATGGAGATCAATGGCTGAAAAATCTTTTAAAAAGCCATTCCCTACATCTTAAGTTGGGAATTTGGTCATAACACCCTCTTAGAAAATACATTCGTAATTGGCTTGCTCTTGCTTTTGTCCGTCCCTATAACATGACTTTACCAACCAACTTTGTTACTACTGAAAACTCACTGAATGGCAGATTACTGGTTATTATTTTCTTTTTCAATTACATCAAATGCTCTTTGACATTTTTGTTTCACTTTTTTCTCACTAAATTATCTCTATTTTCTTCAAGTTTATTCACATGTCCTAAGCCCTACTTTTTAAATAAATATTTTAGCTAGAAATGATTATTTGCTTCTGTCCATAGCTGACAACAAGTTGCAAAATGATGGATTTCATAACTTAAAAGATATAGGATATCTTTCCTTTGAAATATAGTGATAGATGACAACTTCAATTGAACATTTAACATTTCTTTTTATCCTTTATCTCAATATATTTCTTTAAAGACAGGAGAGAGAATGATTTTCTTTATATTCAGTGATGCATATTGTATATGCACAGATAATAACTTTTGAATAATTGTCATACTAAAAACCCTTATCACTTTGCCACTCTTTAATTTAACTTTTTATCTTCCTATTATTTATTTCATTTGCACATAACAGTAATTAAAGCATGATGGCAGAAAGCCATTCAACAAGAAACAGTTGTCATATTTCAATCTTCAGTATTGGTCACTCGCTAGTTGCCTGCTTGAAGGTCACGGTTTATCATTAATTAAACTTTTAACTTATTTTCTATGTTCAAAATGTGTTTTGGTTAATTTTAAATACAAAGTTTTACTTACGATCTATTTGGAATGCTTTCAGTTAGCATGTGAGAACTTGGCTTTAAGATATCAAATCCCATATGCACCACATCTATTATTTAGGTTATTCATGGCAAAAATACTTTTGTATTACATATTTATATATTTCATTCAGAAGCACCTTTGTCATGCACTGGGCTTCTAGTTTGGTTATAAATAAAAATAATTTATGTTCTATGAAAACTTTCTTCTTCTCTTTGGTTATGTGTGTTAAAAATAAGAGAATAGGTTAAAAACAGAGTTGCATTTGGAAACAGCCTCAGTGCCCATCAGCAGACGAGTGGTTTAAAATCTGTGGTACAGGCGGGCAAATGGGGGGATCAGGACACACATGTGATACATTAATCAATAAATAAATTTAAAAAAACCTGTAGTAGATCTACACAATGGAATACTACGCTGCTATAAAAAAGAAGGAATTCCTACCATTTGCAACTACATGGATAAACCTGGAGAGCATTATGCTAAGTGAAATAAGTCAGTCAGAGAAAAATAAATATCACATGACCTCAGTCATTTGTGGAATATAATGAACAACATAAACTGATGAACAAAAACAGATCCAGAAACAGAAAAGCATCGATCAGACTGTCAAACCTCAGAGGGAAGGTAGGGGAGGGTAAGGGTAAGGGGGAGAGATCAACCAAAGGACTTGTATGCATGCATATAAGCCTAACCAATGGACACAGTCACCAAAGGGGTGAGGGCATGAGTGGGGGTGGGGGGAAGAAGAGAGTTGGTGTCAAGAAAATTGAAAAAAACAAAGTTGCTTATGATAAGTTCCAGGAGACCAGTCCAAGTCTAAACTTAATTACAGTTTCGTCTCTACCAGAAAATGGAACCTTAAAGCAGTCAGTCAGGAGTCACCAGATCAGCACGTCAGGTAAGCTGCCTGATAGACCCTGTCACTTCCCTAAGGAAGTAAATGGTTGCAAGAAGCAATCCACTTTTTTTTTTTTTTTGCCTAGGATAGCTTCCTATTCCTGCTCCCTTCTGCCTAGAAGTCTTTCGTTTTGTGCAACTTTTTTTTTCTCAAATATACTCTTGAAATTTTAATATGCCTCAGTTTATCTTTTAGTAGATGCCATAGTCTTAGACAGTGATGAAATAAAATGATTATCACTAATGTACTTTGAGCAAAATGTTTTGGCATAAATTTGCCTTGCTTCAAGGGATGCAACATTCTTTTCATAAAACATAAATTATTTTTATTTATAACCAAACTAGAGGCCCAGTGCATGAAACATGAAACTTCATGCACTGGAGCGGGGGGGTGGGGGGGTGGGGGGGGGGTGGGGGCAGGGGGGATCTCTCAGCCCTGCCTGCCCCTTCTCACAGTCTGGGAACCCTCAGGTGCAAGAGGCGACCCAGTGATCAGGGGAAGGTGACACCCCCATCACACCTCTACTGCTGCCACTGCCAGTAGTGCCAGCCTCAGGTGACCCTGGTTACCTGTGCCTTAGGTGGCCCTGAGCTGCTGAGGGGCTGGGGGACTTTGGAGGCAGGCACGTACATGGAGCGGTGGCTGGACCCACCTGGGGGCGGGCCCGGCTGTGCTGTGCGCCTTCCGCCCCAGTGGGGATGAAGGGACTGGGCACCACCATCTTGTGGCTGTGGGCACCGCCATCTTTTAGGGCGTGGCAGTCAATTAGCATATTCCCTCTTTATTAGATAGGATACCAGCTCAATGGTACCTTCAGTTTAAGACTTTCTAATTTTAATTCATTTTTCTGAACCATCTCCTCACTGCCAAGTCTAGGGACCAAAGTACTTAAAACCACTAATAATCTTGTCTTAGGATACCTAAGGTAACGTCTCAACCTCCACTTGAAACTTGCTTTCTATATCTTTCTTCTTCAGAGATTTGCCACAGGTCTTGGCAGTACCTTGCCCGATACTAACTCATATCACATTTCTGGATTATCTGTCCTCATGTATTGAAAGCTATTTTCACTAAAGGGATCCACCAGTTTGATGCATATTTGTCCTCAAGGTTGAAACACAACGTTTCTTTTATTCTTGTTAATGTCACACTCAAGACACATTTCAGAAAATTGATGGTGTCCAAAGAGCACTAAAATATTATGTTCTCCAACATTGGTGGTGGGAAGTCAGTATTTATATTACGTTAGACACATAAACCCCCACCATTTCCTTTGTTTGAGTCTCGGTTTTGAACTCCCTGTATTAAAGTGACATTTGATGGGCAAAGAATTTGAGAACCACGAGATTCTCAGAGGCCATAGTTAGAATTACATAGTTAGCTTGTAATATTTGTTTGTAACAATTGTCTTTGTATTTCTCATTTTCACACAATAATAAATGAGATTCTAAACATGTTTCTTAAAAAGTATCATGGTCTGACATATTTGAATGTTCATCCTATCACTCAGACATCTGACTCTTCATTTAACATTTTTATGCTGGGGACCAAAGCAGGTTCTGGGAAAAACAGAGAGACAATAAGACATTAATTGGTAAAGCTTCTGTTTGAACTAAAAAAAAATTGAAATATATAAGCGAGATGTTTTTGCCTAACTTCATATGTGTTTTGTTTTTTTTTAGATATGAGCCCAGAAATATAGAACAGAGGTAATCATATGTCAGTTGTGCTTTTGTCTGGACACATACACATATACTATACATTTTTAAAAAGTGTGTTTGTTTTCTAGAGATACAGGTAAGTAAAGTAGGGAAAGGAAATTAAAAATAAGTTATGTTTAAGCATACAATATCAAAAGTTTAAGGGTCAAATTGGAGTAACTAGGAAAGGGACTTTGCTAATTTCAAACTAATTTTTTAAAAGTTTCAGTTATAAGCATATATGCATAACCCATGGACAGAGACAGTAATGAGCTTAAGGCTTAGAGGGATACTGAACGGGGTTGGAGGGGATCAATGGAGGAAAAAGAGGGGAATCTGTAATACATTCAACAATAAAGATACATTTTTTAAAAAGTTTTAGTGATATTCTTGCTAATCCTAAATTGTTATTTGATATATATGACATAGCACACTCAGTAGAATTAATAATGTAATTTAACCATACAGTTTAATCTATTGCTACATATTTCGCATATATTATATTAAGTGAGTGCCAACCCAAAGTATGAGCTAGTCTTTAGACATCCTTTTCCATGGTGATAAGTATTTGTAATTACATATATTAAATATTTCAAAAGGTTTCCTAAGGAATAGAGAACTAAGTAAACAAAGGTAAAATAAACAATATACTAAACCTTCTAAATGTGTTTTTACAACCTCTTCTTATTAAAAAAAAATAGTATTCTGAAAACCCTAATAGTGTCAAAAAAATAAAATTTCACCTCTTTATATTGTAAAAATAGTGAGAAACTGCTAGATTGTGCCTTGGGGAATAAAATATATTACAGGCATGAAAAATGTTTCATTTCTGATGCTACTTTCAAATGACAGCATAATATGTTATGGATCATTTGATGTTTTTGTATAAAAATGCAATTCAGCACCTAAAAAGGCATATGCTGCTAACGGCATGTGTCGCATACAGTCCTTACGATGACAGCTGGCAACAAGCAAATGGCAGTCAAAACACAAAATGTCAAGCAGAAATTTTCCCAATAAAAGTAGTGAAAATCATTCATAAATAAGCTCCATTATATGGCTAGCATTAATTCCAAGCATCATTAATCGAAAGCGGTTTTAAATAATCTGCACATTATTACCTAGAAGACCGGAAGGAGCTCAGAAAACTTAACTACATTGTCTGGTTATTTCTCACAAGTGCCTTCTTTTCATCATTTCTCAGTGCACTAATGAAAGCCCTATTTTAAATATGCCAAGTTGTGAGACTTCAGCCTTTTGAGAACTTCCGAACAAAAACAAATTAACAGTATTAAAAACTATTCATCTTATTTAATTCTTTCCTGAAGTGTAAAGGAAAAAAAAAAATGGCTTTAAGCTTATTTTTCAGCCTTCTTCCATGCAGACATTTTTAAAGTAAATATTTATTGACAATTAGTTTTGCCTAAATTGTTTGGCTTTTGGAGCCAAGTTTCTTTGTAACTCCACAAACTGGTCCACGTTAATTTGTGAAGATTCATGGCTGCTTTGGAGTTTTATTATTTATTGGCGCCAAGGCAACAGAGAATTCCACCTGGTAGGTGAGATTATTGCTCCATTTTACTTCTACCTCAGCACCTTTTTTCCTAATTCACTTAATTAAAAAGTACTAGGGAAATGGAAACACTGAGCCAACTTATAAAAATACAATATTAGCTAACCAAGAAAGCATGTTTCCTAGTTATAATTATCTTCTCTCGTGAGAGAAAAAGATTCCTGTCGCCTAGGTTTTGGGCCCTTCTGCAAAGAGAGCTAAATGCAATGTGAGAGATTTGATGACCTCATCCTGTTGGCCCCAAACTTATGTCAGAGGTTATTTATTTGAATTGGTTAAATATAGATTTATTTTCTTCTTCGCCATCTCTTTCTCTCTATATGTGTGCATGTCTTGAGTTGTATGTAGATAGCAATTTTGCTTATGTAAACAAATTTATTTATGTAGCATTTATGTATTTTATGTAATTTGTATTATATTTATAATGATAGTGGCATATCTATAATAATAAAAGCATAATATGCGAGTTGACCGAACAACTGAACAGCAGAATGACCGTCCAGACACCTTCCGGACGACCACACTATGACAAGCACTGGCGCCAGGCCAGCCAAGGCAGGTGCATTGCGATTGGTCAGGGGTCCCCACAATTGCCCCATGATCGCCCTGCAGAGGGAGGCCCAGGCTACCCTCTGCAGGGTGATCGATGGGGGGCTCCATGATCGATCACCCCAAAGAGGGGATTCCCAGGTCAGCAGCTGGCGGGGAGATCGATTGGGGGGGGGGTGTTCTGTGATCGCCCCAAAGAGGGAGGCCCAGGCCACTCTCTGCACAGCAATCAATTACTGAGCCCCAGCCAGGTGGGCAGGGCCTCCCTCTGCTGGGTAATCAATCGCCCCAAAGAGGGAGGCACAGGCTACCGCCAGTGGTGCTGTGGTGGGTGGGTGTGGCCTCCCTCTATGGAGCCACCCTGCCAGTGGCCACAGAGGAGGCCCAGGGCCAGCAACACTGTGGCAGGTGTGGGTGGATGGCCAGTGATCACCCCACAGATGGAGGCCCTGGCCAACCAAGCAATTATACCCCATGCCTGTCACCTGGTGAAGAAGGCGACTGGTGGGGGGGGAGGGGGAGGCAGTGGCAGCAGGGGGCATGGGGCCAGCTGCTGGGAGCTGGGGGAAGGAAAGCCCCCATAGGCCCTGATCATCAGCCAGGCCCAGAAACCCTACCCGAGGGGTCTCAGATTGCAAGAGGGTGCAAGCCGGGCTGAGAGACATCCCCCCACCCCGGCACAAATTTCATGCACCAGGCCTCTAGTATAATATATAATTATTATATTATTATATTTGTGTATATTATTTATATACATTTGTTATATATTATATATATAAATAATTTGAGGAAATATCAGAGGTATTAAAGGTTAAGATAGGTAGCATAAACTAGGTTTTTTTCATTAAATGTACTTATGGCTTATTATGCAGTATATAAAACAGAATCATAACATTTACACATAAAAAGACACTAGTGAAAAATGGAAAAACAACAGAAAAGGACCTTGAAGAATAATGTGGGGACAGCTTTTGGATGCTAATAGCTGACCATACTGGTGTTACTTTGTTGAGACATTGCAGCTTTCACGGGGATCAGTTTCCACTGGCGATGAAGCTCTTAGGGAAGCACACATGGTCTCCTGAGGCCCAGCTTCTGAACAGCCATGCAGTCGCTCCTGCCATATGTTATCAGCCAAAGCAACTCCCAAGGCCAGCGCAGATTCCAGTGGTAGGGAAATCGACATTGCCTTTTAAGTTAGGGAAAATTGCCATCAGAACGCAAAGGAGTGAAGAATTGTAGCCATATTTGCAACTTACCATAGAAGATTAATTTGCCCTGCTCTTCTCTGTTGTAAAATAGTAAAGGAATGTTCGCTAAAGCACAGACTGCAGAAAAGGGGGCCAGAGAATTGTATTAAATTTTATTTTTAGAGAAAAAGAGACTTCTGAAATTAATCCTATCAATTTTTCTAACAGGGAAGATTTAAGGATGTGAAATGCTTCCAAAATATAGGAGTTTTGTTTCCAGCTATAAAGTAGCTGTGAATATTTCATAGATTCATTAAAGTGAGTTTTCAGATTATAAAAGTAAATGCCATGAAATATAGAATAAAAATAAATTATTTTATTATAAAATGTATGGCGAAGATAATAAATAAAAATGAGCTCAATATTTATGGAGGACATCAATTTTAAATGCTTAATTTATTTCAGAGGAGTGCAATAAAATGCATAACAAATAGAGCATAATTTTACTTATCTAATGGCATCATCAATGTGCATGACACTACAAAGATCACTGCTAGACAAATAGCAATTCCTGTTCATAGAAATTATGAGTATATATAAATATCCCTGATAAAGGAGAAGTAAATGCATATTTTAATAGAGGTAAATATATATCTGAATTTTAAGAATATTTTAAAGTGGACAAAGTTAGAAACGTTATGAGTAATGATGCATGTGTTAGCACTGATATAAATAGGTGACCCACATTTTTTTACATTATCCAATATTTTATTCTGAAAAATAACAATCCTACCCAAAATGAGAAAGTATAGAGTAATTTTGTATACCATTTAACTAAGATTCACCATTGCTAACATTTGCCAGGTTGCTTTACCTCTTATATCCTCCTAGATCCCTCCTTCTTGCTCTCTCTCTACTACCCCTCTCTTTCCCTCTCCTGCCTATCTCCCTGTTCTTTTTTTACTGAAATATATGAAATCCTTTAGCACCTGTCTCCTAAGAAAAAGCACAGTCTGCTGCGTGACTATAATAGCATTATACACAAAAGGATGTTAATTGATATTGATATTATAATGTCTAACTATATAGTTCACTTTCAGAATCTCCCATTTGTACCCCAAGTTTCTATTTTAGCTGCTTTTTCCCCAAGCCAGAATTCTGTCAAAGGTCACACATTGCACTTGATTTTCCTGTATCCTTAGTCTTCTTAAATCTAGCAGAGCTCCCATATTTTTAATATTTTATGACATGGATACAATTGAAGAGTTCAGTCCATTTGGCTTATGGAAGTTCCAACAATTTAGCTGTACTTGACTATTAAGGTGTAACAAATTCAGGTTCAAAATTTCTGGTAGAAATAACAAGGAGACACCTTTTAAGAACTCTCCATCCTAGGAGAAGCATTTCTTTCCCTACTATGTGATAAGAACACTAATAAGCTCAAAGAAGTATGGATATTGTTTTCTAAAACCTAGGAATATATTGATTTTTAGAATCAATTCTTGATATATGCCTGAATTGTTAAATATATAACAGAATGATCTTCTAAGTTTAACTCGTATTTTTAAAAATATAATTATATTGATTTCAGAGAGGAAGAGAGAGGGAGAGACAGATAGAAACATCCATGATGAGTGAGAATGATTGATTGACTGCCTCCTGCACACCACATACTGGGGATGGAGCCCGCAACCTAGGCATGTGCTCTGACCAGGAATTGAACCATGACCTCCTGGTTCATAGGTCAATGCTCAACCACTGAGCCCACCAGCTGGGCTCATATTTTTCTTTAAAGAAAAACATTCCTTCCTAACTGCTTGGATTATTATGTACTTATTGATCTTTTTTTTCCTATATAATTTATTTTCATTATTCTTTTTGATGCTCAAATTCTGCAGAATTTGTCCATAGTGCCATTTTCACTGAGGCCTGCATCCTATTGACATATCCTCAGTAGTGTTGGACCATGTTGTTTGTTTGCTTTCTGGCTTACCATAATGTTTATGGTCATATTTTTTACTCCACTCCTGATATAAAAACAGTTATTTCTTAGGAGTTCATTTTAGAGAAGAATAGAACCATTTAGGTACCACTGACCCCCACCTTTTCAATGCTATATATGCCTAGACACACACACGCACACGCACACACACACACACACTTCCTCCTATCTTGAATTTCAAAGAAGCCCTATGTTGTCAACATACACAGTAGTTCTGTTGGGGAATTTTTCCTTGTATACATCTTTTGGATGGATTTTTATATACCTATTATCTTTGGAGGTATCAAAAAAAAAAAGAGGTCTCTCATAATATAATAAGTCACTGTAGTGCAGGCTGAGCGGAGAGACACACCCCCATGCACAAATTTAATCTGATTAGAACATTTAACAGTTATTGTTTATAAAATAACTAGAGGTCCAGTGCACAAAATTCGTGCATGGGGGTGTGTCTCTCAGCTCAGCCTGCACCCTTTCCAATCTGGGACACCTTGAGGGATGTCCAACTGCCCATTTAGGCCCGATCCTACCTGGACTCTCACAATCCAGGACTGCTGGCTCCCAACTTCTCACCTGCCTGCCTTCCTGATTGCCCCTAACCACTTCTGCCTGCCAGCCTGATCACCCCTTAACCCCACCTGCCAGCCTGATTAATGCCTAACTGCTCCCCTGACAGCCTGTTTGCCCCTAACTTCCCTCCCCTGCAGGCCTGGTCACCCTTAACTGCCCTCCCTTGCAGACCTGGTCCCTCCCAACTGCTCTCCCCTGCTGGCCATCTTGTGTCCACATGAGGGCAGTCATCTTTGACCACATGGGGACAGCATATTGTGTGTTAGAGTGATGGTCAATTTGCATATTATCCTTTTTTTTAGATAAGATAGAGGCCTGGTGCATGGGTGGGGCCCAGCTGGTTTGCCCTTAAGGGTGTCTTGGATCAGGGTGGGAATCCCCTTGAGGCATGGGGAGGCTTGGGCAAGGGACCTGTTGTGGTTTGCAGGCAGTTAACACCCCCAGCGACCCAAGTGGAATTCCTGGTATCTGGGATTTATTTATCTTCAATAATTGAAACTTTTTGGCCTTGAGCGGAGCCAAGCCTCCTCCTTGCTCTGTGGCCACAGCCATTTTTGTTGGAATTTATTTATCTTCTATAATTGAAACTTTGTAGCCTTGAGTGGAGGCTTGGGCCTGCCAGAATGTACAGAAAGCTTGGCTTCCTCCATCACCAGGGGCAACTCAAGTCTCCTGCTCTCTCTGTGGCTGCAGCCATCTTGGTTGGGTTAATTTGCATACTCGCTCCTGACTGGCTGGTAGGTGTGGCTTGTGGGTGTAGTGGATGTATGATCAATTTGCATATTACTCTTTTATTAAATAGGATATAGCACATAAGGCAACATCTCAGTTCACCCTAAGATAAGAGTATGCTTCTAACTTCCACACTTGATCTAATGCATATTTCTAATAATATCTCTTGAGGCATACATTATTTCACTTGCCTCCTATGGGGATGGTGTATAGTCAGCCTTTTCATACTACCTTTTGGCTTTTAAAAATATTTGTATTTGAAACATTGTTACACCTAGAGAAATGTTAAAAAAATGCAAAGGCATTTTTTTCTAAACTTTTTGATAGTAAGTTGCTGATATAATGTCTCAAAATATTAAAAAATTAAGTGCATTTCTTACAAGAGAAAGTATGTATTTTTTTTTTTGGTATGTGTTTTTTAATCACAATAAATGAATGTCAAGAAGTCAACTCTGACACATTACTAACATTTACATTTTAGATTCATTTCAAGTTTAGTCAATTATACTAATAACCTCCTCAATAGGAAATATACAGTAAAATCTGTGTTGCATTCTGTTGGAATATTTTTTTTTTTACTTTTAATCCTCACCCGAAATTATTTTTCCATTGATTTTTAGAGAGAGTGGAGTAGAGAGGAAAAGACAGAGCGAAATATCGATATGAGAAAAATTCATAGATTGGTTGCCTCCTGCATGTGCCCTGACAAGGGCCTGAGTTGGGGAGGAGCCGGCAACCGAGGGAAATGCCCTTGATGAGAATCAAACCCAAGACTCCTTGGTCCAGCGGCCAATGCTCTATCCTCTGAGCAAAACTGGCCAGGGCTTGTAGGAATCTTTATTTCTTTCTAGCTTGAATAGTTGCTCCTTGACTTTTATGGTGCTGACAGTTTTGACTATTACAGGCCAATTATTTTGAAGAATGACACTTAACTTGGATTTGTCTGATGTTTTCTCATATTAGCAAAATGTGTCAGAGCAAAGAGGCTATGTCTTCTTGAAACCTAACAACTGACCTCCAATTTCAATGTGTCCTAGTACTGGTGATTTTAACTTTGACTCCTTGATTTATGTGGGGGTCTCCAGAAGGCTTCTCCATTTCAAAGTCACGTTTTCATCTCTCTGCAATTAAAAGGTGAATTATACAGAAGTGCTTGGAGACTCCATGCAGTGGCTCCTCATCAGTACCCTCCACTCTGTACAGCCTACTTCATGGCCACCAACCTCTATTCTTATTTGTCTGGGCCACTCGTTTTAGCTTTGTGTATTTGTCTTTTTAAAGCTACCTTCCTATAAACTCTTCAATGTCTACCTTACTTCGATATGTCCTCATAAGGTTTATGTTCACATCTGTTTTGTGGTTGCTCAAGTTCCTTCTCCTTCTGAAGTACAAAATATAATAGAGCACAATCACTTGTAAGAATTTGACCAAAACTGAGGAGGAGGACTCTATAGTTCAATCCTTATTTACTGCATGTATTATATGTGCCAGATCCTGGTGGAAGGTATGGGTTTAGAAAAGAATCCCTGGTTTTGATATATACAATAGTCTTTAAATCTGCTCTAATTAAATAAGTACAAAAGGCATCTGGAATTGCTATTAGTTTTATGTTTTGAGCATTTTCACTTCTGATGATACAATGATCAGTTTTGAGAATAAATGAGCATTTATTTTCCATGATACATAAGGCATTGGCCCAAAACATATCTGAATCAAGTTGCATTTAATAAAAGTAAGACCATTATGGTCATTCCACAAATTTTAACACAATTGATTAATACTAGTGTATAGATAAAAAATAAACTTGTAAGCAGTATCTTTTGGATTTATAATCACAAAAATATTTAAATATTAAATGTAAAAGTTAGTTATACAGACACATTTGGATGTGATGTTTAAAAATGGAATATATGCAATTAATCTAAAAAGAGAGATAAATAGAATATTCTTGGTAATATAATACTTGGCCTTACAAAGAAAACTTTTCCAGAATATTTAGATTGAATTAAGTTTAACTTTGAATTTTTCTTAAACTCATGGCATACATGCTTTCTTTCTTATACTATATAAGTAAGTTCTAATTTTCTATCAACAAATCAACAATGATGCTGCCCATCTACTAGCTTGAGCAGTGCCCAGCAAAGCAAAAGCAAATGGAGACTATATTCAGTTACAGCATCCATTTATAACCTTGGTTTATTAAAACTAGTGAGGGAAATGGTTTCACTCTTTTACCATTCCTGTAACTTCTAAAAGAGCATATTCATCATATAAAAGTATCCCTGAACAAAATATTATACTCATGAACAAATAAGCATAAGATTTACTCAGCTGTAAAAGTATACCTTCATGGAAGCTTTGATCAAACTACTAATTGTCTGAAATAAGTCTTAAGAAATCAACTTTTAGGTCATATTTCAATATGAAGTATCATTTTACCTATGATTGTGTCAAAGAAAACTTGTACCACATAGAGATAAAAAAGCAAGGAGGACCTTTATTCAAGAATATTGCAATAGAGTCAAGACTATTGCAGTAGACAGAGGGGTTAAACTCAACATTGCTGAAACAAAAGGCAGGTGAGTTTTTGTTTACATATATATATATACATTATTGATTTTTTACAGAGAGGAAGGAAGAGGGATTGAGAGTTAGAAACATCGATGAGAGAGAAACATCTATCAGCTGCCTCCTGCACACTCCCTACTGGGGATGTGCCCGCAACCAAGGTTCATGCCCTTGACCGGAATCGAACCTGGGACCCTTGAGTCTGCAGGCCGATGCCCTATCCACTGAGCCAAACTGGTTAGGGCAAGGCAAGTAAGTTTTTTAAGCACTGGGTAAGATAGTGAAAAAATGTTCGAGGATATTATTGGGGAAATTGTTCAGCGTGACTAAGGCCTTTTGTGTTTGCAAATTGGCTCTTGTGGAAGTCAACCGCCTACCCTCCCACTGAGCCTGGAAGGTAGAGGCACTGTCTTCCTTGATGATTACTTTCCAAAGGGATGGTCCGAGACTCTGAGAAAGACATTCCTGGATTGTAAAACTGGTTAGACGTTTTAAAAAGATATACAAAGAAATAATTTACAATTGTTAGTTTTCTAAACCAATTGTTCTAAGAAAAGGAAGGTCAAGGGTTTATGGGCAGGGAAAAAAAATTCAAGTTTCGTTTAGCTGAGAGGAACAGTAAGATCATCCTGGTCAGTTGATGATTATCATGCCCTGGTTGCCAGGAAATGGTAGCACTTGACAATGGTTTATGTTAGGTTTTATCCTTCAGTCCATATGCAAGCTGAATACCTTTTTTGCTTTTTCTCTTTTTCCAGAGTGTGGTTTTTATTTCAAGTAGCATTACTTAAAAAACAAACAACAACAACATGGTAGTCAACGCACAAAACTTTATCCTTGCGCTTCATTTTCTTTGATCAGTTAATGATATTCCAAATTTGTCTCAAAGATATAGAACAACAATTTTAAATATTTCATAGTTGATCCTCAGTATATGACGATGGTAATGGAAGAAATATCAAAAAGTCCTCAAAGATAAAAAAATATGAAATTGTGGATCAGATCTGTTTTTTTCCATGTCAACCAGGACACTCTGTTTTCTTATTTTCAGGAAAGCGTTTTGGCACATCTGAAATTCCGGTTTTCATTAATGCACTTGCTAGTTTTTGTGATTCTAAAGCACTTTTCAGTAGTAATCAAGATGAACCTTGATTTACTGTGCAGTTTACTTCTGCAGGGTTTTATCAGATGTGCTCTTTCCCATGAAGAATATTTAGATAAAACTCATTGAATCTGTTTGTTTTAAGTGCATAAAATGAGAATACTAAGTTACATCAATTAAAAAAAACATAGATTAAAACTTTTTCAAGATGATTTTTCATGTTTGTCCTCAAATTTTAAAACGTCTACAATATACAAGGTTGGGCAAAAGTAGGCTTACAGTTATAAACATACAAGTCACAGGCTTTATTCTTGTATTATTATTTATAAACTAGAGGCCCGGTGCATGGATTCATGCACCAGTGGGTCCCTTGGCCTGGCCTAAGGGGATCCAGCCAATACCAGCTTTCCAACATCCCCCAAGGGGTCCCAGATTGTGAGAGGGCACAGACCAGGCTGAGGGACCCCACCCATGCACAATCGGAACCAGGGAGGGACCACAGAAGGGCTCCAGGGTGTATATGGCTGTCCTGCCCAGTCCTCACCAGGGCTGATGGGGACCAGCAGGCTGGGGAGGGACTGCAAGAGTTGGCCAGCTGGGGAGGGCTCCAGGGCATGTCCAGCCTGTCTTGCCCAGTCCCGATCTTCTGGACCCCAGCAGCAAGCTAACCTACTGGATTGGAGTGTCTGCTCCCTGGTGGTCAGTGCACATCATAGCGACTGGTCGAATGGTCGAACGAATGGTTGGACACTTAGCATATTAAGCTCATATATATATATATATATATATATATATATATATATATATATAATGTTATTATTTTCCATATGAACAACTGTAAATCTACTTTTGCCTCATCTATATTTATTAAAAACATATTAAATTCTCACTCTATGCCAATGTACATTGTTTCATTTAATTTTTAATAAAGGTCCTGTGAGTTTAGATGTTTTTGCGATGCCTATTTTCAAATAAAAAGTGGTTCTTATGTTTGTTAAGGAACTCATCCACGGTCCTTAAAATGATGGAGCGAACATTCAAGCAAGGGTGTAAGATTCCAGAAGCCAAGCGTTTAACTCTTCGGCCCTGTGGTCCCTCCTATTAATACTGGCAAAATGTGACCATTATAAATTATAATGGAACGTGGCAAAAGAAAAGTCAAGGGAAAAGTAAGTAATTAGAAGAGTTTGGCAATATACTGGATACCAGTAGAAAATTTAATGAAGTCAAAATACAGGGCCTACAAAGATAATTAAATTAACCCATTATATCTTTATTTCTATATATATAATGACTGAATTAAGCAATGAACTTTTGGCTTTTTTGTAATAAATATAAAATAAAATAAATAATTAGATTAGGTTCAGCAGGGAATATTTGAGAATTAGCTGAATCAAATTAAGAATAAAACTTGAAACTGGGTAAATCCCTGTATATTCTGATACTAATAATTTAGCAAGAATGAGGTCTGTCATTTACTTAACTCTCTTAAACCACTTGAACACTTAATAAGACAATGAAAAAATTAAATTGAAATAAAAATATGTTGCATGATTATTTCAATTCATTAATAAATATTTTAATAAAAATACAAATTAACTATGATAATCAAATCATACTTTATATGCATGAAAGGAAAGAGCAATTCAATCCTTTCAAAAATTTGTTTTTAGTACAAATAATTATCTTTAATTGTTCTACTTTGTTAATTTGAACTCTTGAATACTAATATTGTCTACAAAGATCTAGTTGTATTGTAAGAAAAGAGATTTGTATAACCAACTTTTTAAATGTCCTTGAAACACTACAGTTGGCAAAATCCCTACCCAAGTGTAAAATAAGCTTAGTTCCCAATTAAAATGTTACAAGTTGGTACTAAATTTAAGCAACAATTTGAAGCCTTCACTAACACAAAAGTTGTCACCATTTTTTTTTAAAGGTGGTAGACAATTCTGCACTAAGACATAAATTTTTAAAAGTACCCTAAAGAGCAAATTCAAAGGTAGAAGCAATGAAGAAATAGAGTACTGGGTTAAAATGTGTTTTCACGTTCCATTAATTTATTTATTTTTCTTATTTCTTGCTGCAAAAAGCTTTACTGTTTCATTTGGTCCAAGGCATGAGAGAGGGTTCCAGGTTGATTAAAGGGATACCTGGTGGTCTCAGGGAGAGGCTCAGGGAAAAGCCAGACACCAGGGAAAAGCATGTTCCATTTTCTTTTTAATGCTGCATTAAAAGAAAGAGGGAGGAAGACCTTACGTGTATTGAAATTTATTATTCTCTTAAGTGTATGATAATCATTGCTTAATTATGATGACCGATTTTAAGGTAAAATAATGTTAGTTTAGAAAATTCATTTCTCATGAAAAATATTATAGCATCATATAATTCAACTTAAAGTTCTTTAAATGCTTCTGACACTCACTGCATTTCAGAAGAATGTATGCCCTGAGAAAGTCAGTGATGTTCCTCTACTTACTCAGATTAGATATCCAGTTCCATGCACAGAAGTAATGAATATCATTTCTTTACAATGGCACTGTTCAAGTTGCAAGTTGAGGTTCTCCTGTGGTCTAACAGTTTCACTATCAAATGTGAAGAGTTGTATTATCCAAGAGATGTTGGATACCTACAATTTACTTAGTATAATAGATTTGCCAGTATCTTGATAATTCTCAGCTTATATATATACATTAATAGACAGTGGCCTTCAAACTCCACCTTCTTTTCCATGTGATATCTGTAATGATAATTAGGCTCAACCAAAAAAAGACAGTAATAACAATAATGAGGGTGAATTCAGGATGAGGGCTTGGCATGAATAAGCTTAAACTTAATCAATGGAAAGAAAAGATTACACTTCTATTATATTATGCATAGATATATTTTTTTCTCATTTTTACCTTTTAAAAAGCGTGTTTATCACTTAAAGAAAAAGCAACTTTGTGAGTGTAATTTCTATACTGAGCTTCTGCTATGTGTTGAGGGGCTATCATAGTGCAAGGAGCACATTCTGCTAAGAGATGAGTCAGCGTGTTTTAAACCTGTGGATAGAGGCGGCTGACTGCATGTGTTTCAAGGAAAGCATTTCTCTAAAAAAAAAAAAAAAATCACGTCTATTCCAATTTTATTAAAACAGTAATCTTAATTTTTCTTTCTCAGAGTAAAACAGACAGGATCATTTTGAGTCAAAATTAATTTTTCAATTACTAAAACATAGTCAATATTGTGGGAGCACAATGAGAAAGAAGGAATCATATGAAATGGAATTGAAATGAGTCAGGAACTGGTCATACCGGAATGTATAGATCATGATAAAGAGTCTTGAGTTTAATTTAAACATAATGAAAACCTTTGATTACTTGAAAGCTTGGAATGGTATAATATGATTTAAATCTGTATGAGTTCAATCTGTCCTTTATGTAGTGAAGGGATTAGGTGAAGACAGAGACAAGGGGACTCGTTAGGAGAGCATTTGAATGAACCATACAGGAAATGATGGTGTTTTCAACTACCAGGGTTTTAGTGAAGTAGGAAGACGTTTGCTTAGCATGGACAGGATTTGTAGATTTGTATATTAGAATGAGAAGATGAGAGCAAGCAAAAGAGAGGAATGAGGAACACATATAAGTTATTTACCAGAGCAATTGGTGCATACTGCTTTTATATACTAAAATAGGGACAGTCCAAAGGCGAGTTTGAAAAATATGGACTAAGAATCAAAATGTCCTTTGGATATGTTGGAATTGGCATACTATTTAGAGATTTTTGTGGAGTTAAGTAGCAAGTTAAGTATAATTTAGAAGTGTACAAGTCTATATTTCAGGGGAGAGTTGAATAAGATATAAAATATATGTGGGGATAACGTCATGTCAGTCTGTACAAGGGTTGTTAATTTGCTCTACTTAGGAATATCCACACTTTCAGGGAAGTTACCTAACATTCAGTTAGAAAGCCCACATCCACAGAATAGTAGTGTAAAAACTATTTTAACTATCTTTATCAACCATAGCTTTGTTAATTTTTATCAAAAATTTTAAAAATTAGTTTTATGAGATCAGAAGACTATCAATTATTATAACAAATTTTAGAAATGGGCTGTTATTGGTCAATTTATTGGTATTCAGGATTGGCTCGATGATTTTAGAGATATTTTCCACACATATATAAAAATCTTAAGGATCTGGATGTCTTGGGATGGTGGACAGGATTTACCCCAAAATGTGTCTAAGCCAGCTATTGATTAGTACAATCCTGGTGTCTCACTCTGTTTACTATATCCCTCCTTCCGAAATATTAGTGTGTCTGACACAAGTAAACTTTTCACAAAAAGTATAGTGGGAGAGTTTGAAACAACAGAAAGGTGGAATTTCATCGTCTTTATTGGACAATATCTGTAACACCTTTGTGAAAAGGCTTGTTTAATACATGTTTGTATATGCAACAGAATTTAGTTGGTGAGGTTTTGGGAAAGTGTGTAACTCTCACCAGACTCTCACTTTGGCAGACAATATTATCAGGACTTGTAAAGACCAAATTGGCTTGAGTCAACCTGAAACACTGGATTTGTCTGAAGGTACCTGTAATAACTCTCTATGCAATATGGTGCAGGAAAAGCAGAAAGAGAGATGACAGAACTTGGAGACCAAGTGTTTGACTGTCACTGCTGCTGTTGATGAAGACAAGTGTACTCGCCAAAGTTCTTTTACAAATCTGCTGAGGTGTTTCATTGCAGACAAACAAAACTTTTATCAGGTTAGGCAAGATGGAAAACCCTTCAACATAATGAGAATGAATCCCTTCTATCTGATGAAGCTCTATATCCCCTCCTCTCTTCCAATGATAGGCTATAGAGGAAAAGTGTTCAAATACACACAAGTTTGAGCATCCAAAGATTAATTATTCCTTATCTAGGTATTTCTCTTCTCTTAACTTCTCTCACAACACATTTAAACTCATTATAGCCTGTGATATAAAAGTATTTATTCCAAATGCTTACTAATGTACCTGTGTCCCAAGGATATTGCTAACTCCTCAAGGTCAGGGGAGAGACAAAGAGACAACACTTGACAAGGGAGTGGGATTAGAAAATATGATAACAAATTGACTTTAGCTATCTCAACCCATGTAGAAATGTTTTGTCTTGTTTTTTTCAGAGAAAAATGCCATGTTCTCCCAAAGATGCACTGTCTCACATAGGAATTACACATTTGCATTAGCCAGGGTCCTTGATGAAGCGTAACCTATTTCTTAGTGTGCTGGAATCCTTCCCTTTATTCCGCTTCACCAATCTCCAGGTCCCAGCTCCCTCAGCCTCACACGCAGTGTGATGGGTGTTGTTTGGAGTGAATTCTTCATTGCTTTCCACTTAAGGATTCTCAGTTCTCTCTAAAACAAGAAATGCAAGAACTTTGCTAAGTATGATATAGCAAAAGTCTGGTGAAATTGAATGCTATGACTTTGTCACCGTAAGCAATTGTTGATCTTCTGGTGCTCAGCAGTATTCCCAAATAGATATCTATGCTTCTGCTCATTGATGTAGCGACACAGTGAGTGCTCACCCCATTTTTTAATTCTAAAACCATATAACATGAAACTGTGATAGCTCATAATTAGTCTACACATAAATTGCTGGTAATCATGCACTATAAATAGTTTCACCCATTCAAATATAAAGTCTATGAAGGCAGAACAATATTTCTAATGCTATGGTAGACAGCAAAGTGACTCCCTGCCTTAGATGATCACATCCTAATCTCTGGAATGCAGGAATATCTTGCCTTCCTTAAATAAAAGTACTTTGTAGATGTCATTAAGATCAACATTATTTCCATGAGAGATTATCCTGGTGGGCACAGTCTAGACAGGTAAATCCATAAGAGTGAAGAACCTTTCCAAGCTATGGTCAGCCAGCAAGATGGGACTAGCAAAGAAATGACAGAAATATGTGATATTACTTTATTAAAAAGCAGAGTAGGAGGGCCAAGAGCAAAGAAATGTCTCCAGAAGCTGGAAAAGTCAAGGAACCAGATTTCCCCCTAAAGCTTCCAGGAAAAAGAAATTAGACTTGCAGATACCTTGATTATATATATAACCTGTGAGACTTGTCTTGGACCTCTGACTTACAGATCTGTAAGATAAGAAATTTGTGTTGTTTTAACAGACTAGTCTGTGGTAATTTATTTTTTATAGCAGGTAACAGAGAATTAATACAATTGCTTGGCATAGACTGGGAAATCAATAATTATTTAGTGAACAAATGAGTTAGTGAATCTATTACACAACTACGTCGAATTTTTCAGTGCTATCAAGCACAATCTAATGTCTAATGTAATAAAAGTTTTTATTGCAATTATCAAATGTGTTTTATATAATTGTATTTAACTATTTTATTTTAGTTCAACAATATTTTAATTATAATTTGATTTAATTATATTTTCTCATTCTTTATTCAAAATTCTACTGTATTTTGGTATGAGTGATAGAAATTAGTTTTTCTAAGCACAGACCAAGTCTTGCATGAAAACTTGCCAAGGTTATATTCTTATTTCTCCACCAACACATAATACTGGACACATCAAAAGAATCATTAAGTGCTTATTGCAAAATTAATTAAAATCCTATTTCAACTTCATAGTTAGTCATTTCAGTCACTCCTTTGTATATGAAATCAACTCTTTGGCCTTTCTCAGCATTTGCTGTTCTCATATGGCTAACTTCAACCCTGTTTAAATCTAACTATCTACCTAAACTCTCTCTCTCTCTCTCTCTCTCTCTCTCTCTCTCTCTCTCTCTCTATATATATATATATATATATATATATATATATATATATAGTCCAACTTTATACATGTTCATTTATCTCAAACAAGATCTAGTAAGGATTCTTTAGTGCATTCACTTTCCTAATTTCTCAAACATCTATTTCAAAATTTCTCCACTCTCCCCAGCTCTTCAAAATCTCCCTCCCTTTCACCTGGGCAGCTGCGCTTCCTAATATAATATGAAATTTAAATAAATACAAAATAATTTCTACCCACTAACACTAGAGCCTCTCTATCTACACGAATGTTCTTCTGTTCTTATGGATAAAAATCTAGTTCAGGCCAAACTCTCAATTTGAACCATTAAAAAATAAACCGAGACATATTACAAATGTTGAATTTATTTGAGCAAAAATTTGATTTAAATATTATAGCAGATAGAAATGATCTTAAAAGAGCTGTACCAGATGAAAGACTTTATATGCAGAAAGTAGCAGGAACAAAGAAGCTATACTAGGAAAAAAAGCATGTTTCCTCTTGCAATGTTACTTCCCTTTAGGACATGGCAGAGGTCTAAGAGGCAGATTACCTAACTAGCGCTGATCGGGTGATTTCTGATTGATTGATTTAAGATTCCATTTCTGAGACAGTTGAAATTCTAATTGAGTTAAGTCTTGGTTTGTGAATGAGGCTTAGCCTAAGTGATTCTATTTGGGCTTATCTTATTTGTAACTAGAAGCCCAGGGCATGAATTCGTGCATGGGTGGGGTCCAGCCAGCCTGGCCCCAATCAAGGCAGATTGGGGCTGGGCCTATTGGGAGGAGGAGATGGTGGGAGGTTGACCAGCCAACCAGCCCCAATTGGGGTGGAGAGTGCTGATCTCGGGGCCAGCAGCCTGAGGGAGGGGCCATGGGTGGTTGGTTGGCTGGCCCTGCCCCTGATCTGATGGGGTGGGGTGGCTTATCTGGAGTGGGGCTGGCAGGGGGAGGGGCTGTGGGCCTATCTGAGTGGTGGGGGCCCATTGGGGCCATGGCCAGCAGGGAGGAGGGACTGCAGGAGGTTGACTGGTTAGCCCCACCCCTTATTGGGGTGGGGAGCATGATCACGGGTGGGGCAGCCAGGGGGAAGGACTGCAGGAGGTTGGCTGCCCAGCCCCCCTCCCCATTAGGGTGGGGGGTGATATCTGGGGCAGGTTGCCAGGGGGAGGGGCTGCGGGCCTATCATGGTGGAGCAGGCTGATTAGTGGCAGCGCTAGCCAGGGGCAAAGGGAGGGGGCATTTGGCCAGTGGCCTGCTCTTGATTGGGGTGGGAGAGTCCAATCAGGGGCAGGATGGCAGCAGGGAGGGGCTGAGAGGTTGGCAGGCCAGCCCCACACCCTGATTGGGAGGTTCATTGGCCATAGTGGGCGTCATAGCAACTGGTGGTTATGGTCCTATGGTCGCTGGCTTTTTATATCTATAGATAGTACACTTCTCAAATATATTATACCAGCATCACTCTCTCTTTTGTCTATATCATTGATTTTTTTTTCAGGAGAGTACATATTTCTACTTACTTAGTTTTTTACTTAAATGTTTAATAATATCTTAAATTTAATAATCCACAAAACTGAGTTCCTTACCTTTGACTTCAATTCTGTCCCTTCTGCTTAAAAAATGTTAATTTACTTTTACACATGACCAGGCTCCAAATCCTAGAATAAATCTTTGCCTGCTTTTTTCCCTCTCACCCCTCCCAATCTTATCAATTCAAAACCTTGTTTTGGGCTAAATTCCAGCTATATACAAGATTGTAGTTACCTTGATTCATATAGCTTTTTCTTTCTTCTCTTATTGTGTGACTAGACTACACACAGTATTGCAGCTGCAGTGGTCTGTTAAAATTTATTTAGAATATACTACTACGTTACTCAAACTTTTGCATTGTTTTCAAATTTTACTCTGGAGAAGTAAAAAATAATAATAATAAAATCCTCCAAGGCCTAATAATATATGAATTCTGGCCTTCATTTTTTAGCTTTATGACCTCATCTCTTTTCTTACTTTTCTTTTACCTCTGTCTGCTTTACTATTCCTTAGAAACAACCAGCACACACACACACACTTCTGGGTCTTTGCAATTGCAGCTTTCTCTACATGCATTTCTCCTATTCTTTTCCTCAATTCTTACAGGTCTCAAATGTCACCTCATTGGGGAAACTTTTCTTGACATTCTCTATATAATTGACACTCATCCCCAGTACACCTTGTTCAGCATTCGTATTTTTTTATCCCTACCTGACTGGCTATACATTCTATTTGATTTCTCATCTGCAGGTTCCTCACCCCAGTTACAATGAAAGCTCCTGGCGTGCAGTGTTTATCTTTTATCCTTTTTTGTTGATCCCTGATATGGAACACTTGGTTTCTCAATAAATCTTAGATGAAAGAATGAGTAAACAACCATAAAGAAAACTGGCATGTTAACTTGCTTAAACAGTTTCTATAATTTAGTTGACAAAGGCCCTGGAACAAAGAACATGGCAACTCTTTTATGACATCATAGACATAACTACATCTAATAATTTCAGACAGGGAGCTGAGCTGCTCTTAGCCTTAGTATCTTCATTTTACTTATTTAAATTTTTTAAATATAGTTTTTATTGATTTCAGAGAGGAAGGGAGAGGGAGAGAGAGATAGAAACATGAATGATGAGAATCATTGATCGGCTGCCTCCTGCACTCCCCACACTAGGTATTGAGCCTGCAACCCAGACATATACCTTCATCAGGAATCAAACCATGACCTCCTGGTTCATAGGTCGACGTTCAACCACTGAGCCATGCCAGGCGGGCAGTTGTAGTATCTTTATGTTTAAATGGGGAAAACTGTACCTTTACAACATTCCCTTTATTTGAATGCAATAATAGAAAAATATCTTATTATCATGAAGCATAAATAAATTTTAAAAAGTACTACTCTTTAATGTTCTTGACAATTCCATTAATTCAGTAGGTCAGTTATTTTAATTTCAAGCAAAAAATAATAATAATTTAACACAGAATAATTATTACTATCATCGCATATGAAATTTTTATGTGAAAGACACTGGGAAGCACCCTTGGCACTTAGCATAAAAGATGTGTACATTGCCCTAGCTGATTTGGCTCAGTGGCTAGAGCATCAGTCTGCAGACTGAAGGGTCCCAGATTTAATTCCAGTCAAGGGCACATGCCTGGGATTCGGGCTTGATCCCCAATAAGGGGTGTGCAGAAGGCAGCCAACCAATGATTCTCTCTCATCATTGATGTTTCTATCTCTCTGTCCCTCTTCCTTCTTCTCTAAAATCAATTAAAATATGTTTACAAAAACAATTATTAAAAAATAAAAAGAGATGTGTACATTTCCAGTACTAGGTGGTGACAGAATGAGGTTAAAAACGTGGTGTTCTCAATGGGAGAAATTAATTTAATCTTTACTCAGCCTGGCCACACTACAGGGAGGAGGCATTCTGAGGCAAAGATGAATTATTTCCTTTACTATTAATCTGTAGAGAATTCCTGGACCCCAATTTTTCATGAATAAAATTATTTTTCCCATCCAACTGATGTGCCCAGAACCAAACCAATGTAATTGCCAAGTAGCCCATCACAAATAGACTATGGTTGCAAAATCAGATCTTTGTCCTGCTTGATTAATCAAAGTTGGCAAAATAAACTCAGAAGGGCTTTTAAATATATATATATATATATATATATATATATATATATATATACACACACATATATATATATATACACATATATATATATATATATATATATAAATTGATTTTTTATATAGAGAAGAAGGGAGAGGGATAGAGAGATAGAAACATTACTGATCAGCTGCCTCTTGCAAGCCCCCTACAGGGGATCGGGCCCACAACCCAGGCATATGCTCCATCGGGAATCCAACCAGTGGCCTCTTGGTTCCAAGCTCAACGCTCAACTGCTGAGCTACACCAGCCATACAGAAGGGCTTTTATTTGCCCCTTATCCTTGTTCCTATCACACCTACTTCCATATTGGATTATTTCACAAATATGGAAGTTACTTCACAACAGGTGCTGTATCTTATTCATTCTCATTTTTGGTATTTGGAAAAAATGGCTAGAACATAATAGGCATTGATTTATGTTTGCTAAATGGATGAATAATGTTCCCTGCATCTGAGTTAAGCTCATCACAATTTCAAGAGGCCAAGGAAAGCTGAATATTCATTTATTAATATCCTATAATTTTATATATAGTTTCAAAACTCCACAAGATTATTTTCTTTCTTCAATCTACCTTAACATCTATAGTTAATCTAAAGATCTGGCCATTTTGTTTTACTAATGTAAACATCTTAATGTTCTTCCTACATAAACTATAGTAATATTGACTGGTACTAAGTGCAAATATGCCCTTGAATGAGAAGGATATTCATTTTCCTATATAGAATGATATTAATTTAACTAATATTTTGAAATATGGCTACAACTTCTATATATATTTGTATAGCCAGATAATACTTATAAGTAGTAATACAAAGAAATAATTATACTTTGTGATAAGATAAATATTTAATTTCTTATGGAAGAAACAATTGCTAAGAAAGAATGATAACTACTGGTAAACAAGAACTTGAGTTCTATAAAGCATGTTGAGAGTTTTAGGTCTGAGATACTTCCTGTTTGTTCAATATCGATATGCATTTTAAAGTTCATTTTAAATGAGAAAGCTGTTTTTAGTCCTTGTAAAAATACAGTTATCTCTATTATTCCTAGAAGAAAACAAACTCAAGGAATTAAGTTTTCCCTTAAGTTTGTATCCTGTTCCAATGTGATGAAGACAAAATTAAGATTAAAACCCCAGTTTACCTGACTAGAACCAAACTCTAAACCTATTATACATGCTGCCTGTTTAAACCTTAGAGTTTATCACTGAGCAAGCAATTTCAGTCCACTCTCTCCCCTCCCCCTTCTCTCTCTGTCTGTCACATATACACAGACAGGAACACACACACACCACCTAAACGTACAATCTCATGTGGTAGATGTAATTACCACTTAGATGATGCAATAAAAAATTAAGTAGGAAAAATAACTAGTCAACACCATTTTATTAGTAAGAGGATGAGCTATAGTTTAAATTTGACTTATTCATAATCTTTAGTATTTAATCACTATTATGAAAAATTTCCTAAAAACATGTTTCTAATTACATTTCATGGCTTTGGGTATTCTGAGATTGTTGACTTTTTAATCTTGTTTCAGTTTACTGTTACCTTAAAATACCTGAATCTTTAATTCCAATTATTTCTTAGACTAGAAGTGAAATTGTTATTGGAACAGTGGAATTCTATAATTATAAATTGTGAGAAAAACATACAGTTAATATAGTTAATAATTCTAAATATGTAGAAACCTTAGTTCTCATTAAAAGATAGGTTGCCAGATTATCCAGATTCTCAATAGGGCCATTAGAGTGGGTTAAAGGCATTTTATAATATTGGAATGTATGTTGTGTCTTAATAAATTACACTTATGAATAAAGAATTGGCAATGATTTAGTAAAGAGGATTCTAAACTTGGAAACTACATACTCAGATTCAAATTTCAGCTCTGACATTTACTAGACTTTTGAATTTTCAGAATTTTTAGGTTTTTTTTTCCTAGCCCTTAATATTTTATTTGCTTTTTTGTTTTTATTTATTTGTTTATTTTTCACCTGTAAAATGAAAGTCCTGGACTAATGATCTCTAAGTTTTTTTTTGCCTATAGTCCCTGACACCACAATATTGAAAACACTCTGCTAGGTCAATATTAGTAAAGGGAAATGAATATAAATGTTCTGCTCATTCTCCATATATACTTTGGAAATTGTGAGTAATGAATACTAAACTCACATTTCTTATTTATGTATTTCTTGATCTCATTTTGTGGCTATTCCCATTGCAGTAGCCTCTGGGCACATTTACTGGATTTAATAAGAAGAGGGACGATATCTACAATCTTAATTGTATAGCAGAATGATGAACTCACAGACGGAAAGCTTGTCTTGGAAATTTAATTTCCTCTAAGCTTGTTAGGACGAGTATACCAGAGAGTATAACAACTCTCATCTCAAATCATTGTATTACATGAACTTTTCAATTCACATGTCAACTAGCATTAATACTCTTAAAGGCACTTCGACTATTTTGATTTAAGATACCTCTGTGTGGTTTATAGCCACCATAGATCTATTTGAGCTATCTCTATTAAATACTTTTAATAAGTTGGCTTTGATAATGGCTGATTGCTGTTAGTATTTGCATTTCAGAGGCCATGATAGATAATTCAATTTTCCATTACTTATAGAAATTGCCTTGTCCCATAACTAGGTTTACTGCAGGTGGAGAATACCTTGAAGATTGTTACTTTTTCTTAATCTCAGAAGAGCAAACTATTTTTTAAAATTTTATGTTTTATATTATATTATATTTTATATTATTTTATATAATATTGCATAGAATATTTCCATGTTACAATGATCTCTAGGCCAATGTCTCTATACAATATAATAGTAGATTAACACAAGAACAAAACAAACTATTTTTATCAATAACATCAATGTTTTATATACTTGTAAAAGTCCAGAGGGTGCAAAGGAAAGAAACAAAGTAAGATAATGTCTGTATAAGGAGAGAGTGAAGACAACAAAAAAAAAACTCAGATGTGATAAGCATTTACCATGTGAAAGGTGGTATGCTGTTTTTATAGATATTATTCCTTTAGCTTTCATCAAAACTATATTCTTGTTATAAATTAAAAACTAAAATCTGAGAAATTATTATTATTATTATTTTACAAATTAGGTGTTTATTGTTACTACTGGGATAGATATTCACCTAAATATATTTTAAGGCAATTTTGTACTGAACTTATTGGACAGAGATATTTTGTTCCTTTATATCACCTATCCTCATATTAGCTCTTGCTAAATTTCACTTTAAAAAAGTAAACAAAAAGATTAATTTTAATTAGCAAGACTGAAAATAAAACAAAGACATAAATTCACCCAAGACTTTTATTGCTGTCCCAAGGCTCAATGTCCAAAGCTAGTTAGCTGTTGAAGATGCAGACACTCAGTTCTGGCCCTGGTACTGGTACTTTACAGATGCCACACATTCTGTGCTATGCTTCTGCTGAAAAGTGAAGTTCCTGTCCTTTCTCCTTGAACCTGGGTCCCGTGACTTCTCAATCAGGAAAAGTGATGCTTTGCCAGGTCATGGGCCCAGCTCTCAAGAGACAGACACTCTCACTTCATGCTCTTAGAACAGTGGTCGGCAAACTGCGGCTCGCGAGCCACATGCGGCTCTTTGGCCCCTTGAGTGTGGTTCTTCCACAAAATACCATGGCCTGGGCAAGTCTATTTTGAAGAAGTGGCATGAGAAGAAGTTTAAGTTTAAGAAATTTGGCTCTCAAAAGAAATTTCAATCATTGTACTGTTGATATTTGGCTCTGTTGACTAATGGGTTTGCCGACCACCATCTTAGAACACTCGCTCTTCCTGTCAGAAATACAACAATCTATAACGTCTTTCAAGTCCTCCCTAAGGGTACCTGAGGTCATTTTCCAGCATGAATATCCCTCTAGCATAAGGAAACATGAGACGTTCACGGGCTTATTAAGCACTTAAATACATGTTAACATTAATCTCTGGAAAGCCAAAACATTCTTGGGCAAATCTGTATTCTGTTCACAGATAACTGTGATAATGTATGCTTTTGAGAAAGAGCTCCAGGACTCCTACTGGGCTCTGGTAGAGACTGAAAGGTTGATGATGGGACAGCAGTTCAGTAGGCAGGTCAAGCTGCCGTCATGACCTGGGTGATGTCGGAGTCACCGAGCTATTTGGCTCTGCATGCACATCAGGGATCCATCATAAAGTGGAAAACATCTTACTTCTTTTGATGTGTGAGAGCCCTTTGTTCAGAGTAAGGTTTTGCAGGATACTGTGCTGAAAAATAAAGCATTCCTGAAACAACGGATAGTAGGGCTAGCAGAAGCATTGCGGGCAGGGAAAGAAAGAAAAAAAAGAAAGAAAAGAAAATTTGCCCTTGGATATCTGAGCCTTCATTTAAAATTGCAGTTCCCTTGCTGAGGAGCCCATCTGAGAAGCCTGGAGACCTAAGAGAAAGAAGGGCCTGATTCCAGCCTTCCTGCTTTCTCTGCAAAGTACCAGGCATGCGTGTAATTGTCTTAATGCTCACAGACCAGACCAACCTTCAGCTGTGTGACACAGTGACCCAGTCAACCTATGTGGGCAGGGGAATCCTGCAATTGAGCTGTGCCTGAATTCATGGCTACCCCAAACCCAACCTACAATATTATCATTGATGTCCTGAACCACTAAAGTTTTGGGTCTTTTGTTAAGCAGGTATACATAAGTAGAACAGACATCAGAGCCCATATTTATTCCAAGATAATACTCTGTTACCCTTGACAGAAAAAAAGGTGATTTTTTTTTCTAACTAAAAAAAGATGGAAAGGAACTATTGCCATACAATTAGAAAAATAAAGTTAGAATAAATATAAATTCCACACCATAAAATTAAAAAGAGCTATTTCCTCCTAAGAAAATATAAAGAGCTTTAAAAAAAGTTGCTATTGCCCAGCTAGTGTGGCTCAGTGGTTGACCTGTGAACCAGGAAGTCACGGTTCGATTCCTATTCGGGGCACATGCCTAGATTGCAGGCTCAATCCCGAGTGGGGAGGGGGACTTGCAGGAGTCAGCTGATCAATGATTCTCTCTCATCATTGATGTTTCTATCTCTCTCTCCCTCTCCCTTCCTCTCTGAAGTCAATAAAAAGTATATACTCTTTTAAAAGGTACTATTAAACATATGATGAGTCAAAACTGGAAATCTATATAGTCTATATTTTGTGGGTCATGAAATAAAGTTATGGATGTTCAAGTACACATTAATAATTTGAAAGCAACACAAAAGGAACATACTATTTAGATACTTTGTATCTAAAAGCTTAGTCCAGCTTTTAGATACAAAGATGTATCTAAAAAAATATAGTATATCAGGTAATCTTTACTTTTGGGGCAAAGTCTTGAAATCAAGACAAATAATTGACATTCGCCTTGAAGATCAGTTAGCACAAAGTCTAACCCCAGGCTCTTCCCACTCATATCTCTGCACACCACTTCTAAATAAATCCTCTGAAAGGTCAGCTCTGCTCATGTCATATTCCTGCTCAAAAACCGTCTATAATTCTCCTTTGTCTATAGAAGAAGAACAAAATGTTTTGTTGTGCCATGAATTATTTCATTCCAGCTTCCTCCTTCAGCTGTTCTGAAACAAACCTATCTATACTTTAAACTGAATTCTTGTTTTCTCTTGCTTCCCACCCACACACAAATACACACACACAGACAATAACGTTAAAGCAGGGGCATGACATCCACAATCATAATTCCCATTCAGAAAAAGGAAAAAATAAATATAATGAAAAATACTCAGCAGTTCCCATTCCCTGGAATAATTGAATTCTGCCAGATAGGTATTGCATTATTCTATGCCCTAGCAGTGGAATAAATGACTTTGTTAGATCCTGGAACTTCCAAATAGAAGGAACTAAATTATTCATGTTTTCCATAGTCCTAGTTTTGAGAGTTTTTTGTTTTCTCATGCATTTTATGTTTCATGACTACACCTGCAATGATATTTGGGGACTGTGCCTTCTTTGTGGGCCATACAGCTTTCACAGTCTACTTCTTGATAGTGCAAGTTTGGATACGGATGATATTTTTAGAAGTCAAACTGTCATAACCAAAACAATTTTTTTTAACTCAGATTCAGTTTCTTTAGCAATTCTCTATCCCATAATACTCAGAAGTATATTAAATATTTTCTTTCTGTCCAGTCAAGATGTCCAGATATTGGTTTTAACTCTTTTATTTCTTTGCTTTCATGGCATCCTGTTCCACACACTCAATTTAATGGCATCTACCTTGAAAGTGTCTGAAACAATAAGCTTGAGTAGAAAAATAATATACTTACTTGAATTGTTGAAGCAAAATACAGAAGCTCCAGGAAGAGATACTGAGTAAAGAGAGGGAAAACACTAATTTATATATATATATATATGAAAGTCAATAAATATTTGTTAAAAGGCAGGTTGGTAAATGCTTCTGAAACATTGCAGGGCACTGAAGGAAAACAGTCAGATCTTTAGGAAATGAGGCTTCACTTAAAAATCCATTCTGGCCCTGGCTGGTTTGGCTCAGTGGATGGAGCCTCGGCCTGCGGACTGAATGGTCCTGGGTTTGATTGCGGTCAAGGGCACATGCCCGGTTGTGGGCTCGATCCCCAGTGGGAGACAAGCAAGAGGCAGCCAATCGATGATTCTCTCTCATCATTGATATTTCGATCTCTCTCTCCCTCTCCCTTTCTCTCTGAAATCAATAAAAATATATTTAAAAAAAAGAATCCATCCTGTAGTTGGTGGGGGTAAGGGGAGAGATCAATCAAAGGACTTGTATGCATGCATATAAGCATAACCAATGGATGCAGACAGCAGGGGGATGAGGGCATGAATGGGGGGGGGGGGGGAATAGGGGATAAGGACACATATGTAATACCTTAATAATAATAATAATAATAATAATAATAATAATAATAAAGAATCCATTCTGTAGTTGATGGAGAAATATGTCACCTATCAGGGTGAAAGAGATTTGTGAATATTCAAGATATCCAAGGAACTCACCTGAAATTTAAACTATGTGAGGTAAATACTTTAAAAAGAAACTAACCAAAGAGCCAATAAACCAAAAAAAAAAAAAAATCAGATTGAGGAAAAAGGCACAGAAAGCAATAGTGAATGATAAGTATTTATTGCAGCAATTTTCAACCTTTTTCATCTCATGGATGAAACTAATTACTAAACTAATTACTAAAATTCTGTCACACCAAAAAAGATATTATCTGTTTCACCAATCTGATTAAACAAATAGGTATAATTTTAATTCATTCACACTGGATGGCTATTGTGTTGGCTGTTATCATTTTTGACTTGACAATCTAAGGGAAAAGAGGTCAGTGCCCCTGACTAAAGTGTCAGGTATTGCATGCTTTATAAATTCTTGCAGCACACCCGTTGAAAGTCGCTGGGTTTTGTATCAGTTTTCTATTGCCACATTAAAAATAGTAGTAAATTTAACAGCTTAAAAGAGCATGTGTTTACTCTCTCACAATTTCAGAGGATCAGGAGTCTGGGTGTGGCTTGACTAGGTCCTCTGCTGATATCACAGGCTCCATTTTATCTATATGTGAAACTCACTATGTCTTCCTTCAGGATCACATAGCTGTTGAGATCTATTTCATTACATTCATTGCATTAATATCACCTCCTTCTTCAAAGACAGATAAAAGTGTATTTCTGACATTCAAACCTTCTTTTTGAGAGCTCATCTGGTTAGGTCAGGCTCACTTTTGATAAATTTAGTCAATTTATTAGGGCCTTCATTGCATATACAAAGTTTCCTCACCACTGCCTATAATATGACATACTTAGGGGACTAATGCTCCATTATTTTTCTCTATTGGTTACACCTCCAATCCATTCAAGAGGAGATTATTATACAAAAATATGGATAACAGGGATTAGAAATCAAAAGAGATGAATTCATCTAACTCTCCAAAAACACAAATGAATAGGATTGCCTTTATCTCTGGAAACCATTAATCTATTGTTCATTTATACAATTTTTAGTCATTTTAAGAATTATATAAATGGAATTATTTGGCTTTTTTCACTCAGCATCATTCTCTGGAAATCGATCCAGGTTTTTCTGCATATCAACAGTTCATTTTTTAAAAATTGCTCAACAATATTTAATGATATGTTTGATTAAACATTCACTTCTTAAAGGACGAGTGTATTTTTTACGGGTTTTCTATCACATACAAAGTTGCTATGAACTTTTATGTGGGCACAGGCTATATATGCATGAACAAAAATTCTCATTTATCTGTGTTGAATGACTAAGAGTACAACTTCTGAGTTCTATAATACATACATGTTTTGTGTGAATGTGTGTTACTGTTGTTTTTGTTTGAAATCTGCCCTCTCATTTTCCATAATCTGTTCATTTTACATTCCACCAACAATGTATTTCATTTCCCCCCACAGTTGCCAACATTTGATGTGGTCACTATTTTTTTTATTTTTTATTTTAGCCATTTTGATGGATGTGCAATGAAATCTTCCTTTAGTTTTAATTTGCATCTGTATTTCCTCTTTAGTGAAATGTCTGCTCTTGCCTACTTTCTAACTGTGTTGTTTGGGTTTTTATTGTTGAGTTTTATTAAGTTCCTTATGTACTTTAACTACTAGTCTTTCCTCAGTTATGTGGTTTCCAAGTATTTTCTTCTAGGGGGAGCTTGTTTTTTCATCATTTAACAGAGTCTTTCACAGAGAAGTCTGATTTACTAATATTTCCTTCCATGGATCTTACTTTCAGAGTCAAGTAGAAGAACTTCCTGCCTGTTACTACATCCCAGGCATTGCTCTCTTGCTATTTTTCCTAAGTCTTATAGTTTGGAAAATTACATTTAATCTGTAATCCTTTTTGAGTTAAATTTGTGTAATGTGTGAAATTAATTGAAGAGATTTTTTTTTCTCCAATGCACGTCCAATTGCTGTGGTACCAATTCTTGAAATGTATATTTTTCTTCCATTGAACAGGGGTGGATGTCCAGGTCTCCCTTTTGTCTCTACTGACCTTAGTCAGGGTAGAGGGGTTAGCAGAGAAAGGAAGTTACAGTATGGGAAGTCTTGGGTCCCTATTTAGTATATTCTGATACCATCCAAGCAGAGGGGAAGGGTTACTTTTAGTTTGTTAAGGGTGAAAGTCAAGGCTCCTTACTTGGCTTTTGTTATTGTGTGTGTGGATGGGGCATGATATTTTGTGCGTTTGGCTGAAGTAAACAGTTATTCTATAAAACTTCTCTGACTTTCTGTGTTCCCTCTTTCCTGATGCTTTTGATAGAGAAAGCTGGCATTTGTTGAAAATTTTTCTTGTCTGAACTAATTGGTGCAAAGATAACTAGAAAATCTAATGTATATTAATACTCCTAGAGAAATAGCTTAGGTCAATATTCCATAATAAATAAAAAAGCATAGAAATGTGCATTATATAAAAATAAAAGGCAATGCATGGACAATATATCAAAACAAAAATCAATAAAGACATTAAAAATGATCAGTCATGTAGAGTAAAGATAAAAGAATTCTGTCTATGTCATATCAAGGGTTTTCATAAATTGTTTGGATAAAAAAATAGTCAAGCATTCTCATGGAATGTGAATAAATATAGAGAAAATATAAAATCCAAAGGTCAACCAAATGGAATGATTTTCAAATTTCAATTAAGGTAGAAATGTGAAAGAGATATACCCTCTATTGCTCAACAGGATGGTAAAATCTATTAAAGTAAAAAAGTATCCTATCTAATAAAAGAGAAATATGCAAATTGACCACACCTCCACTATACCCATAAGCCATGCCCACCAGCCAATCAGGAGCAAATATGCAAATAAACCCAGCCAAGATGGCTGTGGCCACACAGAGAGCAGGAGGAAGGCTTGGGTTTCCTTGACAATGGAGGAAACCAAGCTTTCTGCCTGCCCTTGCTGGTCCAGGCCTCCACTCAATGCTACAAAGTTTCAATTATAGAAGATAAATAAAGCCCAACCAAAATGGTGGAAGCCATGGAGCTGGAGAGAGCAGGAGGCTAGGGTTGCCCCTGGAGATGGAGGAAGCCAAGCTTCTGTAACCCTGGCCTGCCTTGGCCTCTGCTTAAGGTGACAAAGTTTCAATTGTAGAAGATAAATAAATCCCAGATACCAGGGCCTCTGCTTGGGTCACCAGGGGGGGGTGGCTGGCCTGCAAACCACCACAGGCTCCTTGCCCAGGCCACCCCATGCCCCAAGGGAACCCCCACCCTGATCTGGGACACCCTTCAGGGCAAACCAGCTGGCCCCCACCCATGCACCAGGCCTCTATCCTATCTAATAAAAGAATAATATGCAAATTGACCATCACTCCAACACACAAGATGGCTGCCCCCATGTGGTCAAAGATGACTTCCCCTATGTGGACACAAGATGGCCACCACAAGATGGCCAGCAGGGGAGGCATTTGGGAGGGACCAGGCCTGCAAGGAAGGGCAGTTGTGGGCAATCAAGCCTGCAGAGGAGGGCAGTTGGGGGGACCCAGGCCTGCAGGGGAGAGCAGTTGGGGAGGACCAGGCCTGTAGGGGAGGGCAGTTAGGGGTGACCAGGCTTATAGGGGAAGGCAGTTAGGGGTGACCAGGTCTGCAGGGGAGGGCAGTTAGGGGCAAACAGGCTGGTAGTGGAGAAGTTAGGCATCAACCAGGCTGGCAGGGGAGTGGTTAGGGGGTGATCATGCTGGCAGGCAGAAGTGGTTAGGGTCAGTCAGGAAGGCAGGTTGTTGAGCAGTTGGGAGCCAGCAGTCCTAGATGTGAGAGGGATCCCAGATTGGAGAGGGTACAGGCTGGGCTGAGGGACACCCCCCACCCCCCATGCACCAATTTCGTGCACTGGGCCTCTAGTATATAAATAACCTTGAACCAGAAATTTTCCTAATACATCCCTTATTATATTATAGGAAAGATAATAAACTCTATATAGAGCTACACATATAAGTATATGTGTAACATAGAATATGTGTATGACTCAAATACAGTTGATCCTCATTATTTGCCCATTTCATATATGCAGATCCACCTACTTGCTAAAATTAATTTTAACCCCTAACCAATACTAACACCACTTACACTGTTATTCCCAGGCCTGCCTGGCATGCACATTTCTAGTTTTAGCTCTTGTATTATAAACAAGTGTATTTTTCATGGTCAACTTAGTGCCACATTTCTCACATTTTTGTGCTTCTCATTGGTGATTACACTGTTGAGAATGGCACTTAAGTGCAGTTCCAAGAGAGCAAGAGTTCTAAAGTGCAAGATGGGTGTGATGTGCCTTACTGAGTGTGCCAGACAGACTTTCGTCAGACAGGAAGTAAAGTGCTGTTCACTATGAGTTCAAAGTCAAAGAGGTTATTATATAGAGTGTCTTCAAAACCCCATAAAACAAAGTTATGCATTGGTTAGTTGACAAAATGTTGTGAACAGAAACTCATAGAAAACTAACTCATTGTTTAGTATTCATTAATCCAGTGTTTGGAGTAACTTTATAGGATAAACTACTTTATAGAGTATAACTGCCACAAATAAGAATCTATATATATGTAAGCCTAAGCTACCATTATGACCGAGCAACTGGAATGACCAGAACGACCAGTTGACTAGTAACTATGACATGCACTGACCACCAAGGGGCAGACACTCAATGCAGGAGCTGCCTGATGGTGGTCAGTGCGCTTCCACAGCCAACCTCCCATGGCTAGCTGGCGGCATTGGCATTCAGCGTTCATTCCTTCCTCTCCCGGCGATGGTAGCCTCCTCTCCCAACCCCACTGGGGCTTTGGCCCCAGGGTTGGAATGGGAACTGGTGGTAGGTGGTGGTGGACAAAGCCCCTTTCCCAGGGTGGGTAAAGGCCAGCTCCCTCCTTAGGGATGGTGGCGAACCTCCTGCACCCTGTCTTCCCACTGGCTGACAGGCCCTAATTGGCCTATGGTCCCTCCCCCAGTCCCTCCTTCAGGTGGGCAGGCCCTGATTGGCCCAGTCCTGATTGGCCCTGATCACTGGCCAGGCCTAGGGACCCCACCCATGCATAATTTCATCCACCGGACCTGTAGTCATATATATGTTTGTGTATACATATATATACACATGTATATGTACATAGACAAATACATACATACATCTGTGTATATGTTTGTATACATAAATATCCCACATGCTTATTTGCATAGATAATTTGAGTACTGGAAAAAATGTAAGAATACAAAGATAGTTATTAGGATACATTAAATTTTGTTAACATAGATTGCCTTAGGGAATGCCTGAGGCTGATTTTAGTGTAGTAATGATGCAGTAACCAAAAAAAGAAAAAATATATTCTATAACTTATTTTTAAGGGCATGCATGTGATACTTAAATATTAATAAAATTTTTCCTTTGTAGTTTATGTAAAGGAATTTTAAAACAAGTTGCTTTAAAATCTTAAAAAGTAATCAAATGTCATAAACTAATAGCTCTCTCAATTTTTATATTGATGTAATTTCTATCTACAAGATTGCATTATATCTCATTATTAGCCACATAAGATGGTATAACTCAGAGGCAGTTAAGTAGATAGATGATAGATAGCTAGATAGATAGACAGAGACAGACTGAGAGAATAATGAATTATATTTGAAAGGGGTAAAAAATGGTAGACAAATTGAAATAGTCTTCAAAGTGAACAAAAATATTAGCACTATGTAAATGTCTATATATGTAAATATTGAAATGTAAAGAAAACTGCCAAATATATATATATTCTCCCTACTCTCCAACCATAAATAAACACATTCTATATTCATGTCTCTTTTATTAACTAGCTGGATGGTCAGGGTCAAACCATTTTATTTCTATGATGTTCAGTTTCTTCAACTGTATAATTAAGGGATTTATCTAGTTAACTTCACTTTTCCATGATCCTTGAAATTCTAACAATTGTATAGAATTCCATCTAAAAGATAATTAGCTAAACCAAAAGAGATTTTTAACCATCTTTGTCATGAATTTTTCTGGTTAATAGATTTTAGTTCTTATTGTATTTTATTAACACATTTAGTTAATCTGACTATGAACACTCTTAGCTCCTATTTTTTGTGTTTCTCAAAATAGACGTTGAATGGTTTATTTATCATGCCCATGTATCTATATGGAAAAAATTAAATTTTGAAATGCTTTTATTATTTTTATGGCAAAAAAAATTAGCAGACACATATATACAAAAAAAACCCCAAAAAACTTAATGCAGCTAGGGGAGCAATCCCACTGACTGTTTTACTAAGTTAATGTTCCTTTTCCTGTAGTTTATTTCTTCAGTAGGTCACTTAACCAGACTTAAAAATCATGCAATGTTGTAGGTAAGACATAGAACATCCTCGTGTTACAATTTTCTGTTCGCTTTCTAGTCCAAACATCTTTTCCCTGAGATTTGGGGTTGTTCTGATGCTTTCATCAGACTTAAATCCCATTTTCTTTTCATGAAAGTCCATTTTTACTTAAGATGGGTTCAATGTGTTTTAGTGACTTGCAACAAAATGTGACTTACACAAGGATTAATAAACATTCTGTTCTTTGTTTTCACATATTTTATTTTTCAAGTTTCTTTGCTCTATTATAAATTATGCACATAATATAAACTCTTTGATTTAAAACCTTTGATTTCTAAAAGCAGAATTAATGTGTTCTATTGCTTGAAATCTTGTTACAGCTATCTTATATGGATTTATGTAGTATATAAGTGATAATCATCTGTGATCAGTATTCAGCACTAGCAAAAAGAAATACATATATAATTCATAGTTGTATAAAGTTATGTATAATTTATAATACAGCATACAATCTAATGTATAATTTATTACCTAACATGTTTTTATAATTTATGATATAGCATGTATTTCATACATACAATGTGTACACGTTTTTCCATCAATTTTTTTAAATTCTCAGTCAAACTATTACACTTAGATTTTATTAAGACATTACTCAGAAATTCTCAATTAAAATAAGTATTTGTTGTTTTATAGCATGGCTATAATGAGAAACCTAGATTTTGTATTCCCCAAAGTGAGCATCATACCAATGGAATACCTGTGCAGATACTTACATCACCTTGCTGTTTCTTTGAGGACAAATGCTGCTCTCAACTAAATAGTTAAAGTATGATTCCATTTTGGTTGCAAACATATACAAAGTGAAATATTAAATATTTTCCTTGTTCTGAAAAATTGTACTTTGTGGTAATATTGTTTTAAAAATTAAAAATTAATTCAATAAAACCAATACAGGGGATCTGATTTCTCAAATATATTTTTGTTGGCTCTCACATATTTTAGAACTGATAGCAAACAGACTTTAGCATGCTCTTAATTATTTTACCTTCTGCCACACAATCATGTACTTGTTTTAAATGAATCAAACAACATTACATCATTTGGCAAGAAATACGACATTTCATTTGTACTTTTTCTTTGTGAAATTAATTATTCTTAATAAGACATGATAGCTTAATCACTCAATGTATTAAATATTTATAAATATGATTTAGAAAAACCAAAGAAAACCCATGGAAGTGAAAGTATGTAAAGGACAACAATTATTCTCTATGTAGGCTCTGGCTACAGGTCGGCTGGAAAGTCCTCATGGGCCTATTTTTTAAAAAATCACAGTGCTTGTCACATGCCTCCCACAGTGCAGGGAGTTGTGCCAAGTGCAGGGCACACATACATGAATAACCTGTGCACATATTACCCTGAATAATTCCAAAGCAGTTCATGGTTTGTCTGGCAGGAGATAGGCACGTAAATTTAAAGGTACATTGCAATTGTAGTTCAGATGTCCCTGGGCTCCCAATGGAAGCCTTGTTTTTTTCACTCTGCACCGACCTTGTGAAAGTAACCTTTAGTAAGTAATCTATTCCTGCAAAGATTGCATGAGTAAAAATAATCTAAATAAATCATAACCAGAATTACAGATTCTATTGAAATGTCAAGGCATCCATGGGAAATTATTTCCCTCGCACACTATATGACAGCACAGTATAGATGATAGGTGTTTAGATAGGTACATAGACAGAAGTATAATCTCAGTAGAGGCTCTCTGGCCACCTGCTATATATCACGACATTACCATATACCTTTTCCTTCCCCTGTCCACAAATAGCATCTAAAGTAGCTCTTCCTTCCTAAATAATTCAGTGCAATCTTTCAGCTTGCATATGCCTTGGAACAAAACAAAAGTTGTATAGTTATTGGCAGAACCCAGGATACTAAGAAAGCTTTCAATTGATTATTCACCATATTCCTATATATCTCAAGGGTGATATCTCCGCAGACATATCCTTTTATTATGGGGATGGGATGGAAGAGCAGTTGAAAAGTTTGAAGCTAAGAACAATGATATTTTTTGTTGTCATATATGCTCAATATATCACATTTTCTTTAATGAGTTTGAATTGGACACATTATATAACCATATATGGGGCCACACTTAGTTATGTGTAGGGTTGAGACTGTTTCCCAACAACAAATGTGATCATTGGATTGCAAGTTAGTGTCCAAGTTTTACTCATTTTTATATTATGCACTATCATAACACAAAAAAAAGAGGTGTTACAATATTTGTGTGGAAAAAGAAAAGAGCCCTAACCGGTTTGGCCCACTGGATAGAGCGTCAGCCTGCGGACTGAGAGGTCCCAGGTTTGATTCAGGTCAGGGGCATGTACCTGGGTTGCAGACACATCTCTAGTAGGAGATGTACAGGAGGCAGCTGATCGATGTTTCTCTCCCATCCATGTTTCTAACTCTCTATCCCTCTCCCGTCCTCTCTGGAAAAAAGAAAATCAATAGAATATTTTAAAAAAAGAAAGAAACATACTTCAATTGTCTTGTTGAATTTGGTGGTTCTTTACCTACCTTTATAGGATGTATAGATGAGAGGACCTCAGTTTGGTTGGGAGAGAAAACTTCAAGGGCTGTGGTGTTTCTGCATCTCGTCTGACAAAGGCATTGCACTAGTTACCTCTCGCTGTGTAACCCATCACCACAGATTTGCAATTTATAAGGATGTACATATATCACTAGTAATTTTCTGTGGGTCAAAAGTATAAGCACAGCTGAGCTGAACCCTCTGCTCAGGGTTTCACAAAGCTGCCATTAAAGTAGATCAGCTGCTCCCCTTATGGTTTAGCTGGGGTGGCTGCTCCCCAGCTCATTCAGGTTGTCCTCAGATTTCTTGTTCCTGAATCTGAGCGAAGGAGGCCCCCGGGCCGCTTACTGGGTGCTGGTGGAAGGTTCTCCTCATGACCCTGAGGACATCAACAGTTACTTGTCATATGGCCTTCTCCATGGGTCATCCATAACATGGCACTGTGCTTTTTCAAGGCCAGCAGGAATATGCTATAATGGAGTCAGATACTAATATATATAATCATATAGCATAACATAATAGCATATGTACTATAATTATATATCAGAAAACATGTAATGTGTAAAAGGAAACTTCTATCAGCATATTAAATCATGTACAGCATGCAATGTATGATGTAATATATAACATATACACATTGTATTTGTGTTGTAGTATTGTCACCTAATAAAGGGTGGCATCCCATCATTTTTGCCACATTGGTTGGAAGAAAGTCACAGACCCTGCCCAACTCAAGAACAGGGGGTTATGGTCACCTTAAGGTGTGTTTGTCACAGGCTATAGCAGCTTTCTTCCAAACTATTCTTTCAACAAGACATGTGTAAAAGAAACAGCCTTGAAAATAGAAGTAGTGTTTTCCTCAAAGACAGAGGGGAGATTTGTTTTCTGGACACAGTAATAAAACTAAGCATTACTTTAGGGCAGTGGTCGGCAAACTGCAGCTCGCAAGCCACATACGGCTCTTTGGCCCCTTGAGTGTGGCTCTTCCACAAAATACCCAGCCTGGGCGAGTCTATTTTGAAGAAGTGGCATTAGAAGTTTAAGTTTAAAAAAATTTGGCTCTCAAAAGAAATTTCAATCGTTGTACTGTTGATATTTGGCTCTGTTGACTAATGAGTTTGCTGACCACTGGTTTAGGGGAATAGTTGGGCAGAATTGCTTTAGCGCCTTAAATGACTGTAGTCTCTTAAACTCAATATTCCTTAACTGTGACAGACTCACTGTGTGCACAGCATGACCTGGGCTACTCTGCATCACAACCATGGGATTTGAGGTGTGTGTCAGGAGACACCAAAGGCCACCTTAGACCTTGATGACTTGCTGGGAGGACTCACAGGTCTCAGAAGTTGTTATGTTGATGGTTATGGTTTATTATATTGCTAATGGGTATAGAGTAAAATAGACTAAGGGAAAGGACACAGAGCAATGTCTGGAGGCAACAAGGTACAAGCTTCCAAGAACATAATCTGGAGGAAACCGGACCCTCCTCTCCACTTGGAATTGCAGAGGACACATTCATTTTCTCCAGCAATGGTGTGAAACGCACGCAAAGTGCCGCCGACCAGAGAAACTCAGCTGAGCCTGAATGTGCAGAGTGGAAATCGGGGTTTATTTATGGAGGGATTTAGTGCCTGAGTGACTGACCTCTGTGACTCAAGCACCAGGCCCTTGGAGAAAAAAGCAGATGTTTACCATAAATCACATTGTTAAGCATAAACTCTCTTGGCAAACTTGTACTTGAGCATGGCTCGAGACATCAAGCATACAGAAACTCTCATCAGACTGGCCATTCCAAGAGTTCAGTTCCCAGCAGGCAGCCACGGATCATGAAATAGCTTTTTTCTTGGGAATATGAAGGCTTTTGAAAAGCTAGACCTACTGAGTTAATCCTTTCCTACACAGGGGATACTTACATGAAGCTCACACTGCCTTGGGGTGCCCTGATTAAGAGGCCTTTGTCCTTTGCAAGGTGTCTCTTGTCCTTTGCAAGCATGTATGAAACTGTTACAGCCTCACTTATTATCTACAGACCAAGGAAATATCGCAGACCTGTAGAATGCTTGATGGACAATTGGACAATCTGGATAGAAGAGTGAAATGAAAAGACCTGATTCTATCTGCTATGCACAGGCATATCCTTTTCACCCAGGTGGTTTTGCTTCATAAATTAAATCATCATTCAAAAATGTGAGCTAATTGAAAAAGTTTTCTTCAAAGAAAGTGTTTAACTGAGGTATATCTTTTAAAGAAACACGTAGTAGTTTGCTTTTATAATTTTAAACGTATTTATAATTTGTAGTTAAATATTTTATTTCCAGTTACGTGGTATGCAAATGTTAGATTCTGTTATATATTGTTTATTTCATCTAGCTATTTAGCATAATTTCATTTAGCTTGTAATCACATTGAACTGTAAAATGATAGGTACAAATTATTCCATGTACAAAATAATGATTATACATTAAATTAACAATGGCAGTTAGGGAAAATAAATAACTGCCTTTAGAAATATTGAAAATTTTGTTAGTTCCCTTTCCTTTCCTGAAAAGATATTATCCTTCTGCTCTTAAAAGATTAAATAATATACTCATTAATATATATAGTATGTACCTAATTTAATTGAATTTAATTGGGCCCTGGTAACGTAAGTTTCTTCTCTGAACTGATTTTCGCTACTCAGCAATCCCTTTAAGTTGGCTAGTTCAGAGGTGGTCATCTCTGATATTGATACATTTCCCCACAGCTCTCCTACATTTCTGCAAAATTAAAAAAAAAAAAGTGCATTGCATGCGTCGCTCTATCTTCCCTTTCATCTGAACAATATTTTTATAGATGCTTCTATTGCAAATTACCTTGGTACATACAGTGACTCTCTGCAGAGCAAAAGGTAGGCATGATTACTGACCATGAGGGAATATTCCAGTCCCCTGTGTTCAGCACCCTCCTCCTGTAACAAACCGATGGGTGTGCAGTTGTCTCCTGGTCACTGTGGAAATTGTTGTTTGAGGAAATAATGCAAAAAATGTTGATATCTGGCTACTGCTTTTGTTGTCAGAAATAAATTATTCTTCAGTTTCTAAGCTAAGAACTTTGCATACTCTGCAGCATCCTTAAAACTGGGCCAGGTTAATTTGCTAGATTGCAAGTAGGTAAAATTGTACATACTTCAGTCTTCAAACTCAAATGATCTTATGGCAGGTAACCTTAGTACACAGTCTCAGTACTGATGATTGAATGCAAATTTAACAAAGCAGAATGACTTCTTACCTCACTACTATCAGACTTTGTCCTAAACATATTTGCATATTTAAAGATAGAAAATACTCATTCTAAAAGGTAGAGAGAGCTTATCAGAAGTGAGGAAAGCCAGTGTCAAATGCAGAGAGAGCTGTATTCAAGAGAGAGTTTCAATGGGAGAGTTTACCCTAGGTGTCCTGTTCTATTGGAAGGAGTTAAAGCAGAATTAGATAGACAAGGTAAGGGTGGAAGAAGGAGGACTCCTGGAGTTACCTGAAACCACAGAATGTTTTACAGAGAAGCAGGATAGCAGAAAAACAGGATGGGTAGCAGAAAAACAAGGCATTTTGAAACACGGATTTTTTTCTTGCAAGTGCAAAATAAATGTTGCAAAAAGGCCAGGAACCAATCGGAGAGCAGCACAGATAGACAAAGAGCAGAATGCTTGTGGGGCAACCCATTTGGGTCCGACACCAGGAAGAATTCCTGATTGCTGGTTCCGATATCACTCTTAGTAAGAATGTCTGTCTTGGGGAGATTAGACACATCGGGACAGGTTTTTACAGGCTGACCCTGCCTTCCCATTGGCTGGATATCCAAAGCCCCAAACAGCCATCTTCCCGTGGTCTTGTATATTATGCAGCCAGCGGTTGGGTTGTCATATGATACAATCACAAACAAATGAAATGCACATGGAATTGTCTAGTCAAGGAGGACTCTATTGTGAAAAGACATATGTTTCATTAAGACGTCTTTTGTTATTAATATTTGCCTGATTTTCATGCCTGAAAAAAGAAAATGAATCACATTAGAATCATTTCAGGGCAAATTTACAAGTTTAGGATGAAAGAGCCAGAAAATCAAAAAGGCCTAAATTGTTGCTGTTACCTTTGAACATTTGTTACGGGACAAAATGAGATCCAATGCTGATACGTAAGAAGAAATTAAGTAAGTAATGGGAGATAACAGAGATTTCCTCTTTTTACTATTTTTATTTATTTTATTTTGCTTCTTTATTTTTTACTTATTGTTGACACTCTTACAGATGTCCTATTTCCCTCCCCCTTTGCCCATTTCAATCTAGCTCCCACACCCCTTCCCTCCGGCCATCACCACCCTGTTGTCTATGTCCAAGGACTATGCATGTATGTTCTTCGGCTAATCTCTTCACCTATTCTCATCCAATCCCCCCAGACCCCTCCCCTCTGACCTCTGTCCATCTGTTCCGTGTATCCATTTGTTTTTGCTCATCAGTTTTATTTTGTTCATTACATTCCACATATGAATGAGATCATATGGTATTTGTCTTTCTCTATCTGGCTTATTTAGGTTAGCATAATAATCTCCAGGTCCATCTGTGCTGTTGCAAAGGGTAAGAGTCCCTGCTGTTTTTACAGCCGTGTAGTATTCCATTATGTAAAGGTACCACCACTTTTGTATCCACTTCTCTACTGATGGATACTTGGGCTGTTTCGAGATCCTGGCTATTATAAATAGCACTGCTATGAAAATAGAGGTGCCTATATTCTTTCTGACTGGTGTTTTAGTATTAAAATCTCATTTTCACACATATCCAAACTCAGGCCCACAAAAACATATACACTAAATGCAAAGCCAAAGCAATAGTAAGATGATAGTAGCTGTTTGAATTGAGTATATTTAGTAAGAAAATCTGTCTAAGACCTTTAAGGTATATTTCCCCATAGATGATTACTGATTTGCATCCGCTATTGGACCTGGGTTTGTGAGTCCTAAACTGTACTCCGTGTTGTGGAAATCTTAGCTACTTAACTATGTAACTAAGAACCTGCTTAATAGCCACATTCTGAGTTCCTAGTGTTTAGGTAGCAAGTCAGAACGCCCTTAAAAGCACCCAGATCACTCTATTCCTTCTACTAATACTTCCGTGTGCAGATTAAAACAAAACACATTAAAGTTCCAAGCTATGTTATGCCTTTGAACGAGAAGTCCACTAATCTAATCACCCTACATAAACAAAGCAATTAACTCTCTACCATTTGGTTTTTCTTCATTTCAAATTAGGTTCATTTACATTTTGTGTGCCACTAATGTGCATTTATTTCAGTCCTTGGTACAGTGCAAAAGCAATGGATAGAAGAAATACAGCAATATATAAGCTTGCTTATGCAATCATTTTTGTTTTTGTAGGACATAGTGTGACCACTAAATGAGAAGTAGTTGGTAGTTAGACTTCAACAGGCAATATTTATTTTTTTGTCTGCTTGGATACTGTATTTTATCTGAGATAAATAAACACTCTGTATATAAAATTCATTCTTCTGACAATTCAATTGGTTACCTGGAACCCAAAAAGAAAGAAAAATAAACATTCAATGAAAATAAGCTATAGAGTTAGTTCAGTCCCAAAGGTTTTTAAATTTTTAAAACTGCATCTATAACTATAGTAACTAACCTTAAAATACATGTCTTTGTTCTTGCAAATATTGTAACAGTTTTTTTACAAGTTATGAATGCTAGTCAAAGGAATTTTATATGAAAAAAAATAGAGAGATATGGACTGAGAATTCTTGCAGTGTTTTTTAAGTAGTCAAGATGTCAAAAATGATTTATGAATTTATGACTTTATATGTGTCTTTAATGCTTTTATATCTAAAATTAAGATATGAATTTAACAGCCATGAGAAGTGTTGACCCATTTGCATACAACTAAAAACAAATCACATACTGTGAACTATTGAGTGTGAATCTACTGGTCCTAAAAAGAGCCAAAAATAAACTGAATCAACCCTGGTGGTTACTTGTTATAAACATTGGATTACTCTAGAGTTATATCTAAGGTAATATATTTCTGTCCTTTGATGAGAAAGAAGATCCTTAAAACACACACACACACACACACACATACACACACACACACACACACACACACACACACACACAAAACAAAACATATACACACACATCTTGAACTAAGAATAAGAATACACTAATTCTAGCCCTGTTTCTGTAATTTAACTTAGTCTAAGACCTTTATCAAATAAAAAGTCAACAGAAATAAAAATTAGAGGCAACCAAACCATTTGGGCATTTATTATCTTACTAGAGGCCCAGTGCATGAAATTCGTACATGGGGGTAGGGGGATCCCCTCAGCCCAGCCTGGACCCTATCAAATCCTGGACTCCTCTCACAAGCCGGGACCACTGGCTCCTAACTGCTCACCTGACTGCCTACCTGATTGCCCCCAACTGCCCCCGTCTGCAAGCCTGGTCATCCCTCACTGCCCCCCCCCCCCACCGGCCTGGTCATCCCCCTCTGCTGGCCTGGTCACCCCCAACTGCCCGCCCTGCCGGCCTTGTTGCCCCACGCAGTCTGCTGTTCGGTTGTTACTATTACTGTGACTGCGTCCCGGACAATTTGCATATTCATCTATTATTCTTATAGATTTGTAAAAATCTGCAATCTTGATAAAGGTATAGCAAATATTCACTTAATATATTCCATGAACAGTTATTATAATCCCATCTTTGAATATACCCTAACGGCTTTTGTTTTGTCATGCACATATGAAGTATGAGCACTCTGAGGAAAACTGAGTCTTACATATCTCAAGACTTTTCATGGAGGGAGATTTATAGGTGTCAGAATTATTAATCCTTAACCAGCTAAGGATCTTGAGGCAGCTAGGGTCTACCAATTGCAGAAGGACATTAAGACTTAAGACTGACACAATGAAAGCAAAGAGCATAGCTATTCTACTAAGAATTAAAACCATCACAAACACTGCTACTATCATTAAAAACCTTCCAGAGAGGAGAGGGCATAGAAAGAAATACCCTGATGTGTTTGCTGTTGTTTGTTTGTTTTGTTTTTATTCTCTAGTCTCCTATTTGAGCCTCTCATTGGTTGAGCCTCAATTTAAAGTCAGTTGCAAAGAGTGCCCTGGTGATGCCATCTCTAGGGGCTAACCTGCCTGGATTCAAAGTAAGGATTTGAAATGTAAATGATAAACCTGGGGTAGGGGAGAGAGCAAGACAGCTGATGAAATACTCATACACTTGACAAAACTGCAATTCTAGTAAACACCATTCTCTGCCTATTCCATACCTGCACTATGCATGTGAATTTTGGCAGGAGGAAAACCTAAAAACCACAATGTACAGAAACATTTAAAATGATTATTAACTTAAAGTGAACCCTTATTGTTGAAGGAAATACTACTATATTGTTTTTTTAATATATTTTTATTGATTTCAGAGAGAAAGGGAGAGGGAAAGAGATAGAAACATCCATGATGAGAGATTGATAGGGATTGAGTCTGCCACCCAGGCATGTGCCCAGACTGGGAATCAACTCCTGGTTCATAGGTCTGTGCTCAACCACTGAGCCATGCCAGCCAGGCCTATGTTCTTTTTAATCCATCAGTTCTCCTATACTACAAGAGTCTTTTCCACACTTTCTCACTTGTTTTTTTAATGTTCAATACTTCTTCTCCCATCCTCATTCTTATCTAATGACTTTGCTTTATATTTCAGTGAAAAAGATTGCAGTCATCAGTAAAGAATTTCTACACAACAATCCATCTTTCAGTATCTGTAGCAATTCACTGTCTTTCACCTTGGGTGAACCACACATCGCCAATCACCCTGCTTGTGCGTTAGATCCCATCTGATCTTATATACTAAAAAAAATTTCTTCCAGAAATTCTCCCCTTCCCCTTATCATGGCCAACATTTACTCCTTAGACAATGATCATTATCAGCATATAAAAATGTTATATGTCTTCAATAGTTATGTGATCTTTCAACAGCATTTGACATAATTACTCACTCCAGGTGCAGTGAAGAATTTGGCCTTGCCTAAGGAGAAGTCTGGCCATTTTCCCTTGCACCTGGGAAACAACCTCTACACTTCTGGAATTTTCTGAGTGATAAGACTGTCTTTGTTATTCTTGATGGGCCTCTGGGACCACACCTGACAATGTATGCTAATAAAGTGATGCACGGTGGGCCATGATATCAGCTCAATTGCCAGGGAATGGGAGGCTGGAGACCTGAGTTCAACCATGTGGAAAAATCAAACAATAAGTTATTTCTACAATGATTCCCCAATAAAAAAACTTGGACACTGAATCCTGGAGAGCTTCCTTAGTTGTAAATACTCTATGGGTATTGTTATAAATCATCTGCAGAACAGTAATATGCCCCAATGACAATGGACACTTCACATGTGGAAGCCTCACAGACTCAGCCCAATACTTTCTTCTCTTGTCTGACGTTAATGAATACCTTCCCTGGGGCAAGCCATGACCTTGAGTTCTGTGAATCCTTCTAGTGCATTATCATACCTGAGGGTGGATTTGAGAACCTCCTGTATATCCAGTTGGTATCAAAAGTGAGGACAGTGGTGTGGGGACTGTTGCTTCAGACCCTGCAGTTTGGCTAACACAACACTCCTCTTTGACAAAACTGTCTTCACATCCAGGATGCCGCACTTCAATGGTTTTCCTCCTTCTCTCATGGTTTATTCCATTACAGTCTGCTTTTTAGACTTTCTTTGTCTTCTCTCTCATACTTTAAAATTGAAGTGGTCTAAAGCAAATTCTCCCCCTTCCCTCCTTTTTTATCCATAGTAATCCTTTCAGGATCTGATCCAATCTCAAGAGCCTAAGTATTATCTCTTTGTCAATGTACCACGTATGTATCTTCACTCTGTCCTGTCTCTTCAAACCCAGTATATCCAATGTCTTAATTAATACATGCATCTAGAGAGTTAACTGATCCCCCCCCCATATGTACATTATATTTTATAGGTTAGTTTGAAATTTTCAAGAGAAGTGCATAATAAGTGCTTGGCTATCAATACAGGTAACTTGTACTGCTAGTGTCATTGGAGAATCAAATTCCTCCTTTGCTCATGAGAGTGGGGTGGCTCCTGGAGCACCACTGAAATAAATATTTTCAGAAGGCCTCACAGGAGAATGCATTGAGTTCAAATACTTGATTGGCATGGAGTTACATTCCTCAGGTTCCAAAGTCCCACGTCCCTTAAACCATTCCTGAAAGAGGTATGGCTGGGGGTGCAGCACAGCCAAAAGCAAGGCCAGTGTCCAGAGCTTCCACCCCATGTTGTAGCTGGGTCCAGCAGAGCACCAGTTAATTAAAGTCCATTCATCCCCTGTGTGGGTCCCACATGACTGTGAGCCAAAGGGTCACAGATGAGTGCACCCCCTGTAACAGAAGAGCCAGGAGCTATACACACCAGAGAGAGGGAGAGAGAGAACTTACTTTGTTTAGAAGTTTAAATATTCAGGTTTTTGTACACTTGCCTATTCTGGCCACAGACTCACTTTCAGGTGTGACTGACAAGTAGGTAAGCACCTTTCCAAGTCACTCAGACCTTCCTGGGCATGTGTCCAAACTGCCAGTCTCTTCCCCCAACAATTAGCAAACTGACTTAGAGAGTGTTAAATTAGCAAAGCAGTATAAATGGCATGCCTATAGTACCTAGTCTTCCCTTTACTCCTTTCCTGTTAAATAATAACCAGATTATTTTAATGGCATAGCTAGGATAGTCTTCACTTTCGTTTGATCAACACTAAACAATATGCATTAATAAAAGAAGGGATCAATGGGGGAAACAAGGGGACACATGCAATACTTTCAACAATAAAGATTTCCTTTAAAAAAAAGAAGCATGTCTTACTTTTTAAAGAGAACACTGTTATTCAACAATCCACTAAAAATATAGTGATTTGAAAAAGCAGGAGAGAAAAACTTCTTTAGAAATTCTTGCCTAAAACTATGTTTAAGACAACAACATTATGATGCATGTTTTCAAATCTTTGCACAAGTACTGTAATTTTAGAATAAGAGGCACATCCTATTGAATAAAGAGGGAATATGCAAATTGACCAACATGGCAACACAAAGATGGCAGCGCCTACAGCAGAGGAAGGGTTTCCGTGATGCAAGATGGCTGCACCCACAGCAGAGGCTGAGTTCCTATAATGAGCCTTAATGAGCAATCAGCAGGGACTTGAGGCTGCATGGCGCTGGGCCAGGGCAGGGGACCTGAGGCTGCACCCCGCCCCCCAAACAATTGGGCTTGACAGGGGACCTCAGGTTGCGCCCCCAGACTCAGCATCAGGCCGGGAGACCACAGGCTGCACCCCCACCCCAGGGCCAGGCCAGGGGACCTCAGGCCACACCCCTTGCCTTGCAGGGCTTGACGGGGGACCTCAGGCTGCAACCTTACCCTGGCACCAGGCTGGGGGACTCAGGCCATGTCCCCCACCCCACCGCCAGGCTGGGGGACCTGAGGCCACACCCCCTGCCCAGCAGGGCTTGAGAGGGGACCTCAGGCTGTGCCCCCAGCCCTGGTGCTGGGCCAGGGACCTCAGGCTGCTCTCCCCGCCCTGGGCCGGGGGCCCTCAGGCCATGCCCCCCACCAGGTGTGGTTTGATAGGGGCCCTGAGGCTGTGCCCCACTCCTGGCGGGGCTTGACAGGGGAATGCAAGGCATGCCCTGGCCTGGGCTGGAGGACCTCAGGCCATGCCCCCACATTGGTGCCAGGCTGGGGGACCTCAGGCTGCGCCCCCCCCACCCAGAGGGACTTGATGGGGGACCTCAGGCCACACTGCCCACCTGCAGGGCTTGACAGGGGAACCTCAAGGCGCACTCCCAGCCCCGGTTCCAGGCCAGTGGACATCAGGCCACACAGGCTGCCCTGGCACCAGGCTGAGGGACCTCAGGCCACACCCCTGACACACCAGTCCAGGGGACTTGAGGATGCATTGGGGGACATTAGGCTGTGCCCTCCACCTGGTGTGCGCAAGGGGACCTGAGGCTGCACCCCACACCTGGAGGGGCTTGACAGGGTACCTCAAGGCATGCCCCCTGCCTGGTGCCAGGCCCGGAGACCTCAGGCCGTGCCCTCCACCCCGGCGCCAAACTGGGAACCTGAGGCTGCACCCCCCGACTGTTGGGGCCGGGTCTGGATCTCATCCTATGGGGGTGGGGGTGGCTGGGTCTGGGTCTTGTGCAATTTTGAGGCACCGCAGGTGGGTGGGGACTTGACTCTGGGTCCCACGACGCACCTCAGACTCTGAAAGGAGGAAGATTTTCATATACATTTTACTAATTTTCTTTCATTTCTGACACTTCTATTATAGAGAAAGGGCAAATCTCCTTTAATGTGCATGAATTTCATGCATTGGGCCACCAGTATTATTTTAAATAACTTGAAGTGCTCGACAACACTACTTTTGGATTCACATAGACAGTGTGGTGTTATTTCTAGGTCTGTCCAGTGTGATGTTGGTTGTAGTGTGACTTTATCCTGAATTGCCACTAAAAATTTGTTTTTCATCTTGATTGAGAAAGGTTTGCAGATTGGGTAGTGTAACCATAAAGGGATTAATGTGCATAAAATTCAGCATGAAATAAATACCTGCTATTATTATATTAATGATTTAAACAATGATCATTATAATTAGTGCAAACTATTTCAGGAAACTTGCATAAACTCTGGAACATTATCTACAAACCCACTGAAATAGCTTTGTCCTACTAAGCAGACATGAGGGCACTCACTTATGCAAGCAATTATTATTAACCATGCATTCCAATTCTATTAAATTGCACCCTTCATCAGAAATATTGGAGGAGGATATGCTCTCTTGATTTCTGAAAAAAAGGCATTCATCTCATGCTTATTTGTGTGTGGATGCTTTATTTCCTTTAGAAGAGATCAAATTAGCAATTAACTCATTCACAGGCAGAAACAGCCTCCTGAGAAGCATAATATGGTCTTACGTGGGAAAAAGAAAAAAGAAGAAAGAGAGAGAAAAAAAGTAGAAATTATAGCAATAATAGATGAGGATAAATAAAGGGATTGCCCTGAATCAGAAAACAAACAAACAAACAAACAAAAACCCCACATAATAATAAATATGTATTTTTATTTATTTTATTTTTTAATGGATTGATTTTTTTTTCTTTATTAAGGTACCAGAGGCCCAGTGCATGAAATTTGTGCACAGGGGTGTGTGTCCCTGAGCCCAGCCTGTACCCTCTCCAATCTGGGACAGCTCGAGGGATGTCTGACTGCCCGTGTAGGCCCGATCCTACTAGGCAGTCGGACATCCCTCTCACAATCCAGGACTGCTGGCTCCCAACTGCTCACCTGCCTGCCTTCCTGATTGCCCCTAACCGCTTCTGCCTGCCAGTCTGATCGCCCCCTAATCACTCCCCTGACAAGCTGATTGATGCCTAACTGCTCCTCTGCCAGCCTGATTGCCCCTAACTGCCCTCCCCTGCAGGCCTGGTCACCCCTAACTGTCCTCCCCTGCAGACCTAGTCCCCCACAACTGCTCTTTCCTGCAGGCCTGAGTTCCCCTCAACTGCCCTTCCCTGCACCCCTGGTTGCCCCCAACTTACCACCTCCACTGGCCTGGTAACCCTTAACTGCCCTCCCCTGTAGGTTTGATCACCCCCAACTGCCCTCCCTTGCAGGCCTGGTTTCTCCCAACTTCCCTCCCCTGCTGGCCATCTTGTGGCAGCCATCTTATGTCCACATGGGGGCAGCCATCTTTGACCACATGGGGACAGCCATCTTGTGTGTTGGAGTGATGGTCAATTTGCATATTACTCTTTTATTAGATAGGATAGATTCTTGGTGCATGGGTGGGGGCTGGCTTGTTTGCCTTAAGGGTGTCCCAGATCAGGGTGGAGGTTCCCTTGGGGTGTGGGGCAGCCTGGGCGAGGGGCCTGTGGTGGTTTTCAGGCAGGCCATACCCTCCCGGTGACCCAAGCAGAGGACCTGCTATCTGGGATTTATTTATCTTCTATAATTAAAACTGTGTAGCCTTGAGCGGAGCCAAGCCTCCTGCTTACTCCGTTGCTGCAGCCATTTTTGTTGGGATTTATTTATCTTCTATAATTGAAACTTTGTAGCCTTGAGTGGAGGCTTAAGCTGGCCAGGGTGTGCGGAAAGCTTGGCTTCCTCCATTACCAGAGAAACCCAAGCCTCCTACTCACTCTTGTGGCCGCATCCATCTTGGTTGGGTTAATTTGCATACTCGCTCCTGATTGGCTGGTGGACATGGCTGTGGGTGTAGTGGAGTGATGGTTAATTTGCATATTTCTCTATTATTAGATAGGATTACATATGTGACCTTAACCCCTCTTGTCCCCCCAATTCCACGCTCATGCCCTCACCTCCCTAGTGTCTGTGTCCATTGGTTATGCTTATATGCATGCATACAAGTCCTTTGATTGATCTCTCCCTCTTCCTCCCCTGCCTTCCTTCTGAGGTTTGATGGTGTGATTGATGCTTCTCTGTCTCTGGATCTGTTTTTGTTCATCAGTTCATGTTATTCATTGTATTCCACAAATGAGTGAGATTATATGATATTTATCTTTCTCCAACTGACTTATTTCGCTTAGCATAATGCTCTCCAGGTCCATCCATGCTGTTGCAAATGGTAGGAGTTCCTTCCTTTTACAGCAGCATAGTATTCCATTGTGTAGATGTACAACAGTTTTTTAATCCACTCATCTGCTGATGGGCACTTAGGCTGATTCCAAATCTTAGCTATTATAAATTGTGCTGCTATGAACATAGGGGTGCAAATATTCTTTCTGATTGGTGTTTCTAGTTTCTTGGGATATATTCCTAGAAGTTGGGTCACTGGGTCAAATGGGAGTTCCATTTTTAGTTTTTTGAGGAAACTCCATACTGTTCTCCATAGTGGCTACACCAGTCTGCATTCCCACCAGCAGTGCACGAGGGTTCCTTTCTCTCTGCATCCTCACCAGCACTTATCGTTTGTTGATTTGTTGATGATAGCCATTCTGACAGGTGTGAGATGGTACCTCATTATTGTTTTTATTTGCATCTCTTGGATGATTAGTGACTTTGAGCAAGTTTTCATATGTCTCTTGGCCTTCCTTATGTCCTCTTTTGAAAAGTGTCTATTTAGGTCCATTTCCCATTTTTGTATTGGGTTGTTTACCTTTCTTTTGTTAAGTTGTATGAGTTCCCTGTAAATGTTGGAGATGAAACCCTTATGGGAGATAACATTGCCAAATATGTTTTCCCACACAATGGGCTTTCTTGTTGTTTTGTTGATGGGTTCTTTTGCTGTGCAGAAGCTTTTTATTTCGATGTAGTCCCATTTGTTTAATTTCTCTTTAGTTTCCATTGCCTTAAGAGCTTTATTGGTGAAGGTATTGTTTTGGCATATGTCTGAGATTTTGTTGCCTATGGACTCCTCTAATATTTTTAAGGTTTCCTGTTTTAAGTGTAAGTCATTTATCCATTTTGAGTTTCTTTTATGTATGGTGTAAATTGGTGGTCTAGTTTCATTTTTTTGTATGTATCTGTCCAATTTTCCCAACACCATTTATTGAAGAGATTGTCTTTACTCCATTGTATGTTCTTGCCTCCTTTGTCGAATATTAATTGAGCACAGTGGTTTGGGTTGATTTCTTGGTTCGGTATTCTATTCCATTGGTCTATATGTCTGTTCTTGTGCCAGTACCAGGCAGTTTTGAGAACAGTGGCTTTGTAATACACTTGATATCTGGTATTCAGAACCCTACTACTTTATCCTTCTTTCTCAGGATCACTGCAGCTCTTTGGGTTCTGTATTCCAGATGGATTTTTGGAGAGTTCATCCTAGGTCTATGAAATATGCCATTGGGATTTTAATGGGGACTGCATGGAATCTATAGATTGCTTTTGGTAGTATGGACATTTTAATGATGCTTATTCTACCAATCCATGAACATGCTACTTTCTTCCATCTGTTTATGTCTTCCTCTATCTCTTTTTTTTTTCAGTGTCTTGTAGTTTTCTGAGTACAGGTCTTTTACCTCCTTAGTAAAGTTTGTTCCTAAGTATCTTAATTTTTCTGGTGCAATGCTAAATGAGATTATTTTTTCAATCTCTCTATAAGTTCACTATTGTTGTATAAAAACGCCATAGATTCCTGGATGTCAATTTTGTATCCTGCTACATTGTTGAATTCATTTAGTAAGTCTAACAATGTTTTGATGGAGTACTTAGGCCTTCAACATGTGTTTTTAACAGGAATTAGGATAGGCTTGTTCTTTTGTGAGTTTTAAAATTCTGTATGAAAGTACACTGGCTTCTATAGTTTACTTATAACATACTGGAGGCCCATTGCACGGAGAGATTCATACAATAGGCCTTCCTTCCCTTGGCTTCCAGTACTGGTTTTCCTCTGGTACCCAGGACCCAGGTCTTTACTCTGGCCAGAGTCTGCCATCTTCATCTTCGCTGCAGACTCTGGCCGCAGTCTGCCATCTTCGTCTTCACTGTACATGCTGGAGTCCTCAGTCTTGTCTTCGCTGAGACACTCCGCTCACATAGATCCCTTCACCCCCTGCCCTTCCACTCATAGCAGGCGTCCTGCCCTGCCTGGCCACTCTGTGCTTGGAGCAGCTGGGCAGCCGCCATCTATGGCCTTCTAATTTGAATACTCACTCTGATTGGCTGTGGGCATAGTGGAGGTATGGTCAATTTACATGTTTGTATATTATTAAGTAAGGTAATTAAACACACATGGAAAGGAAATTATCATTTCATCTTATTAGTATTGAAAGAAATAACAGCTTTTATTGTCATGTGATGATAAAATTGCATTGTAACTTTCATTATCATTCAAAACTGCTCTCAAATCTAAAAAAAGAAAAAAATAGAAAAAAAAATAAAAGTTTCTAAAGTTAACAAAAAAAGTGAATGCTGTTTGATGAAAATTGAATACTAAAAGGTCCACATATAATTGTTGATATTGGATCTTAAACATAGATAAATTGTAATTCTGGTTAAATTCAAAATGTACTATTTGGCTTCTACTCACAAGATAAAATAATTTTTCCCATTTACAATATATAACCTCTCTTTTGTTATAATTTAACTGTTTTTTATTCCTCATCAGCATCATATATATATATATATATTTTTTTTTTCCTGTTATATGTTAAATGTGTGTGTCTGTCCAAAATCCATATGCTGAAATCCTACCCCTAATGTGATGGCATGAGATGGGCCTTTGTAAGGTAATAAGCATCAGATAAAGTTAAGAGGTTAAAGTCTTCCTGAATGAGATTAATGTCCTTGTAAGACATACCAGAGACCATGCTTCCTGTGTCTGCTCTCTGCAATGGGAGGGTACCAGGAGCATTTGACAATCTGCAACCTAGAAGAGGCTCCTAACCAGAACCCACCCCTACTGACATCCTGATTGATCTCAGACTCTCATCTCTAGAACATCTCAGGAACTGTGAAAAATCATATTTGTTTATAAGTCACCCCTCCTAGGACAGTTTGCTATATCAGTGGAACTAAGACAATATCCCTTTTAAATGTTTGGCTTCTTTTCTCTTAATCCCCACTGAGTGCAGTCAATCCAGTCAATTAAATTTCTAACCACATTTCTTAGCCAAGATTCCCTCATCCTCCCATATACTTGGCATATTTTCTTTTGTGTTGTAAATCCTCTGATTTCTTTTATCTCTTTCTAGTATTTTCATTGTGGGATTAATTATACTATTCTAATGAAGCTTCCTGCTTTTTTTTTTTAAGCCTTCAAAGTCTGTTACATGATATAAAGCTGTAAAACCAAATAACTTCCTGCTGGCCTCAGCTTATCCATTTCTCCAGGCTGAATAATGCTCTCAGTGGGATAAAAAGGTAAGCATTCAAGTAGGTCAGGGATTTCCTTACAAATAGCATCGCCACTCTATTGCTCCACTATAGAAAATAACAGGAACATGTTTTTATCTGATTGCGAAGCCTTTGGCATCTTCTGTATACTTTCAGGGCTGCAGGCCACAGTGGAATAGGTTGAATTAATCTCTTAGGTTTAAGCTTATTTATCAAAAAGGAAATAGGCTGTATGTTAAAGTCTTAGGTCAAGCCCTGTGCTTGCACTACTCCTTTTCACCTTCCTACAACTGAGATGTGACTTAATAATGTCTGTACACATTGAATAATGCTTTCCATCTGCCTTATGATGGCAGAGAACAGTAAGACATTGTGTAAATTTTGAGAGATATAATATCATTAATGTAAGTATGAATCCAGGAACAAGAGTTTAGAAAGATTTAACTATCTTCAGGGAATTCAATAGCAATTGAAGTGCAGATTTGGTTCTATTTAAGAAAAAAAATGCAGCCCTGGCCAGTGTGGCTCAGTTGGTTGCACCAACAGGTTGCTGGTTCAATTCCTGGTCAGTGGACATGCCCAGATTACTGGTTTGATTCCTAGTAGGGGGCTTGCAGGAGGCACCTAGTTGATGTTTCTCTCTCATCCTCTCTTCCTCTCCCTCTCTCTCTAAAAAAAAAAAAAATCAATAAACACATATTGTTTTTAAAAAAGAATTATTTAAATATATATATATGCATATATACTGCCTAAATATTAATTCATATTTTAGGTAGTGTCATAATCCAAAATTCTTAGAGTAGACATGAGACATAGTATTACCAAATTATGTCTTCCATAAATATTAAATATTAAATGTTAAATTATATGCCCTTGAGGAAGTTCACAATTGCTCTTTTGGGTAGATCAGTTCAGATTCCCTAAATGTAGTTAGTGGAAAGTAATAGCATACTTCTCAGAGGCCTGGTTGTTTGTCAGTGCTAATCCAGTGGTGATAGTCTTAGACGAATTTACCAAGTGTGAAAAATGTATCCTTGTCAAACTACTACTTTTAAAACTTCCCCAAGTCAGAACATCTCCCCTCCCTTTTCCCACAAGGCCAGCTCCAAATCATCTATTTCTATCATTTACTTTCTTTTCAACATCTATGTTTTTCTACAAGCATTTATTGAAAAGCCACTGGGGAGAACGGGATCCTGCCTAGAAAAACTGGCTAATAGTTGCATATTTAATATAAAATAGATCTTTTCTATTTTTAAGTACTACAGCTTTTGAACACTAGAAAAAGTGAAAAAAACGAAATGAAATAAAATGGTATATATTAGAAATTATTCACAGAAAGATGATCAATTATAAGGACCATTGGAAATCAACAAGGAAGCTTGTTAAAATATAACTTTCTGGGCTCAACCACAGACATTTTGAAAGTGTAGATGGAACTTAATAAACTGTATGTTTAACAGTTAATATGGAAAGCCTAATAGCTAATTCATGATTGAAAGTTTAATAGTAAATGGCACTCTGAGTAATTTACTGACCACAATTTGAGACACACCGATTTAAGCTTTGTCGTATTTTGGGGGTCAATATGCTAGCTGTGGGAGAGAAGATCCACTGGAGAAAATACAGAGAAGAACAGGTTGAAACATATAGCAGACTGTTGCCACAATGAGTTAAGTCACCACCAGAAATTTGGTGATTTATAACAGCAATGAATTATTCTTCTAGATCTATGTTTGTCTCAACTGGCCAGCTCTGTTTAGGACTTCAGCTACCTAAGGGAAGCTCTAAGTTTTAAGCAATTGTGTGAGGCTCAAGAGGTAAGCATAGTTGCCATCATATTGGCCAAAGCAAATAAAATAGCAAAGGCTGATGACACATACTAGTTAGGTATATTAGTATGTGTCAGGTTCAGTCAGGGGTCCGAATTCACACTAGTTATCTTATATAATAAAAATGTAGAATTCACACTACTTATCCTATATAATAAAAGTGTAAAATTCACACTAGTTATCCTATATAATAAAAGTGTGTAATATGCAAATCGACTGAATGGCAGAATGACCAGTCGGGGGGTGCGGGGGCAGGCGAGCCCAAGGCACCAGGCTAGCCAAGGTGTGTGCAGTGGGCAGAGGAGGGAATGGCAATGGGGCAGGGGGCAGTGACCAGTGGCAGCAAACAGGCAATGGGGAGGGGCCCGGCACCATCCCCTGATCGGCCTCTCTGATCGCCTCCCACAGAAGGAGGCCAGACTGCGGCCATCAGTAGGACATCCCCTAAGGACTCTGGGATTGTGAGAGGGCACAGGCTGGGCTGAGGGACCTCCCCCCAGTGCATGAATTTTCGTGCACCGGGCCTCTAGTTCAAATATAATTTAATAAAACGTCTTGTTAATGAGGTGTAAAGATGCTAACTAGATAACAGAAATATATCACCCCTATGCCTAAGAGAAGGAAGAGAGGAGTCCAAATAATAAAAATCTGTGAACATACATGAGGAGCCCTGTTATGAACTGAATGGTGTTCTCCTAAAATTTACCGATTGAACCTAGCCCCCAGTGTAACTATATTTGAGGATAGGGGGTAATTAACATTAGATGAGGCCATGAGAGTGGTTCCTTAATTCAATTGGAATGGTGCTCTTATAAGGAGAAGAAGAGACATCATGAATGCATACACACAAAGGAAAGGCCACGTGAGGACATAACCAGAAGGTGGCCATCTGCAAGCCAAGGATACAGATCTAAGGAGTAATAAACATTTTCAACACCTGGATCTTCTACTTCTAGCATCTAGAAGTGTGGGCAAATATACCAGTATATCTATTGTTGAATCTACTGAGTCTGTGATACTAATCACACAAACACTGCTCTATGGAAATGAAATTTAGATTTTTGAGGATAAGGTCCTCCTCCTTCTATTCTGAGGAACTTAGTTCTGTGGACATTTGAGGAACCATTTCTGGTGAGTAAAGTCTTGATAACATAAAAAAGAAATTCACATTTTTTGAAGTCATGTAGCATCAAAGTTATTTCATAAAATTTACTTTTTTGGAATTGTGCACATAATAGTTCCTTGAATGCATAGATTTCTTTGAAAATTACATTCAATAATTATTTAATTTTCAAAATAATATTGCATTTTTGTTTTGCCCAAAGAAACTAAACTGATTAACATCAAAACCAGTAAATAAAAGTTTAAAGAAAGAAGGAAAAATAAGAATATTAAATATGGTTTTAGGTAGGACCGCCTAATACATCAAATATCATTAATAGTGACAACAATACTGATTTCAGAGAGAGGAAGGAAGAGGGCAAGAGAGGTAGAAACATTGATGAGAGAGAAACTTTGTTTGCCTCCTGCATGCCTCTTACGTGGGATAGAGCCCAAAACCCAGGCATGTGCCCTGACCGTGACTCGAACTGGCAACCTCCTGATGCATGGGATAATACTCAGCCAACTGAGCCACATCAGCTGAGCCATATTGTCCTTCTTGATAAGACAAATTCTAATAAAACAAATATGCAAATTAAGTGGAATATAATGCCAAATATTTTTCAAATGCAGGCAAAGAATTTTAGAGATGAAAATACAGTTAGGCCCTAACCAGTTTGGCTCAGTGGATAGAGCATCGGCCTGCAGACTGAAGGGTCCCAGGTTTGATTCCGGTCAAGGGCATGTACCTTGGTTGCGGGCATATCCTAAGTGGGGTGTGTGCAGAAGGCAGTTGATCAATGTTTCTCTTTCATCCTCATCGATGTTCCTAACTCTCTATCCCTCTCCCTTCTTCTCTGTAAAAAGTTAATAAAATATATTTTTTTTAAAAAGAAAAGAAAATACAATCAGTCTGAAGCAATAATAGGACCAGTGGGAAGACTTGAGGGATGCCACTAGAGCCCTCATTAGGGCTGAAAACCTACCAATAAATTGATAAGCCACCAAAATAACAATTTACACCTGAGAAATCTGCAAAAGAAGTCATAGTGTCCACATGTAATGGGAACAATTATAAATTTTTACACAGTTATAAAAATATGATCTCAAAAATTTTGATCACTATAAAAAATTACAGTCACTACTATCTACTGTAAATGTTTAGGAGTTTCAGGAAAGCTTTACTCTATATGTGCAAGAACACATAGCAAATTATTTTGAGTGTTGTAAATCATCGGGTTACACGGAATGAATTATAAGGAGTTTAAATATATAAAATCTCTTCCAAAAATAATCTCAGGTTAAGCATTACACAACCTTGCTTAGAAGGGTTCTTTGCCAACAACATTTAGGGTCAGGTTCATTCCTTGTTTTCTTCAGTGTTCCTCTCCTGACTCTTCTAACCTCCCTGTTTCTCTCACTTCACTGTCCCATTGAAAAAACACATTTGCCTTTTTCCCCTACTACAAAGCTTTCTCTCTCTTTCTCTTTCTCTTTCTCTCTTTCTCTCTCTCTCTCTCTCTCTCTCTCTCTCTCTCTCTCTCTCTCTCTCTCTCTCTCTCTCTCTCTCTCTCTCTCTCTCTCATTCTTGCCCACATCCAAATGCCACATGAGGGAACTTACCACAACATATTTTACAATAAGCACAATTTATTTGCCTAAAAAAATATGACGCAGACGGTGCTAGAACCAGGTCACACAGATTACTGGATGTGTTCCCAACTCCACGTTCCGTAGCATCACCTTGGCAGCTTTAAATCAGTGCATGTGTGGGGCGGGAGGTGAGGGAGGCATTTAGATCATGGAAATGAGCAAGTCAGGGTTTGTGATTTCCCCTGGTGTGTCAGCTGTTCATCATAAAATGGCATTACACCGGAGCTATTTGTTATTAAATGTTATTAACAAAGATGAGAGCATTACCTAACATTTAAAGGTTCGTTATGGACTGATAGTCTAAGCATTTTACATACGTTAAATCAGTTAGTACTGGAATAATCATCGGACGTAGGTACTAGAATTATCCTTAGTGTGAAATGATGATACTGAGGTCAGAGATGTTGGATCTCGTTCAAGACAATACTTCGCGTAAGTGCTGGAAAAGCAATATGAAAATTTGCATCAGCCAAAGTCTGATGCAACAAAAGCTTAGGACATTGGAAAAAGAATGTTGTGAAGTCATAAGATCTAAGTAAAACTAACTTATATTCCATTCTTGAACTTTGAGCTTGGGAATTTTCTTTTCTTTTATCTGAGACTAAATTTCCCCAACTAAAACTACACAGAAAAGACTGTCTTTCAGCATTCTTTAGGAAATCGGTTTGTAAAGTGCTTCAGTAGCCCAAAATATGTAATGCACTAAAAATGTTTAGCAAAACTCTAAGTAAACAGTTTATGTGTAATAAAAGCTAGGTAAATCAAGGCCTATTTGTTGTGACATGGCCTAAAAGAGTGAAATATTTTGATCTGATAACATAACCAAAGGTCTAATGTTGTTGCTTTTAAGTGAAAGCCTGAAATTTAAAGGTAAAAATTTAGGCTAAAAGATGACATAATAAAGATATTTTTTAATTATACTTCCTAAAACCCATGAAAAATGACAAGAACATTGCCCTGGCCGTACTGTTCAGTGGTTAGAGTGTTGGCCTGCACACCAAAGGGTTGTGGGTTTGCTTTCCATCCCACTCCTGATGTGCTGGAGGCAACCAGTTGATGTGTCTTGACACATTAATATCTCTCTCTCTCTCTCTCTCTCTCTCTCCCCCCCCCCCCACCTCTTTCTCTCCCTTCCACTCTCTCTGAAAAGCAATGGAAAAAATATCCTCAAGTGAGGATTAACAACAAACAAACAAAAACCAAAAAAAAAAAATGACCAAAACATTAAATAATAGGCAAAGACATTTCTCATAAAATTGTTATATAAAATGAACCCAAACCCAAGATAGTGAACTGCATATTGCTATCCATACATAGTTCATGTACAATGGAAGACACTTGTTCAGATTTTCCACAACATATATGCAAAAGTAAAGTATGTAGTCTTAAAAAAATAAAGCAAACGATTAATGGAAGAAAATTAGTTTAATGACATGGGTGGATGAGGAAGAAAGCCTTATTTCAAATTCTTTAGCCTGAGTGTGTAATAGAATTACATAATTTTTTGCTATGTGATTTTCAAGAAAGTGGACAGAGTATATACAGTTTTCCCTCCTTATCTGTAGGGAGTATGTGCCAAAGCCCTAGTGGATGCCTGAAACCACAAATAGTACTGAATCCCATGTCTGTATATATACAAGGGTAAGTGACTGACTGTACATACCTCTGACCGTCTGTCCAACCAACCGGCCAGTACATATGACACACACTGGCAACTTAAAAATAAATGTTGACTCGTGCATGCATGATACATATAAAGCTCTCGCTGGCGCCAATGACACGCATGTGTCTCGATCTGTCATTGTCGATTGTGATTTTGGTTTTTTTTGTTGACTTTCTGAAGCTGAAAGAAAGCTAAGATTTTCACACCCATTTGAGTGATGATTCCATTGATTCAGCAGATGATGCCAAAAATGAAAATTTTCCCATCCAATTTTTTATAGTATTACTCCTTTGGGAATGCCGTGTCTTAAATTAAAATTGAAAGAGGTTCAATTATCATGCTACTAAGAAATCTTAATAGTAAATGGAGTCTTTGTAATGGTACTAGATATATTATCAAAAGATTACTACCTAACATAATCAACACTGAGGTATTAACAGGATCTGAGGGAGGAGAGGTTGTTCTTATTCCAAGAATTGATGTGTCCCCATCTGACACTGACCTCCCATTTAAATTAATCCGAAGACAGTTTCCCGTGATGCCAGCATTTGAGATGACTATTAATAAATCACAAGGACAAACTCTAGACAGAGTAGGACTATTCCTACCTGAACCCATTTTCGGACATGGTCAGTTATATGTTACTTTCTCTTGAGTTCGAAGAGTGTGTGATGTTAAAGTTGTAAATACTTCACCACAAGAGAAATTAGTCAAGCACTCTGAAAGTTTTTTTTTTTATTATTCTTAATGTGGTATACAAGGAGATATTAGAATAAGTTTAATCAATTTATCAGTCAGTGTTTTTATCAATGCTATTTTTATATAATGTTTTTGTTATGTCATGTTGTTATTGTTTATTTATTAATCAATTTATATATTATTTTCATATACATTTTATTATTTTTCTTTCATCTCTGACACTTCTATTATAGAGAAAGTGCTAATAGTGATATTAAGATATTTCTTCTAATTAATTTCCTTTAATGTGCATAATTTCGTGCACCAGGCCACTAGTTAGCTATATTAAGGGGTGCTTGAACATCAGCATTGTGCTGGGACAGTTGATTTTATAACCAAGAAAGCTACTGAATGACCAACAGGTGGGGAGCAGAGCATTTACAGAGTGGATAGGCTGGGCAAAGGAATGATTCATGTGGGTGGAGGGACAGTGTGAGATTTCAGAATAGCTCTCATTTTAAAATGTATGAATTGTTTACTTCTGGAATTTTTATTGAATATTTTCAGAATGTAGTTGACCACAGGTAATGAAATCGTAGATTAGATGTGACCAGTGTATCCCTACCACTGTGATATTAGATTTGGCTACGAGACGTGCATAGATGGTGGGAATGCCAGAAAATGTGACATTTTGTACATGTTTTAAATGTGGTTCCATGGTTATCTTTGTTTTTGTCAGAGCTCCTCCTCCTCCCGCATATTGAGGCCTTTCTTACATAGCTGAGGCTCTGACAGCCCTTCAGGCTATCTGGCAACAAACCTCTGTACCCCATGCCACTTTGGACATCCTTCCATCTCAGTCAGAATGTCAGTACTCTGCACTGCTAGCCCCCCATCCAACACTCCCCCTTCAACCCTATCATCGGCCTGCCTACCTTCCCCTCTCCTGTGACTTCTCACCTTACTCATGATAGAATATTCCCCAGCAGCCTGGCACTCTGCCACTTTGTAGGCATTCCCATTAGCCTCAAACACCATGATCGGGGTCACCACAGTATCCCCAACTGCTAGGCCTGCAGCACTCCATCATAACTTTTGTTTTTCACTTTTCTAGAAGGAAAGGGAAATGGGTAAAAGGCCAGTGGGCAGGGGGAAGAGGAATAGTCATGATAGGGTTTGGGGCAAGGTTGAGACATGATCTTACATTTTAAAGAATCTTGCATTTGCCATAGAGTGGAGACTTCAAGACCAATGTGAGAACACTACTCAGAAGTCTCGTGCAGCTCTCCAGAGACATCATGGCACCTTGGATAGAATGGGGGTAAAGAAAGTTAATAGGGTCTGGCTTCTAGACACATTTTAAAGGTCAAGCCAAGAGGATTAGATCATTTCACCACCTTAAGGACCTAAGTATTTAGAATTGCTATTTACTAACATTGCAGTCACTGTGTAAAATTAGTTTGGGGAGAAATCTGAATAGCTTGGTTTCAAGTATATTAGACATTCAAGAAGAACCATTGATTGTATAGAAGAATATGTAAGGTTGATGCTCAGGAGATATGCCAGTGCTTACATTATAAATTAAAAATGAGGTTGCCTCTACTTAACCTCATTTGCATCATGAAATTGCTCATGTAATAAAATAAAGTGGCTAAAGAAGATATTGAAAACTTAGATATAACAATAAGTATTGAAAACTGAGAAAAATAATACAAACAACTACCAGAAAAACATCCCAAGGTTGATGGTTTCCAAAGTAAATTTTCCAAAATTTCACTTAACAAAATACTTATGATACTATTGATAATACTCCATGCACAAAACATCAAGAGAGATTATATTTAATTTTTCAACTCAAGCTTTTATATAAATAACCAAATTTATATTTTGGAACACCATTAAGACACAAAAACTGACATTCTAGATTCAGCTTAATGCTCAATATGGCACAAATCTTTGCTGTATGTTTGGTAATTTGAATAGAGTGGTTATATGCATGTGTTATCTGATCATTTGAAGGTTATTAATTGATATATAAATATATCATTCACCTAATCAATAAATCAAAAAAGAAAAAATAATCGATGGGCTCCATAAATGATGAAAAACTTTTTAATGTTTAATTGGGAATCAATGCTGACTTTCATTTAATGAAATAAGAACAGATGGATTTTTATCCAATGGATATACATAGATATAATATATGAATACAAATATATAAATATTGTAAAGTCAGCTGGATTCTAAATAGAGAATCACTGAAGAGTTTCCATCTCACAGTCTATAACAGTACAAGGATATCTACCTTGATCTTTATTAGTTAATATTATTTGAGGAGTACTATCCAAGATACTTTGATGAAAACTAAATATAATATAAAAATACTGCAGAGAAAAGATTAAAGAGCAATACAAAGGACAAATATATGGACAATCTAAATAAATTTGATGCAATAATACCAATAACTTGGAGTTTAAATACATCTATAGTTTTAACACATGAGAGCAATAACAGAAGGTAAGAAATTAGTAAATGAAGTTTTAATGATCTAATTTTTTGCATTACTTGAAAGTTACAAAAATAGTTATTAAAGTAATGCTTGAATTGATTAAAAAGTCTCTTACAAGTTTTAGGGTAGCCTCAAGTAGAATAGTATTTTAAAAATATATTTAACAAATAAGAAGAGTAAAAGTAATAGAGTAAAAATGGAATTATAAATACAATACTTAAATAAAAAAAAAAGAAGACAAGAAATCAGGTAAACAGGACTTAAACAGGGCAGAAAATCTTAAGTGTGTAGTATATTCTTCCAGGTCCTTCAACTGAATGACAAGATTTTCAGGTTGGGAAGCAGAGGTGAATAATGGGCTGCCTATTAGAGATACATCTAAATTACCTAAACAGAAAGGATGAACTATAAACAATGGAAAAGCATATAGTACAGACACTAATCAAAAGGAGCTTGGATATCAGAAGAAGTAGATATTAAAGTTGAAACATTACCAGAAATAAAGAACAATCTTTAAGAATAGTTTTTTCACATCACCAGTACATCAGATATAACACATTTCTATCTGTATAAGTATAACATCCATTCAAAATAAATACTTTTCATAAAACCATTGTTAAAAAGAGCTTCAATAATACAAAAAAGGTTACCTACAAAATTTGATAGTCATCATACTTAATGTCTCATTATTAAAATATTTTCTCAGAATTTCAAGGAGTCAAGGACATACTTTGTTATATGCTTTCAACATCATGCCCAATCTTCTACCATATAGGAAGACAAAAATATCATTTCTTATTCCCTATTAAACAATGAAGAAAAAAATCAATTACAGGCAGATAACAGATGAAAATTGAAAAACGTAAAACAATAAGTCTTCCAGAAGTATACAAAGTAGAATAACTGCATGAACTTGGGGGGGAAATACTTCCTAGGTCACATGAAGCACTAACCATAAGTTAAAAGATTGGTTAATAGGTCTCTGATAAAATTAGAAAAAAAATCTATCACAAAATACAATTAAGACAGTGAAAAGGTAAATTACTGTGTAGAAGATATTTGCATTTGATGTAACCAGAAAAGGACTACAAATCAATTCTTAAAAAACAATCAATGCAACAGGTAAATATATATGTCTCTATATCCTATATAATAAAAGGGCAATATGCAAATAGACCCTAATGATGGAATGACCAGAAACGACCAGTTGCTATGACGTGTGCACTGACCACCAGGGGGCAGATGCTCAATTCAGGAGCTGACCTCTGGTGGTCAGCGTGCTCCTACAGGGGGAGCTTCACTCAGTCACAAGCCAGGCTGATAGCAGCAAGTGCAGTGGCAGAGCTGGGAGCCTCTCCTGCCTCTTCAGCAGCACTAAGGATGTCCAACTGACAGCTTGGGGAGTGGGCCTAAGCTGCAGATGGACATCCCCTGAGGTCTCCCGGCCTGACAGAGGGATGTCTGACTGCCAGCTTAGTTCTGATCCCCTGGGGACATCCCTTGAGGGGTCCTGGACTTCGAGAGGGCACAGGCAGGGCTGAGGGACTCTTCCGAGTGCACAAAGTTTTGTGCACTGGGCCTCTAGTCTATATTATAAAAAGCCAGTGGCTGGAATGCTGGAACGCTGAAATGGCCAAACGACTGGTCACCAGGAGGTGCATTGATGGATCTCACAGTGCAGTGGGACTCGGTCTGGGTCCCACCAGCACAGCGGGAGTCAGTCTGAGTCCTGCCGGTGTGGAGGGAGGGAGTCTGGGCCCTGCCGGCTCAGCGGGTCTGGGTTTTGTTTGATTTCGCATGCTAGTCCTCTAGTATTTATATAAAATATTTAATAGCAAATCACAAAGAGCACAATAGACAGACTATGATATATCAAATCCTATATAATAAAACCCTAATATGCAAATTGACTGAACATCAGAATGACCAGCTGCTGTGACATGCACTGACCACCAGGGGGCAGATGCTCAATGCAGGAGTGTCCCCGGGTGGTCAGTGCACTCCCACAGGGGGAGGGCCACTCAGCCAGAAGCCAGGCTCATGGACCCCTAGGGGGATGTCCGCCTGCTGACTTAGGCCAGCTCCTGAGGGGTCCCGGACTGTGAAAGAGACCCAACCCCAGTGCATGAATGTCATGCACTGAGCCTCTAATATCTAATAAAGGTAAGAGGTATTTTCTTATGTTGGTAAAGATTTCTTGCATCAAAAATATGATTATTCCTGGGGTGAGGGGCGGGGACAGGCTGGGAGAGGTCAATGGGGGAACAGGGGGCCATATATAATACTTTCAACAATAAAATTTTTTAAAAGGTTATTTTTCTTGATTACATTTTTCTAAGTGATGTTCTATAGGACCATTGCTTACTCATGATAATTTGTCAAGATATGCTTAGCTTCTACAGTTGGGGCTGCGATATTGATTTTCCTTTTTCTCTTTTAGCTCTAAAAAGGGTACCAACTGTATTTCACTCACTTTTTTTTTTTTTTTTTTTGTATTTTAAGTTGGTCTCAACATTTACAATTTGTCCTAATGGTATGGTCAGCATTCTCTGATCTAATAAGAGGTCATGCAGGAAGATATACAGTCTTTATTACTAAAAGTACTGCCAAACCATCTCACCCTGAAAATGAGGTTGATTTGGACTTGGCAATACATTCTTTTTTCTTTGTGACATGCTCAACTATAATGGCAGTGAAAATCTTAGACCCATGCCAGGGTTTCTGCATTAGTGAATATAATGCTTCTATATTTCATTTTTTCTTGTTCAGACATTTGGCTGTACCTGCTTTACCTGTGATGAATCCTGAGTGAGCCCGTTGGTAACCAGGATAATTAGTAGGAGCATCTTTTTTTGTGTGTGTGTGAGGTTTGGTGGATAAGTATATATCTACAAACAACATTAGCATTTTTTAAAAGTCTGTGTAACTCATAGCATAATCTAATTCACTTTAATTGTTTAAAAATGAAATTTGATTAATTATATAGATTTGAATTCATTAATTTTAAGCTGTTTTTAATGAAATAGAATTAAAGAAGATTTAAATAACTCGTATTTATATATTTTTATTGAATATTAAATAAAAATAGCAAAGAAATAGTCAATGAGACAAGAATAATATCAACTATATCATATACATATTTTTAAAAATAGCTGGATTGTGTCCAGCTACTTTTCAGAAAGTTAAAGCAACTAGCAAATTAACTGTTGAGTTGCCTTTGGACTTCTTTCTATAAGGCTAAGATGATGTTGCTAGCTATACAAAGAAAGTCCTTGAATTTTACTAGCCTAAATTGATTATCAGGGAATTCAGCTAAGCAAACACATTTTTATCTGTTGACATTTAATCAAGCCAGAAGTTGTTGTTTTTTAATTTATTTATACAAAGCATTACATACATTTGGAATATTTTTCTCCTCTCTCATTGAAATTAACCACAGTGTGCTCTTTAGGCATAATATAATTAAGCATCCATACAGATATTTCAGATATGTGAAATCAAGGGGAAAGAAAAAAGAGGGAAAATGTCTTTGTATTAATCAAATGTTTCATATGTCCATGATTGTGTTAGGTATAAAAACTTTAACTCAATATTCAAACATAAGACCTGAAGCTATAAAACTCCTTAGGGAAAATATGGGAAAAACTCTTTGACATTGACCTCAACAACAATTATTTTTGGACATGGTACCAAAAGGACAAACAACAAAAGCGAAAGTTAACAAGAGGGACTATAAACTAAAAGGCTTCTGGACAGCAAAAGAAACAAACAAAATAAGAAGACAACTTATAGAATGGAAGAAAAGAAATTGCAACTCATGTATCTGATAAAAGGTTAGTAACCAAAATACAGGAGTTGGCAAAAATATGTTAGTAATAATAAAAATAATAGATACAACAATTAATAAACAATAATTCAAGAATATACTGCATTTCACGTACTTACAACTATAAACTTAGTTTTGCACACCCCTGTATATAAACAACTCATATAACTCAACAGCAATAACAACAAATCCAATTAAAAATAGGCAGAGAGAGAATGAATAAACATTTTTCCAAAGAATTGATACAAATGGCCAACATGCACATGAAAAGATGCTCACCATCACTAATCACCAGGGAAAAATCAAATCAAAATCACAATGAGATATCACCTCACATCTATTAGAGTGGATATCATCAAGAAACCAGAAATAATAAGTGTTGTTAAGGATGCATAGAAAAGGGAATCCTTGTGCACTGTTGGTGGGATTGTAGATAGGTTCAACTACTGTGGAAAACAATGTGGAGGTTCCTGAAAAATAGAACAATAATATAATCTAGTAATCTTACTTCTGAGCATATATCCAAAATAAATTAAAACATGATAAAAAAAAAAAGTCTATACTCATAATGAATACATGTTTATTGCAGCATTATTAACAATAGCCAAGATATGGACACAATCTAAATGTCTATAAATGGATGAATTAAGAAGTTGTGATATGTTTAAGAATATTAATGAGCTATGAAAAAGAAGGAAATTATAATTTTAGAGAATATTATAACAAGAGATTAAAGTATATTTTTCTGCCAAATCACATGAGAATTGCACTTTCATATTCAGTTACAATGATTGATAGAGATGTTTATGTTTAATAGTCCACTTTAATTTGGTTTCACTTGTTTTCTACCTTATTTCCCACTTTTCATCTTTAGTATACCTTTGCTAGATTCATCCTATCTAATAAAAGTGTAATATGCAAATTAACTGTAACTCCGCTACACTAACAAGTCACTCCCACCAGCAAATCAGGAGTGAGTATGCAAATTACCCAACCAAGATGGCTGTGGCCACAAAGCTGCATCAAGCAGGAGGCTTGGGTTTCCCCGACAATGGAGGAAGCCAAGCTTCCCTGCTTCCCTGGCTGGCCCAGGCCTACACTCAAGGTTACAAAGTTTCAATTATAGAAGATAAATAAATCTCAACAAAAATGGCAGCAGCCATGGAGATGGAAAGAACAGGAGGTTTGAGTTGCCCCTGACAATGGAGGAAGCCAAGCTTCCCTGCTTCCGTGACCTGCCTTGCCCTCTACTGAAGGCTACAAAGTTTCAATTGTAGAAGATAAATAAATCCCAGATACCAGGGCCTTCACTTGGTTCACTGCGGGCTGTGGCCAGCCTGCAAACCACCACAGGCCCCTCACCCAGGTTGCCCCACACCCCAAAGGAAGCCCCACCCTGATCCAGGACACCATTCAGGGCAAAATATTTGGCCCCCACCTGTGCACCGGGCTTCTATCCTATCTAATAAAAGAGTAATATGCAAATTGACCATCACTCCAACACACAAGATGGCTTCCCCCATCTGGACACAAGATGGCCGTGAAAAGATGGCCAGCAGGGGAGGGACCAGGTCTGGAAGGGAGGGAAGTTAGGGGCAATCAGGCTGACAGGGGAGCATTTAAGCATCAATCAGGTTGTCAGGGGAGTGGTTAGGGCAGTGGTCTGCAAACTGCGGCGGCTCGTGAGCCGTGGTTTGCCACTCTGTTGACTAATGAGTTTGCCGACCACTGGGATAGGGGCTTAATCACAAGGAACAACAACAGCCTGTAATTATTGGAATCAAGAGTCTAGGTCAGTGGTCCGCAAACTCATTAGTCAACAGAGCGGCAAACTGTGGCTCACGAGCCGCAGTTTGCCAACCACTGGGTTAGGGGGTGATCAGGCTGTCAGGCAGAAGCGGTTAGGGTCAATCAGGAAGGCAAGCAGACAAGCAGTTGGGAGCCAGCAGTCCTGGATTGTGAGAGGGATGTCCTGTTTGGATCTGGCCTAAAAGGGCAGTTGGACCTCCCTGGAGGGGTCCCAGATTGGAGAGGGTGCAGGCTGGGCTGAGGGACACACCCTCCCCCCATGCATGAATTTCGTGCACCGGGCCTCTAGTTATAAATATTTATGAAGAACCTGAATGTTTATTCTTTAATTAATACAAAAATAAAATAGTGATATAATTTTAGCAGCTTTTGGTTGAAAATGAAATGTACAGGTTATTCTTACTAAGCACAACAAAGAAGCCCTATTTGTATCATCAATTAAAATGTAGTCTAAAAAGAAAACAAGAAACATATTGCAAATATTTGAAGTGTTATTCTACACAGTTATAAATATAGGATCAATGGATGTATACAACAGTAATGGATATTTAAATGTAAAATTTAGTCAACAATAGAGGTAATTAAAGTACTTTAGAAATTTTATATGGAGTAGTAAGTGGTTTAATTAGCATGCCAAAAACAAACAAACAAAAAACGAAAAAGCTAGGTAATGCTGTGCTCAGGATGTTTTAGAAAAGAAATGTCCTGCGCTGAGAAGTTAGAGACTTCCGAAGAATTTAAAATTCTAAGATTCCATGATAGTAATAAATATCTTCAAAGTTATAGTCATTTTTTTAGTAGCATTGAATACCTTTCCATGACTTAAGAATAAATGAGAGATCTAGGTAGATTGATGCCTACAGTTTCATCAAGTAACAAATGACTCAGATGTACTTTTCAGACACTTAACATTAAAAGCAACATTTTCTTCCTAGACTTAAGGAGAAAAAAAAATAAAAATTGTAACTATAAAAAATAAATAAGTAAGTAAATAAATAAATAAAGTAAAATGTAGTCTAATACAATCCTTAGTGCTAAAAGAAATAAATGTGAGGTAAAGAAAAGTAATTTGCTATCTAAAGTGTTTATATCTTAGGGAGTTATAGAAATCATTTGAATCAGTGGAATATTTATTAAACAACTATGTCTATAAGAAGCTATATGGATCATAGGGCTCTGACAAAATTACATTTTTGTTTCATTTATTTAAAAAATATTTATTCAGTATTGACCATGTGTCAGGTACTCTTCTAGACACTGATGAGGAATAGTGAACAAATATTAGTGAACAAAACCAACAAAATATTTTGCCTTCTATTCCTCTCCACTATAAAAAGGAGGCTCAGATGAGGCGTGAAAACAGAGGGAGATGTGAGTGAAAGGCAAGCCAACCCTAACACTACAAACTAAAAGTGCCTGACTCATGGGGGTAGAAGGTAAAAAGTGTTAGAAAACCTGTGCTTTAAATTAGATATTGAAAAATGAAATTTAAATGCAATGCTCATGGGAATACACAGGCTGGGGCAAAAGAACATTTACAGTTGTGAACGATTTATTAAATAGTATATTATTTTCCATACACCTGTAAACTGACTTTTGCTCCATCTTGTAATGTTATAAAAATCATGAGAGTGGAGTCAGTCTAAGATGTTAGAAGATTATACCTTTGACAATGAAACATTTTATGTAATTCATGACAGTTATTGATTGGGAGGAAAAGGTCATTTGTTAGTCAACCAGTAGATACAACTGACTAAACTGGATTCAAAGATATATGGAATTTTGTTGGTTGTGACATACATTTTGTTAGTTAACTTATTGGATTATTTTCCTCAAAAGTCACCTACCATCTTTCAGTGTTGTTTTTAAATTCAAATCTTTGCCTATTCTAAGAGATAAGTCCTTGGTTTTCTATTCAAATACTGGTGAATAGAAGTGCATTCCTATATATGAATTTAACATAAAATATCATTGTATATCTTATGTCATTGAGTAGGATTCCTAACTTTAAGATACATTTTTGAAAAAAAGTAACCAACTTCTGTTAGTCCCAAAATATGGATAAGAGGAGTTTCCTAAACACTTAAAACGCATAAGATCATTTAAGCATATTTACACTGAAAAAGTATGATCATTTAAATATTTACTCAAAATATTATTTTTATTCCTTATTCATAGTTATGATTATCTTAGCTTACATTTAGTTTAAATTTTTGCATATTGAATGGAGATTTGATATGCAAAGACATATTTATATGCAAAGACATAAAATATATTAAATATATTAAAATATTTATAAACATGTTTAAAAGTATATAAATGTGTAGCACTTGATATCCACACCAATTGATTAAAGTTTATATTTAGACTAGAAGCCTGGTGCACGAAATTCATGCATGGGGGGAGGGAGGGTGTCCCTCAGCCCAGCCTGCACCCTCTCCAATCTGGGACCCCTCAAGGGATGTCCGATTGCCTGTTTAGGCCCGATCTGGGGCAGTCAGACACCCTCTCACACTCCAGGACTGCTGGCTCCCAACTGCTTGCCTGCCTGCTTTCCTGATTGCCCCTAACTGCTTCTGCCTGCCATCATGATCACCCACTAACCATTCCCTTGCAAGTCTGATTGATGCCTAACTTCTCCACTGACAGCCTGTTTGCCCCTAACTGCCCTCCCCTGTAGACCTGGTCACCCCTAATTGCCCTCCCCTGCAGGTCTGGTCACCCCTAACTGCCCTCCCTTGCAGGCCTGGTCCCTCCCAACTGCCCTCCCCTGCTGGCAATCTTGTGTCCACATGGGGGCAGCCATCTTTGACCACATGGGGGCAGCCATCTTGTGTGTTGGAGTGATGGTCAATTTGCATATTGCTCTTTTATTAGATAAGATAGAGGCCTGGTGCATGGGTAAGGGCCAGCTGGTTTGCCCTGAAGGGTGTCCCGGATCAGGGTGGCAGTTCCCTTGGTGTGTGGGGCAGCCTGGGTGAGGGGCCTGTGGTGGTTTGCAGGCTGGCCATGCCCCAGAGCCCTGGTATCTGGGATTTATTTTTCTTCTATAATTGAAACTTTGTAGCCTTCAGCGGAGGCCAAGGCAGGCTAGGGTGTGCAGGAAGTTTGGCTTCCTCCATCACCAGGGAAACCCAAGCCTCTTGCTGGCTCCATAGCTGCAGCCATCTTGGTTGGTTAATTTGCATACTCGCTCCTGATTGGCTGGTGGGTGTGGCTTGTGGGTGTAGCAAAGTGATGGTTAATTTGCATATTACTCTTTTATTGGATAGGATTAGTGGCCCAGTGCACAACATTTGTGCATGTAGGGCTGTCCCTCAGTCTGGCCTACACCCTCTCCAATCTGGGACCCCTCAGGGGACCCAGGGATCGGGCCTAAGCTGGCAGTCAAACATCCCTCTCGCAATGCAGGACCGCTGGCTCTAAACCGCTCACCTGCCTGCCTGCCTGATCATCCCTAACCACTCTGCCTGCCAGCCTGCTCACCCCCAACTATCCCCCCCACTGGCTTTCTCGCTCCCCACTGCCCTCCTGCCAGTCTGCTCGCCCCCAACTGCCCTTCTGCCAGCCTGATCACCCCCAACCACCTCTGACTCAGCCCCACCACCATGTCTTTGTCCAGAAGGATGTCTGGAAGGTCTCCCAGAAGGTCTCCTGGTCTGATTAGCATATTACCCTTTTATTAGTATATATAATAACCTACATAATAGTCAATGTAGAATTTATTTTAAAATATATGAACTATTTCCCTTACTTTAACTGACCTAATAGTTATAACCATAGACATATTAAAATGATTAGACCCCTTCAATATGCATGCAAAATAATAAAATAATAAATGTGGCATTATATAATTTATTTTTACATCTCATTTTATTTACAATCATACTATTTTTACAGTCACTCAGGAGGTTATAGATATCAATTCTAAGAACATAAGACTATGTGATGGGTTGGGAAAATAACACGTCTCTCTCCTATAAATATATCCTTTTATTCTTCCAGATGATCAACCAACAGCTGTAGATTGCATCAGCTGTCTTTTATTTTGGTTGATAAATGAAGCATTCTTTGAATTTAACAATCTGCTATTTATTTGTCTGTACTAATAAATAAAAAAAAAAGATTTAAATGGTCTCTTCTCTTAGACTTCTATTGGCACGTGAAAAAATATTTTAAGCACACTGACAATTTTGCATCTCTAGTTAAGTTTTAAAAAAATATCAACAGAGCTTCTAACTTGCTTTGCATAGGCATTCTCAAACTTCACCTATGAAAAAGGATGAAGAGAAGGCATCTAAGTCCTATTATGTTGCTTGGAAGTCTGAGCTGCTGAGACAGCATTTAACAGCAAGACCTAAGGCAAATATTGCTTTAAGGATGTAGAGCTAAAAAGATAGGAGAACAAACATGTTGAAGTTGACAAGCATTCACTTATATAGATACTAGAGGCCCAGTGTGCGAGTAGCTTGCTTCTGCTTGCCTCAGTTGGCTGCCCCGCCCATGGGCGCTCATAACTCGTGCCTCACCCTCCGCCGCTCATAGCTCTCCTCCACTCATAGCCCTCAGCTACTAGTAGCTCGTGCCCCGCCCTGGCCGCCTCGAGAGCCGCTGCTCCTTTGGTCGTGATGGCATTATGGCATGATGGCCACAGGCCTTTTATATAAGAGATTTCCACTACTCTGCTTTTCTTTCATCATCCTATATAATAAAAGGCTAATATGCAAAGCGACCAAACAGTGGAACCACCGGTTGCATGATGTGCACTGACCACCAGGGGCAGATGCTCAATGCAGGAGCTTCCCCTTGGTGGTCAGTGCTCTCCCACAGGGGGAGCGCTGCTCATCCAGAAGCCAGGCTCATGGCTGGCGAACACAGCGGTAGAGGGAAGAGCCTCTCCTGCCTCCATGGCAGCACAAAGGATGTTCCACTGCTGGCTTAGGCCCACTCCCCCTGGACTAAGCTGTCAGTTGGACATCCCCGAGGGCTCCTGGACTGCGTAGAGGGTGCAGGCCGGGCTTAGGAGCTCCCCTTCCCCAAGTGCACAAATTTCGTGCACAGGGCCTCTAGTATGAAATGATACTCTAAAGATGCTGGCTGAAACTTACAGTTTGATTTTTATTCGGGAGTAGAATTATCTTTGGGACACAATCTACAGAGAGTAATTTGTACATGTTAAGCATCTGTTGTGTCCCTGGTGTGTTACGTCATTTAATTTTCCATTTTCAGGTAGTAATATATTTCCACCATTCAAATTAGGAACTTGAGTTTCAGAGAAACTTAATTGGATAATAATTAAAAAAAAGACAGATAGTATGACCAATCTGATTAAACCTACTCTCTTCCTAACTAACTAACATATATATATATATATATATATATATATATATATATATATGCATATATACATGTGCAAATAAAAACCACTGCACTTGGTCAATCAGCATGCGAACCTGTGCTTCATCTTCTTATCACAGCTGTGTGAAAACGGCATTACAGGTAGAAAAAGCAGCCCCAAAGTAACCCAGCAAATGACCTTCCTGGTTGAACCATAGAACAACTTGGAGGGCTTGCTGGCTCTCAGAAGAGAATGAGTGATAATCTCTTGCACACAGTGAATGTAATGTACAAAAGAACACTAGAGAACTTTAAAATTAGCATGAATCTAGAGACAAAATGCTCACCGTCAAAGAATTATGCTTATTCATTAGTTCTTGTGAACAACAAACAAAAAATAAACACAGAGAAAAACTACTTTCAATATGCTGACATAACATTAATTTAAAACATGTTTAATGGCACAGTGTGTGTTTTTTTAAGTTGTTCATGGCAGAAACTAGCACTGATATTTTATAATATTTTAGCAAATGTACATTTATTCTCTAAAATTAATCTGAGTGGACAATATGCTATTAGTTTAACCTGTTTAAAGGTACCGGAGAACAAGTTTTGTCTCTAGAACTTTCCAGTTTGTTTGCTGGCGTCAGTATCCCCCAGAAATGCCACCTTCAGATGCCTTAGCAGCCTTTCTAATTCTAAATTTGAAGTTAAAAGAGCTAAACTATTATATTTATAGTTTGTCATTATTTCAAGCCCTGTCACATCACTTACGGTATATTACTTAATGATAAATAGTGCCATAAATGAAATTGCATGCTATAAAATATCATAATAGAATAAATAAAACAGGGAACTCGGTGGGTTCATTTTATTTTCCTTGAATCATTAACCAAGCATTGCTATTATCTTCAGTGACAGCAACTGGTGATGACAAAAGGCTTGCATTTTCTGCTGCTGAGCTGAAAACACCGATTAGGAAACAGGCAGCATTTTTGTAATTTTATTTTGAAGTGTGTGGGTAATCATTCTGCTTTTTTCCAGGTGTGATTAGAGACATCCTGATACCTGGCGAGACAAAAATAAAAATACATAATTTATTTTTCAAGGCAAAAGCTAGCTGAAGCTTCAGAAAATCATTTAATCCTGTCCTCTCTCTGCAACCAGGGGTAAGCCTAAAAACAGAAGAGAGATGGATCAAGGTCTGAGGTGAAAGTCCACTTAGTCTTTTTCAGTAATCATGCATTCACTCATTCACTGACTTGTCCACTCAACAAATACTAATTGATTGTTTTCCAAGTGCTAGGGACTGAAGACACAGGGCCATTTTTCTAAATCTTAGCCATCAAGAAACTTACAGAAAATGAAGAAAAGCTTTGAGATAGAAAAAAAGATGGGAAAAAGAATTCTGTGTAATTAAAGGTCATTTACCTAGAGAAGAGAAGCATTAAACATATCAAAAACCAAGGAAACATGTGCTTAGTCCCAAGAAGGAAGAAGCAGTTGACATTTGGATGGCATAATGCCGGGCAATGGATAGTGAGAGAGACTGAAGAGGAAGAAAAAGAGGCACGCAGGAATGAGAAATTTATCTTTTTTTTAAATCCTCACCCACGGATATTCTCCCATTAATTTGTAGAGAGATTGAAGAGAGAGGGAAAGACAGAGAGAAATATCTATGTGAGAGAAACATTGATTGGTTGCCTCCCAAAGGCACCCTGACCAGGGCCAGAACCTGGGAGGAGACTGCAACCAAGGTACATGCCCTTGAGTGGAATAGAACCTGGGGCCCTTCAGTCCACAGACCAACACTGTATTCACTGCACCAAACCGTCTAGGGCAGGAATTTATCTTAATGTCACTGTTAGGCTATTGAAAGGCTTTAAGCTTGGATATAATAGAGTGACATTTGTCTCTTAGAAATATATTAAAATTGAATGTGGGAATAGGTGAATCGATATAGGAAGACTACTTACAGCCTCTTTATTATTGCAAAAGTATGTCCTCTATTACAAGTGGGAGGCAGTGTATATGGAATGTAAGGGACACCGTAAAGATTGTTTCCAGAAAGCACTCTGTTTCAAACCACGTGTCTAGCTTTCATTTCTCTTTCAGAGACTCTATCCCATGTTGCATGGTTGTAATAGCCGGTGACAGAGAAATTTGCATTTTAGCCTTCTGAGAGGCTACTTAATAACTGTTTATGCCGAACAGTTCCTAAATAAACTTTCATCCTTTCCTTGTTTATATTAGAGCAATTTAACTTTCTACATTACTTTCTAACGTTATCATAAAAATGTCTTGATCAAGAACTGGCACAAACAGTTAGGTCAAGGTCTGAAACTTTTTATCTTCAGTGCCTAGCAAAAGGCTATGTATGTGCAAAGTTTTCAATAAATATTAAATGTTGGCACCTGTGAATTATTTAATAAATGTTATCAAATTGGCTATAGTGACTCTCCCTTCAAGAACGTGGAAATAACAGGGGTACGATGGGCTTTTGAGGTGAAGATCAAACGGAACTATGCAAAGTCATGTGAAAGGGAAAGAAATGCGTTCTCTCGTAACTAAGACTTGGTTGTATCCTGAGCAGCATTCCGTAGTATATAGGGTGCCCGCCAAAATGTATACACACACTTTGAATAATTATGCAGGTAGTGCTTATTAAAATACATTTTATTTCAAAACTGAGTCATCAACTGTTAAAGTGTGTATACATTTTGGGGGGAGCACCCTGTATATGTACCACATCTTTATCCGCTCATCCACCAAAGGACACTTAGGTTGTTCCCATGTCTTGCCCACTGTGAATAGTGCTGCAATGAGCAAAGGGGTGCATATATTTTCAAATAATATAATCTTATTAACTAATATCCCAGAATAAATCTGATAACAAAGTAAACTAATGTATCAGGACGGCCAAGTGGTCTAAGGTGCCAGACTCGAGCTTCCTGATTTTCTTTGTGAGTTTAATTTCCTAGGAGGTTAAAAATCTCAACTTTAAGAATTTGGGAAATAGAATGAATGAGATTTTATACATATAAGGGGAAAAAGCCATTTGCTTATCACATTGCTTACTATGAATAATATGTGTACTCTCCAAACACTGGTAACATATTAAACCTGGTTTTCTTTTCTATATTGAAGATTAGCTTAATAATAATCATTTGATAATAAAATACATTTAAATCTAAATCCTTCAGTATCATTTGGTCTGAAGTATTTAGAGTAATGATAATAAAAAATACTAAAAATTAGCTTTTTTTTTCTCTTTGTACATTAGTGTTTTACACACATTAAGCTTCTCAATGCTCAGGAAACCATATCATCCCTAATTTACCATGTGAAAAGAAGTACATAGTGGTTCTGTCACTAAGTTAGTAAAATTATATAAACATATGTGAACACACATCTAACATATATGTTAAGTACAAATAAAATATTTACAAAATCTATAATTAAAATAAGTGCCAATAATAAGCAGATAGTGTGTGCTCAATGTTTATCATTTCTAGCTTCTGGGGAAATATGAAATATAATTTATGAATTCTTGTCTGCAATAAGCTTCAAAACTCATACATTCATTCTGATACCAATTTTATGTTCAGGTCTGAATTTTTTGTCTCGAAAAACCAAAGAATGAGTGCATAGCCAAAGAAGGGAAGCGAAAAGCAAAGTTTACTGAGAGTTAGACAGACTTCCTCTAGCAGGGAGGGGAACCAAGTGGGTTGCTGTGGAAACTCTGTATAGAATAGATATATGCCCTGCTGGCTTCTGATTGGTTCTTTCAGAAAATTCTGCCTTAGCAACCTCCCTGGGAATGGTTATTTCATATGCCTTGAGAGTGGACTGGTTTTCTGCAAGCTGTCTGCCCTTGCAACATCCATACTTTTTAAAGCTCAAGTTCCCCACAGCAGGATGAATCTGATTGAGGACTGCCATGTCAGTTCTCAGGTGACTTCACTGTCTTTTCTCTCTCAACTGGGTTCAGCTCTAGGTCACTTTGTTTGTTTTTGCATCTGGGTTCAGCTCTTTATTCTACTTCCCCTTCTATGGTCCCAACCCTAAATACCTAGCCCTCTTCTATCTCCTCAATTCCACAAATATACATGAGTTTTCCAGTGTCCAAGGCATGTATAGAATGTATACAATTTTGGAAATAGCCAATGTCTGCAGTACAGAGAGAGAGAGAGAGAAAGAGAGAGAGAGAGAGAGAGAGATTCCCTCAAATACATTAGTATGACAAGTATCAGGATACCTAAATATCATTGCTTTGCATTGCAACTGTGATGATAGAAGCTAGTCTGGAAATTTATAAGGAACTAATCTTTCTGTCAGTGGTGTCAAAATCAGTCACCTGGACACCTAAACTGGGCCGTTTATAACCCTACCAGGACAAAATCCACAACTTTGGTTTTGCTAGTCTGATAATAGTCAATGTATAATCAAAAATTTGTTGATATCTCACTTTTTTTATGTCCACAGAAGGTGCATAAAATGACAACTGATAAAATTGCATAGAAAAAGTAATGTAAATTTTTGAGAAAATAACTTCCTGAATTCTCACCTAGTTTTGGTCAACCCAAGAGCAAGATTATTTTACACGAATAAAGAGTGAGGTTTGCACTAGCAGAGGGGTGAGCAAGAGGGAGCAGCTTGCTCAATCTTGTACACTCAGGGCAGAGTGTGAGGGGGAGGTGCTGCTCAGGATGAAATAAATCAACTCCAATTCTGGTTTTTTCTTACTTTTCTCTGTGACTTTGGAAAAGTTATGTTTCCTCCCCGAGTCGATTCTTTCCCATTGGGAAGATGAGACTGTTAACGTTTATTTTGAATTCCAGTGTTTACTTTTGAGTTGAAACAAAGTCAGTGAACGCATTATGAGAACTCTAATGTGCTGCGCATAAAGATGAGGCTGAAAAGTTACAAAGATGTTTCTTTGCTGCTCCTTCTCAAATATGCCAAGGTATTGACATTTAGTGCCTCCAAAAAGAACAAATAATTCGGTGATTAACATTCTGCTTTTCTGTGAAAAGACAATCTAGTTGTCAAAATGATTTTTTTTTTCTAACCTCAGAATACATCCCAAGAATGTGGGATTGTTTCTAGAGTATCATTAAATGGTATAAGGAAGACTCACCTAACCTTATAGTCTATTATCGTAATGTCATGGACTTCCTCTGTTTAATATATAGGGTCTCAGTCTATTCTTTAAGGAACACGTTGGCAGGCATTTAATAAATATTTTAAATAACACCAAATACACTTAAAATGACTGGTGATACATCTCTAAGCACATTGAAAGGTCTAGAAAGTCCAGTGTATTGTTTGGGCAACAAAGAAAAGCACAGTTAAATTTAAAATGTCCAACAGTCTTTCAGCAATTATCACCTAAAAAATTCATGATAGCCATTTTCATTGTGTGTCTAAAATCAAAGCAGCTCACTGAATGCCTTATACGCAGATGGGAAAAGTAAAGCAATGCATGGAAATATGATTCCCAGGCTCTCCTCTCCCACTGTATGCAAATCCCTCAGTGCTATATAAATGATTTCACAGCCAAGCTCCTCACAGTAAATAATTTACTTTCTCACCATATTCTTTATGGGTGCCATATACACACTTTAGGAGACAGCAATAAAATTCAGTAGGTTTCTCTATTTGACCTCCCTTGTTCATTCACAGAAGAAACATATATACACTTAACTGCTTCATAGTAATTCTCTGTTCTATTGCATTGCTGAGGAATGGTTTTCTTTTTAATCTAATCTTAGGGTTAATGAAGTTATCAGGTGTATGATATATGAAACAGTGACTTTTCCAAGCTTATAATAAAATGAAATCAATGAGAAAAACTACGTTGAGAGTTTATTCATTGCCATGATGACCAAAAAGGCATTTTTATAGTTTCACAATATATTAGGACACCATATGTCGATCAGCTGTCGTTTTATTGAAAGATGTGAAGAAATGATCATTCATGGGGAGTTCTGATTGAAGAAGTGGTGAGTAAATGAACTTTTTAGAACCTGTACTATCATAAAAATACAATTTCCATTTAAATGTGTTATGCCCACTACATCATAAAATATGTCCCATTTCCTTATTTTCCTGCCTGCCTCCCTACCAGAGGGACAAGGATTATGTGACTTGATAGAAACCACTATCAGCCAATTTCACTCTGATGAGGAAAATTATTCCAGCTCAGTTAATATCAACTCATACATATATGGCTGCATATCCCCTATTCTGTATTCATGGAAGGCCCCTAAGTAAACCTATGAGGTTTTGGGGGTGAATAAATTATAAAAGATGCACTACATCCTGTTATAGGGCAATGTCAAAGAACCCACAATCTGCAACCTTCCTCAATCATTCCCACTTCATCTTCACTCTCAACAAAAAAGACACGCCCACAAGACTTTTAGGAAGTAAACTACATTGATAAAGAATTGGTATTAGAAACCTCATTCACATCTTAGTTCTTCCACTAATCAACTGTAGCTTTGGGTATTGACTTAGTTTATTTGGTAGTTGTGTTGAGGGTTAAATGAGATAACACATATAATAAGTTGTGCGTAGTTTCTCTACACAAAATGTGATAACTATGCTCAAGTACTGCTCAGAAATCTTTTGTGCTCCACTTACATCTTACTTCATATTTTCCTCCGAGTATTGATGCAACCACCAATCTCTGAGCTGCCCTATGCATATGTTGTTTCCTCTTCTGGGAAGTCCTTAACTTCACTGACTTACACAGAAGGAAATCTACATATTAATGTCACAGTGACCAGAAAGTGTGATGGTGTCCTATGCCATGGGGCGGGCAGTCCTTGAACAACGGGAGTGTGATGGTCGGTAGAAAATCTTCCTCTTCTTTTCCTGGGGTGGATGCTTCTGAGCCTTATGGTGCATGTCTCCTTGGAAGATCTTGTTTGGATCACGCTTCACTTGCCCACAGTGAGTCAATTAAATTATTCACCATTGCATTGTCCATCCCATTCGTCTTCCTGTCCAATCCCTCTCCTGCTCCCTGGACGACTTTTCCAATTACATTGTTCCATGCAGGCCCTTGTCTCATGCTCTATTTTACTGGATGGGAATGTCCTCTGCACCCAGACAAAATGATCAATGCCCTTAGATTGTTTCTAGAAACAATGGATTGGAGATCATATGAATTGGAGAGTGTAGTGACTGCAAAATCAGTAACCAGTTCTCCCCACCCCTGTGTGCAGGCCCTTTTGCAACACGACTTTGCGGCAATGCACTTTAGGAGGCAGAGTCCATGAGACTCCCTTTGAGAACAGGCAGTCGTACATGGGATGCCGACAAGGCTTGAGAAGAACCTTCATTAAGGTTTCTTCTCTCATGCTGCTCCTGGGAACTCTGCAGGTATGCCCATGTCAGTGAGTCTAGTCTACATATCTAGATAATGAGAGCCATCTGGCCAAGCCATCTTTGCCATCCAGGTCACTTCAACGCACAGCCAAACATGTGAGTGAGGCTGTCTGTGTGCTCAATGCTGGACAGAACCACTAGATAATCACAGAGATCAGGGAGGATGGTCCAGACCAAAAGCACTGCAGAGCCTTGTCAGAAAATTGTGAACAATATGAAATGTTGTTCAGGATGCCCATTTGGGGGTAGTTTGTTATGCAGTGAAAACTCACTAATACAATAAAGCTCCAGATTGATACTACTGTTTTTTTTTTCACATCTGCTAAGACTCTTGGCCTGAATGTATTTTTCTGAAAATGAGATTACTAAATTTTTATTATGCTGACAAGACAAGTTACATTATACTTCCTATGATTTTTCTTGTATTTTTAATGGTGTACTGTTAATTATTAGAAATTAACTTTATAGATTTTCAAACTATAACTTTACATTTTGTTCACTAGTAAAATAATCTCCAATTACATACCTCTTCATATACATCCTTTTGTAGTTCTCTTCCATATTGCATCATTAGTTTATGTGACCAATAGAATATGGCAGAACATGCTATATCAACTGTGGGATTAGACTAGAAAAGACAGCTTTATCAGCTTAATCCTCTCATTCTCTCTATATCTGTAGTTACATCTATATTTGTATATATCAAGACTCATAGCTCATTCTGAGAGAGACTGCCTTCCATGTCATGAGGATATCCAAGCCAAGGAAAACCCCATTTAATGAGGTCTCCTCCCTGTGAGAAGCTAAGCCTGACACTATTATATGAAGTGATCTTGTAAGTTGATAACCTCCCAGTTGAACCTTCTGATGATACTTCTTGATCATAACATCACCCTGATTCACTATCACCTAGCCAAGCTGCTCCTCAAATCTTGATCCACAACAACTGTGATACAATAATTGCTTGCTGTGTTTATCTCACACGTTTTTGTGACCATCTACACTAATAAAGAGAAAGATGAAAATTGACTGAACCTTCGCGACACCCACCAGCCAATCAGGAGTGAGTATGTAAATTAACTTAACAAAGGTGGCAGGTTAGTTTGCATACACAGGTGCCTAGCAGGCGTTCTGCACCCCTCCAGCCACTCAGGGCCTCTGGGCAGCGTGGGAAGGCAGAAAGGTGGATCCGGGCCAGAGCAAAGGCAGAAAGACAGCTCTGGTCTGGAGCGAAGGCGGTGCCGTCAGCCAGGGCAAGGAAGGCCCATTCTTGCATGAATCTTCATGCATCAGACCTCTAGTTTGTTATAAGCAATATATTATAAGCAATATAATGCCCAACAGAAATGGGCCATGCAATGTAGATCAGGTACCTGCCCCCTATCTCTTTGTGAATCTTAACCTGTACAATTAATTTTAATCCTGTACTCTTTAAGCAGCTTCTCTCTATGGCAAGGGGAATTAGGCTCACCAATCTAATCATATGTCTAATGATTAGTGTATACACTCATCTGAATTGCAAGATAATCCTTAATATCATGATGATATTTTTATAACAGTTTAGAAAACTCAAGGGAATGCATTATTTGTTGAAAATACTAATAGGGTGTTAGTTGGCAACTGAAAGGATATGGTCATGACACTTTGGGACTAACACCTGCAATCAAGCAGCTTTGTCACTACTTATTGCTAAACACACATGCACACATGAATGTGACCACACACACAGTACATCATAAATCCTTCAATATGTACTAGTCAAATCAGGGGACCTACTTTATTTTTTTTTTTAATTCAACTTATTTCTTGTAGACAAGTTATCTATATCTTGCCTTGCTTCCAATTTCGGTACATCCTCTGAGCCTATTATTTCTGGAAAAATCTCCCTACCTTAGAAATTTACCCATTTTTACAATGTAGAAATCAGATGTATCCTGACTCTCAATCTTGACTTTCCCCAATCTTTGCTCTCTAAAGATATAGCCAACTGATTTCCATCCATCCATTTATTCATACATCTATTATTGAATTTATTCTAGTGATACATAGCATGTAATTTATTATTGAGTAAAATATATCTAGAAAAGCACTACCTCCTAGAATACTGTACTCTTCCTATATATTTATATTTTTATAGGTATATTCTTAGGGACAATTCTATAATCCAAAGAAATTATTTCCAAAAGAAGCAAAATCAGGCTTTTCACTGAGGGTAAGTAAAAAATGACAGGAGATATTTTACAACAGACACCCACCTCATAACCCTGAAAGAAAAACAAATCCAATACCGTTTTAGAATGAGATTATGAGCTGGACGACTAAGAGTGTTTGAAGCTCGCAGCCAGTTCCCGCAGGAGTCTGTCTACATGCCAATGAGACCATTACTCTAGGAATTCCATTTTGTGAAATTAAAAAAAATTAAAACATTTCCTCTTAATGTGAAGGCAAAGTGTAGTGACATTTTTGGTTTGTGGCATCAAACTATGAATAATGTAAAAATGCATGATCCTTACTGAGCACACTGCAGAGCTGTCTGCTCCATTCCACAGACAAGCAGGCTGATGTATTCAGCTCACACACAGAGAGCTCACAAAAATATCTACAATGCCTTAAAATATCAAATGGAAAGCTTAAAATGTAAACTTTTGAATACTTTTCCATTTATGGCTACCTTTGCCTTGTCTTCTTCTCGCCCCAAGAATGTATCTCAGGCAGATTAAATCACAAAGATAAAGAATTCATTTCCAGAATACGTTTCCTTGGTACATTAAAAACAGCTTTTAAAATTCTATTTTCTGGTTACATGTACTTTCCTCTTATCACCCAACAACTGTAATATAAGGAAATTTATTGTGTAGCCCAGGGCTTTGGAAGGATAGGACCAAAATGCTATATGACTGTAGATTTGGGGATGCTGTTTGAAGCTAGCCAAATTATGTCCATTGAGGAATAGTTTACTACTTCAACCCTGTGAAATAGAGAAAATTAAATGTGCATGTTTGACTGAAACTACAATGGATGATACACGCCCTGAACAAGCAGAGAAATTATGTTTATGCCTAAATGGTATTTTGACAACTGGGTGCATTTTTCTTTTTTTTGGTTGTTGTTCAGCTTCTCTTGACTACTTGCAGGAAGAATTAGTCTCTCATTTGTGTTCTTATAATTCTTCACACAAAGTCCATCTGAGCCTGTCTTGTTTCATAGTATAATTAGGTTTTATATGGCTTCTTCTCCCTACACAGTGACTATCTTGAAGCCAAAGATAGCCTCTTTAATTTTTCATGTCCCAAACACATATCCCTGCCCATAAGCTTATCAGACACTCCAAAATATTTGTAGAAAGTTAACGGCTACTTAAAATAATTTTAATTTGGGACTGCGAGTTAAAATGTTTAAAACATTGGGTGTACTCAAAAGTGGTTAACGATCTTCTATTTCTAGGAACTTCTTGAGTGGTCCCAATGGTAGAGTGTTGGAGGAGGATCAGACAAGGAAAGGATGAAGTGGAAACACTTTAAGAGATAGTGACAGAGGATGGGGGTGAGTCTGGTAAAAGGTTGGAGATGATGTCCAGACATATCCACAGGGCTGTTGATATTCTTAAGTGTTTGGCTGTTGACAGGGGCTATGCAACACTCAGGACACAGCTATGAAACATACACCATGCTCACAGACGTCTTTACATTTCGCTATGGCTCTGGCCACACGGACTGCCTTGTTCCCAAGTGATAGCAGTTCTTGATTTCTGTTGTTAGTTTTTTTCTTTTTAAAAACTGTATTCTTGGCTTAAGTTGGCTACAGTTGGTCTGTGCTACTTATAACTATGACTCTGGCTTGAGGTGGGCAGGTTGGCAGGGCTGCTGGCACACCCACACTGCTGCATGTACCAGACCCAATGTGCAATGCAGGGATTTTTTTAAATTTTTATTTTACAAGAAGTAGGATATAACCTTTGTTGATTCGTTGTTGTTGAATATACACTACCTAGCAAAATGTATTGTGGCACATGTGTTGATAAAGAAGATTTTTTTATATAAATAATTGTGCGGGTGAAGGAATGAATACATGAACTGCCAGAGGGGAAAGTCGAACAGTACTCTGTGCCACTCGGCTCACTCAAATTAAAGTTAAATCTCCCTCCAGTTCTGATAAGACTCCACAGAGGACAGAAAGCAATGAAGAGATACGCAGGGACTCTTTAGACAGGGAAGATTTCGTTTGTAATTAACTGAATCCAGTGTACTTACATGCACTTGGGCAGCAAGGAGCTGAGTGCAGTACTTGCCTGACGCAGTGAAATATCATTTCATTGTCATCAAATTAAAACTGAAGTGCAGGTCTGTATAGGAAACACAGTCAATAATATTGTAACAACGACTGTGGCCCCGGGTTGGTACTAGACTTACCAGGGGGATCACTTTGTAAGTTACATAAATGTTTAACCACCATGTAGTGCACATGACATTAACAATATTGAATGTCTACTGTAATTGAGAAATAAAATAAAAAATAAAGTGCAGGTCTGTAAAATATAGTTTATTAACAGTTAGAAAAAGAGTTCTTTTATGTCAGTAACTGATCTCAATTTTTACAGAATATTCTTCTTAAAATTAGGCTATTTCTATTCCCCTCCCCACAGAAGATTGACAATATTGTCAGGAACTGTGAGGATTATGAGATTTTATTGTGCTTGCAAGCTCACAGATGAGTCTGCCATAGTTACAAATCCATCAACACATTTTTGCAATCTAAAATGTCCCGCTTTCTACTGGATATTTTCCACTTGGATATTTTTAACTAGATCCAACTAAATGTAATTCAAACCAGACTAATTCTCCCAACTCCTTCTGACTTACCTGTTTCTCCTTGCAATACCATAATTCTTGTAGTTATTTAGGCGTCAAACATTGAAAATGCAGTAGATGTTTTCCTTGCCTTTGCCTGCCTTACCAGATCGGTGGATTCTCCCTGAGCAATATGTCTCTCCCAGGATCCATGGGGGCGATTCCATTTCAGTAAGTCCATCCTACATTTCCCCCCAATTTTGCTTTCACTGTCATTTTTATTGTTTGGCTCTCTGTGTTTCCCAGGACGAAGTGCTTTCTCTAAGACACTTAATACCTTCACTTTACTTTTTGCTGAGAACCAATTCCAGCATGTAATAATTACAAGAGTTTTACCAAAAGGTTGGTGAAGCTTGGGGAGCTCAACAGGGTTGAGTCACGGGTAGCTTACCTGTTGGAAACAGCTAAAAGGCACTCCCCCCAAACCTGAATAGGATTGTTAACTGCCAGACAGCTCAGGGCACTTTATTGCCTCCTGTTGGCCAAACACCTGAACAGCTGTAGGCTATTCCCCAAACTGACAATGTTTCCGTTACCCTTTGATACTGTACCCTTTGAAGTGTATATTTCCACCTTGCCTTAGGACAGGTTGTGTTGAATAAAATCAGGGTCCTTGGTCAAGGTGAGAGCCTTCTAGCTCCTTCAGCTGAAGCTCCTCTGACCCCCAATGCCTTTCAAAAATATCTTTCATCCAGGGACTCCTTCTTAATCATCTATGCACGGCCCCTTTCTCCAGAATGCTGAACCCTTTGTAAGGCTGGGAAAAAGAACCCCGATAATTGACGCCCGAACGAGGGGCCCCAACAACTTTTCATCCTCACCAGCTCCTATAATCTACCATGAAATCTCCATGTCATGCATCTGGATAGAATTTCCTTTGTGTTATTTCAATACCTGCACCACTTCTCACTTGTAGACACAGCTCAGTTGGCTTCTCTCTCTGTTGGGAGATAATTCTCCATGGTGTCTCTGAACATTCTGAATCAGCTGCTGATCTGCCCTATCTTTGCCAGAAAGTTTACATAGAGAACTGCCTAGTAAGATAGAGATAATGTTTCTCTTCAGGGCAGAAGGAAGAATTATTTGCTAACCAGTAAAATAAACATAACGCCTCCTTTCAAGGAAAAGGTTGAGAAGATTTCCTAGTAGCCTCTCTTAAGGAATTGAGGTTCCTTAAGCTCATGGTTACTCAGTGGTGACATAGACCTACTATGTATGCTGTATCCACCCCCATGGGACTTGGAAAGCAAGGGGAATTGATATGAAGATATATCTTCATGTATATATAACATGGGAATCATTTTATGATGCTAATTGGTATTAAACAAGATACAAGTAAAACATGTTGTGCTGTGAACAGCAGTGTTCTTTGTCTCTGGCACAGGACTCTTGTTTATCCAACCAAATTCTATGAAACTCTGGAAGACTAACTTATTGGTTTGAAAATAGAATAAAATCCCAGATCCTTCATAATTCTTGACATTACCCACAATTATTAGTACTTATGTCATTAAGAACATAGGATTATATTTGTAATTCTATAAATATATTTACGTCTCCTATGAATTTTAAATTACTCATAAGTAAGAAATGTAACTTATAATACACCAATCATCCAATGAACAACATAGAATTTTAAATGATCTTATTGTTTTATTTGTTTTCTCTCACTGGTGTGTAACATTTGGAAAAATAAGGACTTGAGTTATTTATCTATTCAAGCATAGTCCTGAAAAAGTGCCTGGGAAATAGTACATGCTTTAAATATGCTTAATGAATTGAATGATTGAAAACTCCAAGTTACAGAACTTGTCTGTAAAAAAAAAATGTTCTAGATTAATTTTAAAAATATATGTAAGATCACCAGTAGCAAATATTTTGAAGGAGACTTGGTTTAAGGGATAACATATTGTATAGTATACACAATGACTTCACTTTCTGGGAATGGTTGACTAAGATAATGTTGTTAGCTGAAGACACTTCCAGGAAAGAAAAATTAAAAAAGTAGTCATTTCAGCCAAGACAAATATTGTTATTGTGTGATATTGGACAATATACATGTTATCTTTGTGCTTCTGTTACTTCATGTATAACATTAGAATAATTTTATGATGTTAATTGGTATTAAATAAGATACAAGTAAAACTGTTTTATTATGTGTCTGTTGCATAGGCAGCACTAAAACCATATTCCATAGTGCTATTATTGAAGTTATATGTTTAAGGTAGAAGAGTAAGAATACAGAAAATGTCTGGCCTTCTAAGAGCTATTTATTAGCCCTAAATGTATTTTCTGTTTTTAATTTTTATGAATGAAAGAAAAAAAGCTGTTTATTTTATATATTTTTTTTAACTAGAGGCCTGGTACATGGAATTTATGCATGGGGATGCGGGGGGGGGGGTCCCCCTCAGCCTGGCCTGCACCCTCTCACAATCCAGAACCCCTTGGGGGATGTCCGACTACCTATTTAGGCCTGATCCCGCTGTGGGATCGGGCCTAAACCGGCAGTCGGACATCCCTCTCGCAATCCAGGACTGCTGGCTCCTAACTGCTTGCCTACCTGCTTGCCTGCCTGGTTGCCCCTAACCACTCTGCCTGCCTGCCTGATTGTCCCTAACCATTTACTTGCCTGCCTGATTGCCCCTAACTGCCTCTGCCTCATCCTCACCACCGCGGCTTCATCTGGAAGGATGTCCAGAATGATGTCCATAAGGTCGTTTGGCTGCCTGGTCTAATTAGCATATTATGCATTTATTATTTTAGATTATATTGACATTCAATATTACATTAGTTTCAGTTGTACAGCATAAAGGTTAGACATTTATATAATTTTCAAATTGATCAACCCACCCAATATGTCTAGTACCCACTTGATATCATACATAGTTATTACAATATTATCTTTTCTGAACATTTTTAAATTATAATTTATTTTCAGTATTATGTATTATTGGTTTCAGGGGTAAAGCATAGTGGTTAGATAATCATACACTTTACAAAGTGTTCCTCTTGATATTTCTAGTATCCACTTGGCACCATACATAATTACCATGATATTATTGACTATATTCCTTATGCTGTACTTTATATCCCTGTGTCTATTTTGTAACTACCAATTTTTAATTCTTAAACCCTTCACTTCCTTCACCCCATTCACCAAGCACCCTCCCCTCTGGCATCCACCAATCTACTCTCTGTGTCTATGAATCTGTTTCATTTGTTGTTGTTGTTTATTAATTTGTTCTTTAGAGTCCACATTGTATTGTCTTTCTCTGACTTATTTCACTTCAGTGGTTCTCAACCTTTCTAATGCCATGACCCTTTAATACAGTCCCTCATGTTGTGGTGACCCCCAACCATAACATTATTTTCGTTGCTACTTCATAACTGTAATTTTGCTACTGTTATAAATCATAATGTAAATATCTGTGTTTTCCGCTGGTCTTAGCCTAACACTCTTAGGCGACCCTGCTAGCAGTTCTCAACCTGTGGGTCGTGACTGTATAGTCCCACAACATGAGGGACTGTATTAAAGGGTTTCAGCATTAGAAAGGTTGAGAACCACTGATTAACATAATACCTCTAGGTCCAACCACGTGTTTACTAAGGTTAAGGTTTAATTATTTTTATGGCCAAGTAACATTCCATTGTATATATGTACCACCTCTTCTTTATAATCATCTATCTATGGACACTTAGATTGCTTCCATATATTGACTGTTGTAAATACTGTTGCAATAAACATAAGAATGCATATATTTTAATTAGTTTTAGGATTTCTTCACATAAATACCCAGAGGTGTTATTGCTGGGTCATAAGGTAGTTCTATTTTTAATTTTTTGAGAATCTTCATACTGTTTTCCACAGTGGCTGCACCAATTTGCAATCCCACCAACAGTGCATGATGTTTCACTTTTCTCCCCATCCTTGCCAACACTTGTTTGTTGATTTATTGATGATAGCCATTCTGACAGGTGTAAGGTGATATCTCATTGTGGTTGAATTTGCATTTCCATGATTATTCCTGACATTGAGCATCTTTTCATATGTTTATTGGCAACCATAGTAAACAAAACAGTATAACACTGGCATGAAAACAGATACAGAGAACAATGTAACAGAATAGAAGGCCCAGAAATAAAGCCATGCCTATATGGCCAAATAATTTATGACAAAGGAGGCAGGAATATACAGTAGGGTATTGGAAAAACTGGCAGACATATGCAAGCTAATGAAACTAGACCACTTTCTTATATAATATGCAAGGATAAACTCAAAATGGATTAAAGACTTAAACATAAGACCTGAAACCATAAAACTCAAAGAAGAAAATAAAAGCAGTAAAGTCTTTGACATTTTTCTTCTTCTTATTTTTTTGGGGGGATACATATCATTGGAAAAGGGAAACAAAAGGAAACATAAACAAATAGGACTAAATCAAACTAAAAAGTTCTGCACAGCAAAGGAAACCATCAACAAAACAAAAGACAACTTACTGAATGGAACAAGCCATTGGCCAATGATACGTCTGATGAGGGGTTAATATCCAAAATACATAAAGCACTCATACCAACTTAATATCATAAAAAGAAACAACCCAATTAAAATGAGCAGGAGATCTGAATATACATTTCTCCAAAAAGGACATGCAGGTAGCCAGTAAACCATTTTGAAAAATGTTATTAGCTGCTCTTAGTTTATTGTTATTTATTTATTTCTTTAGTCACTCTCCACCTAATCTTAATTGACACATTTGCTAAATCTAAACTTAAAAGAGTGTCCATTAAATTTCCAACAAATAAGATTCTAGAAAACAAGAAGAATGATTCAGAATTTGGAACTCACTTCCTAATAATGTTTGCAAGCTATTTAGCATTTTCTTATGTGAGAGATTATTGAAAAGCAGTGGAATGTGCCGATATTATAAGGTTATAAGTTAAAAATGTGAAAACTGAGACTCAGAAAGATAAAATAGCCCAAAGAAGCAAGCTAATCACAGGCAGAGCTGGCTATCCAACCTAGTTCTACCTCACACCACGGTCCATCCTCGGTTCCTCATTGACATGTGTTCCATCTCATTTTTGATAGGCAGAGTGCAATTAGAAAGCTCTTACGAATGTAGCCTCAAGGAGGCAACAGAGCCATCTCTACAAAAACTCAAACATAATTGGCTCTTCCTCGCTAGAGCTGATTGCCTGGAGCAGCTATTAGTGCTGCTGTTTTGGACATCGTTGGTGAGCTGTGCAATCACATTGTAAGTTATTGTTGTGCAGGGAGTCTTAACTGCTGAGGTTTCTTTGTAGGTGGTTATGCTTGTATCCTATGGCCACACACTGGAGTAAATCTTCTTTCCCATGGTTCCTTTTTCATTTACACAAATGGTGCCCAGAATTATTATTATTATTATTATTATTTTTTGTGATTGATCACTTTCAGACAATGGTAATGGAACAATGGGAGGATTTTTTGACTAGCTGCATTTTTGCTTTTTCAGGATCTTCATTTTTCAAAAATTAATATTTAATTATTTTTATACTGCCCTACTTACATTTCTTTTAAAAATAATTTTTAAAAATTCATATTCACTGATTTCATAAGAGCTTTGATTTCCATTATGTAAGTTAAACAATTAGAAGTTAGCAATATTTCGGTTCAGATTTAAGAGTACAGTAGAAGACAAAAAGTGTTGAAGAAGTCAGAACATTTTTTTTTTTTTTCAAAAGACAGTCCACTAATGCAGGTTAAGAACATGTTCCCATGCAATGCAGTAACACAACGGGCAGGCAAGGAGTCTATTTTTGGCCCACTTTGCCTCCGTTCTGCTAGGAAGGATGCTCAGGATCTGCTGGGACCCAAGACTGCTCTGTGGGGAGTGCTGAGAGTTGCACAGCCTTAAGCCCTTTGGTAAATGTAAGAGATTCCTCAGTTCGCAGAGAGAACTATTTGGAAAATAAATTATTTATCTTTGATAATTTAACATCCCATTTGTCCCTGGTGCCCTTTTGGAGGTGAGAGGCAGAATAAGCTGAAGCAGTTAACTTGTAAGAAGAAACTGTGCACAGTGATGCCAGGAAGTTTAAACTAGAGAGGTTTCAGGGTAAGAGATGAGTAATTCATTCTCACCTAAATATGTAAGAGGGGAAACCAAAAAGACAGGGATATTAAATCTTAAACGGTGATGCTTAGATGAAATAACCCTATTGTATTGCCAAAGGGAGAGAATACAAAATTAGAGAAATATCTCACATTCATTTATTTTCATAGATCAGATTTTCATTGATCGCCAATGCCTGGTGTACCCTGGGTCTGTGAATTATAAAATATGTTGATTGTGTTTCTGAAATCGATTTTTAATTAGCAATATGCACTTGCAGACATTCACAAGTGAAAGCATGTCAGAGCTGCACAATAATGGAATAGCTTCCACCTTTACCTTCTTTCCTACCTGCTACTTTTGCCTTTGAGTGAAACAGAAAGAATGAAAGAAAAGTGGTGCAGAAAGACACATAGACAAGGCAGCAAACTAAGTGCTGCAGAGTATATTATCTGAGAGAGAGAGACAGAGAAAGGAGAGACAGAGAGAGGAATAGTAAAATCTTTGCCCCACCCCATATCTTTGGAGTTGAAATAGTCTTTAATTTGAACTTTGTAAAGAAAAAAAGGCATATAATTCTTTCACATATTCCCCTAATTTCCTCCTATATCTTAACAATATCCATTCAATCACAGTAGTAACGGTTCTAATATTGAGGTATGTTTAGAAAAAAATAAAGGATAAATAAAGGGGACTTGTCCGCTTTTGTTAAAACATGCAAGCAATATCATTAGCACTTTAGAATGTCTTTACTGACTTCCTCCTACTTTCTCCCTTTCTTTTCTTCCTTTCCCCTATTGTCACCCTATCTTGCTTAACTATCAACACACCAGCAGTTTCAAATGAGAAAAGCAATTGTTCATAGATTTATTTTATAGTGCTGGTAGCCCGGTTATCTGAAATAAAAGACCTCTGAAGGAAAGTTATTAATTAATAACAAGATAACGCAAGTAAATGGAAAATAAATTGGCTTTGCTGACCATAACCAGTATAACAGTAGGAAACTGACATTTCTGAGCTCCAGTTTTCCCATCTGTAGGGGAGAGAATGTAATTTCTCCTTTGAATAGTTTTTAGCAGGTTTAAGAAGAACACCTTTATAGTGTTGGTGAAAGTTTAGCCAGAAAATGCCTGGGAAGACATCAGTAAGACTCTAAAAGTCATTCAGCCCTTACTTTGAGGCAGACCCTATGCTACCCAGTATCTTCAAATATATCTCTTTTTTCACAACTATTCTAAGTTATCAAAGTTGATATTAGTTTTGTTATTGTACATGAAGAAGCTAATATCTGAAGGGATTTCAGACTGGCCTAAAGTCATTAAAAAATGGAAAGTCTAACCTTAGGGCTTATTAGAAAATCAGATGCTATACTAGTCCATGAGACAGCATTAAGCATTTCCCTGATTCTGCTATTTATCATGTGGTCTAAAGAGTAGTTACGGATGCTAGGTAATTTAAGCCCCTTAAAGTTCTTTTTTACAAACATAAAAATAAACTCAAAGCACTAATAAAATTAGATTACCTAAAGCAGGGGCTAGTATGGCATATGTTCTCCTCTGAGTATGGAGCAGAATGTGAATCAGTGTGATTTAGTCACCAGCAATCTATTTTTTGGCTAGATTCCATAGTGCCTTTAGGGCAACAACATGGTATCTCATAAACATATATTATCAGTTCTTGTTATAAAAAAATTGCCTGCGATTTCTATAAATAAGTTTCTTTATTCCATCCTTTGATGAATAGTAAGATTTAGCTCATAGCACACACACAGACACATCTATATATTTGTTTTTGAAAGAAATTATCTTCATCATTCATTGAACAAATATTTTTATACACCATTTTGGTCACTCACTACAATAGGTAGACTAGTGGGGTACAAAGACAGCAGGTCCTTACATACTTATGGGACTTACACTTGTATGTGAGAGACAAACCATATATTATTGAATAGATTATTAAATAAAACCATTACAGATTGTGAAAAGTTCAGTGAAGGACATTAATACACAGGTTGATGTAACTGAGTGAAGAGGGAGTGATGGTTTTAGGTAGGATGGTCTGGAGGATATGGCTATTTCTAGAGGTGTTATGCAAAATATCTGAGGGATGCCTAGGAGCTAGGTAGGTGAGGAAACTAGACGTGGTGTCTAAAGATAGAGGAGAGAAAAGGTGAAGACCTTCTGAGAAAGGAGAGATTAGCATGCTCTGTGAGTAAAGAGAGGGAGACCAATGTGCCTGGTCCAGGGTAAGCAATTTGGAGGGTGATGTGAGACCATATTGGAGAAATTTACAGAACTATCATCGTGCAGGAATATCAGGCCATGATATGGAAATGATGTCAATTTTCAGAAAAACCTACTTCACCAGGAATCCTAGTTAATTTAAATACGTCAGCCAATAGGATATATTTGTTAGAGGTTCACCCATTTTCATTATTCTCAACAAGTCAGCAAATAAAATGTAGCTTTTTCGTGTACATACCCAATTCTATCTTCTATGTTATCCTTCATCTTGCTAGATAGTAAAGAATAGTAAAGGTACAGAATTGATGATGGGGGAGAGAGGAGTAGAAAGTTAATCTCTTTTGAACTCAATGTTGTGTGGTGTGTGTGTACTGTTTTGACAAATAAGTGTGGCAATGAATAATTTCTCCCCATTTTTTCTTCTTCCATAAAAACAGAATTTGAGCAGAAACATTGACACCAACGTTAGGAGCAAGATTTTATAGCTTTGTTGCAATTCAAGCTTCCCAATAAGGTGTGCATAAACTGAAGTGTGCAACTTTCTGCATCATTTTATATTTGTAATATATTTTTATTGCTTGCAGAAAGGAAGGGAGATGGAAAGAGAGATAGAAACATAATGATGAGAGAGAATTATTGATTGGCTGCCTCCTGCATGCTCCACACTGGGATGGAGTCTGCACCGGGGCATGTGCCCTGACTGGGAATTGAACCATGACCTTCTGGTTCATAGGCTGATGCTCAACCACTGAGCCATGCTGGCTGGGCTGTATCACTTTCTTTAATAAAAAATGTTTTTTACCTCAAAGTCTTATTTTCCCTTTTCTTTTAACTAGAAACAATAATGGTTTGAGAACTTGTTTCATTATGTTCTTTCTTTTTTTTTTCTTTTAATCTTCATTGTTAAAAGTATTACATAGGTCCTCCTTTTTCCACTATTAATCTCTTCTAGCCTTCTCCCCTCCCCGCCCTCCCCGGCCCTCACCACCCTGTTGTCTGTGTCCGTGGGTTATGTATATATGCATCCGATATTTCAAATAGGTTGGTGAAGAAAATACCTTCGTACTTAGGGGACTAAGGAACCACAAGATAGAGGAATCAGGTTCCTCAATCACCCTAAAATAAATATTCTCACTAATTGAGATCATCACTTCTGTAGCGTTATCTGAATAAGGACGGATAAACATTATGTAGGGGTACCTATCAGATTTCACGTCTGCGGAAAGATGAAGCTCCAGGTTTGGAGCCATGTGGAGGAGGAGTTCCACTTCTGTCATCAAAGGTGAGAGTGGCTATATATTGTGTTCTGGCTCTTCCCTCAGGGAGATGCCTCCCATCTACCTAACCACCCACTGCTCTGCCTCAGTTCACTGTTGTTATTATAGAAGGAGAATTCTTAGTTAGAGTACCGTGAGTTTGTTGGCTCAGTCCACCCTTAGATCTGCATGGCACTGCCCACGCTTCTGAATCACATGTCCATTCTCTAACTGTTCTCTCACTTAAGCTGCTCAAGCTCTGGGTAAGCCTGTGGGCCTTGCCCAAGCCAGCCCCAAGGCACCACCTCTGCTATGAGCACCTTCTGTGACTGCTACAAAAATGTGGTTTCTTGACTTGAACTGTGCAATGTGGCAGCGAAAGGAGGTTGGTGAGCAGTAGCGGGGCCTTTTTCCATGCCTGATTACTTTATGCCTATTTTAGAAAGGACCTGAACACAACAGATTTTTTCAATAACACTAAGAGGACAATGGGACATATCTTAAATGTCTTTCACCTCTACTTTTTATTCTCAGTCTTTTTCTTTTACTTTTCTTCCCATATGAGCAGGATTTTCCTTCTATTATCTCCTCCTTCTTCATGGAGTAGTTTTTGTTCTTGATCCCTTGCAGTAGCTAATATTTGAATGGCTTTAGAAAGATCTAATTTGTCTGCTGTAGGAAAGAAAAATACCAGTTTAATATTTCATTATATTATCCCCATTATATATACGTATCTACAGGCCATTATAATATGCATAATGCTAATTTGTTTTCCAACATTTACCAGAAAATCCTAACAAGAAAACAGATAGGTGGAGACAGTTTTATTTATTTATTTTATTTTTTATTTAGTGCTGTGCTATATATATTTTTTCTTTTTGTTTTATTTATTTTTTTCTTTTTTATTTATTGTTTAAAGTATTACAAATAGTAGTACATATGTCTCTTTTTTTTTCCCCCCATTGACCTCCCCCCAGCCTCCCCTACCCCCCAGTACATGCCTTCACCTGACCCCCCCCCCCAGTGTCTTGTATCCATTGGTTGTGCTTATATGCATGTGTACAAGTACTTCGTTTGATCTCTTACACGCCCCCCCCACAACCTCTCCTTCCTTTCCGCTGTAGTTTGACAGTCTGTTCAATGCTTCTTTGCCTCTGTACCTATTTTCCCCCCATTTCTTTCCTTTAAAAAATCTTGCCTCTGCAGACTAGAAATAAACATATAATAACAAAAAATATTTGAGTCCCAATTTCAGTGTCCAACAGTTCTGAATCCCCGTTTCAATGTCAGACAGTTCCTTATGTGTACATGTCAGCAATGATATCTGGTTTAAAATCAACTTTTAAGATTGCTATCTGCAGTCTTTATTCTTTTTTGTTGTTGTTAATCCTTACCCCAGGATATTTTCCCATTGATTTTAGGGAGAATGGAAGAGAGAGGGAAAGACAGCGATAAATATTAATGTGAGAAAAACACATTGATTGGTTGCCTCTTGCAGGAGCCGGGACCAGGGCCTGGGCCAGGGCCAGGGAAGAGCCTGCAATCAAGGTATGTGCCCTTGACCGGAATCGAACCTGATACCCTTCAGTCTGCAGCCGGCTCTCTATCCACTGAGCCAAACCATTTAGGGCTGCAATCTTTATTCTTATCTTTTGCCAGAGCTAACGTCAATCTTCACTTACTAACCTGAAAGATAAGTATGCAGTCTATGGTATAATATTTAGATGATAGGTAAAAGCTTGCAGGCTTAAAAATCCTCATTTCAATACAAGGTGAATATTCAGTTTAGAGATTCCTAATTACAGAATCTTGACATTAAAGCTTTGAATAATTTGTATTTCACAAATTGGAGTACTCACACAAAGTTTCTTGTTTCTTCTGTATATTTGGGCTATTTTTAAGCAGTGATTAAGAGTATTTTTATAAGTGAACAAATTTAACCTCTGAAAAACTATTTAGTGACTTCACTTCCTCTTCTTCAAACTCTCAGAGGAAAATGGAACTGCTGCGTGCAAAACACAAGATGAGTTTTCAAAAGAACATTTGGTACATCAAAAATTCATCATAGGTGCCAGGATAAATTTGGTACTACACAACTTCCCTGAACTAGTAAAGTTTTAAAGATATTTATTACACATTGTCTACAACACACTCCAAAACAAGTTTTAAAAAATATTGAAATAATAATTTATTTTCTTAAGAAAAACAATTGTTTTATTCCTCACTGAAATTGACTAAATAAGTAGACAAGAAGAGACAGAGGTAGATGAGACCCAGGAGAGAGACTTGAAGGTATAGACTTCGGCTTCTCTAAGAAATGAATATTAGCTTAAGTGCTCATCAACCTCAGCTTCTTTTTCATAAAATAAATTTAAATCAGAATATTATATTTATTATCTAAGGTATAAAAAGCAAATATATGAGCACCATATTTTGCTAACAATCTACTATATTAAAATGCCTATGTTAAAAATATTTACTATAAAAATTTCAATGACAATTATCTTTTTTTTAAGTCTCTTATCCTCAAGGAAGATAAGAATATTTCAGGAGAATTAGAAAAAAATTATGACATAATTGTTAGAATAAGTCTCACAATTCTAAGACATTATAATCACATAAAACTGTAAAATATTTAATAGAAATATATAGATAAATGCTTATACAGCAATATGCAGGTTTTGCTTATACTGCTCTATAAATCATGCACAATATGAAGCAGTGTGAAGTGGTGCATTCCTTTTTCATAAATCATGGAGTGTGATATATTATTAGGCTGCTTTCAAACTATTTGACCTTTAAACTATACACTGAGTGGCCAGATTATTATGACCAGCTCATCAGTACTTCGTTGGGCCACCTTTTTTTGCCTTCAATACTGCGGCGATTCTTCTTGGCATTGACTCCACGAGATGTTGAAAGGTGATGTGAGGAATCTGACACCATGCCTGATGAATAGCACTGTCCAGTTCTGTGAGATTTGATGTTTGTGGAACCAGCTGCCTGATGGCTCTTTTAACTACGTCCCACAAATGCTCAATTGGATTGAGATCTGGTGATTGTGGGGGCCACCTAAGCAAGATAAAGTCTCCCTCATGTTCTTGAAACCACTCTTGCACAATACGAGCACCGTGGCATGGCACATTGTCTTGTTGGAAGAAGCCATCTCCATTGGGATATACCATCAACATGATAGGATGAACTTGATCAGCAACAATATTTAGGTATATTGTGCTATTCAGACGTTGTTCCACACAAATTAAAGGGCCCAAATCATGCCAGGAAAACATGCCCTAAACCATAACACTGCCCCCACCAGCTTGAGGGTTGTACTCATGCATGTGGGCTGCATGCTTTCATGCTGTTTCCATGAAATTCTCACTCTGCCATCTGCACGATGCAACTGGAAAAGTGATTCATCAGACCACATGACTTTTTTCCAATGCTTGACTGTCCAATCCTTGTGTTCCTGTGTGAATTGGACACATTTTATCTTGGTAACTGCAGACAGCAAAGGTGTTCGATAGGCCTTCGGCTTCCATATCCCATATGATGCAGTATACAGCTAATTTGCCTACAAATGTCAGGTGGTCACAGTAATCTGGCCACTCAGTATATACTTTCACTTAAAAAGTAATTTAGGACTAGGCCAGTGTGCTCAGTTGGTTGAGCATTGTCCCATGCACCAAGAGGTTGCTAGTTCTATTCCTGGTCAGAGGACATGCCCAAGTTGCAGGCTCAATCCCCAGTAGCGGGCCAGCAGGAGGCAGCCAATCGATGTTTCTCTCTCTTATCAATGTTTCTCTCTCTCCCTCTTCCTTCCTCTCTCTCTAAGATCAATAAAAACATACTTTTAAAAAAAAATCATTTAATTCAACAACTATCTAAAATTTATCATTTACATTGTATTAGTTCTTAATACAACACATTCTACATACTGTAGAGAGGGTGAAGATAAATAAATGATAGTCCTTGCTATCAAATACTTTAAGCTCCCCCAAAGAAGTCCTAAAAATATTTTCACAAAATATGTACAAAGTAATTGGCATCAAGTAGAGCGTATTGGAGATGATGGATATTGAAATGGGTAGTGAAGGATGGACAGCCTTTTTACCAAGAGATAAAAGTTTGATAGCATCATTCTCGTATTACTTTTAGACGAGGCATAGAAGCCATAAAATGAAGGACATATAACACAATTGTTTATAGAAAATGTTGGGCTGTATTGTAAGCTACTTGAAAATTACTTGGTAAAAGTGACTAAGGGTAGAAATAAAGAAATATATATATCCTAGGACCATCCATTACTATTTCTCATTCAGGGGCAGTCCTATCTTTAAAGTTAATACACTGGAACACTTTAAATGCCTGAATTTAAAACGTATGCCTAATTTGATAGACAACAGGGAATCATAGACTTTGATAAATGTGTTTTTAAATCCAAAGGTATTTTGAGCTCTTTGTAAGAAACTCGAGGGTTCTTGAGATGGTTCATGTCATCTGTTCAGGAAGTGGTTCTTTCCTTTTGCACCAATAATTTCCCTGTAGAAAGAAACTATTCAGAATCATCCCATTGCTGTTCATTTATGCTTTTCAAAAGCAGTCTCTGTTTTCCGCCTTTGACTCTAGAGGCCAAGGTGTTAGAATCAAGTGAGTGAACAGAAGCAAACTTGAAATCGAGGTCAAAATTTGACAAATACAAAATAAACTGAAAATTTAAAGTGAGAACTACTTCTGCAATGCGAAACACCAGAAAAGAAAGGAGACCAAAATAAGAAAGTACCATGGGGCTTTCTTATTTTGTTTTTCCTCTTTCCTGTCCTGATATTTTTGCCAAACAGGAAGACTTCGGTAAAATTTATTAGCTGTGTTCTCCCAATACACACCTGGACTAGACAATTAATAGAAAATTGTACCTCAATGGAGAATCTGAGACAGTTACAGAAATGGAAGGCTCAGGCAAGTTAGAGAACCAAGTTCCCTAGCCCTAAGTAAGGTTTAGTACAGGACATTCTTACTAAAAACGAGGTTGGAGTATGATATAGGGCAAACCAAGATGATAGACTATGTCAGTCTTACTCCGTGCTCTAACACAGAGAAGCAAAGGAGCCACGGAACTCAGGGATCATCTGTGCTCCTCAGAGTGCTGCTTGGAAGAAAGAATGTTTTTAGGGAAACACATGCATATTACAACTGCGAAGACTCTAAATTCCAATGGGTAGATCAGCCATGTAATTTTTCATTCAAGATGGTGCACTCTGGAAGGAAAGGGAGTTCAACACATAATAAAGACGTATTTCTGGATAACCTACATGCTCAAAAAGGCAATCAGAGATACAGAGGGACTCCAAAAGCAGCTTCAGCACAAGCCTCATTGATTCGGGCTGCTGAACCCCTAGTACTTCCTGATGGTTGGATATTTGACTTACCATTGGAACTTATCAAATCTGGATACTGGGAGCTTAGGGGGAAAACACAAAGGACATGAAGTTGGAACTGAATTATCTTGAAATCTTCAAAGTTCCCTTAGGAACACTTAAACCAGGTAGGAAGGTGGAAAGAAGTCTGGCATGCCTAGAAGTTTCTATGTCAACCCTCCAGGTCTGGAACCACTCAGGCCCTGCCACCCCTGCCGATCATTGAGAAATCACTCTCAGGGATGCTCTCCCACAGCCCCCAACCAAGTGGCTTTACTGAATCCCTCACATCAATAATAAATATTATTATTTTAATATTAATGATTTATAAGTTACAGCCATCCTCCTGCTCCTCCTTCCACATTTAAAACAGTCAATCAACAAATTAGACATAGAGAACCAATAAAGCCCATTTTTATATTGGGCCTTTTTTTCATTGTGTTTATGTTCTCTGTCATTTTTCAGAAGAATGTTTCTTAAAGTAAAATTTTACTATATCTATTCCTTCATAACTAATTATCCCAGAGGTGTGTTTTTTTTTTTCCTGTCAATTTTTGTATAACAAGGGAACTCAATAAATATAATTGACCAAGAATGAACAACTAAATATTTATCAAACCACTGAAATTTGCCAACTTTTAGGAGAATTAGCCTATTTTTGGTCATTCTGTAGTTGCTAAGTAATTGATCTACTGCAGAATTCAAGTAAGCTGTTAGAAGAACTCAAAGCCAGAAATAGTGAGTTTTTATTTATTTACTTTTGTATTCTATCTATGTGGTCTCTGAAGTAATTTTTAACCACTTATACTTAGATGACTTTTTTTTTTAAATCAGTGACAAACTGGTACTCAGAGCTTGCTAAAATCTGAGATCTTCTCTTATCTTACACCATGTTTTAAAAAGATACACAATCACTGTTATATCACTTACAAACACTGAAATCAAAACCAGAGAAAATAAAAGCTTGTTTCCTGTCAATGCTTACATACAGGCAGCATCCCAAACACATTACTCCTCTGCAGAAGATGTCAATGTGTTGTAACTTTAATAGGCCATTAAATTATTTGAATAAAAGCATCATTTTAGAGGGAAATAGTAAGATGTGTATGCACTTCACCAGCTTGCAGCTCATTTTCTGATGTTTTCATCTAACTACAGCCCAAGTATCCCCACTTTCCAAAGTTCAGGTTATACTACTTTGCTTTTAGGAAAGACCTACGTTAATGCTTGTTTTTGCTAACTGAAATAAATCTGAAGAGGATTGTTGTTACGGGGGTCGGGCGGGGGGGGGGGGGGTGAGAATAGTATTCAGCATTTGTTTTGCAGCAGCCTTTAAGGTAGCAGCAGCACATGGAGCAATTGGAGTGGCGCCACCAAGCGCCTTTTCCGGGAACTGCACTCAAGCGGTGGCCATAGTTTTGAATTGTGTCTCTGAGCGTCTGTGCTTTATTTTGATTTATTTTATGCATCTGTTAGCAAGTTGCGTCCTAACCTAAGGTATCAGAAAAGCCTAAAACATCTTGTAAGGGTGTTAGGCTTATAGTGTAAAACTGGATGCAAATAAGCATTGCCACTGTGGTTAAGGAAATAAAGACGTGTGTTGAACTTGCCTGTGTCTATCATGTGTGTTATTTACCCACAGAGAGAGAGAACATGAAAACTGCCCAAGTAACTATTCGCTTTGCCAGTAGCGAAGTGGTCTCTTTTGGTCAGCATCCAGTAATGCATGAAATGGAAAACCCATTGCTTGAGTGGACTGATGAGTGGATAAAGCATGATATTTTGTTGTTATCGTATACTTCAGAAGAAATGAGTATTTTTCATAAATGAAACCACATTGTACATACATTATTTCTATTTCATATAGTCCGTGTATTTGTGTATTTATCAAACCATTCTTGTTTTTACTATATGTTAGAGTTATTTTAGGTTTTATTATGTGTTATTTGCTATGATTTGGTAAACTATTTTTTGGGGGGGGTCTGAGACAGCTAAAAAACGTTTAATGTAAATTAGTGATAAATGCTTCTTTGCTTTAAGTTTTTTGGCTTGTGAAAGGTTTCATAGGAATATGGGTACTTTCAGATAGTGGGAGAAACCTGTACATGATTGATATCAATTAACAATAGAAATTATTAGGGAAAAAAGAGGAATAATACCAAGCACTTACATGTCTTATTATATGCTATACACTATTTTAAGATATGTAGGCACATTAACTCATTAATCTTTACAGTAACCACAGGAAGTGGGTGCTATAGTTATCCTCACTTACAGGTGAGGGAATTGAGGCGCAGGGGCAGTTAATAAGGAGCAGTTGAGATTTGCCCTCAGGCAATCTATCTGTATAAGGAGTAACAGAATTAAGGAAGACAGGAAGACACAGTATAATATCTACAAATTTGTCAGAGCCAATATCAGACACACTGATATAAGAATGGGCAAAGGCTGTTGAAAATTAAGGTTTCTTTGCAATATGAATTTATCAGTATATTCTTGTCCCCATGTTAGTTTGATTATCCACAAGTCATAATTATCATAGTTTAATTAGGTAATCACCCGACCTGTTCTCCTTAGTCAATTTCCTAAGACACACTCTACTCATTTCACATTTGCCTGTTCAATACCATCTTATTTTTGTGTCTATTGTGTATGTGTACCGTGTGTGTGCGTGTGTGTGTGTATGTGTGCGTGTGTGAGAGAGAGAGATGAGGGAGAGAGAGAGAGAAATAGGGAAGGATGTTGGGGAGGGAGGGAGACAGGGAAGAGTGGGGGACAGGGAGGGAGTTTCAGCTCTCAGATGTGATTCCCTTTGGGAAGCTTGAAAAATGATGATTTAATGCAATCGTTTTTCTTTAATTGTAGATCTGGGGCATTTGGGGAATTTCAGGTTTAGACTGACATCAAGAAGGCTACTACTGTTATCACACTGAACAGATGCTGCTAACTCTTAAGCTCCAGATATTTCTGCAGACGTTCTAAATCTTTTGTGAGTTTGCTCAGAAAAGCAAAAGGTAGGGTCAGGCTCCAGCAAAGCTGCCCGTGCAGTCCACGGTTTTCTGTCCTACCAGGTGACATGTTTCCTCTAGATGAAACTTTTATGTCATGAACCAGTTCTGAAAGAGTTCTTAATTGTTTCATTCTAAACTTTGTTTACACCAACTTTTAATTCATTTTGCTGAAATGAAATTTTATTGAGGCTGTCAGGAGCAGACTGCATGCTGGAAGTTGTATGTAACCAAAAACATTATCCCAGACTAAGTAACAGCTGGAGAGAAACTAGGGGACCTCCCACATATCCCCCACTGAGAGCCAGACAATGGGTGAGTTATTTCACAGAGGAGCAGCAACAGCTGCCAAGTAGGTCGTTTTTTTAAAAATGAAACTTTGAAACTTTCAGAATTTAAATGAGCAAGCTTTGGGGAGCACATTGGGGGTGAGAAACATACTGAATAATATTCTTTTGCCACATGAAACCTAGTATAACTGGACATTTGATTGGTCGTCATTCATGTTATTATAATTAGTTTGGAAATATTTCCATTGAGATGAGTATTACTCATCTAATACGTAAGCTTAATATCAGTTCTTAACAGTACAAATTAGCAATTGGCAATTATCTTATAAGTCAAATTGTATAATCAACATATGTCTCCCAAATGATATTTTTGTCTTTTCCAAGTAATGTATCATAAACAAAAATTGTAAACACACATCTGATTCACGAGTAAAAAGGCCTAGATATTTTAATTGAAGCACTTAATATTTCCAAATTAAAGTGATCACTTTTATTTAGAATGGTATATGTTTGCTACAAGAATATAGAATACAGTGTATAGTGTGGAGTAAACTTTTCTTTTTAACTTTTAACTACTACAGTGTCAAATATTTTGTCAAATTGTTGGTGTTACTCTACCTCAGGTATTTATTAACAGGCAAGAAGTTATTAGTATAATTAGTGAAATTACTATCATATACTACATGGCACAAATAAAAATCTCATAATCTAAAGCAAACTTGCCAATCAGAAATTTTTTAAATGATAACTCAAATAATTTTTTTCATATCTTATAGGGTTTTTCTCATGTCTCCCATTTAGTAGACATATTGTCAGGGAAGTGAATTAAAGCAATATTATTTAAACGTGCCCAGAAATTACATTTGCCGGGAGTTATTCTTAACTATGGAGTAAGTACACTTTTTAGGGGCCTAGCCAAGTTTAAAATCTGATTCTGTTTCTTTATCTAGCTAGTAATGAGCAATCTCACAACTAAAATGGAGAACATAATATGTGAACATCACAAAATATATATGCGATTTTGCATGGATTATTTTTTATAAAAAAACATAATAGAAATAATGTCATTTCACTTTTTTCTACCTCATATCAATAGTGAAATCTGGCTATAAATCTTTGGAGGAATTCAAACCAGGTGCTAACCATTCCTTTGTATAAAATCTGAATTTAAAAGGAAAGATGATTTTCATATTATCTTTTAACATATCTTTCTGTTTTCTTATTTAGTTGTACTTTAGACAGTCTCTTCACTTTTAAAGGTATACTTCACAGTGTTTTCAGATTAGGTTTTCCTGTATAAGTTGCTATTCTGTTGAAATAAATGATTCAGAAAAATGAAGGATGTAGATGCTTTGAAGGTTATGCCATCTTTCCCTTTTGCCCACACAGACCAAAAGGGCTCCTGGGAGCGGGCTTTGAGATAAGAGAATGTAACTTAATAGATGAAAGTGTAAGGGCATTTGAAGTGGATGTTCTGTCTTTGATATCACCAGCAGGAGCCTAGAGGGTTGAGTTTTCGGTGTGCAGGTTTTAAAAAGCAGGAATGAGCTATAATTTTCGCTGTATTTCTAAAAGTCGGTTGCTTCTTGAGCAACCCATACATGTTAAAACTTGAAACCAGTGTAAAATAACACCAAGTAATGAACCCTTTTAAACTATTTGTGTTATCGTGACTTTAAAAGGTAATTATTATGACAAAAATGCATTGTGAGTTATCTACTATTCCCGGACTTGTTAGAGAGCAGCAACGCAAAAGTGACAGGTCCTAAGTCAAAATTTTACTATTCAAATCACCAGGAGCTCATATTCAATATTTTTCATTTTCTTTTCTTTTTAAAAAATATTTTTTTTATTTATTTTAGAGACAAAAGGCGAGAGAGAGAGAGAGAGAGATCAATGATGAGAAAGAATCATTGATCGGCTGCCTCCTGCTACCTCACACTGGGGATCAAGCCTGCATCCCAGGCATGTGCCCTGACTGGGAATTGAACCATGACCTCCTGGTGACCTTCTGGTTCATAAATCAACGCTCAACCACTGAGCCACGCCATCCAGGCTGAAAATATTTTCTAACTGCAGAGTCTTTGAAAACACCCTTCCCAGTACAGCTCACAGTCAGCTCCGAGGTCAAACTGTTCAAAAGTAGCCAGCTTTTCTTATCCCCAATTAAAGTGTTTTATTAGGACCCTTAAGACACTTGTTGATTTTGGTTTGGTAGGCCCTTAGAGTAAGCACTTTGCCTTTGAGAAATTACACAGATGACCCTGGAGCAAAACTAAAACACAGTCACCTAGCAGTAAAGTGCTTTCAGTCTCCAGTCCACATACCTCCAGATTGCCTGTTCCACAGATCCTACTGCCTGGTCCAATTCCTCCCTTACGCTGCATACACATATTTCAAAACTAAAACTAAACTTGTCTCCATCCTCCAAATATTTACCTGCTTCTTTCTTTCTCTCTCCCATATTTTATTAAGGTATAATCATCCACCAGGTGTTCAAACTTGTTACCTAGGATTCATTCCTGATCCCACCAACTCTGTGAACAAGTCTTCAAAACTCTCCCTCCAATCCCTATACTTCCTTCCATTTCTGTGCCACTACACAAGCCCAGGACCTTGTCATTCCCAGCTTGTATTAAGCACTTCATATCGAGCCGGAATCCACTGGAACCCCATCCCAGACATACAGCCTTTTCCATTAATTCGGCCTTCAGAATGGTGCCATCTGGATATTTTAAATATAAATGGAAATTGTTCATGTACCTATTTAAATTACCTTCATGCCTTTTATTTGTTCTTAGAAATATGTAAACTTTTTGAAGCCAGGAACCATATCTAAATGTGTAGGTAGTAACTATAACGATGTTCTGCACATAGTAAGCATTCTGTAAATATATTTTTTCATGAATGAACAACCCTAATGCTTTGGTTTAATACCACTTAACCAGAGTTAGCTATCCTGTAATAATCCCTTTTGCATTCCCTTAGTCTTACTCATTCCCTTCTGTAAAAGAAGAATGGACATTCAGACAATTTGGCCATAAACCATTAATTGAAAAGGAAAAATATGTTATGATTATAAGCAGAACATTATTTTTAAAAGTCTGTGTGATAAGCTTTTCAAGTTTATTTATTTATGTTTTGCTTGATTTAATAATACCAAATATGGATCATATTTTTGGAGATTAGGGATTGTTTAATAGTCATTTCCTTTTCCCAGAGATGATTACTCTTGCTTCTCATAATAGAATGGAACTCTAAGGACAAGTGAGAATTAAGAATGTACTTCTCTATAAGGAGAATTCATTATGACACCACCTGCTAGCACCATCATGATTACCATTCTTTCTCTAATGGGTATCATTTTGAGACACTTTTCCTAGGTGTTAAAAAAAAATTAAGCTTTCAGAATTTCCAAAGAAAAATTTTAAGTGCTAAGAGAAAAGCCAGAAAGCATGCGTACACACTTAGAAAAACTAATGTTCTATCAAATTTATGCTGCCAAGTCTTAGACTGTAAAATACCTTCTTAGTACATTTATTTTCAGTTTCTTCCATTAGTTTAGCATAATTCAAGTTTCAAAATAAAATAACAAATAACTTCCATGTCTCCTGCTTAGTATTAACGATGCAATAATGTTTTAAGATTTAAAAAGACAAATTGTGGCTCTAGTTAACAGAGGGATTTTTCAATTTTATTGACGAAAACGCAAAGGGGCTATCATGGTGACCTACAGACAGTTGTGTGGGTACCATCTTCAATACATAGGAATCAGGTTCCTCCTCAGATATAGCCTCACCAGAAACTCCCTATTCAACCACCAGTCTAAAATAGTCACATTTTAAAGTTACAAGACCAATTAGTAAATACAGACTTAAAAAATAGGTCACAGGCATTACAAATCTAGTCCTTTGCTTGACTGACTCATCCAGACTCTTTTCCGCACCTTTATAAATATGTAGAAATAACTCCTTTACTGTGATACCAGGCTTTATTTTGATGGATCTAACGAATTAGACTCATGCTATAAAAAAAATCCAATAATGTGCATAATGAATTCTTCTCATTCTCTGTGCACCTGTTCTCTCTCATTATATCTGAAAATTTGGGATTACTCCAAAGTGCTCTGTAATGACTTTTCTTTTTGTAAGCAAGACAAATAGAAGAAATTCTTCAAGGACAGAGTGAGTTGGTATTTTAAACTCTGCTAAATAACTAGCAAGGAGGGAAGTGATAATAACAGATAGACCATGAGACATGCATTATTTTGAAGTAGGAAGACTTTGGGGTAAAGAGTTATGCTTCCAAGTAATGAAAGGTACAACAATAAATGCAGTCTCATTTCTTTGAGTTTCAGCTCATATTTCCAACTAATGAAACTTTTTCTATATTCATTTTGGGAAAATATTTAAGCAACATAATTTTTTACATCTTTGAAGATATCTATAAGGGTAATTATGTCATATGCTTGCATTAATTATGCATCTATATATAAATACATAGATTCACTTCACTATGTAGATTTGCTTTACTTGCAGTTTAAATTAAGTTTCCCTTGTACGAAGCACTATTCTTGTCTATATTTCAATTATTTTCAAGGCTGATATAGGTTAATCATAACTAATTTATTCTTCACAAAATCCTATATAATAAAAGGATAATAAGCAAATCGACCAAACTGAGGAATGACCGGTTGCTATGATGTGCACTGACCACCATTAGGCAGATGCTCAATGCAGGAGCTGCCCTCTGGTGGTCAGTGTGCTCCCACAGGGGGATCGCAGCTCAGCCAGAAGCCAGGCTCACAGCTGGTGAGTGCAGCGGCAATGGCACAGCGCTAAGGATGTCCAACTGCTGGCGTAGGCCTGCTCCCTGTGGGCCTAAACCATCAGTCTGACATCCCCCGAGGGCTCCTGGATGGCGAGAGGGCACAGGCCAGGTTGAGGGACCCCCCAAGTGCACGAATTTCATGCACCAGGCCTCTAGTTCCATCATAAAAGGAGACTAAGGCAATACTGAGTAAACTCTAACAAAATCCTTCTACTTAAAACAATAGAGTTGAGCTTTAGTTATCTTGACTATTTCTATTAGCTTTTGAAATATGTAGATTAGTCCTTTAACATATTGCTCTTTTTGATGGATCAAATATCTAACTGACAGCATCTAAATTATTCCATATTAAAAATTATAGAGTTTCTATACTTCATATTTCTGTCAGGAGTTCTGGGTAAATTAAAGTAGAGAATGAGCACATATAGAATTTAATTGTTAGTAATTCAAATCTTCCTCAGAAGACTATAAAATAAAAATTAAGCCAAAGTATAGCAGACAGACTTCAACTAGGAAACAGGAGGAGTACCAAAAGATACAGATACATTTGGGAGTAGAGTAGTTTCTTTCTTTCTTTCTTTCTTTCTTTCTTTCTTTCTTTCTTTCTTTCTTTCTTTCTTTCTTTCTTTCTTTCTTTCTTTCCTCCCTCCCTCCCTCCCTCCCTCCCTCCCTTTCTTCCTTTCTTCCTTCCATTCTTCCTTCCTTCCTTTTTCCTAAGAGCATTATAGATCTATTTTGGAATAATGCCATTCAAAAATATCATTGTCAGTTTGTGGATTAATGAACCAAATTGCAGGAAATTAATTGCATTATTAATATTCAGTAGGTCTGACTCACCAATGAAAGTGGTTCCAGTTTATAAGGGCCTACAGTAATGGTTACCTAAAGAGCTTCAGAGTATCTTTGGCTTAATTTAAGCTTCATTTTTCTCCTATTATGTTCTCTTCTATTTACTTAGTATGGTACCACTATTATAATACTAATATTATACTATTAATCATAAACTCTAAGGGAGTTGGCTTTCAGCAGAGCTAATATATGTTTTAATAAGGGCTAATAAAATAATAATAGCTAATATTTATTGAGCATTTACTTTATATTAGACACTGTATCAAGCATGTTAAATGTAATATTTCTTCAACTACTTAATCAAAAGTGTTTAAAAGGAATAGGAAAAATGAAAGCAGAAACAATAATTTTTATGTTAATAGAAGAAAACATAATAGAAGGTTCAATTCATCTAATTCAAAATTTTTCTGAGATTATGCTTTCATTTTTCCTTACCCTTAGTATTAAGTACTGCACATTTCTTTTCCTCTAACTAAAACTGTGGATTGAAAATAACTCCTATATTATGGGTGGAAGTAGGGTATTCCTTCTCCACTGAGTGCTGGGGGTGGAGTCCATATGCTATGTTGAGGAAAATAATTTTTGAGACTCACATGGGAGGATGAGTGATTTCTATTTGTGTGGAACTGCATCCCTGGGTTTCCAAAGTCCCATTTCCCCTAATTCAGGCCTGGAAGAAGTGTAGTTGAGGCTTCAGTAGAGCTAAAAGCAAGGCCCGTGCCTAGAGTCTCCGTTTCAAGTTGCAGCTGGGTCCAGTTCGGCATCAAGCTAATGACGGTCCATTAGACTATTGTGTGTGGGGCCCACATGGCCATGGATCATGCAGTGGAATGCAGGGGAGCCAAGGGAGTGTGCCCCCCACAACAGTACCCAGAGTATACAAGAGAGCAAACACCTGTGTTCAGGGGATTCAATATTTCAGATCTTCCAGTGCTGGCCAATGACCTGCTCCCAGGTACCACTGATGGAAAGCGCTGTCACTAGTCCCCCAAACTTGGCATGTGACTATCTTCCCACCCCCGCCGCCCAAACCCAGGCATGCCCTTCCCAGGGGGGCTGCCTGGGGAGTGTAAAGCTGCAGCTTCCTGGCAAAGCTTCCTAAATGACATGCCTATAATATTTGGCCTTTTCTTTCCTCCTTTCCTCTTATTAATAACTAGGTTAATTACATTTCTATCCTACATTTTATTGCGTAGAAAAATGCTACCCCTGAAAATTTAAATTAGCTCTCTTTGAAAATTCACTCCCTTTATTTTTTTGTTTATTAATAAAGAACAACCGGAATTGTCATTGGTATTTATTTTTTATTTTTTAATATATTTTTATTGATTTCAGAGAGGAAGGAAGAGGGAGAGCGATAGAAACATCAGTGATGAGAGAGAATCATTGATTGGTTGCCTTCTGCGTGCCCCACATGGGGATCAAGCCCATAGCCCCGGCATATGACTTGACTGGGAATGAAATGGAACCATAACCTCCTACTTCATAGGTCGATGCTCAATCACTCCCTTTGTTTAATGGAGGCTATTTAGTTTCAAAAGTGATATGAATTTTAGGAAGAAAATAACTTAAAAAATAAGCTGTTGAATTCACTCTCAACAAGTGTAACATGAGTTTATTTCAAATTTTTTTAATAAGAAAAAGAAAAAAAAAACTGCCTATGATATTTCCAAATGCATACATGCCAGGATTTGAAGATTTCATTCAGATACTGTTTTCAGTTGGTCATGCTATTTAGTAGAGCATTGGAAATTGTATGAGGTTGAGGCAAACAGAATGTGCTCCCTCCAGGTGAATTAAGAGTGTGGGCTTGTGTCCAAAAGAACTGTGAACAAATTAAGGCTTTGCAACTTACACACTCTGGAAACATAAGGAAATTAATTACTCAGAGCTTTTGAAACCAAAATGTAGGGTTTGGGTCCGTTGATATGCAAAAACCAAAGAATGGATTTGCAGACAAAAACGGTTAGAAGAAACAAAGTTTATTGAGAAAAGCCAGTCCTGGGAAAGGTGTAGCTGGGGTTCCAGGTGAGTAAAAAATAGGCCAGTGCCCAGAGCTTCCGTTCCATGTTGTAGCTGGATGCAGTTCAGCATCCATGCTAATGAAAGTCTATTAGTCCATGTGTAGAGTTCCACAGGACCATAAGCCATATAGGTGCAAGGGAGCATATCTCCTACCATAGGAGATCCCAGTGCTGGGGGTGGGGGGGGGGAGGGGGAGAGAGAGAGAGCCAGGCAGTGTGTGCTTTTTGTTTAGAGGATAGATACAGCCTTGTGATTGGTTGTTTGCAAGTTGCTTGTCTTAGCAACATGCATACATGTTAAAGCTTATGCCTTCAGCATGTGACTTTCTTCCCCTACCCAGTTATGTTGTTTTGTTATAGAATTTACCAGGCGACCAAAAAATACACAGGGTACTTGGAGATACAGAAAAAAAAAACATTTATTTTCAGACGTTTGGCATGTACTAATACAGTGACTCAGGGGAGACTGTTTCTCTCCAAATCCTGAGCCCCCCAATATGGAGGAAGCTCTCCCTTTATACCCTTTGGTTTGTTTGTCCCCCAAATATGGATGGGACTTCCAGATCTTTCATGGGCTTTACAAAAATTTCCATGTGTTGGGACGGGGGCCGTGAGACCACACCTAAAGGCCTGGCCTGGTGCCAGCACTGATAACCCCCTCTGGGAGTTGTATTTTGTTCATGGTTTACGGTCTCTGTAAAATGGGAGTACTTAGGTAAACAGGTCTTGCAAGACCAGATAATTAAGGAAGGGGCAGTGACTAGACTATAGGCTAACAGGAATGTGCATTCAGGCTGCTACCATCTCCCATATGTCTTATTTTCCTCATCATTTTTAGTAACTCTGCCTAGCTTGGTTCTTTGATTCTACTCCCTCCTCCCCCATGGAACTGTCCCTGTCTAACTAGCTTGCTTGTATCTCCTCATTTTGAGAACTTCAGGGTCTACAATTGATATCTTCAAAATAGTTTCAGTAGACATGAGCACAAAAACCTGATTGGTGTGGATTCAAGAGACTTGGCCGACAGCAGCTGCCCTATATCTAAATTCAGCCTAACATCAGGAATGCTCAGGGCCCACTCAAGAATGCAAATAATCCTTCCCACTAATATTTACAGGGTAAACTACGATTGTTGGTAGAGTATTAAATTTGACAGTAAAATAGTAATCAAGTTTTCAGATTAATTCAAATAGGCTAATTGAAATAAGTGAATATTTAAATAAATTTAATTGTACTGGACAAAAAGCTGTTCTTAAAGTAATATGTTCCTAAAGTAAAATGAACTACCAAAGCTGTTCTATTGGTAGTTCATCTCATGGTAAAATTTCTGTACATGCAATGAACCTAAAGCAGTCATATTTTTGGGCAAAAAATTAAATTTAAAGTTATCAAGATTGCATTATAAAATTTACAAAAACCTTCATTAATAAAAAAAAGGGGGGATAGTAGGGTAATATCATGTAAGGAAAAATATCCTATAAGTAAATTACATCTAGAAAATTTTTACTTTACCAAATTAATTTTCATTTGTAATGCTAACAGCAAGACGGCCATGAAAAACACACATGGTATCTAAATAAGACAAAGGAAAATTGTTTGAACTAAATTAAAAAGGATCCCAAATCAATTATATAGAAAAGATTCCTTTATTAACTTGTGGTCGAGAATACGTTTGTATATTTTCAGAAAACAACTCCAAGACCATGTGGATTCCTGCAACAGAGAGGAATTGACAGGTGTGCTCCAACCATGAAGACAAGAGGAAAAACAGTCCAGAGATGGAAGACGCTGACAACGCCTTGCCATGGGAGCAGTCAGCAGCTGTGCACCGCTGCAGGTTGCCTAGGACCAAACCAGAGAGGGTCGGACCTGCATTGCCACCATGTGCCCACCATCCAGATATCATTGCTGACATGTACACATAAGGAACTGTTAGACATTGAAACGGGGACTCAGAACTGTTGGACATTGAAATTGGGACTCAAACTTTGTTTTTGGTTGTTTTGTTATTATATGTTTATTTCTAGTCTGCAAAGGCAAAACTTTTTAAAGGAAAGATATGATGGGAAAAAGATACAGAGGCAAAGAAGCATTGAACAGACTGTCAAACTACATTGGGAAGACAGGGGAGGTTGGGCGAGGGGGGCTGTAAGAGACCAACCGAAGGATTTGTACGCATGCATGTAAGCACAACCAATGGATACAAGACACTGGTGGAGGCAGGGGGGAGGGTGGGCAGGTGAAGGCATGTACTGGGGGGTAGGGGAGGTCGGGGGGAGGTCAATGGGGGGAAAAAAGGGAGACATGTAATACTATTTGTAATACTTAAAACAATAGAAAAAAAGATGGGATGGGAGGATTAAAAGCAAAAGGACAGACAACTGTTTTATGGAATTTTTCAATAACTTTTCAATAATGGAAAGTTAAGAAATGTGGCAGCATTCAGAGGAGTTATGAGACAGTGTAACTGAGTAATTTAAGTAACATCCTCAGAATCTTAATGATTCCATAAACCTAGCACAAAGTTAATAAAATCAGGAATAAAATACAAAGATATTAAACAATATTTGCATTGACTGAACAGTCATTGATATAGGTTCATGAATTACATTTTCCTATTACTAGTAAGCAGTATATGATCATTTTAACTTCTAGTTTATCCCTAATTTGTATTTTCTGTAAAATGATCATAAATTTTTTTACCTCTTAGAATCTTTTAAAAGATATTATTATGTTGGACAACCAAATCAATCTTTCATCACACATTAGAGTAACTAACTATAATACAAGATAGAAAATGTTTCTTGGAAATAATTGCTCTGTGAGGATCAGGGTCTTCACCTGTTGAGTGGTCTGTTCTGGAACTCAATGGTATACACATTTTAGAAATTAATTTGAAAACAAAATTTGAAGTTTTCATGTGCTTTGGACCTCAAACGTCCCTTATAGGTGTAAAAAGTGTGGCTATTAAACATGGATATGCTCAGAATCTACTACTTGATTCAGCCTCCACTGGAAACCAAGTGACATTCATTTAAGTTTATCCAAGAGCCAAAGGTTCCCTCTGAAAAGGACAACAGTATTTTGTCTGTTTATTTTGGTAAGCTGGTTGTTGGGTTTTTCATTAGTTGGTTGATTTTACTTCCTCTGCAAAATGAGAGGAAATTGATTAAGTTGGTTATTTTTCTATTCGTGTTTCTTTTTATTTATTATATACATAGTACATTACCACAATTATGCAGGATGTCATGGAAAACACACACACACTCACACACACACACCAATTTTGTAACATGGTAACATCAATGTTTATTACTACAGGAGTTGACTCTTTTTTTCTTTTTTTTTTGTTTTTGTTTATCTTCATTTTGTTTATTTTTTATTCATACTTTTTTTTTAAATTTTATTTTATTTTTATTGTTTTAAGTATTACAAATAGTAGTACATATGTCTCCTTTTTTTTTTCCCCCTTGATCTCCCCCCGACCTCCCCTACCCCCCAGGACATGCCTTCACCTGCCCACCCTCCCCATCCCCCACCCCCCGCCCCAGTGTCTTATATCCATTGGTTGTGCTTATATGCATGCGTACAAGTCCTTCGGTTGGTCTCTTACAGCCCTCCTCGCCCAACCTCCCCTGTCTTCCCAATGTAGTTTGACAGTCTGTTCAATGCTTCTTTGCCTCTGTATCTTTTTCCCATCATGTCTTTCCTTTAAAAAGTTTTGCCTTTGCAGACTGGAAATAAACATATAATAACAAAACAAGACAAAACAAAAAAATGTTTGAGTCCCAGTTTCAATGTCCAACAGTTCCTTATGTGTACATGTCAGCAGTGATATCTGGATGGTGGGCACATGGTGGCAATGCAGGTCCAACCCTCTCTGGTTTGGTCCTAGGTAACCTGCAGCAGTGCACAGCTGCTGACTGCTCCCATGGCAAGGCGTTGTCAGCGTCTTCCATCTCTGGACTGTTTTTTCCTCTTGTCTTCATGGTTGGAGCACTCCTGTCAATTCCTCTCTGTTGCAGGAATCCATCTGGTCTTGGGGTTGTTTTCTGAAAATATACAAATATATTCTCGACCACAAGTTAATAAAGGAATCTTTTCTATATAATTGATTTGGGATCCTTTTTATTTTTGTTCAAACGATTTTCCTTTGTCTTATTTAGACACCATGCGTGTTTTTAATGGCTGTCTTGCTGTTAGCATTGCAAATGAAACTTAATTTGGTAAAGTAAAAATTTTCTAGATGTAATTTACTTATAGGATATTTTTCCTTACATGATATTGCCCTACTATTCCCCCCCCCCTTTTTTTTTATTAATGGAGGTTTTTGTAAATTTTATAATGCAGTCTTGATAACTTTAAATTTAAAAAAAATTTTTTCCCCCACACATATGACTGCTTTAGGTTCATTGCATATTCAGGAATTTTACCATGAGATGAACTACCAATAGAAATTTTAGTTATTACTTTAAGAACAGCTTTTTGTCCAGTACTTGAATATTCACTTATTTCAATTAGCCTATTTAAATTAATCTGAAAACTCGATTACTATTTTACTGTCAAATTTAATACTCTACCAACAATCTTAGTTTACCCTGTAAATATTAGTGGGAAGGATTATTTGCATTCTTGAGTGGGCCCTGAGCATTCCAAATGCTCGGCTGAATTTAGATATAGGGCAACTGCTGTCGGCCAAGTCTCTTGTCTGTTACCTGGGTCCCGATCTGAGCTGGGCCAAGTCTCTGTCTGTCACCTGTATCTCGATGTGAGCTGGGCCAGGTCTCTTTCTGTTGCTGGGGTCCCGATCTGAGCTGGGTGTGGGAAGCGCGAAGCAGCCATAGGGGCAGGAGACTTCCTTTAGAAGGGGTTGAGGGTTCAAGCCCCTGCAATGTTGGGGGGGTGAGGGTCTGTGCCCCACTTCTGTTGCCACCCCCAAGTGCTCTCCTGATGGCCCCTCTGCGACTGTGCCTGTCTTAGGTTGTTCCTTCCTTGAGGAATCTTACCCATCTCTGGCTAACCAGCCATCCTCCGGGGCCAAGCAGGGTGCTGTGAGGTTCAGTTCTGTCTCCTTGGTAGCCTATGACCCCGTGGCCTCCACACCCAGCACCTGCCTTGGGAACCCCTGGCCTGCTGGCAGGGTCCCGGTGCTGATCACATATCTCGGGGAACTCGGGTTTCTTCTCCAGTGAGGGCCCAGCTCACACAATTGGATGTGAGACAGATCCATGGTACCAGCCCCCACGAGGCTTCAAGCTCAGCATGAACAGAAAGCTCAGGTAACAGCTGAGGGCAATTGGATTGTGAGAAGAGGGTCCCTCTTGGCACAAAGGGCAAGAGGGGCCAATATAAGATGCTCAAGTGCCTTCCCAGTGCCTTAATTCCTTCTGCAAGGGATTAAATCCTTTCATGTCCCCCCTTTTTTTTTTAATTGCTGCCAAACATTCAAAGAATTAGTTTGTAAGTTTGTTTGGGATAATTGTAAAATATGCTGTTGTAAAATATCTAAAATTATAATGACATTGTAGAATAATATCATGTAAGGATATTCTTTGCCCAAGGCCCTGGCAATTCCATTTCAAACTGGCTGTCAATTTCTTTTTGTAGCTTTATATAAACTTTGTCAGGGAGGCAAAAACACAAATTACTTACTTTAGTTCAAGAGGCTAAATATATTGACTTTCAATTACAATCCTTATGACTTTTGAAGGAAACTTCTCTTTGTTTCCTTCCAAAATAATTTTCAGTCTACAAAGAGTTTCATTTAAAAATTTTTGTCACATGAAACAATTTCTCTTAATGCCCCGCCCCCTTGTTGTCTGTGTCCATTGATTAGGTTCATATACATGCATACAAGTCCCTTGGTTGATCTCTCCACCTTACCCCCACCCTCCCCTACCTTACCTGAGGTATGATGTTCTGATCGATGTTTCTCAGCCTCTGGATCTGTTCTTGTTCATCAGTCTATGTCGTTCATTATATTCCACAAATGAGCGAGATCATGTGATATTTATCTTTCTCTGCCTGGCTTATTTCACTCAACATAATATTCTCCATCTCCATCCATATTGTTGCAAATGGTAGGAACTCCTTCTTTTTTACCGCAGCGTAGTATTCCATTGTATAGATATACCACAGTTTTTTAATCCATTCATCTGCTGATGGGCATTTAGGTTGTTTCCAAATCTTGGCTATGGTGAATTGTGCTGCTATGAACATAGGGGTGCATATTTCCTTTCTGATGTGTGTTTCTAGATTCTTGGGATATATTCCTAGAAGTGGGATCACTGGGTCAAATGGGAGTTCCATTTTTATTTTTTTGAGGAAGCTCCATACTGTTCTCCACAGTGGCTGCACCAGTCTGCATTCCCACCAGCAGTGCAAAAGAGTTCCTTTTTCTCCGCATCCTCGCCAACACTTGTTTGTTGATTTGTTGATAAAAGCCATTCTGACAGGTCTGAGATGGTACCTCATTGTTGTTTTGATTTGCATCTCTCTGATGATTAGTGACTGTGAGCAGGTTTTCATATGTCTCTTGGCCTGCCTTCTGTCTTCTTTCGAAAAGTGTCTACTTAGATCAGTTGCCCATTTTTTGATTGGGTTGTTTATCTTCTTTTTGTTAAGTTGTATGAGTTCTCTGTATATGTTGGAGATTAAACCCTTATCATTGATATCATTGGCAAATATGTTCTCCCATGCAGTGGGCTTTCTTGTTGTTTTATTGATGGTTTTTGCTGTGCAAAAGCTTTTTATTTTGATGTAGTCCCATTTGTTCATTTTCTCTTTAGCTTCCATTGCCCTAGGAGTAGTATCAGTGAAGAAGTTCTTTTGGCATATGTCCGAGATTTTGCTGCCTGTGGATTCCTCTAGTGTTTTCATGGATTCCCGTCTTATGTTTAAGTCCTTTATCCATTTTGAATTTATTTTTGTGTATGGTGTAAGTTGGTGATCTAGCTTCATTCTTTTGCATGTATCTGTCCAATTTTCCCAACACCATTTGTTGAAGAGACTGTCTTGACTCCATTGAATGTTCATGCCTCCTTTGTCAAATATTAATTGAGCATATTGATTTGGGTCAATTTCTGGGTTCTCTATTCTATTCCATTGATCTATATGTCTGTTCTTGTGCCAGTACCAGGCTGTTTTGAGAACAGTAGCTTTGTAATACAACTTGATATCTGGTATTGAGATCCCACCTACTTTGTTCTTCTTTCTCAGGATTGCTGTAGCTATTTGGGTTCTTTTTTTATTCCAGATAAATTTTTGGAAATTTCGTTTTAGGTCTGTGAAATATGTTGTTGGTATTTTAATGGGAAGTGCACTGAATTTATAGATTGCTTTGGGTAGTATGGACATTTTGATGATGTTGATTCTACCAATCCATGAACATGGTATGTTCTTCCATCTGTTTATGTCTTCCTCTATCTCTTTTTTCAGTGTCGTGTAGTTTTCTACGTATAGGTCTTTTACCTCTTTAGTTAAGTTTATTCCTAAGTATCTTAATTTTTTTGGTGCGATGGTAAATGGGATTGCTTTTTTAGTCTCTCTTTCTGTAAGTTCATTATTGGTGTATAGAAATGCCATAGATTTCTTGGCATTAATTTTGTATCCTGCTACATTACCAAATTCAGTTATTAAGTCTAATAATTTTTTTATGGAGTCTTTAGGGTTTTCTATGTACAGTATCATGTCATCTGCGAATAAGGACAGTTTTACTTCTTCTTTTCCAATTTGGATGCCTTTTATTTCTTCTTCTTGTCTGATCGCAATGGCTAGTACTTCCAGCACTATATTAAACAGGAGTGGTGAGAGTGGGCATCCCTGTCTTGTTCCTGTTCTTAGGGGAAATGGTTTTAGTTTTTGCCTATTGAGTATGATGTTGGCTGTGGGTTTGTCGTATATGGCTTTTATTATGTTCAGGTATGATCCTTCTATTCCCACCTTGCTGAGAGTTTTTATCAAGAAAGGGTGTTGGATTTTATCAAATGCTTTTCTGCATCAATTGATATGACTATGTGATTTTTATCTCTCAATTTGTTTATGTGATGTATCACGTTTATTGATTTGCGAATATTATACCATCCTTGCATCCCTGGGATAAATCCTACTTGGTCATGGTGTATAATCTTTCTGATGTACTGCTGGATTCGGTTTGTTAGAATTTTGTTGAGGATTTTGGCATCTATGTTCATGAGGGATATTGGCCTGTAATTCTCTTTCATTGTGTTGTCTTTGTCTGGTTTTGGTATTAGGGTGATGCTGGCCTCATAGAAGGAGCTTGGAAGTGTTCCTTCTTCTTGAATTTTCTGGAATAGTCTGAGGAGGATAGGTTTTAGTTCTTCCTTGAATGTTTGGTAAAACTCCCCTGTGAAGCCATCAGGCCCTGGGCTTTTGTTTGCTGGAAGCTTTTTGATGACTGCTTCAATTTCTTCCATAGTTATCAGCCTATTGAGATTCTTAGAATCTTCCTGAGTGAGTTTTGGAAGGTTGTATTTTTCTAGGAATGTGTCCATTTCCTCCAGATTGTGTAGTTTGTTAGAATAGAGTTGTTCATAGTATTTTTTAACAATCCTTTGTATTTCTGTGGGGTCTGTTGTTATTTCACCTCTTTCATTTCTGATTTTGTTTATTTGGGTCCTCTCTCTTTGCTTCTTGGTGAGCCTGGCTAGAGGTTCATCAATCTTGTTTATCCTTTCAAAGAACCAGCTCTTGGTTTTGTTGATCCTGTGTATTGTTTTTTTGGTCTCTATGTCATTCATTTCTGCTCTGATCTTTATTATGTCCTTCCTTCTGCTCACTGTGGGCTTTTCTTGTTGCTCTCTTTCTAATTCTTTGAGTTGTTGAGTTAGAAGATTTATTACCATTTTTTCTTGTTTTTTTGAGGTAGGCCTGTAGAGCTATAAACTTCCCTCTCAAGACTGCTTTCATTGTGTCCCATAGCATTTGCATTGTTGTGTTTTTATTGTCATTATTCTCCAGGATGTTTTTAATTTCTTCTTTGATCTCGTTGATCACCCAGTCATTGTTTAATAGCATGCTATTCAGTTTCCACGTGTTTGAATTTTTTGGAATGTTTTTATTATAGTTTATTTCTAATATTATGTCATTGTGGTCTGAGAAAATGCTTGATAAGATTTCAATCTTTTTGAATTTAGGGAGGCTTTGTTTGTGACCCAATATGTGGTCTATTTTTGTAAATGTCCCATGGGCACTTGAGAAGAATGTATATCCCGAGGCTTGGGGTGAAATGCTCTGAAGATGTCAATTAGGTCCATCTGATCTAGTGTGTCATTTAGAATTGCTATTTCTTTGCTGATTTTTTGTCTGAAGGATTTATCCAGTGATGTCAGTGGTGTATTAAAGTCTCCTACTATGATTGTATTGTTGTCGATCTCTCCCTTGATCTCTTCCAGGAGTTTTTTTTATGTATTTGGGTGCTCCTGCGCTGGGTGCATATATGTTTACCAGAGTTATATCTTCTTGTTGAATTGCTCCCTTTAGTACTATGTAGTGGCCTTCCTTATCTCTTGTTATGCCCTTTACTTTGAGGTCTATTTTATCAGATATAAGTATTGCTACCCCAGCTTTTTTCTCATTTCCATTTGCTTGAAAAATATTTTTCCATCCCTTCACTCTCAGTCTGTGTCAATCCTTTGCTCTGAGATGGGTCTCTTGTAGACAGCAAATATATGGGTCATGTTTTCTTATCCATTCAGCTACCCTATGTCTTTTGATTGGTGCATTTAATCCATTTACGTTTAATGTTATTATTGACAAGTACATGTTTGTTGTCATATTTTCCCCCTTAGTGTTTGTGTTTCTTTTTGCCTTTCTCTTTCTTCTTTTTACAGCAGTCCCTTCAGCATTTCTTGCATTGCTGGCTTGGTAGTGATAAACTCTCTTAGCCCTTTTTTGTCTGTGAAGCTCCTGATTCCACCTTCAATTTTGAATGATAACCTTGCTGGGTATAGTATTCTTGGATTCAGTCCCTTGCTTTGCATCACTTTGTATATTTCATTCCATTCCCTTCTGGCCTGGTGTGTTTCTGTTGAGAAATCAGTTGATATTCTAATAGGAGATCCCTTGTAGGTAACTTTCTGTCTCTCTCTGGCAGCCTTTAAGATTCTTACTTTGTCATTGGTATTCGCCAATTTAATTATGATGTGTCTTGGTGTTGGTCTTTTGGGGTTCAACTTGTTTGGGACTCTATGTACTTCTTGGACTTGCATAGTTTTTTTCTTGCCAATATCAGGGAAGTTCTCTCTCATTATTTCTTCAAACAGGTTTTCTATTCCTTGCTTCTCTTCCTCACCTTCTGGTATCCCTATTATTCTAATATTGTTTCGTTTTGTGTTGCCCCAAAGCTCCCTTAGGCTCTCCTCTTGCTTTTTAAGTCTTCTTTCCATTTGCTGCTGTGTTTGTGTGTGTTTTCCTACCTTGTCTTCTAATTCACTGATGCAGTCCTCAGCCTCTTCTAGTCTACTGTTTAAGCCTTCCAATGTGTTCTTTATTGCAGCTATGTTGTTCTTCATCTCCTCTTGGTTTCTTTTCATGTTGGTGACATTTTCATTCAGCTCCTTATAGTTCTCATTGAGTTGTGTGTATTTGTCATCCATCCGTTTAAACATCCTTAGAACCATTACTCTGAATTCTCTCTCTGTTAAGCTGCTAGCCTCAATTTCATTTAACTCCCTTTCTGGTGATTCCTCTTTTTCTTTCCTTTGGGTATTGCTTTTTTGTCTCCCCATGTTTTCCTGAAATGTTTTAATTGTAGATCCAATTGCTTTGCTACCCAGGTTCTTTTGGTGATGGTGCTACTGGTGAAATCTTTCTGTTCTCCTGGGCTTGGTTATCTAGTGTAATTGAGGTGCTTAGCTTCTAAAGATTTCTCTTTAGAGTAGATCCTATGGCCTCAGGGAGTATTCAGATTCCTTGGTGTTAATCAGGGTGGAATCTGGGTGTGGCTATATTGGTTGCCTGGAGACTGGGGGGAGGGGCTATCTCTCAGGAGAAAATGGATTCTGTGAGCTTAGATATGATTCAGCACCAGACTTGCTACCACTTCTCCTGGACCGTCCGTTGCCCACTCTGCCCAGGTTCCACAACTCTACCCCTTCTCCCGCACTTCCGTCACAGGTAAGCGCCTATCTCCAAAAGGTCCCACAAACTAGGTTCAGTGGGGAAAAGCGCAGGCCCCAGCGGGAGGAAGGACCGAGTCTCTGCCAGTTCCTCTCTTGCCTGCACTCCGCGGTCTGGCAGCTCTTAAAAGCTGCCTTTGAGCTCAGATCCCAAATCCAGACTCTATGGTCTAAAATCCTTCAGACCTTGCCTGTCCTCAGGGACGCGGCTTGGCACTGTGTAGTTTCTCCCTGACCTTCTGGGCACAGAGGACCGGGAGATTCTACTGCCTAGATCTTTGATTTTACCTTTATCCGGGGGATCCCTGCTTTTCCCAGCTGCAAACTGTCTCACCAGCTGTGCCTCCTTCACTAATTCGGGCTGGATTTCGCTCGTCTCAGCTGCCTCCTCTATTTGCTCTGGGACAAGGCTCAGGACACATCCTTCTATTCCGCCACCATTTTGTCTCTCCTCTTGACTCTTAAAATATCCTTATTCTTATCCAAACAACAAAAAATGCCCATTTTACTTAGCTATTTCTGAGTTCCCACTACTTGACATTTTAATCATTAACAAAAGAGAGGTAAGCTCAATTTCACATCCGATTTAATATGCAAGACAGTCAACCTAACAGATCACAGAAGGTAATGTTTGTGGTGCCTTAATCAAAGTCAAACAACATTTGATTTGCTGTCACTGACAATATCTTCCTGCATATTAATCAATTTTTTTTATTTCCACTTTTTCTATAGATAAAATAATTCCACTTTCTTTTTTCTTAATAGGTTTGGGGAAGATAATATTTTTTCCCCATTTACTGACAAGCTTGATTTTTCTTCTCTGAGGTATTTCACGGAACTAGAGTATCTCTTGGTGGAACCTGGGTGAAGTCAAGAGCACTCTGCAAGGGATGTGCTCTTCCTCCGCGTACCACCGCCTCAGACAGATCTGCACAGTTTCTTCTCTTGCTTAGCCACATGGGATCTGCTCACTCTTTGTTAGTGTCCTCATTTGCAGAGATTTTCTTTCCATGACGTTGTCCCCACTCAGAAATCATTGGCTCTGGGTACTCATCTCTTGGTTCTTAGTTATAACTTCCCTGGGGATGCCATTCACCAGTATATGGACAAAAGCCCACCCTGGCACAATTCAGCAACCTGTCACAGCTTCTCGGATCTCAATTCAGGTGAGATTGTCTTGGTTTTGCTTACTCCGAAAGAACAGTTTATAAATTAGTAAAAATCACTTTAAATTTAATCTTTTTTATTTTGTTCTTCATATATGAAATTTGAAGTATATCACAAGGTGGAAAATTATTTAATATCTGCAACCATATTTGTATTTTTAAATTGTATCTTTTATTGTTGTAAATATTATAGATGTTCCCCTTTTTATTCCCATCACCTCTTCTACCCTGCCCTCCCCCCACCCAGGCCTTCACCACATTAATGTCTGTGTCTATGGGTTATGCATATGTGCATATAAGTTATTTGGTTAATCTCTCCCCACCCACCCTTCACCCCTTACCCCTGCCTTCCCTCTGAGATATTTTTATGTTAATTTTTTTTGTGTGTGTGCATGTCTAAAATGGCATACAAAAATACTGCTTAAATATCTATATCTTTCCTCTATTTTTCCATGTGTTTTGGAATACTATACTTCTTTTCAATCAACTCATGGGAGTTTCCTAAGACTACATTCCTCTTACCTGCATTTTGACCTGCTAATAAATACAAGAGGAAAAGAAAAAACATTCCATCCATATGCTGGAAATGCATGTTCATAGAGTTTACAATCCCATGCTTAATGATTGCACTCAGAAGTCCTACAGGGATCAGGAGATAGCAGTATTAAACAAAATCTGTGCAGCTTAGAAACTCATCAAGCAATACCACTTCAGTTAGGACATTGTCTTTGAATCAACAGTTTATTTCTTAAATCAGACTAAGATAGTGCACAACATATAACTCCACACATATTTTTTATTTTGTAATGTAGCCTTTTGACCTGCAATACTGAATTCATCCTTTCTTTCTCAAATTTACTTCTACTTGCGAGAGTAAATGTCATGTCAAGGATATAGCATGATATTTAAATATTTTAAGAATACATTGAATGGATCCTGTGGGTTCAAAACTAATTCCTGGTTAGTATCTCAAATTGGTAATATTTTATGCGATGTATATACGTTTAATGCAGAAAAGCTTATGTGATGTTAATTTCTCAAATATAGCAGCTGTACATAGGGTATTATTTGCATATTAATTCTGCATTGGTACTCATCCTGGATCAGACTAATGGTGAGTTAAAGGGTGGGTCCTCTTTATATACACTGAGTGGCCAGATTATTTTGATCTCTGAGGCCCGGTGCATGAATTTGTGCATGGGTGGGGTCCAGTCAGCCTGGCCAGGGGGAGGGGAATGGGCAGTTGACCAGCCTGCCTGCTAGTCGAACTCCTAGTCGAAGGGACAATTTGCATATTAGCCTTTTATTATATAGGATATACACTGAGTGGCCAGATTATTATGCGTTCAGAGATCATAATAATCTGACCACTCAGTGTATATAACTGTATATCATGAAATGAGATAATTACATAGCAATCTCATAGGAAATGGTGGTGATTATTATAATAATTTTTAGAGTAGAGTAGTAAAGCCTATAAATTAATTACTCATTAAATGCCTAAACTCTTGAATTGCTTTATTTTAAGCTTGCATGATTGAAGTTACACCAATCATCCTAGTCCTAAAGTGTAATTATTTAGCGAGCATATCTCAGCATACACAATATTCATACCAACTGTGAATCATGACCATGTTTAAGATTTCCTGAAAGACATCCAAGCATCTCATAATTTGGCTAGTATCCCTTTACACATTTTGCTTTGCAAACTGAACACACAATAGATGTTTTGAGTTAAGCAGCACATCAGTATTTTAAGAAAAAACTCTTTTGTATTCCCACGTAGCTTGTCTAAGTTGTTGCCTGTAGTTGTGAAATTTTATTTCATATGTGTATACAATTGTAAAATGCAACATCAAAGTTAGATGTCAAGATACTTCTTTTCATAGTTTTCTGATAATTTAATGTTTTATTTCTCAATGCAACATGAGCTCCCACTCCTTTATGCCTTTGTGTATGATACTTTCTCTGCCTAAAATGCTCCTTTTAACTTTAATGACTTTTTCTCATCCTTCAATATTCAGTCCAGTGGCTTTCTTTTCCAGAAAAAAGGTTACTGATTTTTGCAGTCTATAGCTTTGTCTCTGTAAAAAACTCATTAAAGTTTTATCGTTTTGTTTTACAATGAATTTTGCTGTCCCAGTTATAAAGATTAGACATAGAAGCTCATAGGAATTGGTTTAAATTCCTCCAAAGACAAACAGGTGGTTACCCTGGGAATTGATACCAGGCCATCTGCATACTGTCTTACACACATATTTAATTTAATTTTTTATGTGGTTGTATCCCCACTAAACTCTAAGTTTCTGGAGTGTCAGAACTGCTCATTTTTCTCATCATGCTTGTCTATTAGTTGATGTTACATAAATGTTAATTCATATAAGAAATAAATGGATACATTAATGACTTACATTTTATTGAATTCCATAGCAGTGCATATTATTTTTAAACAACTTTTCTATTGAAAAGTTGTCACTTATGTGAAATTAAAATTGACTGCCTCTTTGTGTCCACTTCCTCTCTAGGTAAATCCCTCAGTGACCCTTAGTATACATGTAATTCATTTCCTTTCCATGTTTAAAAGCAGCTCTTATTGCAAAACAAATCTTCCCATTTCCTTTTGTTGCTATTCATCTGCAAGAACTTCATTGTATGGTCCTTGCCATTCTCCTTTATTAAAATTGGATTCAATTCAACATAATCCCAAAACTATTTCATAATCTCTAGTTAGTTTACTTTATCTGTCTAGTTGTGAATAGAAGATTCCCATGAAATAGCACAGAGTTGATTTGACTAGAAAAAAGCAGTGATATCTCACTTATGCTAGAGGCTCTATCTTCATTATGGCATCCTAATATCATATTTTTTTTCTCTTTGTTTTATTTTTCTGCTTTGTCTTCTCATTCCTCTTCCTCATTTTTCTCCTTTTTAAGGCCTGTGCTCAATGTTGATTCCTTTGAGGCTTATACACATGTAGGTGAGCACATACCCTCCCTTGCACTGACAGTCTAAATTTATAATGTGATACAAATGCAGAATTTATTCTGGATTTTAAAAATATTTTATTAAAATATTGTTACAGAGAGTTGCATTGGGATTAGCCCTGATGGATACTGTACATTGTCACATTGTGTCATCTCCGTTTCTGTCATTATCTCTCCAGCAAAGTAGAAGAAAGTTAAGCAATGAACAGGGTTCTCATTTATCAGAGGTTCCATCTGAAGGACTGACCCATGCATATTTCTAAAGCTCTGTTTTTGTATAATTGTCTTTTTCCTGGCACTTTACCCTGCAAATCCCATTTACTTGAGCCTTCCTGAATCCTCGTCTCTTTCTTCTCTCTTCACCAAGATCATTTTTCTTTGTTTTAATTTCCTTTTTATGCCCTGAAACTTGCATCTGTACAATAATTCATGGAAATTCTAATGCTCACCTCATTTATGTAAGTTTCATGTATTTGTTCCAAGTGTCTCCTTGTGAGATATCTACAATGAGAGGGCTTCATTTAATGTGTCACCCTATTATATGGGTGGAAGTTGATGGTTTATATTAACTTCTCAAAAATAACATTCAGTTTTTTTGAAAATTAAAAAAAAATCTGTATTGATCATATATTAAAATGCATTTATACAGGTTTGTTTGTGACAACACAGGAAGTTTCCCTCTTTGAGTTCCAGTTTTTTACCTCAAAGAGGTTGCAATTTATATGAAGGTAAAACACACATTTACCTGAAAAGACAGCATAAATATAATTTGACACTTAAAACTCCTAACTGAATAGCAATATGCATCATCATATTATTGTAATTAGTAGAAAAGTTCAAGCAGAAAATAGGATGATTCCAGTCCATGTAAAGATATAACTTCTGAGGTATAAGACATAAAGGAGGTGTTTAATGGATCAATATTCTTCTGTAGTGCACATGGAAAACACAAGCATGAAGGACAGAAAAGTTTGAATCAAGTGAAAAGCATCAGCAGAAAATCAGCCAGTAGGACACAATGCTGGATCATCTCTGTCACTCAGTATAGTTTGAAGCATGAATTTAGCATATACATATAATGCAATCTAAATATATCAAAGGCTAATATGCAAAGTGTCCCCACGGGAGTTCGACTGGGAGATCGGGAGTTCTATTGTTCGCTATGATGTGTGCTGACCACCAGGGGGTGGCATGGAATGGAGGAAGGCCCCAGCAGGCAGCTGGCAGTCAGGGAAGGGAGGCCCTGCCTGGCAGCCAGAAGGCCCTGATTGGCCCTGACTGCTAGCCAGGCCTACGGACCCTACCCATGCACGAATTTCATGCACTGGGCCTCCAGTAGTGAGATAAAAACCTTAGTCAGCATCTCAATGAGTTTAAATGTATAAGAGGGGGATATTGACACACTAAGTATACTGAGACAAAACTGAGGGTCCTTATGACTTTAATTAAATTTAATTTTAAATCCTAGATCTAGAAATCATGTTTTTCAACACCCCTCACAGACCTAGCCTTCCCCCTGATAATCAGCAGCCCCCAAGGCAGCAGAATAGGTCACGCGGTCTGGACCTCTGGCAGGCTAGAGATAACATCTTGACCTAAGTTATGTTTTAGTTCCTAAGTCCTAAGGTGGAATGACACCCTAGCTATTTTCCCAGACAGAGGGACACTGGAACAGACTTCAAAGCTGTTTTCAAGACCTGAAGAAATGATTCATCTCCCTACCTCACCTCCAGCCAGTCATCTCCCAGCACAGGTGGAGGTGTCTTATGATTTTTCCCGATTTTACCTGTAACCTTCAGCAGTTTAGACTTTTGAGCATTAGCTTTCTGTTCTCCTGGGTGTTGTCATTCATAATAAAATAGCCAATACCTCTTCACTGAAATTCTCAGTGTCTAGTGTGTGTCTCTGCCAACTCTGTGTGGGGGAACTCTTTCTGTTCTACAACAGAGATATGGAGTCATACTGACTTGGAGCAGTGACCTTGTGGGTGCCTGTGGGAAAAAAATCCACTTCCAACTAGAGAACTGAAAATGAATATTATTTAGCATGATAATGGTTGAGAGAAGGGGAGGAGACTATTCCTGACAGTAGATTTGAAAACTCAAGAGCAAGAACATAAGAAGCACAACACTCAGAGTCCTTTTATTGCTTTTGCTGTGAAGAGGAAATGTAGACATGGCCCAAAAGAACTTGCAGGTGTGGCCCCTACCTACCTCTCAATCTTCATCTTGCATCATACTGCCACTGCTTGTAAAACATCTACACTAGCCTTGTTTCACTTTCACGAATGTGCCTGATGCTCTCTTTCTGCTGTTCCTTCTGTCCAGAGTGCTTTTACCCTCTATATTCACTGCATCCTTTGACTTTCTCATTTGTCCTTTATGTTTCAATTAAAATGTCACTTTCTCAACCAACTATTCCCCTATTTATTAATTAGGTGATACTCTTTGTTAGATAATTTCATGACAGGTAACTTCCTTTTTAACTTATGATATGATATATTCTTTGTTTATTTGATTTATATTTTTGTTTTTGCTCAGGGGCCTAAGATGCCTAAAGCACAAACAGAAATCGTGAATTTTGCTCATATTTGAATTCCTAGCTTTTGGCAAATTGGTGTTAAAAAACACACACTGAATGAATGAAATAGCCTCAGTAGACTTGGAATTGAACTTCCCTAGAGCACAAGCTAAAATTCATCCATTTCTGTGCTCAAATTAAAAGACAGCCGCTTAAAAATAATAACAATCTCTCCCTGGAGGTTCTGCCCTTGTTTATTCCTATGCATATTCTCTTGCATATTTGATTTCCGTCAAATATTTTTGACTCACTGAACCCTTAATCCCACAAAATATTTTGATTCAGTGACTCCTCAAGGATTTCTAAAAAAAAAACAAAACAGAAATTATAATTTTTGTTTTGAGCAAGGTAAAGCAAACTGGAATGGACACGCCTGTTAAGACCTAAGATCATAATGAATAATTAGTCAATGACAGATCTGCAGTCAATCTTCCTCCCTCCTTTTCACCAGACTGATAGTTCCTTGTGGATCTGTGATGCCTGTCTGGATTGGCTTACAGACCCCAGGCCTGGGCATGAGGTTCTACAACTGATGCTGTGTAGTCAGTCACTGACTTCCCCACAGAGCTGGCATTTGTGTAGAGTTAAAGTGAGTCATTGCCTCAGGACAATGCTATTGAATGAGGCCATAGCTAGAAGAGATATTTATATATATTATTTTGCACTTGCAAAAGTCTTATAACTCTTATTACTGTCTTACCAGATTTTAAAAGTGGTCAGATTTTTCAGGTAAATATGGCATATATCCCACTTTTTGCTGCATTTTTAATACATAGGGTGATAAAAGAAAAGCACACACACACACACAAAGATTGTATTGTGCTAACCTGGCATCCTAAGAAGGGACACATTTATCAATTCTCTTACGCCCATCATAAAACATAGATGATATAAAAGGGAAAAAAAGGTTCTGAACTTGAGTTCCTATAGGATATGACCCAATTTGAGTTTTCCAACATTATACATTTATACCAGTTAAGTGAGTGCAGAAATAAGGGCAAATAGGAGACCAGTTATTTTAAGCCTATTAAAAAGAATAGGAATATAAATTTGTAATAAACTTCCTAAAACCCCTTAGCTAGGCAACAGAGACTTCCTTGTTGATTTAATAGGAGAGATGGTCATCTTGTTCTGCCTAGGGTCACTTGACTCTCCTCACAATACACAAGCCATTATAGATAAAAAAAAAAAAAAAAGAAGCAAACACAGTGTGTGCGGAGCAAGCCATGAACTACTTTTTGACCTTCTTTCAGCCAGTCAAGGAGTGACACGAAACTCAAACAACTGCTGGAAAGGCAGACAGTGCAAAATCTCATTTGAAAAAAGAAGGGATGGGCTTTCTGTGGGTGAAGGAGTCAGCTCTGAAAGGAGAAAGAAAGAGAAAATGAATTTTTAGGAGACATCAAAATCCATCTTACCTCTGCATTTTTTATTTTTGTGAGGTGACTTCTGAATCACCCTTTTTCCTGGTTCTGACAGAGTGCGATGAGTGATGGTCTCCAAATTCAGTGTATTATCATTAGGACACACTAATGGGAATTGGTCAGATTGCTCACATGGGCCAATTAACATTACCTACTGGGTCTAATTAATATTGTAGATAAGGGCACCCAAGGTAACCCGAACTCTTACTCGGGTTTTTCAGGGAGAATTAAAACATACACATAACACATATGACTATTCTCATGCCTTACATATTTAATTTCAGATATATTATCCTATTCTTCAATTGTCAAATGACATTGGCAAACTCTGTCTTACTCTCTTCCAAGGATTCAAAATAAAGAAAAGCTAGTGATTCCAAAATCCAAGTTTATCGTGGCTGTGAGAATCATTGAGCAGATGTACTGAAAAGAAAAAAGAGTTATACGTTTCCTTATTATGGATGATTAGTACATTAAGGTACATCCCAGTTATAGTATAGATGTTTTCTTCTGATTATTTTCCCTCGGAATTTGCTGTACTGTTCAGAATGTAAAATAGACAGTGCCCAGTGGCATAATTTAAAAACTTCTTTCTTAACTTAAGCAGATGAGATTTAATTTGTATGCTCTTCAAATGTAAAGACTTACTCAGGATCCTTTTTTGGGCAACTTTTACTTTGTTATACTCAAGAGCTAGTATGCAGCACTCCAAATTTTTCATATGCTTAGTATTTCTTAGGATTTCTCTGATGTCCTTCAGAATCAGGTCACTGAAAGAATGCACGAGTCTCCAGTATGCACTGGTTCCAATTCTGGATGGAGAATGGGGAGTATTGAAAAATAATATTTAATGCACTTTAGCCTGTAATTTCCCACATTTTACTGAGGTTTAAGACAAAGAGATTTTTTTTTAATCTCACTAAGTTTTTAAATATCTTGACACTTCACAATAGAAACACATAAGGTTTAATTCAATATTTTTATCATCATCATGAAACACAGAATTGCTGGTATTTTATCTCAGATGCTCATAGAAAATATGTCTTCTGATGATCCATCTTCCTACTTATTTCTGGAAAAGCCTGAGGGGCTTCCACATGAGTGCTAACATATAACTTACGCCAGTACTTCACAGCATCTACCATTTCCTTAACATCTTATTTTGTGCTCCTTTGTGTGGTAGCTCCTGACAAGTTACTTTCCACCTCCACTACCTCCAATAGGCACTCCTGATGAAAACCAGCAATGAAATATAATCACCTTTTTTTAGGTTGCAAATACCTCAACGTATTTTGTAAATTTTGTGTTGTCCTTGCAATGAAAGAAAATGTTTTATAAATTATTTTTTAAGCCTGCTCCTCAATCTGACAAATGCATGTGGCAATGTGTCAGTTCTGGGGTAGACCAAAGTGTAAGATTTAGTTTAAATCACCTAAGGACTGAATAGTGATATTGTGGAGAGCAGCCCAAATCTGGCTGCCCAAAGTTCTATATAATTTCTAATTTTTTATTTTTATTTTGCCCAAAGTTCTTCTCCAATCCCCATCTCTTTGAAATCAAGGTTCTCTCCTCTTCTTCATACTTTTCTGTTAAAGCCAAAGTACTAAATTTTCTACCCTTCCTTCAATATCCTCTAATAGTAATAAATCCATGACTCCATAAGACATAGGAAGCAACACAACTTATTTCTTACCCCCAATTTACTACTCAAAATTAGATTTCTAATTTAGTCATTTGTATTTCTATTAATTATGTGTTAAGAGCTAAAGAAGCTCTGATCAAGCTCAAATGGTTTTGCCTTTGTATAGACACGTCTTTTATTTGTATTGATTGACTTTCTATCATGTTCAGGATGTTCTTCTAAATAATCTGAGAGATATATGATGACTCAGGTATGAATCATATATTTCAGTCAAGAGTAGCCTGTCAGAAATTATGAAAACGTATGTGCATGCAGTGCAGAGCCTGCAAACCTCTACCTGAAGGCCACATATAGTCTTGCACATTTCTTTTTGTAAATAACATTTTATTAGCATATAGGTACACTCATTCTTGTACTCAGGAAAGGGGCTAACTAACCTGAGACAAATAAGGTCCGCAAGGCACAAAATTGAAAGCAACCGTCATGTTTAGGTTCTTCATTCAAAGGACCCTGAAAATGAGTGTCCCCTTTATTTATGTGTTCTAGGAATATCACACTTAAGTCACTCTAATGTACTTATTATCTGTGACTACTCTTATGTACAATTGTAGAGTTGAATAATTTCCACAAGAACACTATGGCCTGAAAATCCCAAACTACATACTATCTGGTCATTCCCATAAATTGTTTTCCCAACCCCTGATTTAGAGGGATTCTGATGTGTTTCTAAACGAATTCTAAATTTTTGGAGTTCTAGATAAAAGATGGACTATCACCGCCTGTGGACTGAAGGGTCCCAGGTTCAATTCTGGCCAAGGGCACATGCCTAGGTTATGGTGGGGCGTGCAGGAGGCAGCCAATCAATGATTCTCTCTCATCGTTGATGTTTCTATCTCTCTATCCCTCTCCCTTCCTCTCTAAAACCAATAAAAATATATTTTTAAAAAAGATGGGCTATCATTGCTGATGTCTCTATTTATAAATGTTGAGCAGTTAAAAGGATATCTAATTGAATAATAACAGACCATGAATATGCACCCAGTAACCTAAGCTTAGTCAATGAAGGGGGAAAAAGACTCCAACTGGAGCATAGTGACTGGCACTCCAATCTTCTCCCAACTGAGCCCCCTTTGTCCTTCCTTCCATTAGCAAAGACTGCATGCTTAGAGGTCAGACCACCTAGGTACAAATCCTGGCACTGATACTTTCAAAGGATATGACCTGAAGTAACATGTTTTACTCTTCTAAACTTCAGTTTCTCCATTTTTAAAAGGGGGCAGGGAGTAAAAGCAATACTGCCTACCCCGAAGGGTATGAATTTGGAATAAGCAAGGTAATCCATGGAAAGAACATAGTATAGTGTTTGCCACATGGTAAGACAGAGAGTTCTCAATAAATATTAACAGTATGCTTTATTCTGAGGCTCTAAAAGGAAAAAAAGTCTGTAATTTAAAGCTGAAGCAGTAATTTTTACTAAATTTCTCTCTCTATAAAAGCCTATGTGACCTTACGACTGACCAACAGGAACAGCCCAGTGGTCGGCAATCTGCGGCTCATGAGCCACATGCAGCTCATGAGCCGCGGTTTGCCGCTCTGTTGACTAATGAGTTTGCCCACCACTGGAACAACCGGTCAACCAGTTGCTATGACATGCACTGACCACTAGGGGCAGATGCTCAATGTAGTAGCTGTCCCCTGGTGGTCAGTGTGCTCCCACAGCCAACCTCCCATGGCTGGCCAACCTCCCCTGATCCCTCCCCACAGCCAGCCAACCTCCCCTAGTCCCTTTCCTGTCCCTACCCCAGGCCAGCAGGCCCTGATTAGCCTGGGCCCAATTAGGACTGGGTGAGATGGCCCCGATCAGCCCTGATCGCTGGCCAGCCTAAGGACCTCCGAATGCATGCATGAATTCGTGCACCAGGCCTCTAGTTATAATAAAACAGGGAAACATATGACTGTATGATGACTGCCTTTTTTATATGTGATAAAAAGAAGATGCTCACTCTTGCTTATTTGCCATAAACAGCTGTGCTTTTTGGTATCACCATCACTCAGGGCTGAAGACTGCAAAAGGACTTTGGACCATTTCTGGGAAAAAGCTGAGGCTCAGCTGTGTTTGGGACGGAGTAACATGCCAACTACATCTGCGTTATCTTAACTTTCATCAGGCCGCATTTCTATCTATGTGAATTCTAGGTACAAACATTCTAGTGACATTCTAGGTACAAACACTGTTACATAAATGTCTAGAATGTGACAATGAAAGGTAGTGAGGGTTTATGAATATCATGCTACGTGAATATAGATAAGAGAAAGATTACTTCCATGTGGGTATTAGTACATTAGGAAAGACAGAATGGTGAGATGTTTTTAAATCAGGGCTCAGAAAGATCCATACTTTACCCATTGGACTGATCCAAATACTGAAAGGGGACCTGCGCAAGCTGGCAAATTTCACAGGGGATGTAATTTAGGACATCAAATGGGAACACGAGAGTCTTTTGTACTGTATGAGTAATGTCCGATATTTTATTTCTTTAGGCCACATAACAAAACAAATGACTTAAAAATGTTCCTATATCATGCCCCGGCTATTTTTTGTTTGCCCTGATTGACATTAAAATAGCATCATCTGCTCAACGGATTCCGGCTTTATCCTCACTGCTTTATGCTGCCCAGTTAATCTCTTAAACCTATTTCATTATTCATATCACTAAAGAGTCCAGCATATGTGCTGCTCTTAAAGTCTAATTACATTTTAATACTTTGGTTGGGGTTTTCCATTTCCCTTTGGTCAAATTAACGAATATTTCTTTGAAGCAGAGGTTTTTAATTAAATTTATAGAGGTGACTTTGGTGAATACGATCTTATAGGTTTCAAGTGCACATTTCTATGCTATGTGATCTGTGCGTTGCATTGTGGGCCCACCACCCAAAGTCAAATCATCTTCTGTCACCATGTATTTGGTCTCCTTTACCCGCTACTACACCCCAGCCTTCTTCCCTCTGGTAACCACCACGCTGTAGTCTGTGTCTATGAGTTTCCATTTTATATCCTACCTATGAGTGAAAGCATATGGATCTTAGCCTTTTCTGAGCTATGTATTTTGCGTAGCATAATACGCTTAAGATTCACCCAACTGTCACAAATGGCAGTATTTCATTTTTTCTTATGGCTTAGTAGTATTCCATTGTATATATGTACCAATCTTCTTTATCTAATCTCTATCGAAGGCCATTTTAGTTGTCTCCATGTCATGGTCCCCATGAATAATGCTGCAATGAACATAGATATGCATATATCTTTTCAAATAAGTGTTTATGGTTGTTTTTTTTCAGGTAGATTCCCAAAAGAGTATAGTTTGAAGTCAGATAGTGTGATACTTCTAGTTTGTTATTTTTTCTGAGGATTGCTTTGGCTCTTCATATTTGTGGTTCCATACAAATATGATTTTTTTGTTCCATTTCTTTAAAAAATGCCATTGGGATTTTGATAAGGATTACATTAAATCTGCATATATTTTAACATACTTTTATCGATTTTAGAGAGGAAGGGAAAGGGAGAGAGAGATAGAAGCATTAATGATGAGAAAGAATCATTGATTGGCTGCTTCCTGCACATCCCCTACTGGGGATCAAGCCCACAACCCAGGCATGTGCCATTGACCTGAATAGAACCTGGGACCCTTCAGTCCACAGGCAGATGCTCTATCAACTGAGTCAAACTGGCTAGGGCTAAATTTGTATATTGAAACAAAGTTTAGAAAGATGTTTCTAGTTTAGGATGTGAAGACAGTTTTTAAAGCATGTAATGAATTTAAGTGGTTATTTGAATAAACATGATTTCTGTTACACAAAAAAAGCTAAAAGTTATAAGCATTATTTTATATTCTCTATAAACTCATTTTATTCTTAAAATTATTGAACGGTTCTATCTGTATGGAAGAAGATGTTCAAATCAATTGAAAACATCTGACATTTGGAATTAGCAAGGTTTTATTATCTCCAAGAGTATTTTAGCCAATAACAACAGTAACATCTTACATAAACTTGAGTGCTTATAGCATACCAGGTACTGTCCAAAATGTTTTGCACATATTGAGTTAATCAACAAACAAGACTTGCTCTTGGTGCTATATGGCATCATTCTTAAATGTGTGGTGACTTAAACATGGACATTCCAAGAACCTTTTTTTTCCCAAAGTCATGAACATAAAAAGGTATAGAGTTGGGGATGGACTGCATGGTGGGCACAGGATTCATGGGCTTATTCACTTCTAGGCTTACAATAAAATATATTTAAAATGTTAAGAAAATATTGCTCTGGCCTGCATTTGAAAGGATACCCACTGGTTAACTTAAATCATACTATCTTATTTTTTATTCTGGAACAACTGGTTTAAAAATGAAACAAAACAAGAGTCCATTTTGTTCACCAGGGCCAATAGGCTATAGGAATTTCTGTCCTTTGTTTTATTTCTGTCTACCTCAGCACTTTCAGTCTCCAGGGCATGCTGCTGGTCTTAATCATACATTGAAAATGAGTAGCAGAATAATTAAAGACCAAACTGTAATTATGAACAAGATCTAAAGGGAGCAAAACCAAGGTTGATGATAGGCCTTCAGTTTCCTATTTGTACATTCAGGATTAGCTCTAAACAGCCTTGTTAAACCCAATTAAATAGTTCATTGAAAGGATTTTTCCTATTAGCGCAGCTGAGTGACTTGGCTTTTCAAACTAAGTTGCTTGTTATGCACAAGCATTTTCCACCATTACTTTATCTTCTAAGATTTTTGTTTCCTTTTGTTTTGTCACAGTTCCATTTAAGACTCTTTCTTAAAGATACTGTTTATGGTATAAAATATTCTGAGAAATGTCTTCTGCTCCAAGGATAAGTAGAGGTATTTACAAATATTTTAAAATATGGCAAAGAGTAGCTTCCAACACAATATCATGCGGTCTGGTTTGAGGTGTAATAAAATGCAGACATATAGGTGATCAACAAAAAGTATCATCCATAGCCAGATGGAGCTGCTTTGTTTGGAATATCTCTTGCTTTATATTAACCACAACACTGGCAACTGTTTTAAGTTCAGTGACTGAGAGTAATATAGCGCTAAATCTGTACAGTCTCTGTTACGTACTTTTTCTTTGTTAAAGCCATGATAATAAAATTATTTGAAACCCCCCTACACACACACACACACACACACACACACGTTTTGGTGGTTATAAAACCAGAAACAGCTCTTTTTCAACATCTGTTGAAACAGACTGAGAGGCATTTTGGCAAATGTGTTATCACGTTACTATGAAATCGCATTTGAAATCACTTTGAATGAAATTTAAATTTGGAGTTTCCAGACTCATATTCTTCAACTGTTTACAGACTCAGTATACAGCTGAAGAATATATAGGGTTAAATGCTGGGTTGTCTGAAAAATTATGGCAGATTTTTTTTTCTGATCCTAACAATGTTTTCTTTATTTCTATTTGTACAACTAACAGATATTTTATTTTAGCTGTTGTTTCATTTGTTAAAAATGTTTTTTCAATCATGCTTTCAGTGGAATTTATGATATAAAACAAGTTTTTCTTACATAGTTAAATATATTGAACTAGAGGCCCAATGCATGAAAATTCGTGCAAGAGTAGGCCTTCCTTCCCTTGGCTGCCGGCACCGGCTTCCCTCCAGCACGCGGAACCTGGCTTCTCACCTCTGGCCAGTGGCAGGCACCCAGGACCCAGGCTGGCTTCCCTCCAGCCCCAGCTTCGTCGGGAAGGATATCCGGAATGATATCCAGAAGACATCTGGTCTAATTAGCATATTACCCTTTTATTATTATAGATTTGTTATGTAGGGATATTCATTAGGTATTTAAGGCTAAAGTGAAAATTTAAAGTGACCTCTCCATATTTGTACAGGAAATAAATGGAGGGATTACAACTTCTAGTGAGACAAATTTTAGAACTTCTCCTAACTTTAAATATTCTAACTTAGTAGAGTCCAATTACTGCATTTTTGTATCATTAATAATCCCAATTATGTACCACTATGAACATGTGTTATTTTTTTATTAAACAAGACTAAATAAGTGATAATTTTCTGAATGCATAAGCTATCATATAGTCAAATGATATTTAAATTAACAAAGCAGAAGATATTGCCTGGTACAAGGAAAAAAAAGAGCTCTGGTAAGCAATGCATTCTAATTAGGGAAATATTTACCATAATTTAATTTATTCTCCAATATATGGAAATGCTAACATTTTAAGTTTCCAAACTTATCACTAAAAAACGTCTTTATAAAATATAATGTAGAAAATCTCAAACTTTACAAAATATTCTGAAATGGTCTTATGGGGGTGAGGGCACTATTACACTCAGATTTTGTTAATTTATGTGGGCATGCTAGATTTTTCCATATGCTAAAAAGTTCAAACTACTGAATACCCACTCCTCTCAGTTAAAATGCATAATTATTAGCATCTAAGCAACTAGAGTAAGTATAGGGGCTGAATGTTGTTAACTGATTATTTGTCCTTGGCTGATAGAGCTTTATCTAAACTTTAGCTAACTCAGGGCACAAGTAACAGAAATCCAAGCATAAAGGAAAGGTGAGATTATAGAATAATCAGAAAAAATGTTCTTGGTCTTTCTCATTAGTTTTTTTTTCTTGTATATCTAAACATTGGGTTTAATGGCATTTTTAAAAATTTTGTAAGATATTTTAATTTAATGGATATGGACATGCATTACTACATAATACTACAAAACAATACTACATAATACTATTGTTATACTATATGAAGTAGACACAATTCCATATTTTACTTCTTAGAGCCATATGGATTACCTTTAAAAAATAATAAGTTAAGCCCTGTCCAGTGTAGCTCAGTTGGTTGGGTGTCGTCCCCCATGTACTGAAAGGTTGCTGGTTCGATCCCTGTTTGGTTGGAATGTTTTGCTCTCCTGTCGACTTTTTTCTGTCTCCCTCATTCTCCCTCTCCTTTCCTCTCTTTCTACAAATCAATAAAATTTTAAATAATAAATTATATTTTACTTATTAGCTCCACATTGGTTATCTTTTAAAAATAATAAATTACTACTAAAAAATCGAGTTATTACCCAAATTTGGATATTATTCTGAACATTTCTGGACCTACAAAATTAGTGCCTAAAACTGCCTTTTGAATGAATATTTGCTGCAAATTAATTATAAAGCACAGGTGGGAGTTTTTCAGAGGAAAGATTTATCTCAGACTTATTTTAAATTACTTGAATTTTTTCCTTAAAATTTATATTACAGTTAATATTTTCTAAACTTAGGTCCAGGCCAGAGGTAATTAATTCCAAAACCATAAATTAATTCCATGCAGAACTCTACAATTAGGAAGCTAGAGGAAATATATATTTTAATTTTTGTCCATGGGCCACAAAAATTCTATGTGGGTGAATTTCAAAATTCACACTTTACCTGTATCTACTGTCTAGTGAGAAGTAGTCATTAATAAATGGTTTAGTTTGAAGATGAATGCTTTTTAATATATACATATAATTTTTATACTCCTAATATCAACATTAAGCTATGTATATTGCTATAAAAATAAATCAGTATAATATAGCTATACCTTAGCAAATAGCCACAACCATACTTCTACCTGTTACATTCAAATAATTGACTTTAAAAATATTTGGTTTCTGCCCTAACTAGTTTGGCTCAGTGGATAGAGCGTCAGCCTGCAGACTGAAGGTCCCAGGTTCGATTCTGGTCAAGGGTATGTACCTTGGTTGCCGGCACATCCCCAGTGGGGGATGTGCAGGAGGCAGCTGATACATGTTTCTACATTTCTCTGTCATCGATGTTTCTAACTATCCCTCTCCCTTCCTCTCTGTAAAAAATCAATAAAATAAATATTTTTTTAAAAAACAAATAATAAAAGTATTTGCTTTCCCACTTGCCTTAAAAAAAGACTTGCCTTGATTGTATGCACTTTTCTGTTTGATTTGGTAGAGGTGACCTGAGTGCTTTCAAAATGCAAAATAATGAAGTCAATGATCTTTAATGTAGAACATTTTTTTTTTTTAGGTTGAACTGTATTAAATAAAAAAGCTATTCTCAACATTTTCTTTTAAAAAAATATTGATTTCAGAGAGGCAGGGAAAGGGAGAGAGAGATAGAAACATCAATGATGAGAGAGAATCCTTGATTTGCTACCTCCTTCTTGCCCCTCACAGTGGATCGAGCCCACAACCTGGGCATGTGCGCTGACCAGGAATTGATCCATGACCTCCTTCCTGGTTCATCGGTCGATGTTGAACCACTGAGCCACGCCGTCCAGGCAATTTTCTTTCAAGGAAATCAGATTCAAACTTTTTTAGAAAAGTGAACTTCCATTTCTTCAGTTCTAGTATTTCATTTAGTTTATTAATTAATTTAATGTAAATATCCCAAATGGTATTGAACTTCCATAAACCAAATGATAAACACCTATTTCCCTTTGCAAATTGTTTTCACCATAAAATGTGAAGCTGAAAGTTTATTCTTAAACTAGCTGAATAATACTGATGGACTTTGGATCAGTTTATTCCATACTGGAGGCGTCTCTATAGGAGAGAGCAGCAATACACTTTCAGCTGTAGCCATTCAGAAATTATCTCTTGAGGTCTGACCTCAAATGCACAGAATACTGAGAGGAAAAAATCAGCTTTTTTGGCTCATGCTACCTTCACTTTTGAATGGGGATTTCTACTTTATAAATCATTTTAGAATTCAATGAACTGATCACTGTTTTATTCACTTAAAGCAAACAGAGTGGTATGCAAATCCATAAACACGTGAATGCCACATGCATGTAAATTGAAGTGGAAAGGTTCACAGGTTTATTTCAAAATGACAAAAAAGCTGAAATTCCAATAGTGCTGTTAATCAACAGTCTGATTTCAGTGGTTGTATTATCCTATATCAAAAGCATTAACTACCCTGCACTAATTGTGGTTCATGAAACAATGCCACATTTATATATTCACCAACCAAGCTATTATTTAATACATGAGGAAATATATACACAGCAACAGAGAAATTCAAATCTTTCTCCCACTGAAGTCTCTTTATCTTGGCATTGTTAATTAACTCAGACACACTTTCCTCCAATATTATCTCTAACCTCTCTTATATGATATTCATTATTCATAGTTTTGGTCTTGACTTGTAGATAATTATGGGCCAAGTCCTAATTCTGAAGTGTTCCTTAATCACTTCATTTTTCCTCTTATAAACTGCACTTTACATAAGAGACAGTTGAGTGCCAATTCATTTTGCACTGAAAGGTCAATTTTATCTAAAAATAACAAACTTTTATCTTGTTTAATTTTCTGGTAAAAAAAAAGAATGTAAGATCTTCTAAAATTATTATTGTCATATAATACATATGTCTTGCAGGAATTTCTCTGGCTCCCAGACAGAATCTATTTAGAGATAATATAGTGGTGACAAAAGTCAGAATGTGCTTTTCTGTGGGCTGAATGATGTGCTCCCCAAATTCACATGTCAGAGCCCTAATGTGACTATATTTGGAAACAGAGCTTTAGGAGGTAATGATCATTATATCAGGTCATAAAATGGTGTCTGAATCCAGCCGGATTGGTGGCTTTATAAGGAGAAAAAGAGAGACCTCGTTCGCCACATATGCATATGCACCAAGAAATGGCCATGTGAGCACATAGCAGGAAAGCTGCTGTCAGGAAGCCAGCGAGAGAGCTCTCTGCAAAAGCCAGATCAGCTGGCGCCTTGCTCTTGGACTCCCCAGCTTCTAGAACGGAGAAATAAATGTCTTCTATTTACGCTGCCCAGTATGGTATTTTGTTATGGCAGCCCAACCTGGCTAAGACATGCTTATATTTCAAACCATTAAAACAAATGAGGCTAAATATAAGTTTTCTTTAAAAAATATTCATATTTAGATTTCCTTTCCCTTTAAAATGAAAACCAAAATCCTTCCTCACACCAGCACTCAGACCCTGGAACTTACAGACTTCTGCTGGAATTCTCACTCTGAAATTTATTGACTGTGATTTTAAGGTACTTTAAATATATTTGAATTAATAAGAAATGTTATTATTAACACATATTTAAAAATACATACTTCAGATTATCTATACACTCTTTATAACCATTGTTTATAAATTTTTTCAGGCTCACAGAGCTACCAGATGCAGCATACAGCAGAACTTTTTTCCTTTTAATCACATCAAAATTGTAGCTTTTTAATACTGGTGTTTAAGTGGGCGTTAGAACTACTGATATGTTTGAGTATGTTTCAAACATTCACTGTAATTATTAAGATACTTTTATTTCCTGCACAACTGGCATGACTTAGTGGTTGAGCATCAACCTATGAACCAGGAGGTCTCGGTCTGATTACTCCTCAGGGCACATGCCCGGGTTGCGGGCTCAATCCCCATTGGGAGGCATGCGGCAGCCAATTAATGATTCTCTTTCATCATTGATGTTTCTATCTCTCTCTCCCTCTTTCTTCCTCTCTGAAATCAATAAAAATATATTTAAGTACATAAATATTTATATATTTTTGTTATTCCCTAATCTGTGCAACAATGTAGATTCTGATCTCTTTGGAGGATCATTTCTTATTGCTGTTTTGATTAAGCTTTCTAATAGAAATATTTTCTATTTTCTTTAAGAATATTTGTTCTTAGTTATAAAAATGCTTCCATATAGTTATGAATCCGACTGTATTCAAATGACTGCATTTTGTAGTGGTTCATAAATCATAAATATTAGAACATTTACAGGGCTAAGCTTTCAGTCTTTGTTAATATCATTAAATATTACCACACAAAACTAGGATTAGTTAAAAGCATAAATATCCACTTGTTTCTATTTCTTTCTCTTTGCATATCATTTTACTCACAATCTATTCAGCTCATGATTCCACACGTCTTTTATGAAGATTTTAAAAAATGATTATCAATCACAATTGTGTGCTCTATATGATAATTCAGGGTTTTACAAAATTACTGGGGACCTTTACATAAATTATGTAACATGATTGCAATAACACTTTTATGAGGACATTGCAGTTTTAATACATATCCCACTTTTGGAGTGGTCAGGGATACTCTTAGAACTGCAATTGATTTTCAAGTGTGAATTCCAGACAAGATTTTATATTCTTGAATTTAGAGAGAGGAAATAGTGAAATAAAATGATACACACAACCACACAGATGCTAAAAATATATCCTATAATAATAAAGAGGTAATATGAAAATTGACCCTCACGCCCTTGCACAAGATGGCCTCCCCCATGTGGTCAAAGATGGCCACCACAAGATGGCTGGCAGGGAATGGCAGTTAGGGATGACCAGGCTGGCAGGGGAGGGCAGTTGGGGTCAATTGGGCCAGCAGAAGAGGGCAGTTGGAGGTGACCAGGCCTGCAGGGGAGGGCATTTGGGGGGGACCAGGTTTGCAGGGAAGGGCAGTTGGGGGGGACCAGGCCTGCAGGGGAGGGCAGTTAGCAGTGACCAGGCCTGCAGGGAAAGGCAGTGAGGGGCAACCCAGCTGGCAGGAGAGGGCAGTTGGGGGTTACTGGGCCAGCAGGGGAGGGCAGTTGGGGGCAATTGGGCTGGCAGGGGAGCAGTTAGGCATTGATCAGGCTGGCAAGGGAGTGGTTAGGGGTGATCAGTCAGGCAGGCAGCCAAGCGGTTGGGAGCCAGCAGTCCCGGATTGTGAGAGGGTGCAGGCTGGGCTAAGGGACATCCCCCGCTCCCCATGCACGAATTTCGTACACTGGGCCTCTAGTTAATATATATTAGCTAGAGAAAGATGGAAAATACCTGAGCACATAAAGTAAGAATTCATTCTATCTAGTTCTAATGTTATTTAGAAAATGCACACAGTATGGAACTAAGATGTGGTTTCACTGAACTACGAAATGATTATGAAACTATCTGACCTTATGGAGAGCCTTTGAACAAGGGAGTTTGATTAGGTCTGAGAAAGTGTGGGATATGTATAAATAAATGAAATAAATTTTCTGCCCTTAATGAGGGTCAAGGTAAAACAAAACAAAACAAACAAACAAACAAAAAACAGTGAAAATTACTCATATTGTGGTTGAAGGCTTTAATCAGCTGATGCACTCAGAGAACACTTTAGGCCTGGAGTTTTATATAGGGAGGAAAGAGGTGGCTGTGTGATTGGAGGTCTTTCCCAGGTTTCTATCTGCTTCAACTGCTCCATGATTCAGACAGTTGGAAGGTTATTGGTTTTTCATGTCTCTTGTTTAGAATCGTTGGTATAATCTTATTTTGTTAGCTGTCAGAACAGTTATTTGAGAACTATTTTTGTAAGCCTATGAATTGTCTATAAACTGTCTAATGCCAGTTAAATGTCAGGGAAGTGGGATAAAAAGCAAACAAAAAGGGAAAGGGAAGAGTGACAAAAGAAAACAAAAAGAGAAAGGAGTCAAGGGATATAACGAGGAAAACCAAAGTCTGTTTTAATTCTTTAATAGTAGTTGGCAAACTAATAAATTTAAGGCTTAACTCCTGTGTACTCTACTTACTTTATTTGTGAACACAGGCAAAAATGTTAAAATTTTTGATCCTCAATGTTATCAGCTGTAAAGCATGAATATAGTTATTGCTACAATCATGTATCATAATATATTTTAAAATGTTCTGTTTAATCAGACTTTGGATAACTCTAAATAATGATAAGAGTATATTGGTTTCATTTCCATTCAGACATTTTAAATTATAAGTTTAAAGGAATAAAGAAATCTTTATAAAAATTGTGAAAGAAAACTGGTCAAAATAACTGTTAAAGTCCAATTGTATTGTCTCATGAATTTTCCAAAAGACAATTCTGATGGTGAATATATAGGTGGGTAGAAATAATAATCTATTGGAAAGCTAATAGTGTTCTTAAAAGAAAATCAATGGTAAAGAAAATGCTAACCTTAGTTTTTAAGTAGAGTAACATAGACGAGATTCAGATGGTTATCTGTGATCAGGATATTTCTTGTAAAGGAAATAAATCCATTGATAGCAAGGGAGGAATTATTAGGATTGCTTTGTAGTGCCTTGGTATATTTTTGTGACATCATTCTTATTTGAACATCATTTTATGATTTCTAAAAGCCCAACCCATCTTTTATCTTATTTGAAATTGTTATCCATCTTGTAATGTAGTTATCAGGGTCATTATTTTGGAGTTTAGAAAAAGAAGGTCACAGGACTCAAAAAACCTCTTCCAAAGTTACTTATCCATTACTGCTGATAGCAGTAATTCATTCTGATAGTCCAACATTTTCTTTTGTACTATTACATTTTTAGTGCTAGGTAGGCATAGCTAATGCAGTCGATACTGTTTTCTTTTTATTTATTTTATTTACCAATTCATAATTGAGGCTGTTTCGTGTCAGGTAAAATACTAGACACTAGAGACAGAGGTGAATGAAAGATCACATTATACTCATAATTCCCTCATTCCAGTGGAAGAAAATGAACAGATTAAAAAATTAAACAGTCCTCTGAAGTATAATGAAGACAATGTTGTGATAGCTAAGGTCAGAATGAACTGATTGTGATGGGATGGTGAGAGAAAACCTGTCTGAGTTGCTATATTTATGCTGGGATTTGAGTGAATCCAAAGAAACAGTAATATAAAGAGTCAAGATATTTGAGAATAGTGTACAATGGTATTAATATGGAAGAATACACAAATGTTGGGAGAATTTCAGAGATAAACAGAGACCAATGTGGTTAGAGAAAATGACTGATGGGTAGGTAACTAGAGATGAATTTTAGAAAAAGCTTGTCCATTTCTGACCAAGAGGCAGCTAGGATTTTAATAGTGTCAGTCCATTCAAGAAACTTGACTGACTTGAATGAGTATCTTTGCTTAAATTCGACCAGCTTAATAAATGTTTCCCCAAGAACCTCACAAAACCATTCCAGAAGCCCTGTCCTCAGTTATTAACTGGAAAACAATTTGTTGTGATTTATATTTCTAAAAGTTCTAAGTACTATTTATAGAAAAAGAATATCAGCAAACAAAGCAGAAAGTGGGGATTTCTGTTAGGAAAATACTGCCATTGTCCTAGTGAGAAATGTTTGTAGTCAGAGCTGAGATGGAGAATACTGGGTGAAATCAATATATATTTTAAAAACAACTTTAACAGAATTTACTGTAGATTTGATTATTGTGTTTAGGGACAGGACTGAATTTAGGAAAATATCAAGGATTCTTATTGAAAATGATGTAATAAAAAAGGAAGTAGATTTCAATAATTTAAGTCAATAATTCAGAAAGGATTATGTTATATTTCTGGTGCTTCTGAGATGAAACTCATGGATATAGACTTGTAGGTGTGGAGTTCGGAGTATAGAATTGGATTTATCAACCAAAGATAATCCATAAATCAATAAACAGATGTATTCTAATATAAAGAGCAAACACAAAGAGCAAACAAATGTTGAGTAGAACCCTATAAGTTTTTCTGTGGAGTAACAATATTTAAAATTTGAATAATAAAAGTCATCAAGAAATGGCTTCTAATACAAAGATAACTAAAAAGTTAAGAATAAGAGAATGACTATCAATTGTTGAATGATTGAGTTTCTTTGAGTTTGGTGTTTCACTATATAACTCATCAAAGTTTTAAATATACTCGAGACAAATGAAATATGAAGCAAATGCTCCGTCAGACTGGAAATATTCTTTTATGTACCACTAATAGATATTCAGCTCTCCAGAATATGAGTTTCTGAGCCTGTAGTCTGAAGCAACTGTTTGAAACAACAACAAAAGCAATCCTATATAATAAAACCCTAATATGAAAATTGACCGAATGGTGGGACGACTGGAAGGATGACTGGTTGCTGTGGCGCGCACGGACCATCAGGAGGCAGAAGCTCAATGCAGGAGCTGCCCCCTGGTGGTCAGTGCGCTCCCACAGCGGAAGCACAGCTCAGCCAGAAGACAGGCTGATGGCTGGCAAGAGCAGTGGCAGTGGCAGTAGCTTCTCCCACGTCCGCTGCAGGCGGGCGGAAAGGAGCAAGGGTTCCAGGACTGTGAGAGGGTGCAGGCTGGCCTGAGGGACCCCCCCACCTCCAGTGCATGAATTTTGTGCACTGGGCCTCAAGTAATAAAGTAAATAAAGATGGTTGTACTTGACAAATCTTTGCATAAATAATTATTTAATTCTCCATGGCTATGTCCAACACATATTCTGCAGCAGGTTCACATGCAAAAACTGCTCTAGTTTCAGTGATTTGATTATAATGCAGGATCTCATAGTCATTTTTATGTTTCCTGAGATGTGAAGAAAGAAAAATGGAGATGCTAATAAGTTTTAAAGGTTTTTACAAATATTTAGTTATTTGTGCAGCTATGTACTGAACCTTGACTTCCATTCTTATTATATCTATTTCTATAATAAAGAGTAGTAACTTTAACTAGAAGGCTCAACCCAAAGTTGTTGTTATATTGTTCAAAATCAGTTATAATAATAATGGAATATTCCCTGTAAGTAATTTCCTTAACTGATTTTCAGTTGCTTGAATGTGCTGAATTTCACTTTTTCTTATGAGAGTTATAGTCAGAGTGGTTAATTATTTATAATTTTCCCCTGAAAAAATTATTATTAGGTAATTTTATCTAACTCTATTTCTAAAGAGGCCAATACACAATTAATTGTGCTCAGTGATGGATAAATTCATTTTGTTTTCCTTTGAGCCCTATCAATTCAGCAGCTGAAATTAAAAAGAAGCAGAATAGCACTTAGGGAATGTGAAACATAGATTTAAATAGCCCCTTCATATGAAAATGAGAGTTCAAATACAATTATTGTGGTCTAAATCAAATAATATGTTTTATAATCATGAGACTCTATTGTGGCTAGTTTTTATGTCTTTCCCCAAAGCAAAAAGATTATTAAGTCTCCTAGAAATAACCCTTGGGACAGTTATTCTGATGATAGGTTTGAGCTTCAAAGTAGGTTCAGGACTGGAATGTCAGTCTAGACAGGAAAGCCATGGTATTTTGGTCAATAGAACATGGTAGGCATTCATCACCCAAAAAATGTGTACATAATTAACCAACTGGCCCAAGTAAGTATAACATAAAAATTTCTTGTAAGAGACAAAAAAAAATAAGTATTTTTGGAGCATCTATTTGTGGTATTTACTTTGAAAGAGGACATTTATTCACAAGACATGCGGACTCTCAGATAACTTATTCATGTAATAGAGGCAATACCCTAAGAGCCCAGTGCTTTGAAATTATGTTGTAAGGCAGACATACAACAATTGAGGTATTAGGATATCAAAATCAGAGGAGTATCAACAGGGCCAGCTTCAAGACTGACTTGATTAGCACCTTGGTATGTCCTTGCCTAGGTCTAGAATTGGTTTCAATTTTTAAAGCTACAAATAAGAATATATTCATTACACTAGAAATGTTTCTATTGTGGATCAGTTCCAGGGGTAGAGTGATGCATTTACTTGATGTAATAATTTTAATTAGCTCTAAATAAAAAGTATGGTGAATAAAAGCACTATAGCATTTTATTTTTTTCTATAAGATGGATACTATCACTCCACTCTCTACATAATGTATATGATTCAAGGGGATCCATAACATATTTGTCTAAAATATTTAATTTAAACAAGTTGGATAATATATTAGAGAATGTCTTGAGTGAACAACACTCTCATTGTCAACAGATTTGCCTAACTTGATTTTTTTCCATCATGCAAGCCTTAGCTCATATTACCATTCTTTGTATAGGCTTTTTCTAACCACTCATCTTAAGTAGCTACCTAGTCAGTCTTACGTTTGAGTTAAACGTAGAACTATAGATAGGAATTAATGTAGGAGCTTTATACAGGTTTCTGTAATCACATCAGTAGTATGTTTTTTCCAGCATGTGATCTAAAGATGAGTAGGAACCTATTTAATGGATGTTTGGATAAAGTCTATTGATGCCAGAGGAATAAAATGCACAGTGGGGATTTTAGTCATAAGAGAATTAGGAGACCAGGTAGAAGTGCAGCTTATACAATAGAACAGGATTAGAAGAACAACCAATTTGGTGTTCCTAATGACAAATTAGGCCTCAAAGTCTGCTTTAGAATCATTTTGATGAAGCCACACTGGAAGTATCAAAGAGATTTGGGAACATGAGCTATTCAAAGCTCACAGAAATCATTGCCATATACATATATAGCAATTTTGTTCTGTTCATGGACAATCATTTCCAAATGAGAATCATTCCACCTTATCATAATTAGACTTATCTTCTCCATGCAATTGAATGGAATGTGTTAACTCTACTTACTGGTAATTACTCTATTATAGATTAACTCTATTATAGATCATTAATATACACAAGGTTATTTTATATGGAACATCAGCATTTTTAATGCTCTGAAATTAGAATGTGTTCTTCCTCCTGTTTTCATACAAGTAACAGATTATATGTACCAGCATCTACCTAATAAAAGAGTAACATGCTAATTGACAATACCTTTGTGACACCCACCAGCCAATCAGGAGTGAGTATGCAAATTAACCCAACAAAGATGGTGGGTTAATTTGCATATACAGGCACCTAGTGGCTGGGGGTGGGGTGGGACGCATGATGATGCAAGCGTTCTGCACCACCCCCAGCTGCTCAGGGCCTCTGGGCAGCATGGGAAGGCAGAAAGGTGGCTCCGGCCAGAGTGAAGGCAGTGCTGGCAGCCAGGGAAAGGAAGGCCTGTTCTGGCACGAAACTTCGTGCATCGAGCTTCTAGTTTACAAATAATATAAAATCATATGTGTCCCAGGATTCCAGGAACATACTCGTATTAGAAAAATAACACCTGGGTTCCTTTTTCTCCGTATCCACACCAGCACTTGTCCTTTGTTGATTTGTTGATGATAGCCATTCTGACAGGTGTGAGATGGTACTGCATTGTCATTTTGATTTGCATCTCTCGGATGATTAGTGACTTTGAACATGTTTTCATATGCCTCTTGGCCTTCCTTCTGTCTTTTTTTGAAAAGTATCTATTTAGGTCTGTTGCCCATTTTTTGATTGGGTTGTTTATCTTCCTTTTGTTAAGTTGTATGAGTTCCCTGTAAATCTGGAGATCAAACCCTTATCAGTGATAACATTGGCAAATATGTTCTCCCATACAATGGACTTTCTTATTGTTTTATTGATGGTTTATTTTGCTGTACAGAAGCTTTTTATTTTGATCTAGTCCCATTTGTTTATTTTCTCTTTAGTTTCCATTGCCCTAAGAGCAGTATCAGTGAAGAAATTGCATCAACATATGTCTGAGATTTTGCTGCCTGTGGATTCCTCTAGTATTTTTATGGTTTCCCATCTTATGTTTAAATCCTGCTGGTGGGAATGCAGACTGGTGCAGCCACTGTGGAGAACAGTATGGAGTTTCTTCAAAAAACTGAAAATGGAACTCCCATTTGACACAGTGATCCCACTTCTAGGAATATATCCCAAGAAATTAGAAACACCAATTAGAAAGGACATATGCACCCCTATGTTCATAGGAGCACAATTCACCATAGCTAATATTTGGAAACAGCCTAAGTACCCATCAGCAGATGAGTGGATTAAAAAACTGTGGTACATCTACACAATGGAATACTACACTGTGGTAAAATAGGAGTTCTTACTATTTGCAACAGCATGGACGGAACTGGAGAGCATTATGCTAAGAGAAATAAGCCAGTCAGAGAAAGATAAATATCACATGATTTCACTCATTTATGGAATATAATGAACAATATAAACTGATGAACAAAAACAGATCCAGAGACAGAGAAATATCCATCAGACCATCAAACCTTAGAGAGAAGGTAGGGCAGGGTAGGGGGTAAAGGGGAGATATCAACCAAAGGACTTTTATGCATGCATATAAGCCTAACCAATGGACACAGACAACAGAGGGGTGAGGGCATGAGTAAGGGGATGGAAGGGTAATGGGGGGATAAGGACACATATGTAATACCTTAATCAATAAAGAAGTTAAAAAAAAAGAAAAAGATAAATAACACCTGTTATTACCTGACTTAATTTATTCTGGTAAAATAAATAAGGCATTTTAAATTTGTTTAATACCACTGTGATATTTTGCATTTATTTTTATTTAATTAGCTATGTATAGGAAAATTAGTTTCTACAGAGCATATTGCATTAATGTCCTTTAATGGAGATAGAGGAATCCATCATATGGTCTGTAGGTTTTAAATGGGAACATTGCCCCCTCCATGCTTCCTCCCCCCGCCCTCTCGTGCTTCTCCGTGCCTTGCCCCCCCCCCCCCCCCGCCCCGCCAGGAAAATACACATCTTTCCTGGCTTGAATCTCTACTGGAAGTTTATTTGTAATTATTAATCATGATCCTCTTGAGTTCAACTTCTTATCTAACTGATCGTCTTGCTTCTTGCCAGAAATATAAGCAAATTTGTGTATATCAAATGCAAGTTGACTAACAGGTTTATAGCAAATGTTAAGAGACTTGAGCTATGTCTTTCTGCATTTTGTGTAAGTAAATGTTCTTCATGGAAAGAAAGAAATGATGCAAAAAACAAAAAGTAGAGGAGCGAGGAAAACCTTGGAGTTTCTTTGGTAGCTTGTTTTATAGAAATTCAAGGATAAACATTTAAAAACAAAATAGAGATACATATCTAGTACTTCAAGGTGTGACCACATAGCTATTGGAAGCATATGAAGAACATAATGTAATATCTTACTCTCACCTATTGGCTCTGTAACAAATGATCATATGTCAATAGTTACATGATCTCTCTGTGCCTTAGTGTCTTCATTAGCAAAATGAAGGTAATCATATTAGTCATAGGACTGCTATGAGGATTAAGTGAGTTAATGTAATGAATAAAGTATATTCAAATTTTAGCAATTATCTTTATTTTATCAAAGTGAATATTTATTAATAACATTAAAGGTAGGTTTGTATTAAAGATAAAAATAACAGTTATTTCATTACAGTGCGATGCATGATACTGATGGCAAATAATGATTCAGTAAATTATATGAATCCTGTGTAAATTTGTTAGAATTGCCTTTGGAAGTGATATAAATTAAAAAGGCATATTATTCTTTAAGATAGTAGCTTACAATTATTAAATAGCAGAGAGAAAAAAATACTGTTTTTTTATGAAATTAGTAGTTTCCCTTTATCTGTTAATAATACTGACTATATGAATGCACCAGCTTTGTTTAATCACTACTCTATTGATGGAATTTAATGTCATGTTTAACTTAACAGCTCCTTGGTGAACACTTTATGCAGTCTTCTCCATCTTAATGCCTACTCTACTTCAGAGACATTTAACTGGGTGTATAGCAATATCAAGTGTCAAACGAAAAGTGATCTCCCACACCAGAAATCCTGTATAATAAAAGACAACTATGCAAATCAACCGTACAGTGGAATGACTGGTCCCTATGACACGCACTGACCACCCGGGAATAGCCGCTCAATGCAGAAGCTGCCCCCTGGTGGTCAGTGTGCTCCCACAGGGGGAGTGCCACTCAGCCAGAAGCCAGGCTCATGGATAGTGAGAGCAGTGGTGGTGGCAGGAGCCTCTCCCATTTCCACAGCAGCGTTAAAGATGTCTGACTGCCGGCTTAGGCCCATTCCTCCAGCTGTCAGTTGGACATCTCAGAGAGCTCCCAGACTGCAAGAGGGTGCAGGCTGGGCTCAGAGACCCCCCAGTGCATGAATTCCAAAGTATGACTCATTTAGAATTAGCTGGTCTACATGCTTCCTGCTTTAATGTTGAGTGATACTGCAATTAGTGCTTAGGAGTGCTCACAGGAATCAGACTTTTGCAATGGGACACTGGGATTAGATTGTTCATATATTTGAGAATGCACCCATAGTTTTATTTTGCAAGTGACCACTGACAATCTCTGCCATGCTATTACAATGTCAAGGCCAACATTTTATGGACCATAAAATTATAAAAACTTCCTAATTTCTATGTGTCATACTTGGGGAAGCGTGTATAGAAGTGTATTCTAGGGTACTGAGTCAGGAAAGATAAAACATAATGCTGGAATTAGTTGAATTTATTAACATGGTTTCACAAACAGAAAATTCAAGATTTAATGTGTTATCTTTGGCTTGGCATCAGTACTAAATGAAGCCTAAACTCTTTAATGGCTTACAGTCAATGAGGTAGAAATGCCAGAACTTTTTAGACATGCTGTAAGAAAAAATTCAAGGCATGGGGAGTAGGAAATGTTATATGCAACCTGTTGCACGTCAACAGAATGAATCAGAGGCTACCCTAGAAGATATTAAGAAATGCTTTGGAATGTCCAGTGGTGGCTTTCTTCTGTGGGCCAGGATGACTGTGAAAATGCTGTACTTACACTGTATTTCCTGATAGCCCTAAAATTAAGGAGATAATAAATAGGGAAATGAGGTGACAACTCTTAACTGTCAGTTATAAAGTGGGAGGGATTATGACAGTAAGCCATAAACCGGAAGTGTGGCTAGTGCTTGTGCCTTTGACTATCTATGGTGTTGACTAACCAATCAAAATACTGCTAGACATGACCATGGGTCAGCTACTAATATGCTGTTTGACCTGTAACAGCAAAAATAAATTCACATCAAGTAACTCAATTCACTACAGTGAGGATTCATGGCTTCTTACTCATTCCCTGCTATAAACCAATTTGCCGATCTGGAGTGAAGCTGGGTCCTTTTGGAAAAAATCATTGCAAAATGACCTTAGGAAAACATGAATTTCCTCCAAGCTTTTCCAGGAGTGACCTGCTGATATTTGCCAGAGTGATCATTTAGTGGAGAAAACAATACCTAGTCCTTCTGTGATTTATATAATTTTCATTATTTCCCCAAGTAATTTCCAGAATGCAATCTTCATTCTTTGTAGGTTTAACAGTTTAACTAATTAATTACACGATGAAGAGTATAGATGTATTCAAAGACTCAGAGATGGAATAATAAGAATAGAATAATTAAAGAAGAATTTGAAATTAGTAAGTCATTATATACGCTCAGGTCAGTTGTGTATTTTGGCAGTTGACAAGTTACATTAAATAATAAAACAAGATCAACCAAAGAACTTGTATGAATATAGGTATAACCCATGGATACAGGGTGGTGAAGGCCTAGGGTGGGGGGCAGGGGCAGGTTAGAAGAGCCCAACGGAGGAAAAGAGGGGATATATATATATATATATATATATATATATATATTCACACACACATATATAATATGTTCAACAATAAAGATTTTTAAAAATAAACTACCATATGATCCATCAATAATAATAATAATAATAATACAATGGTTATTTTTGTTTTAGCGTTCTACTCAGCAGTTATAATCCAATAGAATCCACATTTCTATGACCATGAAGTCCTGAGTTCTCTAAATGGTCCCTAGAAGGTTCTGATAAGTTATTTTCACCTTCTTGTCTTTCGTGTTGTATGAATTTGTATGAATTATGTCTCTAATAAATCACTTTTGAATAACTGTGATTACATAACTCAACAGGCATGTATTTATCTTCACTCAGATCTCCTACATCTCAAACAACATGCCTCAAAATGTCACACTTCTAATGTCATTTATTGGTCCTTAAGGTTAAACAAAATATGCTGCATGTGAAAAATTGTTTGCACTGTTCAAGGAGTATATTTCTCTCTCTCTCTCTCACACACACACACACACACACACACACATACATACACACATGAACACACACACAATGTGTGTGTGCACTTTCTTCCATGGCTATATTTTTCTCATGAGCCACAAGTTTAATTAAAAATAAAATTGTTTACTTCAAGCTGGTCAATTGCTTAGAAAATGTTAATTGTCTGGTGAGTATTCAATGGGCACATTGTTAATTTTATTAAAATATATGATAAATACATTTTTACTATAAATACTTGCATCCCCTTCCATTAAAATGTCATTTCGTCTCATTGAGGAACATTACAACCCATAAAACTTTCAGCTTCCTCTGGGACTACAAAAGAGTATCTTATTTGGATTGATATCAGTCTCATTGAAATATTCAGTGTGTCAACTGATGAGATTTTTTTTTGGTCAGAATTATAATAAAATCCAGAGAAATACTTAACTACTGCTTCACCTAACTAAGATTTTTGTGTTTAACTATAATGACTCAATTTGGGCTTGTATGTTAGTTGTAAAGTAATATACCTGTAGACTTCATGACCATTAATAATTGCAGAGGAAACATGAATGAAGTCCAAAGCCCTTTCACATGAAATAATATTCAAGGAAGAAAATATCCAGGGAAGAAAATTATGATCAAATGCTAGAGTTGATATTTTATTTGTGGAGCCTGAGATAGAAACTTCAAACATGGCCATGAGTTGGCCACCCATTCCATTTCTTCTATTGTTTCAGAGTTCACATGTCTTATAATGTTGAATCTGGCCCTAGGTAAATATGATCCTACTTTTCAAGATCATATGAACTTAGAACCAAGACAAAAAGATGTTCTTCGGATGCTATGAATCCCTTGGAGCGTTCGATAAAATGTACATTTTTAGGTACAATGGGCAGGTGATATGATTCATTTGATCTTAGAGACCCAGAAATCATCATTTTAAAATTGTCCCATCAGGAGATTCTGAAATAGATGGTCCTTGGATCATTTTTGATAAAATATTCATCCAGACTAATAATGTGTTTGTTAAGGATGATTATGTTTAGTACTTTAAACAGTGACAAGTGTATAATACTTTCCAATAAATATGTGTTTAATGAACTAATTAACCCACATGCAACTTTTAAAAATCCTATAAAGTCAATTAGAAGAAGTAAACTCTAATAATTTTCTGAAAACTTTTAAGTCAGGCTTAAAAAATATAACCAATATAATCTCTTTATAAACAATGGTCATTGTGAAATTCTTTTTAAAAATAAATATTTATTGTTGAAAGTATTACATATGTCCTCTTTTTCACCCATTGCCCTCTCCCCCTCACCCCCAAAGCCATTCTTAATGTCGCATTAATCTTGGGTTTGCTTATAACTTGACAAAGCTTGATAATATGTACACAACCGTCAAATGACGGGGGTAGAAGGGGCATAAAAAGATTCCACCATAATAATCTCAAGAATAGGAATACGATCAATAAAGGAAGCTTAGAAAAATTAAGAGGCTGATATTTTTATAAACTGGGGATATTTATGTCAACATTATTGCAGTCAGAGATTTTTAAATGTCAAATAGCTATTCAACTATGTGATGAGACAATCTAGACTACAGAGCTTAATATTTGTTATCCTTCAAGTGTGCAATTTTCCAGCTTAATTATTTTTCTCTCACCATCAGCCCAGAAGGTTTTAGCAATTAATGCAAAACAGAAAAAAAATAATTATTTTGTATTGGGAAGTTTAAATTGTTACAATAAGAGAGAAAAATACAAAAGGTGTTGGGGGAAAAAGATGATCTGCACTCCCAGTTCATTCATCTGGAATGAGTTTCACATTCCAGTGGCTGAATAAAATTGGATTTGTGCGCACATGTACATAAGCACAGCTTGAGAAGCATCCTCTACCTGTATTGTGTGACCTAACTATCTACTCAATAAAAAGGTCACTGTGGCCGTAAATGAAAGCTATACATTCCATCTTCCATCTTCAACAAAACTGGCTTTAGTCTTAAGGGGGGCAAACATCAAAGTTACAACTTAATTATAGTAATCACATGAATTATACTAACTTGTTGGAAAAGAGAAGGAGGTATGGAGCCACATGAACACATGTGGTATTTATTTATTCAGAAATAAACCAATAGATTGCTTTTCTTATTGTCTGTTCAGGCAATGGGGGTAGGATAATGCCATCAACATTAAAAGTATATGTTCAACCTTTCAGAATATACAGTAAATGAAACATGAGATATTTAACTTGAATAAAACCTAAACTTCTAACACAAAACTAACAACTACTGCATAAACCACTTTATGTATTTTACTCAGTTTTTAAAGATCTCTTTATAGTCTTACACTTATATTTGTGGTCTATCTCCATTTACTCCTTAACAGAGGTCAGGGCAAAAAAATAAATATTATCAATTACTGTAACTGAAAAAGAAAATGTCAACATGCTTATCACATTCTTTGTCTTATTGCCAGTCTATAACTAAATATATAATTGCAAATATGTATACAAAAATTAATTGAAGCTAAATAATTTAATATTTCTACATATATTAGAACTTAGAAAGAAATATGATTAAAATAGAAATAAACATTCTAATTAGTAATATAAGTTAACATGTTATGACCTAGAGCTATTTATTCATCTTTCTGTGCCACCTAAAGTGTAAAATCTCTAACCACAATGACAACTTTTATTTATCCCATTAGGAACCATGATTTCTTGTAGCATAGTGTACACTTTCTATCTCTAGATAGATGAGTTTATTTTTTTACTCTTTCAAAATTGTACATTTTATACTTCAGCTATATTAGCTTCTCTATCCAATTAGTGGCTTAAAAAAATATCCTTGCAAACATAGACTGACTATATTGTGTTAAAGGAACTTTGACAATAAATCAATTCTTACTTAAAGCAATTCTCAACTTCCTAAATTTTGCATTATACTTTACTAGAGGCCTGGTGCATGAAAATCCCTCAGCCCAGCCTGCCCCCTCTCACAGTCTGGGAGCCCTCAGGGGAGGGAGGTGACTTGGCAATCAAGGGAAGGCAATGCCCTCATCACACCTCTGCTGCTGCCACTGCCAGTAGCACAAGCCTCAGGAGGCCCTGGGTGGCTGGGCAGCCGCCATCCAAGGCTTGCCTGCACCTCAGGTTGGCCCTGGGCAGCTGGGGGGCTGAGGGAACTGAGGGACTCCGGAGGCAGGCGCGCGGAGTGGCTGGACCCATCTGGGGGCAGGCCCATTCATGCTGCGTACCTGCCACCCCAGCGAGGCTGAGGGGACTGGGCATTGCCATCTTGTGCCTGTGGGAGCCTCCATCTTTGAGGGTGTGGCAGTCAATTAGCATATTTCCTCCTTATTGGCTGTGGACACCACCATCTTTGTGAGGGTGTGATGGTCAATTAGCATATTTGCTCTTTATTAGATAGGATACTTAACTAAAAGTAAAAAGAACAGTTAGCACCAGGAATTAAACAGAAGTTCCTCACCTGCTTCCAAACTGTGGTGCAAGTCAGAAAGTAGAAGTAGTTTACACTACCCCTGTACTCCAATGGAAGTTTTACATTGGCACATTTTATCCATTTAGTTGTAATTCCAGCAGAAGCTGGGGCCTCTGCTTAATGTGGCCTTTGAATTGACCCAGGCTCAGTGGATTCACACCCAGTAACTGAGGAGAAACTAGAACCTCAAATAAATGAAAGAAACTCTAGTTTTACTTAAACTTACTTGTATGCACAGAAAGAGCTTTGCCTATGGTTAAGCAGAAATGTCTAAGATTGACAGGTCTATTACCCCAAGCCTCAGATTATTCAAAGATTTCTCACAACTTAAGGGACACCTGAGAATTTTAGTGTGAAAGTCAGGATATCTGACTTCATCAGTGGCTGGTCATATCATATATGTAATCATCTAGAATGTTTTCTCCACTATTGAAAATAATAAAATATACAAATTATAAGAATTAGAGCTGAACAATAGAATATGAATATATATATATATATATATAATCATTCTTTTAAAAAGTAAACATTGAAAGACATCTTAGATCAGAGGAAAATAAATTAAAAGAAAATATAAAAAGTAATATTTAATTTGTTAATATCACATTATCTTACATAAAAATAAATTTACATATAATTTATTAACACAGGGATGGTAAAGAACCTATGTAGAACATTAGCTGTAATAGCTGGTTGCTCATTAGAATAACCTAGTAAAATTCTAAAGACATTCTATTGCTTCTAATAATGTTTAAAGATATTCTAAAGCTTCTAATAGACATTTTATTGCTGTCTGGACTTCATTTTCAGAGACTCTGATTGGATTGGTCTGAGTGGACCAAGTATTCATGTACCTAAAATATACCCAGGACAAATGGTAGAAAGTTTCAAATATGCAAGAAGAATAAGTTCTGGGCATCAAATATTCACCATGGTGTCTATAGTAAACAATACTATATTATGCACTTAAATTTTGCTAAGAGGAGAGATCTAAAGTGATCTCACCACAAAAAAACAAACAAACAAAAACATCAATAACAAAATGGTGACTATGTGAGATGATGGATATTTTAATTGGCATAATTGTGGTGATCCTTTAAAAGGTATACATATAGCAAAACATCAAGTTGTATAACTTGAATGTATACAATTACTGTTCGTTACTTATAACTAAAAAGACTGAAAAAAAGGAGTAAAATACTCCTTTGTGATTATTATTTACTAGAGGCATGGTGCACAAAATTCTTGCATGGGGGGGGTGTCCCTCAGCCCAGCCTGCACCCTCTCTAATCTGGGACCCCTTGAGGATGTCCAACAGCCCTCTCACAATTCAGGACTGCTGGCTCCCAACTGCTCTCCCCTGCAGGCCTGGTCCCTCCCAAATGCCCTCCCCTGCTGACCTGGTCCCCCACAAATGCCCTCCCCTATAGGCCTGGGTCCCCCCAACTGTTCTCCATTGTAGGCCTGCCCCCACCCCCCCAATTGCCCTCCCCTGCAATCCTGGTCTCTCCCAACTGCCCTCCTCTGCTGGCCCAGTCAATCCTAACTGCCCTCCCTGCAGGCCTGGTCTCCCCCAACTGCTCTCCCCTGCAGGCTTGCCCCCCGCAATTGCCCTCCCCTGCTGACCTGGTCTCCCCCAACTGCCCTCCTCTGCTGGCCCGGTCATCCCTAACTGCTCTCCCTGCTGGCCTGATCACCCACAACTGCCCTCCCCTGCAGGCCTGGGTCCCCCCCAACTGCCCTCCCCTGCAGGCCTGGGTCCCCCCCAACTGCCCTCTGCTGCAGGCCTGGGTCCCCCCCAACTGCCCTCTGCTGCAGGCCTGGGTCCCCCTCAACTGCCCTCCCTTGCTGACCTGGTCTCACCCAACTGCCCTCCTCTGCTGGCCTGGTTACCCCTAACTTCCCACAACTGCCCTCCCCTGCAGGCCATCTTGTGGCGGCCATCGTGTGTGTTGGTGTGATGGTCAATTTGCATATTACTTTTTTATTAGATAGGATAGTCAGTATTGGTTTAGGATCAAGACCTAATAAAGCAAAACAAGCTACTCTAATATTTATTTCTTTTCAAACTCTGTCACATTTCTATTTAATAAAATTATCATGCTTCCTTTTTTCATTGGAAACTTTGATAAAATGTATACTGTTTATTTATTTTCATTTAAATATATTACTGTTATATTAATCATAAAATTATTTCAATTTACAAAGGACAAAAATTGATAAATTTCTAATACATTTAGGTTATATATGGAGCAAAATATTTTATTCAATTTTTATACTTAGTTTTAACTTTGTAAGTTTGTGTGTGCTATACTAACTTTTTTATCAGAAATAAAAATAATAACCCAATAACTGAAATTTGCAAATATGATAAATAAATAATAATCAATGAAAATGTTATTAACTATTTAACAATTTTAATGATAAATGCCAGTTTCCCTCTTGTACTAAGTAGTTTAACTGTTTATATGGCTTACATTCACTAATAATAGCCAACTCTCTACTTCATTCTGTATTGTGAAATGCTATCAAAAGGGAGTGTGGTTTTAGTTATTTTTAAAAAATTTTTATTGATTTCAGAGAAGAAGAGAGAGAGAGAGAAACATCAATGATGAGAGAGAATCATTGATCGGCTACTTCCTGCCCCCCCCCCCCCTACACCACTGAGGATCAAGCCTGCAACCTGGGCATGTGCCCTGACCAGAATTGAACCTAGACCTCCTGGTTCCTAGGTTGATGCTCATCCACTGAGCCGAGCTGGCTGGGCGAGAGTGTGATTTTACAAAACAGTTCTTTAACCAAAGGGCAAAATGTACTTGTATAACGTGTATTTTTGCCAATTACCTTTTCAGTTCATTTACGTTTTTATTCCTGGGAGTACATTTTTATTAGGACTACAAGGAATGTCTGTTATTTGAATAGATTTCGCGCAATATCTTATCATGCTGCATTGTACATTGAAATATCTTGATAATTAAAGTTTCAATGGGTGGTTTTTAAAATTTATTTAGTATATTATCATTTTGTGTACATTTTAATTTACAACCTGAATTAGTAGCTTGTATATGGTCATTAAGAAAAATAGAAAAAATAGTAGCAATTATAAACAGTACGAGTTGATGTAAGCATTTTTGTTAGCCCTGAAGCAGTTCTGATAGTTTTATTGTCTTAATCAACTTAGTCAACTCTTTTTATTGCTCTTTTGAGGTGGCAGTTTTGAACACATGCTGGGGTGTTAGTTCACTACTGCCAAATTAAAAATGATAATTCTCATGCGTGAAATAACTGTATGGACTAATGACCAAATATCTTTATAATGTGAGCCACTGTGGCAGCAGGTGGCTGAACAATTATACACTGTAACTTAATATATCCCTAAACTAAAAAAATAAAATTAAATTAAAAATAGACACTTATGATACAATCAAATAAAAGAGATTAGGAAGAGCATATATATAGTTATATCAATAATTATACACACCACACTGAATATGTAATATTTTATTGCACATAGTAAAAATAAGAACCCTACCCTAAATGTTTAATTCTGCAGGCACTTGTGGAATATATATTTATTGTGTACATATGAGAAAAATGAAAATGTCATTAAAGAACCAAATTTATCCTAGCTTTTGACCTTATGGAATTGCTAGCTATCTTTCAGGAGACTTACTTCTGCTCAAAATACCATTGGGAAGGAAAATTCTGAAAATTAAGACTGATTATGGCAAATAAATTTCTGGAAAGAGTGATTCGGGAGGTAGTCAAAGTGTAGAAAATAAAATGTCTTATATTTAAAGCTTGACTTTGAATTTTATCTGAAGGCAAATAATAGTCACACAATAAGCTTTACACTATATAGAAAAATTACTATGCAGCAAGATAGCGGATGTATTTAAAGAAGAAACATAGATTAATTAGGAGTTTTCTGTAACAATCCAGGTGAATTTTTTTAAATATATTTTTTTATTGATTTTTAGACAGGAAGGGAGAGGGAGAGAGTGATAGAAACATCAATGATGAGAGGGAATCACCTATCAGCTGTCTCCTACCTGCCCCCTACTGAAGATGGAGCTTGCAACCCAGGCATGTGCCCTGACTGGGAATAAAACCATGAACTCTTGATTCATAGGTCGATGCTCAACTGCCAGTGGTCTTGATCCAGCATCTAGAAGGTTTTAGGAATCTGGAGAAGGCACTGTGCATAAATTAATCAAGAGTCCAGAGATGAAACATAATTTTGGAAGGCATTTGGGTAACCAGATGAGACTTAGCTAAAGGAACTAAGTTCTCCCTTGTCTCAGGACCCCTTGCAATTTATTAACACAAATTGTACTGAGTCAAGGTAGAGATATACACATCAAAGGGTAGGGTTTCATACAGAATCCATTGTCAGATTGTAGAATTGCCTACGGCTGTTCAGGTGTTTGGTCAGTAGGAGGCAATAACATGTAGATTAAGATGCCTTTAGCTGTCTGGTAGCAAGTAATCATTTAATGCATCCTTTTCAGGTTTGGGGAAATGCCCTCAGCAATCTCCAGATGATTCAGCCCTGCTGACATTCTGGAATTGGCTTCCGGCTCTCAACCACTGAGCCAGACTGTCCAGGCAAGGTGAACTTCTTCTATATGCTGTACTAAATTAACGACTATGAATCGATATCAGAGACCAGATTCAACTAATTTATGGAAATTAGATGTACATGATTTTTTTGACAAGTTACAAAAGCAAGAGAATAAAACTATGGTGTAATCTCCCAGATATTAGCTTGCATATATAAATAAATTATGCTTTTACTAAATAATTGAATTCTAAGGAAGCAAGCTATTATTGAAGACTAGAGGCCTGGTGCATGGATTTGTGCACTGGTGGGGTCCCTCATGCTGGCCTGTGCCTTCTCGCAATCCGGGACCCCTCGGGGGATGTTGGACTGCCAATTTTGGCCCACCTATGAGGATTGGGCTGTAACCAGCAGTCTGACATCCCCTGAGGGATGTAGTAGTGCATGATGTGGCAGGCAGCCAGGGAGGAGCCCGAGCCCAGGCCAGGCACCGTTCCTGTTCATCCTGGCCCCACTGTGCCTGCCAACAACTGCCGCTCAGTAAGCTCACTAAGCAGTGCTCCTACTGTGGGAACACACTGACCATCAGGGAGCAGCTCCTGCATTGAGCATCTACCCCCTATTGGTCAGTGCATGTCATAGCGACCAGTCAAATGGTCGACCAGTTGAACGGTTGAACAGTCACTAAGGGTTAGATAGATAGATAGATAAGCAATAAATGCAATTTAGAACCCCACTTCTCAAACAGTGCTCTAAGAATCAACAGCCTTGGCATGACCAGGGAATTTGTTAGAAGTTTCCAATTTGAGACGTCCTGGAGATATATTGATTTAAATATATTTAACACAATCCCCAGATAGTCCAAAATCATATATATGGTTTAGAACATGTAAATTTGAGTTGTCTATATAACACAAGGGTAGACAGGTCACAAGATAGGTGTTGAAATCAGAAATATAAATATGACTATGAGTAAAGAGCACAGAATGACAATATAAAATTCAGGAATATCAAAATATATAGTCATGAAAGAAATTTATAGTTTCTGAAGAAAACATAGAAAAAGGAAATAGATTTGGGGAACATTAACATTCAAAAAGAAGTTAAATAAATGGGCAATGCAGGAAGCAAAGAATAAAGAGTTACTGAAAGGAAATTGAGATTAGAATAATGTCATACAATTCATTGCAAGGGGAACAGGTGAGAATCTTAATTAGACTAATCTTTTCACTGAGAGTACAAAGGCCCACTGGATTTGGCAGTTATTGTTTCACAACTCAAACACTTTAAGTGAAATAATAAGTAAGAAGACAGATCACAACAGGTTGAATGTTGCCTTATGGCAATCCACCTGCCATTCTGTAAGCTGCTGTTCAAGTGATTGAGCTGGAAGCAGAATCTAGCCCAGAAAACCCCGGAGACAGCTGCATCCCCAGCAGACAGCTTAACCACAGACTCTTGAGATACCAGGAACAGAACCTCCAGATAAGATGCACCAAGACCCCTGAGCAACAGAAATTATGAGGTAACCAAGTTCGTTGTTTTTTCCAAGTAAAATCAGGGGTAATTGTATACCACAACAGCTAACTAAAACAGAGTTGGGTACCTGGAATCTGGATGTTCCCCTAACCTTATGTAGAAGTGGAATTGGAACCAGATAGCGAACATAGAAAGGAATGACTCTGAAGGCTTAAACCACATAAACACATTGTTGACACAGTTCAAGGCTTTGAGGAGCCAGTGAATGAGTGAGAAAAATATGACAAACTGAAGGCAATCATTTTTATGAAGTGGGAGAAATTTAACAGAACTTTTTACCTGCAGTTATGCAGAAAGTAGGAACGTTCCGAATGATCTAGATGATCTACCTAAGGAGATTCCAAAGCATAGTGAGGAAGGCACTGCTTGGTTCATTCTTGCTACTCAGAGTTAAATGTGAGAGGAAAAAATAATTTCAGGGAAGAACTACTTTAAAAAGAAGCCAGGACTTCATGGTTTTGAAAAAAAAAATTAAGTGCTAAAATGAAGAAAAGGCTTCATCCCTGTGTTCCGACACTGTTATTTATAATAGCCAACATTTGGAAGCAACCCAAGTGCCCATCAGTAGATGAGTGGATAAAAAAGCTGTGGTACATTTATGCATGGAATACTATATCAGCCATAAAAAAGAAGGAAATCTTAGCCTTTGTGTCAGCATGAATGGATCTGAAGAATATTGAGCTAAGTGAAATCAGCCAGTCAGAGAAAGATAAATACCATATGATTTCACATATATGTGAAATATCTAATGAATAAATATAAACTAAGAAACAAAGAGAAACAGACTGAAAGCTGTCAGAGGGAAGGGACTTTGTGGGGGCTGGTTGGAAAGGATAAAGAGATTAAGCAAAAGAAAACAAACAAACAAAAAAACAGATACAGACAACAGTAGTACAATGATCATCAGAGGTAAAGGAGGTAGAGGGGAGGTGCAAGAGGTCAAAGTGGGGATAAATAGTGACCAAAAAAGACTTGACTTTGAGTGTTGAGTGCACAGAGCAGTATGTAGAAGATGATAACAGAGATGAACATTTGAAATCTGTATAGTTTTATTAACCAATGTCACCCCAATAAGTTCAATGAAAAGAACAGAAAAGGAAAAAAGAAAAGAAAAGGGTTCAACAAAGATCAAAAGATCAAATTCAGGGCACCACCAGGAAAATATGATATGAAGCTGAAGCTAAAGGTGTGACTGTGAAATCTTTTTTAAGGCTTCAGAAAGATCAAAGGTGGTGTCTCAGAGTTCTGTTCAGTCACATACAAGGACCTTTAAAGGGATTAAGGATATGTTACACAGTTCCGCTAAATCAAACAATAGGGTTTCTATAAAGTGCAGGGGGTTGCCCCTGGGCCTTCTCAGCAGGAGCCAAAGATAGAGATGGACTTATAAAGAAATAGTTTGTCTAATAAGGCAAACCCCAAGAAGATTTGTAAAAACCCACAAAGTCCTTTAAACACACACAGAAATATCAACAGATTGAACTGAAAAAAGAGGCATTTGGGCCCTCCCCAAAATTCTACACTCAGAAAGCAAGCTGAGCAAACTACTCAGCTGCAAACGCATCCTTTTCTAAGAAAGAAAAAATGGCTCTGAGAGCAAAACCAAGTCCATAGAAGACAGAGGGAGCTTGGAAGCCAGTCCTCACATAGTCTAGCCATCATAACTCAAGGCCTCCTGAAGATGGACAGCAACCTCCTGAGACTGAGCAAGAGGCACCTAGCCAAGTCACACTGGGTTTCTGAGCCACAAAAATTGTGTGATAATGATAGTGTGTTGTTTTAAGTGTTAAGCTTTGGAGTAGCAGATAAATTACTGACATAAAAAGGGCATTAAGCAACAATTTTTGTAGATCTATAAGAAAAGCAAAAGTTTTGGTGATTGGATGGATTGGTCTTGGTTAGCAGATCTGATATCTCATTCCTGAGATGGAAAGGAATGTAGATTATTATCTTTGGTGTAGAGTTTGAAATTATGCTTCATTGACTGTCTCTGTTTTCATGAGAAACTAGGAGATAAAGGACTTCTTCAAACAATGAATTTGAGTTTCAATATAAGAAATTTGAAGAAAAATTGGGAGTAATCAAACAAGAGACCATTGAAAAAACTGTCAGAAAGTATTGATGGTAAGACATAATTTAAGACTAATATATTTGTATAGTAGGATGCTTTAGAGAGAGGCATCCTGATGAATGATGGCATTTCAGAGTAGAGTATGGGGGTAGAGTGGGGTGAATATATTTCTGGGTATTGCCAAACAAATATTAAAGTGATGAATCACAGGATTTATTGAAGATTTTACAAAATGCATAAAACTAAAAGAGTACAGCAGACGTGGAAAAAATGGTGGTGTCTAATATCTAATCTGTTTAAGTCTAGGACCCAAGAAAAAGAGATAAGATGATTGGAGAATGTGGTCTTGAGGTGCATGGTCTACCCATTACAATGCATGATAAAGAAAGCACCCTTCAATTATATTATATAACATGAGGTATATATTTATCTGGGTTATGGCTGGGGTGATTATAGTTTAGAGAGATGTGTCAAAAAGCCATAGAAGGCTGACCAATCCCATATTTTTAAAAAAGTAGATTAATGATCTGGGATACTTTATAAGGTTCTGTGACTGCACAGAGAAGAAGCATACTCCTAGTTCTAATCATTAAAAAATAAACAAATGAGGCCACCTAGATGCTAACATATTCAGACTCTATAATATGTTCTGGGCCTAAGAGAAATAATAAAAAGTAATTGGTGTCATAAATGATATTTATTATAAAAATAAAACATATCTCTAATCTCAATAACATGTTTTGAAACACTGTCAATATTTTTACCATTATAGAACTAATAGACAGAAAATTTGGAAAATGAAGAATTTTAATACAACACAATAATCTATTATTCCCTTATTTAGAAGTGAAATTCTCTTAATTATATGAAATATTTTATTTTAGCCTTTTATTCACTCACAAACTTAAACCCAGAAATGCCCAAATATGCACAAATTGTTATTATATATGCGGTTTGTTATCTCACTTTAAGTTATCAAGTATAAGACTGAATTTTAAAATCTTAAATTAAATCACTAATATTTTCCCACAGCTTAGATACTTCTTTTAACAATTTAGGATATGATTTTTTTAAGAGAAGATACATGCTGTTGAATTGTTATAAAAGTGTTTCTTTTAGTAAAACTATTCAGCTTTCTGTTAGCGACTTTTCTCAGTTTGCTATGACCATTATTGAGGATATATATAGAAGTCCTCTTATCTGGCACCTTAATGATCAGTGGTTTTTAGCTAAATAATAATAATTTAAAAAGCTAAAGTAGGAATCACAGGGAAATGAGTTTACTTTAACTCAAACCATACTGGGTTATGCCAAAATCTGAAAAATGTCTACCAGTTGCCTTGATAACTAAGGTTGGGCTTGACTTCTGCAGGGCAGACTGTTGGGAAGGGAAGATGAATGCAAGTGGGAGAGAACAAGAGCAAACTGGAACCCTACTAGTATAGGCAGGAACCCACCTGCTTTGGGAAACCATGGCCAATATATTTTATGGATGAAAAGGAAACAACTGCTAGTGTGTTGTGCCTGTTATACAGAGATTTTTCAAAAAACCAAGAACTCCAAATTTACACCAACTTCCACAGCAAACCTTTCTTTAAATATACACTTAATGTAAAGACAAGTTTACACATGTAAATACATACAGATATATACATGCAGGTAGATAGATACATAGATAAATAGATAGAAAATGAAAAAGAAAGGCCCTGAACTATATCTATAATTAAATATAGTAGTATGCAGGAGCTGGCTCATACTAGCTTATAAAAGCCAGTTGTGTGAATTTTTTCCCAAATTCACATCAAGTTACATCATGTTGGAGCTTGAAATAAGCCACAGTGAATATATTCACACTATGAAATTGACAAACACTATACTATGAGCATGGGGTCATGTCATTATAAGGGAAAGCAAGTTCTCAAACTTTCACTAGCACATCACCTACTATGCATATGCAGGCGCGCGCACACACACGCCATTTTAGAATGGCAATGCATATGAAGCATTTCATTATATTGAAATGTTTAAGCTAAGTGAAATAAGCCAGTCAGAGAAACCGAGCCTGCACATGCCCAGGTTGAAGGCTGGATCCCTTGTGGGGGATATGCAGGAGGCAGCTGATCAATGATTCCCTCTCATCATCACCCTGGTAAACTATATTTGTTTAAAAAAATGTAGATTTTGTTATGTTTTGTGTTGATGACATTTATACATGGCCTATAACTGACAGTGTTTTATACTTGCAATTGGCTCAAGTTTCTTTTCCCCTCGTGTTATATAAATAACAGTATGTCTTATGATCAGCAGTGTTTGGTGTAACATGTCTGATGTAATTTATGCGATATGACATGTAGTCTATGGTTAACAATTTTATTTTTGTTGAATTTTTAGTTTGTTTCCAGATGTTCATGATTACCACTGATGCTATAATAAATGTATTAGTACATATTACTCATATAGTCATCTGCCAGGGACCTGCCCATGACATGCAAATGCAGGTTTAAGCAGAAGCATCCCATAGCCTGGATCCAATGTTGCAGGACTCCATCTGGAACCAGGTGAGAAAGGAATTTCAAACTAAAGCAGTTATCAAAGAGAGCCTGGAGGCCCCGGGCTCAACTTGGTGTCTGAGCCCAAAGAGAAAGGCTTGACCAATCTAGGGTGCCTGCGTTTACTTAACTGCCCACCTCAGGAGCCACCCTGAGCAAAGACCAGTGGGATGCCTACACCAAAGAAGCTATTCTCTCCCATTTCCACAGGTCCAGTGACCTCCTGCATCATAAATATCTACACATTCAGGATGACTGTGGGATAGGATGAAGACCAGTGTGGACACCATCACCAAGCGTCTGGACAATAGCCTTCTGTATCCAGAGGAGTAGCACCTGAAGATTAAGGTGTGGAACACAATTTTCCAGGAGGGCATTGACTGCCTGGAAGGAAGGAACCCCTGAGTTTACTGAGGCCATCCAGAAAGTGATACTTATGGTTTCAGATCAGAAGAGCCCCAAAGAGTTCTATGTGCTGAGCCAGGCCATCCTGGCCCAGATCCAAAGCCTGGAGAGACACAAGCAGCAGCTGCTAAGTAAGCCCCAAGCCTGACCAGGCCGAGTTGCCCCACAGCACAAGGTAGTCCCACCCTTACCCTTTGCCTCCCAGTTTGACCTGCCTGAGATTTCTTCAACATCATGGCAGAGAATAATCAAGTGGGAGCAGAGGCTTGGGTCCCAGACAGGGAGTTGCAGAGCGTGCTGAAGATTGCTCAAAACCAAAATTCAGCAGATTACATTTGAAGATCTAATTGACTTTATTAAGCAAATTATGAATTGGGCAGCATTCCCTCTAGCATCCAAAAGGACATTCCAGAGGGGCTGTGCAAAATGGAAGGTTTTATATAGGAGGAAGGGTGGAGAAAGGGAGATATCAAATAGGGGAAACAAAGGATTCCTTTTAGACCAGAACATCTTTTTTTAGACAAAGGGAAGGTCAAGGGTTTCATCATGTAGATTGAACCTTTTTCCTTTGGGGAATGGAGAGGACCCAAGTGATAGATTACTTTATCAGTGCTTGATCAGAAAATTCCAGACTGGTCGATTAAGATTACATTTCTGGAAGAGGTTGAAACTGTAATTACAGCAGGTATTAAAACCAGGTTGGGGCCCAACCAGCATGTTCAGTCAGTGGTTGAGCGTCAACCTATGAACCAGGAGGTTACGGTTCGATGCCCAGTTAGGGCACATGCCCGAGTTGCAGGCTCAGTCCCCAGTGGGGGGCGTGCAGGAGGCAGCTGATCAATGATTCTCTCTCATCATTGATGTTTCTATATCTCTCCCCCACTCCCTTCCTCTCTAAAATCAATACACACACACACACACAAACAGGTTTGGTACCAGAGGCTTTGACCACAAGTGACCCTGTTTTTGGCATATAGTTTTGGGTTGTTGTTTTTTGTGTGTTGTTTTTTTTTTTTTTAACAGGATCAAAGCAATGAGGGAGAAGGAGGATACACAGAGAGATGTGAAAATATACTTACACACCAATGCGTGTTCACTCATCTCAGACTGTTCCTCCAGGATGCGTGCTATACCCAGGAACACAGCAGAGCAGAGCAGAGCTGGTGTCAGTGCTGTTTGAGGCCTCTTAGAGTACTGGCTGTCCTTTCTGCTCCCGGCTGCCACAGGACAGAATTTGTCTGAGGCCAAAATCTGCCTCTCATTGAGTGTAAACTGGTGCTGCCATCCCTCCTGAAGTCACCATCGGAGTGCCAGAGAACATCCAGGCTGTAGAGGTCAAGCTGGACTCATTTATCCTAAAACTCACTGTTGGCCCAGAAAGAAACTCACCACAGACTGAGTCATTTGCCTCCCAGCATAACCATTATTGCTTGTCTCATTTTCGGTTCTTATAAGTGTATATCTAGTATCACATGATCTCACCCATCTAGGGGAAATAATGAACAACATACACTGATGAACAAAAACAGATCCAGAGAAAGAGAAGCATCGATCAGACCGTCAAACCTCAGAGGGAAGGTAGGGGAGGGTGGGGGTAAAGGGGAGAGATGAACCAAAGGACTTATATGCATGCATATAAGCCTAACCAGTGGTCACCGATAACAGGGGGGTGGGAGCATGCGTGGGGAGGGGTTTGGGATGGAAACGGGGGGCTAAGGACAAATATGTGATACCTTAATCAATAAAGAAATTAAAAAAAAAGATCTGGTGAAACAAAAGCAGGGTTGGCTACACACTCTGTGTGTGTGTGTGTGTATGTGTGTATGTAAAGGGTTAGGCAAAAGCAGAAAGCAGGTTTATAGTTGTTTGCATGGAAAATAATAAAATAATTTAATAAATATTGCTAAAAGGATAAACTCCATGTACTCACAATTGTAAACTTACTTTTGCCCCATTCTGTATATTGCATCTTCTTTGTCTACTCATCTATCAAAGGATGGCAAGTTTCTTCCATGTCTTGGCTGTTGTAGACAATACTGTGATGAACATAGAGCTGCATATGTCTTTTCAAATTAGTGTTTTTGTTTTCCTCAGATAAATAACCAGAAGTGGAATTGCTGATTCATATGGTATATCTAGTCTTAGGGTTTTTTTTAGGATTCTCCACATTGTTTTCCATGGTGGCGACACCAATTTGCAGTCCCACTAAAAGTGCAAAAAGAATTATTATTCCTTTTTCCACATTCTCACCAGCATATGTTATGTGTCGTCTTTTTTATAATAGCCATTCTGGCTGGTAAGAGGTGATATCTCAAGCTTTGATTTGCATTTCCCTGATAATTAGTGATGTTGAACATCTTTTCATATTTCTGCTGGCCATCTGTATTTCTTAATTAGACAAATGTCTTTTCGTGTATGCCCATTTTTTTATCAGATTGTTCATTTTTTGTTATTATTAAGTTGTATGAGATTCGTATACCTTTGGATATCAATGCCTTATTAGATATATTATTTGTGAATATGTTCTCCCAATCAGTAGGTTGCTTTTTTGTTTTGCTGATGTTCTCCGTGGCTATGCAGAAGCTTTTTAGTTCAATGAAACCCCGTTTGTTTATTGTTGGTTTTGTTTCCCTTGCTTGGGGGGACATAACCAAAAATGTATTATTCAGACTGATCTCAAATAATCTACTACATATGTTTTCTTCTAAGAGTTTGGTGATCTTGGCCTTACATATAAGTCTTTAACCCATTTTGAATTTATTTTTGTATATGGTGTAAAGAATGGGCCAATTTAATTTATTTTTGTATCTGGAAAATTATCACTTATGAAACAACCAATGAAGGTTATCTCTCAAATTATTTTCTCCTCACATGTCTCCTAGTCTAAATTTTCTCTGTTAAATTATTACAAATGAATTTTAAAATAAGCATCATTTTTTACAGTTATTACCATGTATAACTCCAATATGTCCTATAAAAAATTTACCTTTCATCTCATCTTCCATCTTCCACAAATACGGGATGAAAGTTGTATATATATTGTTTTACATTTAAACACCTGGACAGATATAATCATGATTTTGTTTTTGCTATAGACAAAAGCCATGTTATTGAGTGCTTTAAGTAATTATTATTCCTTTAACAAAACAGCAGTGCTATTCAGTGTACTTTTGCATATATTAAATGTGCCAAGTTACAAGGCATAATTAATGATTTTATTCTCCCTGTGGAAGGTGACTTACAAATCGTTAAACCCCCTCCCCCTACGCAACACACACATATATACCATGTTCAATGTGTGTATTGTTTACCTTAATTATTTCAAACACTGCTATTTTTCATAATCACGCATTTTTAATGCCATGTGAAATGCATATAGCACAACATCTGTTTCATATCCTTATTTTAAAGTTTAAACGGATAGTTAAAAAAATCTCAAATCTGCACAAGGTTTTCAATTGTAGCATTGGGCACATATGACAGAAGTGTTCAACTGCTTACATTCCCACACAAATGTGGGAATGCACGCCCCAAGGCAATGTGAATAGCAGCTCTTCAAACTTCAAAGGATGTGAGAAGGCTTCTTGCTCTGCTCTTGCTATCCTGAATTGGCCTATGCTTGGGGAGCAATTAAAATTAAATTGCCTCTGAACAGCAAAAAGTGAGAGGCCCTAGCTCTGAGTATGAACATACTCTATCACAGCAGTGGCAAAAGAGAAGCATTAAGAGACAGCACAATAACACACCAGAGAAGAGGAACATGGCATTGTGCATGCAGTGAATGTTTTCCAGACAATATTTCATTTAATTGTATATTTTGTCATGTTGCCTACTCTTTTATAATAAATATACCTGTGTGGTATATTTATATGTATACAGGCTTACACACCCTCACATAAATAATCATTAGTACACTATTACAAGATCAATGCATCCTTAGAAATTAATCTTTTAAGCATGTTAAGTAGTTGTTATGCTTCCTAACTTCAGCACTGCGAAGGAATCTTCTAGAATTAGTCACAAAATTATAAGATGCCTATTAAAAGTGTATTTTTATACACTTCTCTGAGATTACCTATATATGTTTTCATGGGTAATTATTTCCTAAATCATCCTTTGTTTCATATTATCCTAAATTATTATATAAATTTCATTTTATTTGGCTGAAGTTGAATTACAGAAAAAAAGTCAGTTTTAAATTCAGAATTAGCTGTTTACATTGAGAACCCAAACTAAACCATCTCACACACACACACACACACACACACACATGCCTATTATTCACATAATGATTATTGGCAATCTCTACTACCATGACTTTCCAATTCCATTCTCTTCTTATATATGACAACATTACTTGTTAAAGAAGTCTCTACTAGGATGATAACAGTTGGAAATAACTTAACTGTTCATTTAAGAAACCCCTGATAACATTTAAAACTGCTCAATTTTTCAAGAGAAAGCAATGGATGTTACCACCAAGTCCTTGCTCCAAACTTGCTATATTCCCTTATCTTAAACTCTTATATCAGGACCCTTCCCAATACCAATCAAGCCATTAAATGGAAAGACCCAGTTTAAGGCAAATATGATAGACATTCAGACTGTGCTTTCCACTCTAAGATGCTCTAAGCTTCTGCTACAGTAGTGCTCCCCTTCACAGTAAGCAAAAAACTTCCCTGATTTTCTGTGCAGGAAAATGGGAAGGGTTACAGTAAAGATTACAGAAACCTAACCCGGGACAGCAAATAAGCACAAATTTAAAATCAGAAAATATCTTTGGAAATGAAAAAAATTTGGAATAATGCTGGCAATCAGTTACCAGAAGAAGCTAAAATTGTTTGATTAGAAATGTTATTTAAAATAATGCACTCGGACCCAGGTAACAGACAGAGACTTGGCCGACAGCAGCTGTCCTATATCTAAATCCAGCCTAGCATCAGGAATGCTCAGGGCCCACTCAAGAATGCAAATAATCCTTTCCACTAATATTTACAGGGTAAACTAAGATTGTTGGTAGAGTATTAATTTTGACAGTAAAATAGTAATCAAGTTTTCAGATTAATTTAAATAGGTTAATTGAAATAAGTGAATATTCAAGAAAATTTAATTGTACTGGACAAAAAGCTGTTCCTAAAGTAATAACTAAAATTTCTATTGGTAGTTCATCTCATGGTAAAATTCCTGAACATGCAATGAACATAAAGCAGTCATAGTTTTGGGCAAAAAATTAAAACTTAAAGTTATCAAGACTGCATTATAAAATTCACAAAAGCCTCCATTAATCAAAAAAAAAAAGGGGGGGGAGGATAGTAGGGTAATATCATGTAAGGAAAAATATCCTATAAGTAAATTACATCTAGAAAATTTTTACTTTACAAAATTAATTTTCATTTGTAATGCTAACAGCAAGACGGCCATGAAAAACACACATGGTGTCTAAATAAGACAAAGGAAAATCATTTGGGCAAAAATAAAAAGGATCCCAAATCAATTATATAGAAAAGATTCCTTTATTAACTTGTGGTCGAGAATATATTTGTATATTTTCAGAAAACAACTCCAAGACCATGTGGATTCCTGCAACAGAGAGGAATTGACAGGTGTGCTCCAACCATGAAGACAAGAGGAAAAACAGTCCAGAGATAGAAGACGCTGAGGACGCCTTGCCACACGAGCAGTCAGCAGCTGTGCACCACTGCAGGGTGCCTAGGACCAAACCAGCGAGGGTCGGACCTGCATTGCCACCATGTGCCCACCATCCAGATATCATTGCTGACATGTACACATAAGGAACTGTTAGACATTGAAACGGCACTCAGAACTGTTGGACATTGAAATTGGGACTCAAACATTTTTTGTTATTATATGTTTATTTCTAGTCTGCAGAGGCAAGATTTTTTAAAAGAAAGAAATGGGGTAAAAATAGATACAGAGGCAAAGAAGCATTGAACAGACTGTCAAACTACGGCGGGAAGGCAGGGGAGGTTGGGCTGGGTGCGGGGCGGCGGGGGGGAGCGGGGGCTGTAAGAGACCAACCAAAGGACTTGTACGCATGCATATAAGCATAACCAATGGATACAAGACACTGGGGGGGGAGGGCAGGCAGGTGAAGGCATGTACTGGGGGGTAGGGGAGGCTGGGGGGGAGGTCAATGGGGGGAAAAAAGGAGACATATGTGCTACTATTTGTAATACTTCAAACAATAAAAAGAAGAAGAAAAAGTAAAATAATGCACTCTTCTCTTTTCATATAAAATTATTCCAACTTGTTATGTATAATTTTATTATTTTTATGTGATCCCCATTGTCACAGTGTTGGTTTTATTTAGGATCCGTCTGTCTATACCCCCTTGTATGTTTCACTTCACCCACTTTTACATTTCTGAAAGAGAGAACAGTTTTAGAACTGAAATTAAATTGTAGAAATTCAATGAGTTTGCATAAAATGCTTAGTATCTAGCACACAATAATTATTCAATAAATGAAGGTTGGCATCCTTGATTACTTTGCATTTATTTCTAGCCAGAGTTTAAAAGTAAAAAAAAAAAGAAACAAAAAAAACTCTTAGGAACCTCTCTGTTCAATGTAAAAATTAAAAACTACAGAAAGATATAATAAAATTTTAATAATTATCCAATATCCCAGTATAAGCATTGTTAAAATTTGTTATGTTTCCTTCTTTTTATTTATTTATTTATAATATATTTTTATTGATTTCAGAGAGAAAGGAAGAGGGAGAGAGAAATAGAAACATCAGTGATGAGAGAGAATCATTGATTGGCTGCCTCCCGCATGCCCCCTACTGGGGATCAAACCCACAGCCTGGGCATGTGCCCTTGGCCGGAATCGAAGCCGGGACCCATCAGTCTGCAGGCTGACATTCTAGCCACTAAGCCAGACCAGCTAGGGCTCCTTCTTCTTTTTAAGTTTGATTTTCCAAATGCATATTTGTATGTATGTACATGTTCTAAAATGTAAATATATTGAATATATTTTTTGTATTCTGTGGTATAGTATTTCTTAAAAAATTGTATGGTCTTAATACTTTTTCAAAGGTTTGATCTTATTGTTCATATAGTTTATGGATGTTTATTTATAAACTGCTTGTATTTATATATTTATATCATACTCATCTTAAGATGTGGCATATTTTTCACTTTATTAAATGTTACAGACATAGTTAAAAGCATCAAAAGCCTACTAAGTGATCCACTTTATTTCAAAATTCTTACACAGAACATTAGTTTTTAGAAAACTTTTTACTTGTAGGCTCTGAATTCAGACTTCCAGGGCTTAAGGTCAATGGGTGAAAATAAAAAAGAAGACATATGTAATACTATATGCAATACTTTAAAAATAAAGAATTATATATATGTCAATTATTAGTCATTTTACTTTAAATTCTTAACATCCCTGTTGCTCAGGTTCTATCTGGAAAAGAATGGAAACAGAAATATTATGAATTGAATAATGTAATTTATTCAAAGGATTTATTAAATCATCAATATGTCTAAGTTAATTTTGTCATATTAACTTTCAAAAATTTAATTAATTACTTCAGAAAATTGTAATTATGCTTTGAAATGTGTTCTTTGGTTAATAACATCACTTACTTTGGAGTAGAATATGTTTTATTTATTTATTTATTTTTAATATATTTTTATTGATTTCAGAGAGGAAGGATGTGGGAGAGAAACATCAATGATGAGAGATAATCATTGATCAGCTGCCTCCTGCATGCCCCCAACTGGGGATCGAGCACACAACCTAGGCAGTTGCCCTGGCCAGGAATCAAACCTTGACCTCCTAGTTCATAGATGGATGCTCAACCACTGAGCCACATCAGCCAGGCTAAAACATATTTTAAATTATTAGTTACATTTATTTTTTATTGGCAATCTTTCTGTATATATATCCTCTACCAAAAACCCCCATTTGCTATATAGTTGCTCTCTAAATTTTTTGTACTTCAGCCATGACACCTTGTTTGAAAACTGTCATCCTTTCTTTCTGACCATTGCCACACTATTATCTCTGTGTTAGATGATATCAGTACACATATCCAATATTACTAAAAACATACTTAAAATTCAACTTGGGTTCCTATTTAACAAGTTTAATTTTTAGTCACTGTACATAGAAAGACCTGTAAAATGGTTTTATTCATTCTGTTTACAAAATAACCTCTTGAGTTAAAAAGAAAAATATTAAAATACGCATGCACACACACAAAATCAGAGCTATTGAAATTCTCATCGGGTAGATAGATGCAAACAACATGAATAATGCAAAGACACCATCTCTGGAGCAAAACGAGCATCAAAAGATGTGAATTCAGTTACCCCCAAGGAACAATGAAACTGTAGGTAGCTTGAAATATTTAAATTAAATCACATTCTAATATGCAATATGCTCCCTGAGAGAAATAACTGGAAAGGAATTAGCTTTTTTACTCTTCTAGGATACCGTTTACTATGTACTTGAATTAAACAAAAAACTTATTTATGGAATTATGTATCTACACATGCATATGTATGCATAGAACTGTGAATATTTTAGTTTGCTATTACAGTTTTAATGAATTACCTACAATTTAGTGACTTCAGAAAACACATAAATTTATGATTTCATGGTTTTGTAGGTCAGAAGTACAATGGCAACCTTAAATCTGCCTACAAAGTCTCTTTTGCATGAAGAGAGCATATTTATATGTGTAACATCAGGCAGTAAAGGTCATGGGAGCCAAAATCTTACTCAAAACATATGACAGGAATCATGCTAAGGATTTTACCCTAAATTATTTGTTTCAGTCTTTACAATGTATCTGCTAAGTAAGTATTATTGCAAACATTTCATAAATGAGCATGCATCTATTCAAATGATTACCTAGCTTGTCTGATAATTGAATGAGTTCAAGGTCAACCAGAAATTGAGCCTACAACTGCATGATGCCAAAGCTCAGATGTCTAACAACTCTGTTTTTTATTAATGTGACATAAACTAACACTAACATTCAGATTCTTTTTAGTTAGCTCAGGTCTAAATATGAATTATTGAATCAATTGTTAAATTAATTTTTTGATTTGTCAGTAGATTTACTAATAATGTTATATGTAGAGCTGCCATGGTTACAATCACACACACACACACACACATATACACACATGTATACACACACATGATTTGTAGCCTAAAGCTTATATTCTAGAAAAAAATTCAAAATAACTATATAGGTTCACCAATAAATTGTTGTAATTAATCTAATTTTTAAAAACTTCACAAAGCATCCAAGAGTTCATCTTAACTTGCATTTCTAGTGAAGCCTAAGTATAAAATTCAAATAATTTTTATGGCTTTCTACTTTTTAAATTTTATTTTTTGATTCTCTCTGATTCTATTTTTGTAGCTACCTTGCAGCAGCACATTAAAACAGCAAATTTATTTATAGTAAACTTATGAACCTGATGGAGCTGTTCTCCTAATTCTTGGTTTGTGCATTTATATATCTTTCTTAAGTCACCAGGAATCATTTAAAAAATATATATTTTGATTGATTTCAGAGAGGAAGTAAAAGGGAGAGAGAGATAGAAACATCAATGATGAGAGAGAATAATTGATCGGCTACCTCCTGCATGCTCCCCCACTGGGACTGAGCCTGCAACTCAGGCATGTGCCCTTGACTGGAATCGAACCTGGGAGCCAAACCGACTAGGGCAGGAGCCAATTATTTTTAATCATCTAATATCACCTATGTGTTTTAGATAATACTCATTCATGATCATGAAAGCTTGTGCCTTAGCACAGGTAAAAAAAGAGCTTTAAATAATTTATTCTCCAATAAATTATCATGTTGTTTGTCTCACTTGATTTTACTCACTTGTCATTGGAAGTAGCTGGGCAAATACATTTTCAAGCTTCTCTACCTTTGCCCTGCACTTGAAATATATAGTCCTCGCATGCTGTCAGTTACACCTCTGTGTCCTTTCAATATACACAGTGAACCCTAAGCCTCACATATCTATGAACAGAGTCAAAGTCTGTCATTCTTGTTACTCACCAGACAGGGACATTGCTCGAAGGAGGCAGGAACATTGCTGCTCCTTGGTTTTTATCTGTCTGGAAGTAAGTCATTCACAGAGAAGAATTATGTTGGATCCTATTTGCTTGTCAGCTTTGTCACATCTTGCTCCTCTGGCTATATATTTTATGATTATGTTTTCATCATTTTCTGCTGATTATATTATTGAGAGTCCTTCCTACAGTGACAGTTTCTGTTTCACATTCATTCTAACCATGGATCTGAGTTTGGAGACAATTGTGAAAATTTAAGGAAGTACTGTTCTTTCATAATACACAATGTTCTCATAAATCAGGAGTTCATAGCATAGTTAGAAATGACCCAAAATTGGACACTGTGTTTATTTTGGGGATTACAAAATTACACAGATAATTTTCAGTGAGTTTAGTGTTAGATTTTATAAATTATTCTCCAATAAATGTTGGCATTATATAACAAACTTTTGGTTAACTTGTTCTAAAGTGTATGCTAGGGTACAGTAGAACAGAGTCAGCTATAAGGAAGTTCAGATTGCTGAACTTGGCATTTCCACCCTATATGGTAATAAGATTAAGCACTTAAGATACTCTTAATTCTTAGAAATTCTATAAAAATTTAAAGGGAAGCTGTCAGAGCTTTCTAGTCAGGACCCTCTAAAAGCCAAATCAGTTTTAGTTGATTAGGGATTGACTTTGCATAAAATGGACATTATTTTAGAATGATTTTTTCATGATGTGATTTTTAATTTGGTTCTGAGCATTTGTAATGTTATTTTAAAGACATTCTATATGAAAATAAGCTTTTATCACCTACATAAATCTTAAAAATACTTTGTTCAAAAATAACAAAAGAATGGCACAAGAAAAGTCCACTTCCTGTGTCATTAAGCACCTATAAATCTTTCCCAGATGTAATACTCTTGTTTGCCTTTTTTTATTTTCTTGCTTATTTTGCTCCTTTTCTTCATGTTCCTCTGTTTCTTCAACTGAAGGCATATTAAGCAGTAGTGTTTCATAGAAATATCACACCTTAACATTGAGACCAAAATGTGGGATGTTTGAGTCCGAGTTCGTTGTCAAGAAGGAAGTAGCTGACAAAAACAATTAGTGGAAATGAACCTGGAATTTCAGGGGGATATAGGCAGGTTTAGGGAATTTTTAGAACTGGGGTCCATGGAAACACACAGGGCTACAGACTGGGAGAAGGTACATCTCCATAACACAAGGAAGCCAGGTGCAGTTATATCTCCATAAGACAAGGAGGCAGCAACAGGTATATTTCCATAAGACAATGGAACTGGAAGGAGCCAAGAAAGGTCTATATTGACAAAATAAAGAGAAGGAACCCCTTCATTCAGATGGAAAAGAAGAAAGCCCAAAGGGAATAGGAAAACAGTAAGGGAGGGAGGGGGGGGAGGGGGGGGGGAGAACTTCACATGTCCCATGTGAGGTTGGACCTTTGAGCCCAGGAGTTACTATGGTAACCAGTCTAAGGGACTAGTGACCAATCAGAGGGGTTATCAAGGCACCAGGATCTGCAGCCTTTATAAGCCACAGGGAAAAGGAACTCATTGGGACGCTTTCCCCCTCCCTACTTGGGAGTCCAGTCTGTGGGACTCTTCCCTCGCCCCACGTGGGAGTCTGTACTTGTTCCTCAATAAATCTCCACCTTTGCTATACCACTTTCTGTCCGTGGATTCATTCTTCGAGTCTGGCAGACAAAGAATCCGGGTTCCAGTGCAAAAATTCAGTATCAGAACCAGAGTTTAGTGAGAGAAGCCAGTCCTGGAAAAAGTGTAGCAGAGGTTCTAGGAGCAGGCCAGTGTCCAGAGCTTCCTTTCCACGTTACAGTTACAAGTAGTTTAACATCCAAGCTAGTTAAAGTCTATTAGCCCATGCGTGGGGGCCCACATGGCCATCAGCCACACGAGCACAGTGGAGCCCATCTCCTGCCATAGAAACGTCCAGCGCACCGGGGGGAAAAGGAAGCACAAGCACTTTTAGTATATATGCTTGTTTGTTCCTGATTGGTACTCTCCAAGAATTTTGCCTTAGCAACCACCTTGGGATTGGTTTATATGCCTTACTGTCTTATGATTGGTTACCTCTGTCTTAGATAAAAACTGCTGTTTTAAATTTTAACCCTGCTATTCTGGCTTCTGTAAACATTTGCTTGCTTAAACAATAGGATAGTTATTTTGACCTCCGTTTCCAGAATGAGACCTGGAAACTCATTTTATTGCTAGCCCCATTGTGGTTCTACAAAGGACATTCTTATGTGCCTAAGAACTGGAACCAAAAAATTGCTTTCTTGACTCAGTGGCTCCGGGAATACTTTCCAATGACTCAGTGGCTCCAGGAACTGAAACTATAGATAACCTTTAGAGATTATTAATTTTGCTCAATTTTGCTTCTGTAAAACTGCTTTCGGGAGATAATTCCACATTCCAATGTCTAGCAGGATATGGTTTTTGCCTTTATAAGCTTGCTACTGCCCTCACTCAGGGCTGAGAGATTTGGAGAGCTAATGCCTCCTTGTAGCCACCAGCTTTTGAAATAAAGAGACTCCTTGTTTCAATTTCGTGACTGAAGCATCCTCTGTTCAACTCGAGGGGTACCTTACAACACGAGCTGCCTGTCTTATAGCATTCATATATTTTAAAGCTCATGTCTCCCACGCTCGCCCTTCCTTCCCTGCCTAGTTGGGTTGTCCTAGTAATTTCTCCCAGTTGGGTTCCCCAATTCTACTATCTCTGCCCCCATGGTCCTGCTCCTATCTACCTAGCCTCTTACTCCTCAACATGATCTTCTCCTCAACATGATCTTTGCCTTGATGCTGGATTATTTTCCTTAATAATAAATGCGACCCACATGTTGAGAACCGCTAGCAGGGTTGCCGAAGACCATCAGAAAACACAGATACTTACATTACGATTCATTAACAGTAGCAAAATTACAGTTATGAAGTAGCAATGAAAATAATTGTATGGTTGGGGTCACCACAGCATGAGGAACTGAATGTATTAAAGGGTTGCGGCATTAGAAAGGTTGAGAACCACTAGTATAGACTGAATAGGTACTGGTTCTGACTTCTAAGGTAAGGGAGGTAACAGGCCTTCATCAACTTACTTAGGGCCAGCTATTTCCCTGTTGCCTGCCTCCCAATTGCCTAGCCCATGCAACCTACTTCAGGTGATGTTTAAAGAGAACTCCCCTTCAAATTACCAATTTCTATCTTAATTAGTGTAGCCCTAGCTACTGTAATAAAGAAAATTAAAGGTCTTTTTTTTTTTTCTGATGTTCCTGGACTTTGGTTGCTTTTTCTCAGAATCCTTCCATGTCTTAGCCCCTCCACCACTGTCACTGCAAGCAATCTGCTGAGAAGAGGAAAGGAAAACAAAATGAAAGTGACCGCGCACGCGCACACACGTTTCATTTCACATTATCTCATATCTCATTGGTAACAATTCATCATCTGACTCACCACTTGCAGGGGCTGAGAAATATAGAATCTGACTGCACAACTGTTTCATGGAAATAATGCTACACTACAGATGGAGTAGCGAAATGTTAATAAACGTGCAATTCTGTGTAACCAATAAGTGTGGGAAGGAGTTGTAGGTGTGAAGAAAGTGTTGCATTTTGTCCTGAATAGGAAAGAATCAATATCATACTATATATACTATTTGAAAAATAAACTGTAAGTGAAAATATTTTTATTCCATGTAAATGAAAATGATAAAGCAAGGGAAACAATACTACCAACTTCATAGGGCTGTTGTGATGAAATAGGAATTTTGGGGCATGAAAAAGACAGTTTTAGGACATTTTAGAAATTTTAGAATTAAGAGGACCATGGAAGAAGCACAGGGCTGCAGAGCAGCAGAAGGTATATTTCCATAGAATAGGGAAGCTGAAAATGCAACAGGTACATTGCCATAGAATAGGGAAGCTGAAAATGCAACAGGTACATTGCCATAGAATGAGGGAGCTGGGAACAGCAAAAGGTCTATATTTTTCAAAATAAAGAGAAGAAAGCCCTTCATTCAGAAGGAGAAGAAGAAAGCCCAAAGGGAATGGGAAAACTATAAGGAAGGAGAGGGGAGAACCTCACATGGGACATTTGAGCCCAGGAGTTACTATAGTAACCAGTTCTAAGGAATAGTGACCAATCAAATGGAATATCAAGGCACCAAGATAAGCCATAGGGAAAAGGAACTCAGTGGGACTCTTTCCCCCTCCCCATGTGGGAGTCTGTACTTGTTCTTTAATAAATTCCCACCTTTGCTATACCACCTACTGTCCGTGGCTTCATTCTTCAACTCCAGTAGACAAAGAATCTAGGTTCCAGTCCAGGGGAACACTGCATGTTCTATTCCAAAAATTCTGCTTCAGTGAGAGTTAAATAAGTTTATAATGCAATTTATATATGTGAACTATAATTCTTTACTATAATTCCTTTTTTCTTATTACTATCAATACAAGTTAAAGCTTTATCATATATGTATATATGGGAAGAGAGTGACCCTAACTATATTCTGAATATTGTTATCCTATTTAATAAAGAGGGAATATGCTAATTAACTGTCACACCCACACAAAGATGGTGGTGCCCACAGCCAATAAGGAGGGAATATGCTAATTGACTGTCATGCTCTCAAAGATGGCGACGCCCAGTCCCCTCAGCCCCGCTGGGGTGGCAGGCATCCAGCCACTCTGTGCATCTGCTTCCAGAGTCCCCCAGTCTCCTCAGCCCCCAGCTGCCCAGTGCCACCCAAGGCTCAAGTAGTCAGGGCCAGTCAAGGCTTGTGCTGCTGGCAGTGGCTGCAGCAGAGGTGTGTTGGGGACTTCACCTTCCCCTGATCTCCAGGTCACCTCCTGCGGGCTCCCAGACTGTAAGAGGGGGCAGGTCAGGCTGAGGGACCCCCCGCCCCTCCAGTGCATGAATTTTCATGCACCAGGCCTCTAGTATAATAATAGTCAGTCAAACCATATGAAATTGTCACTTTTAAAGGTAAAAATTGTTCAAATATCAGCAAGTACTTGTCAGTCAGATCAAATGTGATAGGCAGAACATTTTGGCTCCTTGACCTTTACTCACTGCTGTTACTACTATAAATGTGTAAATGTGCTACTTTACATAATAAAAGATATCAGTTTAGGCAGCTTGGAGTTGACAAAAGAAATAGGAGCTAGACTGGATGGTCTGATTGAGTCTGGAAGTTACACTTAATCAGGCTCAAGTCTGGAAGTTATAACTTCAGACACCCCAAAGTATAACTGAATCCAGATAGTGGGGTGTTCATTAATTTTGGAAGTTACAGTGTATTGAGGGTTTCCATACAGCAAACATTTCACACAATAATTATTTCATACATTAGAGGGGTTACATTATTATAACAGGGATTAGTTAGGGGGAGGGCCCAGCACGAGACCATGGAGAGTCAGGAAAGAGATTGCTTAGTTTAAAAGAAAGCCTGCTCTCTCCTAAGCCCAAGGTAATATAATCAAAGCTTTACAAAAACCCATCTCCCAGTATGCCTTCGTGTGTCTCTCTCTGCAGCAGCCACATGACTCCAAATGCAAGTCCCATGTGGGCCCATGCACAGGCTTGGATGCAGCAGCACGAAGCCAGCAGAGTGCAGCCCTGAGCAGAGACTACCACAGCACAGGTGATGGCATTACAGTTCTGGATCATGACTCTCCTGGTGGGCATTTATTCCAGGCCTGGTGAGACGGAGCTAAGTGACCTGGTCCTGGATGAGACACAGGACACCTGGAACAGTGCTTTGTTTTTACTCCAATTAATCTTACCACTACACCTCACCCTCCTATGTGAGGACCCCCAAATGATTTTCTGGTGACTCTGTGGGAGAATCTTATGTGTACTGGCAACCAAGTTTCTCTAAAACTCTAATAAGCAATTATTCCTACCAGAAAATATTTTTTAATGTGCCACTTTCCACCTAATATTTGGGTTAAGTGCTTGTCATAGTTACTCCCATAGCATTCTGAACATTGAACTCTGTTTAATTTGTCTATATGTCTGCCTGTCCCTCTATATTTTATTTTTTATCCTTCACCCAAGGATATTTTTCCATTGATTTTTTTGAGAGAGTGGAAGGGATGGGGAGAGACAGAAAGAAAAACATCAATGTTAGAGAGACACATTGATTAATTGCCTCCCACTGGGGCCCCAACCAGGTAAGTGCCCTGGACAGAAATCAATCCCAGGACCCTTCATTCCATGGGCCAACGCTCAACCCACTGGGCCAAACCAGGTAGGGCTGTCCCTCAATGTTTTAAATTCCTTTGGGGACATCATTGGGTCTTGCTTACCCATTAAATCCATGGAATCAAGTATCATACAAGGGACAAAAATAAGTTTAATCAATATTTGTTAAATATTGACTTAAATCATAGTCAAATTGAAAAAGAAAAAAAAGACTTAGTTTGGCCATTGTAGCTGCTAAATTAGTTTTACTAATATACACAGAAATATAAAATTCCTCTGAAAACTTAGTTACCTGTTACCTTAAGGTGTAGCTCTAATACAAATAGAGTTAATATTATGATAAGTGAAATAAGACAAATGGAGAAAGACAAATATCACATGATCTCACTTATTTGTGGAATCTAAGGAACAAATTGAATTGATCAACAAAATAAGACCCAAAGCAGGGAGGCATGAAACAGACTGACATACCTCCATGTGGGGTCGGGGGATAAGAAGAGATAAAAGAACTTATATACTTATATGCATAGCCCATAGCCCATGAACATGTGCAATAGGGTAGTCTCCACTGGGGGGTGGTGTTAGGAACTCTCACTGCTCCATCCTGCCAACTTGGCCAAGTGTGGGAGTACTCACTCCTCGAATCCGCACATACTTCCGAACCCTGCTCACAGTGCCAATTGTCAAAGCAAGTTCCTTCTTGGACCCTGCTTGCTGTACTAACTCTTGGGAACTCAGTCCCTCCTTTATCCTCTGCTCCACTACACCAACTGTTGGGTCCAAGCCCCTCTGCCAGAGGTTGGACTTTCTTGGACACTCGGTGGTAGACGGAGAAGCCATGAGAAACTGTGGGTGTATAAAAGAATCTTTATTGTAGAAGCTAGTGGCCATGTAGCCATTGCCAACAAGGAGTAACTGGACAAGTTCTTCAAAGCAAAGACCCATAGGGCAGGTAGCCGCACACCAGCTAGGTAATTATACAGCTTCTCTACATAGTAGCCTCTAACTTAGGAGTTATACAAAAGCCATCCTTAGAGCCACAACCCTTCTAAGCAGTTACGCTAGACATCACTTGAGCTAGTTACTGGCTGGTCAGTACTATACTTTATACTATTTAGACAAAAGAGGCTTTTTGACAAATAGTGATCTCACTCATTTGGGTTACAAAAGGACATGCATGAGCAGTGCATAGGTTGCTGCACTTAAAGTTTAAAAGAAAGCCTGCTCTCTCCTAAGCCCAAGGTAATATAATCAAAGCTTTACAAAAATCCATCTCCTGGCATTCCTCTGTTTGTCCAAGTGTGTTCTCTCTCTGCAGCAGCCACATGGCTCCAAATGCAAGTCCAATGTGGGCCCAAGCATGGGCTAGGATGCAGCAGCACAGAGCCAACAGAGTGCAGCCTTGAGCAGAGACTCTGCTGGACTACCACACCTTGCACCTGCGTGTAGTCCTTGGACACCCTGGTTAAGATTCACATGCTCAAAGTGGCCTTGGATATCTGGTGTACTCTGAATGGGGCCTTCACACTCTATTTGGCCTTGAGCATCCCACATACTCTAGACATGGCCCCACAGGTAGGTAGGGGCTGGGAGGAGTGGGGGAAGGGAGGGGAAATGGGAGATATCTGTAATACTATCAACAGTAAAAAAATACATTAAAATAAATAAATAAATAGTGTTAACAGAGTCCTAATGGCCAGTCTGTGTTGACTACATGCCGTAGCAATTTTTTGATCACCATTTCTAATATACTACAAAAAATCTTGAGTTGTGATTTTTAGACAACTAAGTGCTCTATAAAATACACATATGTATTAAACATTTTAACATGTATTAAACATTTCCTTTAATTTTGCCATCATGACCTCAATGAGGAATGTCAAAAATGCCTTGTTATTTTGTAATTTTTTTAAAAAATGGCTATCACTTTTTAAATATTTGTCACTCCTTTTCTTATCACTCTTTGTCATCACTATAATTCCAGTGCCTATAAACAATGACTTAGATTAAGTTACTTGATATAATTTTTAATAAAATGCTTTTCAAAAGATTTGATGGCATTCTTAAAAATATTAAGGGCCACATTTTTAAACACTAATTTCTCGTCTTGAAATGTTTTATATATTTAATTTTGAGATGTTATTTTTTGTTTGTTTGCTTCCTATTTCAACACTTTCATCTAGCAACTATTAGGATTAGTTTGTTTTTGCACTGCTAGTTCAAAGTTTTTACTCTCAGATGTACACTGAGATTTTTTGCAAAAGAATACAACAATGTTTATAATGAAAACATTCTAAATAGTTGCTAACAGGAAATTGATTTACTATATCGTTTTACATGAACAATATGAACTACTATATTTTATTGTTGCTAATATGGAATGCTCAGGTACATGATGAATTGAGAATAGAAGGCAGAGTATGATCTTAATTTAGATTAAAAAGTTAAACATGTATAAACACATACTTCTTAAATAAATTCATAATAAAATTATAGAAAGAAAATAAACATAATTATTCTCCATTCTGGAAAAAAAAGGTGAGGTGATTCTATGCAGGTAAAGAATAAACTTTGTGTTTTATTTTGTATTTTCAGGTATTATTTGAATCTTTTCTAATAAGACCAGTATCAATAGTAATAGCAGCTAGCATTTATTGGTAGTTTACTCAATCACAAGTTTTCCAAATTCCAAATATTACTTCATTTAATTTTCATAAATACTCTATCAGACACTCACTAGTATCTTTTTTTAATAAAATAAACTGACACAGAGAAGTTGAGTAATTCATCTGATGTCCATAAAGCTATTGTTTGAAAAAGAATAGGAATCCAAGAGATATGGGACTGGGTTTGCTTCATCACTATATTTCAGTAGTACAAGTGTCACTTGAATACATAACAGAAATTTTAGGACACCAGCATTAATCTCACCATAATATAATATTGTAATTAAAAAAATACCATGCACATGGGTTTGAATTCATTACTAATATTTGACCTTTGTTTTAAACATAACGTTTTGCTCATTCTTGGCAATGATCATATTTAATTAGAATTATTTTTAATTCACTACCTTTGTTTCTGTTAGCCAACCTACTACTTATGCAAATATTTTCCCAATTCAAGTATAAAAGTTGCTGCTGTCTAGTATTACTTTTCCATCAGAATTAAAACATGTTAGATAAAAATCTTCATTACTTTTTGAAACGTCAAATACTACTTTCATCATATTCCAAATCTGATTCTTTAATAACATGACATTCATATGGGTCTTTCTAATACGTTGAAAATTTCCCCATATTCCCTCCGCGTTACCTCTTTATTTTTGGTTTCCCATTACAGATTCTGAGATCCAGCCAGACTCCCTTGACTGATTTCCCTGCACATCACCTGCTCATTGCCACCTGCAACTAATCCAACAAACAGATGGTATTTATGAGACAGTGCTAGACATCATTGTGCATGTGATTTTTGCCCACTTGCTATTCTTCTGTCTCCTTCTCTGAGATCCAGCTCCCTTTCAAATTTCGCCAAGATCTTTTTTTAATCAGATATTTCTAACGATTCACACTCTCCTTCTAACAGCCTCTGGCACTCATGAGTGTGGTTTTCACCTTGTATATTTGCACTCTGCTTTGTGAACATGTAGAGACAGCTAAGGAGCCATGGTCTTTATGCATAACTAGTTCATATGTTTATGAAAAACAGAGACTTTATGTCTTCCAACCATAATCCCTGCATACTGTCCCATCTAGTGGACAATTAGTAAATGGTATTTGACTATCTCATAAATCGAGATTAAAACAAAATCAATAAAAAAGGGAAAGGTATAATATATGATGCATGAAAATAAGCAAAAACTCAAGAGGAGGGATAAAAAAGAACTCAAAACAGAATAGGAGACTAAATAGAAGGGGTTGGATGACATAATCATGGCAAATGAACTGTCCATACCTTTAGCTAAATAGGATTGAACAAGAATCGTGAAGAGATTTCTACCCTACATGATTATTAGTTGCATAATTTTTAAAGATACTGCTCTTTGTTTTACGTAGATGATAATCAGTGAATGCTGATTTCTACGTTCTAAAAAAAAACAAGGTAGAATACTCTACAGACATTTTTTACTATTCTCAATAAAATATTATACCATTTAAACCGTACTTATATGTACTTCCGAGCTTAATAAACTTATGTGATGCCAGAGTCAACCTAAGACATACTTAAAACTTAATTTAGAGGCTAATTTAATAACTCAGCATGTCATCTTTAGTTTGGCAGGTTTACTTCATTATCAGAACCCGATAGGATACTTTATAATCAAATAAACAAAATTTAGGAATTATTTAAAACATCACGGAGCACTAGAAGAATCTGTCATGTCTAGATCAGTTTGGCTTTGCTGCAGTGTTTATATAAACATTGATATTGAATGTTTTAGTCATAAAACAAAAGTTATAAATTAATGATAGATTTATTATAAAATAATTCAGTTTTACATGGAAATGCTGATAGTAACTGTATGGCATATAAAATAGTTTACTGGAAAAACTAAGCAAAAAAATCTGTTAGTTGGCTAACATAAACTGTGTACACTTAAATAAATGTTTAATTTTTATACTTTCCTAACACTAGATATTACATAGAAAGTATCAGTCTCTTAATAAATCTCCCGCCTGATTATGCCATAACAACATCAAAATTAAGTGTTGAAAACTAATAATTGCCTCTAATTTTGACCTTGTCCCCTTCATGGATTTATGTTATAATTCCTTAAGTGATCATTTTTCCTGGCAACCAAGCCACAAACCTGGGATTCATCAAAACCTTTTCCATTGGCATGTATTATAATTGTTTTTCTTGCTTATCTTTAGATTTTTCTTACAGACTTCTTTAGATTTGGTTGATATTGTAAATGAAATCAGAAATCACAACTACAAAATGGACCATAAGACTCTCAAAAACACTCAGAAAAACTCTCAAAACTATACCAAACTAAACCATGATATATATCACCGACTGAATTCAAATTCCATTACAACACTTTGCTCAGAAACTTATTTTCTAAGATTAGACCACAAACAACCTGAATTAATAGTGACACAGTATAGACTCACATATTTAATATGAGCACTAATTTCTACAG